>CM060365.1:92188621-93388621 GCA_030545235.1 Helianthus tuberosus | reverse complement strand
CTGTTGAAAATGTGTCCACAGCAAGCAAAGAAAGTCAAAGTGGTCAAAGCAGTGGAAATCACAGTGGTTATCACAGTGGATCTTCATCATCTGCAAGTCATTCTAATGCAAAGAATCGTTTTCAATGCAACATCGCAATAGATTTAAAGAATGCTCAGAATTTTGATGAGGAGTCGGCCAAACAGCAGATGATCTTCCTAGCATCGGTGTTGGAATCGTATGAAGGGTTAGTAGCTGGGAAGATAGGCAATACCAATCTGACGAAAGAAGATTATGATCAGATTGATCCGGAGGAAATGGAGTTGATCGATATTCGTTGGGCTATGGCAAGTGCTGTTCGTCGAGCACAGCGTTTCATGGAAATTACCGGCAGGAAGACAATTGGTGGTCCATCTACCAAATTGGGGTTCGATAAGTCCAATGTGACTTGCTTCAAGTGTAAGCAGAAAGGTCACTTCAAACGAGAATGCAGAAACGCTTATGCTGATGAGTCGGAGAATCCTTTCAGAGATGATTATTACAAGAAGGCAATTTATCATCAGAATAAATCCGAGCCGCCTAGATTGAAGCAGGTTGAAGATAATAGAGAGAAATCTAGAGCTCTTGCGGTGATTTATGATGATGAAGGGTATGATTGGAGTCAAGAAGTTCTACCGGAAGAAGATGCGGTTGGTTACGCATTCATGGCGAAAAACGACGAACCTATTCCGTGGAAAGACGATAGAACTGAAGAGCAGAAGTATAGATACAGAAAAATGTTGGCTGAAAACAGAATCATTAGAATTTCTCGTATCTATCTGGAAGCGAGGAGAGCAAATAGATGGGATCCGGACAGAGAGTGTTATCTTGATGAATATGGAAATATTGCAGTTGATGACAAAACTCTTGATCTGGAAGCCATAATCCAAGAGTATAAAGAGGAAGATGATTATTGGCAAAGAAAATGGTGGGGAGATGAAGAAGAGAAAAAGAAAAAGAAAAGAAAAGAAAAATATTTTTAGATTTACAAGAAAAATTTCAAAATACTGTTTTGCAATCTACTGAAATAGGTGAATGCTCAAAGCAAAAACCTGTTAAGAAGAATGCAGAACAGAAACAAAAAGATAAAAATTTGAAAAATTCTAAAAATGAAAATAAAAGCTTATCAGATAAGTCATCCAATCATTATCAAAAATCACAAAAATCTAAAAATGAAAACTTACAAAATGTTGGTAATAAGTGGTGCAGGTTTGACCACAGTGCTCAAAAGTCAAATCCAGCATTGAAGAGGAGAAATGACTATAACCAAGCCAAACAATGTTATGATCTGAAGGTTTGGACTGACAGAAGTGGATGGTATGATAACAGAGTGTGCTACACCTGTGGTGTGAGAGGACACATTGTTGTTAACTGCCAGAATTGGAATTATGAAACAAGAAGATGCTATAATTGTCATATCAGAGGACATATTGCCAAAGATTGCCCAAGGAGATCAGTGGGAAGATCGAGGGTTGAATCTCAAAGAATGGCAAAGAAACCAGTCAACGTCAAGCCCAAAGAACAGAAGGTTCAAGAACCTAAAGTTCAAGAAAAGAAAGTGAAGCTTTCTCAGGGGCAGAAAGACAGACTGAGGAAGAAGAGGAAGAAGGCAAGAGAATATCTGGAGAAAATTTTGTCTTCGGGTTCACCGGACAGATTGAATAAGAGTTCTGATGAATCAACTAACTCGATTGCAAAGTCAAGCAAGATGAATTCATCGGATACAAATCTGAGGACGAAAGAAGAAAAGAAGAAGAAGAAGAAGAAGAAAATGGTCGGCGATGAATCTGATGTGTCAAAGTCAGACAAGCCACCATCAGGCAATGAATCTGACAGGTCAAAGTCAGACAAGCCATGTTCAGGCAATGATTCTGGTTCGTCAAAACCAGAAGAGCCATTTGTTGAGGTAAAAACTGTCAAACCCATGGCTGGTCAGGCTTGGGTGAATCTGTTCAAGTAAAATTCTGACTTGCCGGAGTTCCCAGGTTGGTAAGCGTGGAACATGAATCGGCATCTTTCTTGAGAAATTTCACTCTGGTGATTTTTCGCCTTACATGTGGTAAATCAGGGACATTAAGTTGTACTTGATTTCCTACAAGTGTTTGTGTTGATAGAACCTTGAACTGTTAAATCTTTCAAAATGGTTAAAGGAGAACAAAGTGATGAAGTAATCCCCTAACCAACAAGTGGTTTGTTAATTCAACAAAACTAATTTTCCGAAAGAAACATTTGATTAAAACAAACTTAAGTGTTTTGAAATCACAATGGGAAAATAGTTTGTTGTCAGGGGGAGTTCTGATTGTTTACGCCAAGTGGATGGAGAATTGAAGCAATTCGATATCGGTTGTCAGTTTGTTTTCAAATTTTCCTTGAAAATCAAAATTGAAACAAATTTTGATTTTAGGGGGAGAAAAAATTTTAAAAATTTAGAAAATTTGAAAATTTCAAAAACATTGAAAAAGCAAAAATGAGTTTTGTTGAGATAAGAGGAAATGATAGTAGATCAGTAGACTATCACAGCATGCTAAAGATATGAAATGTCAAAAGTGATAAACGATCTCACTGATGATATGCCAGTAGGTTTTTGCACATTTAGTAGATTGTGACGAGATATAAACCTAAATTCAAACTTGCTTTTATCGTGGGTAACATCTCTCGGATATATGGGTAACCCCCGAAATCTCGTTTGAAAGATTCTTTTTTCTGATATACTAGGTCTTTATACTCAGTGATATCTGGGGTATTATTCCAGGACTTCTGCTGAACGGTAGTTCTGACCTAGTCCTCGAATAATACTTTCTGCAAATGCTTGAAACATAGCATCACCCTCAGCATAAATGATAAGACAATAAAATTGCTTAGCAATGCTGTTGTAAAAAAGATCCTCTAAAGGGGACACACCCACAAGTTGAGTCATGATCTCTCTGCTGAACGGTAGTTCTGACCTGAGCTCTCATGATTCTTCATAAATTATTAACCCCTTACAGATATCATTTGTGTTATAATTGCCTGTAAGACTGAATATTGGGATCTGGATACGGGAGTATATTCTGAGGTGGGACACGCGATTAAGTTTAAGTATCTAAGACATTAAACTCGTATCTCGAAGCAGTTGAACTTTGTGTGAAAATTTAAGTGGACCAGTATACTGACAATCTATGTGAATCGTTTAGAACTTAAAATGTTAAAAGCTTAACGGTGCTAGTGATTTGTCTCATGAACTGATATGATCCTCTTACACAAACTCACAAAAATATTGTTTGTATATATTTGTTTACTGCATTTTATTCATAAACAAAAAAAAGCCAAAAAGATTTTCGACAACTGATGTTGAAGAGCTGATATTCAAAATTCCAAGTGATAAACATGATGATTTGGATTGGGAGAATATGTTGAAAACTTTGAATGTCATATACAAATGTTTTGAAAGATTGTGTGCTTAGTTAATCAAGGTCATTCATTTGAACTTGATGTAACTAGTATGTTTATTAAATAATTGATTTCTACCAGTAAGTTTCTTAAATCTAACTGTTATAAATTTGTGAAACTTATGTTGAGGTAGAGGATGTGCAGGTTAACCAGGTTTCAAATCCTGAGCAGATGCAGAACAAAGCCAGGAATTGATTCTGAACTTGTGAACCGATGAAAGCCAGACTACGATCCCGACAGCTGAATCTAAGGGGGAGCCTAAAGACGAGCTCAACGCAAGAGGAAGCGTGGATTAAAAAAGCCAGATAAATGTTTTGGAGGAGCTTGTATACGGAAATCCAGGTGTCGATCCCAAAAGCACGGAAGCTTGACGAAAGGGGGAGCCTGAAGAAAGAGTCTACCGAGAGGGGGAGCAACGGAAGCTCGAAGACAGATCCACGGGGATTCTGTTCGAAAAAGAGAAAGACAAGACGCTACGAGATTGACTACGGAAATATCCAAGGGGGAGTCTGTTAGTGCATTATGTGTCTATCACCTTCGTCAATCTAGTACGTAGCAGAAACCGAAGAAGTCTAAACTTTTATTGTAATATCTAGTTAAAAGGGCAAGGTGGCAAACTTGTAAATAAGGAGAAATCCTTATATTCCTTGTGCCTATAAATAGGGAGTTATAGTGTTAGGTTTAAGACTTTTGGCTCATTTGGAGATTTAGAGATCTAATTCTAGAGAGAGAAAGTCTAGAGAGAGAAAGTCTCTCCACGTGATTCACGGCTTTGTACACGACATCATATCAATAGAATCACGTTATTTGTACGTTCTTGTGTGTTCGGTCACACACGTTCACGGATTCCGCACGTCGAACGTTCGTTACGCAATCGTACGGTGTCAAAACCGGTCCTACAGGTAGTTTGATGCTTAACAAGCTAGGTAAAAGCTTGGGAAGAAGCCGGTCAAACGGATCGAATACGCAAGAAAAGCATTAATCGGATGCAAGGTAAGTTAAGCTTACATATTTAAAATAGAACATCTACTTATGTATTTGATTAAGGACAAAGCGACTTAGCATTTGAAATGTATTCTTGAAATATGATGTTCCTACACGAATCGATACTGGTCGGAACGAATAAAAATGGTAAGGAAACCATACATAATGAGTAAAAAGGGTAAAACGGTAAATTGGTCACATGTTGACAAATAAACAACGAGTTATGAAAAGTTACCTTATTGTAAGACCCTAATTCGTATTTGACAACAGTCGCAGCGGAAAATACGTAGCATAAAATTTTCTTTCATTATAAACATCTTGACGTACTTAAATTCATTTTTAAGGTTAACTCTTTTACAATAATTACATTTGTGGAACTTATTTACAGTAAGAAAACATAATTTAGCTTCACTCAAATCCGTACACAAACACTCCCGTACAACCTATCTTGTGACTCGATCTTCAATCACTTCTATTAGGATAATCTGGCTCGGAGAACCTGCACTCACCAAACACATACCAGACATTAATATGTTATCAATATAAACGATACTTAGCCTTGGACTATTCCCGTTCCATTATTCCTTTACATTAAACATTCCCTCTGAGTACCTCACCTCTGGTGAGTCTTCGATACTGTACCTGCATTACACCTAAACTCCAGGTACACGAATAACAACGTAAAAACTTAATCATACTGAATGTCTTACATACATACCTAACTTCATACATATTATCTCCATACATTCATTTATACACACATGCATACATACCTACTTGCATACATACTTACACACATACATGCCAACCTACATGCATACCTACATATAAATACATATGCCTCATTATATACGTATCTACATATACACATACTTATATGATTATGTACACTCATGACAGTATATATATACATACATACATACATCCCTACTTACAACAAACCAAACTTATACATGTCTACTCTCATACATACCCTTGTATATCCACGTACTTACTCACATACTTATAAACATACATACATACATACCTATCTACACATGTGCATACACTTAAGCTTATAAAAACGTAATTTAAATTAGTCATACGCAACTTAAAACACGTTTAAGCGAGTTCCCAAGGCAAAACGAGGCACGAAAACATTTTTCGGAGAAACATGACCCGTCGCGTCGCGCGACCCCCCGTCGCGTGGCGCGACGCCCTCAAAACGATAGAATGTTGTTGTTGCTGTGCTGCAGATTCCCAGCACGACCGAATTTCACGGAAACTGTCATAATTTCTTCGTTATTGGTCCGTTTTACCCGATTCTTTTTCCTACGCGTCCGTAATTTAATTCTCCATCTAATGGAGTAAAAATCCAACGTTCGACATAATAAAATTTCAGACTTTTAACTCTTCGGCTTATTACACTCTTATCAAATTCCGACCCGTTCATGCATTCAACAACATAACTTGTTTGTTTTACCATAACTTCTTATGAACCTAATAATATCAGTGACGTCTATCATAAAAGACTAAATTCTTGGATGTCTTGCCTCCTCTTAATCCCATTATCGTTCATATGCTTATTTTGACCCGTTAAGGGTATTCGCGCATTAATTGGTCTATTACTAACAAAACCATACTTCCCACTTTCATACTTGACCAAAACATTACTCTAATCGAATAGCTTGTTTATAAACTACTTATAAGATCGTTTGCCCCAAAATACCCATCAAGGGCATTTTGGTCAACTTTAATCCCATCATTTACGACGAAAGATTACAACACATTTTTAACCTCAAACATCATGTTTAGTTAATTTAAACACCATATTACTTAATCGAACTAAGAAGTGATTACAGAAATCACTTACCTTATGCGTCCGTGCTCGTATCCGATTCCTTGCCTCTTCTTGACCCGTTAACACCTCATGCTTGAGTCCGTCTCGACGTGATTCCTATACTTTCATTTCATCGAAATCACGCTCTTATTAGCATACTCATTTGTACATGTAACAATCATATCACTCGCATAATTCACACTTAACTTTCCTTAGTCATTTCTAACAAGCATTAAAACATATAATCAACTTCATATCCTTTCCAACACACGTAATTCATCATGTAATTACAAATAATGCATATTAACATAACATGTACCAAACGACTTCCTATAATCCTACCTTTACGACAACGAGTCAAATCATGTTTCTTATACTTAGTTGACTTTCAAGAGTCAACTATCAACCATATTCAACTATCGACTTATCATCATATACTCGTAACATCATAATCGACTATACGGACGACACTATATACATTTTATCATACGCTTGATGTGCGTACCACCTTTTAAGCATAACGTACAACTAATTCATACATCAATCTTCTAAACTCATACATAACCCATCAAAACCTACCACTAATCATCATGTATCATTCCAAATGAACATTAAACATAACATCATCATATTCCTCCTAATTCATCTAACAATAATTCATCATACCCACATAATACATCAATATTTCAACAAGACTTGAACATAGGTGGTGCTTCTAATAACCATCTTCACCATAACTAACGGGTTTTACCTCAAATCATCAAATTAACACAAACCATACATAACCCATCTTCTATACGAGGATTCTAACCCTTGTACATGATCAATTTCATATTAACTCACGGATTAGAACATAACCCACTTCACCCATGATCACCAATCTTAGATTTAAGACATACCTTATGATCCCCTCGTGTTGGTGATGATTAATCCATGCTCGGTTATGGATTTAAGCTTCATCTTGCCTTCCGATTTGAGCATAAAGATGAAGTTAGGGTTTGAGGCTCCATGGGAGCCTCCTGCTCCTTCTCGAACACACGTATGTGTGTGTTTGTGTATGATTAGTTATTTAATAACTTACTTTCATTTGTTCCACTTTAGCCCCTCGGGTTTGCCTTTAAAACATAACTGACACTACATTCATCATTTAATACTTTTGACCGTACCCTTAACTAGGTTAAATAGCCTAGTTATTTATTTCATGACGTGTCACATAAGAACACACGACAAATATTAACATTCAGATTTTTGGGGCGTTACAAGTCTACCACCCTTAAATGAGGTTTCGTCCCCGAAACCTTTCTTACCTCCATTTAACACTAATTAATTCTTCTCTATGTCCATCAACACCACCGCTAGCCCATCACAACGACTATCTTCTTTCTTAAAGAACCCGCTCCGGAGTTCTTATTAGTGTCGCTTTCACTAATAACGCTAATTCCTAACATCCTTCATAGCTAATGGTTCATTCCTCACTCTAATACTCGTATATCATATGCATTATATACCTTCTTACTTACTTGCAACCGTTCCAACATACCATTACTAACATTCCCATTTGTTTATTTCACATTCACAATGTTTTCATCGACTGTACGATCTTGCATCGAAATTTGTATATACTCAGATATGTTTAACTTTAACTAATACATCATAGTAATGGGTAACTATACATTCTCAATTCATAAACTATTCATATAATTGACTTCTTCATAACAATTCCATACCTTCCTTATCATACTTTCGCATATCATTTTCATTTCCTTAACCTGTCAATAACGGGTCAATACACATGCTTCCTCAATCTGTAATCATACATCCATTCATATGATCTGTTCATAACGGATCTACCAGATTCATCTTATCTCTTAAGATTTCATTCTATACATATATTATTTAACATTTAGTTCTTGCTTTGTTACCACACAAAACTACCATTTCATAGTCATATATACGTACTTAACTTTAATGTTAACCTTATTCTACATTTTTCTACAGTTACTTATACCTTGCATACCTTTACGTTACCTTTAAATCATTTCGTTCGTTTCACATTTCTATTACTTTCACCTCATGCATTACTTAATTTTCATATATAAATGTGTCATACTAGTTCATATCTATCCAACATGAGTTAAACATTTTACTAACCTCTTTTTCATTTCCTAAACCAACGACCCACGACCCAGATCGATCGTCTTCTCCTCGAGTACTAGCCGTAACAGGCCAAGTTTCATTCATCCATTTAATGAGCTTCCGCTCGTGCACATCCTTTCACCAATACGATTGGTTTCATAACATCAATAGTTCTAACATTATCATCAACAACATCGGCGGTTAGCACATTACATTCCAACATTCCTTATACTACGTGATTACCCACTTATAACTCTTCTACAATTTCCTACGTATCTACTATAACGTACCACACATTCTATTTCTTACATGCAATCCTTTCATTCTATTAATTATTTCGCCAACTGAAGTACACGCTTGTACTTCCTCCTATTCATGCTTACTTGCAAAGACCTTATTGCATCGTTTCAATATTTCTTACTAAGCTTACCATTCCCGCCCATACTCAAGTTATTGTCCGGGTCACAGCCCGTCATCATTCTGACTTCTAAGAGTCAATTACTAACACATCTTACACGTAACTTATACAAAACTTCGTCTATTATACTATCACCTTTTACTTTATACTTATTTCTATGACCCATTCGACTCAATCGTGGTCAAACTGCCGACATCTTCTTAGGCGGATTAATTTCATCTTTTTATATTTTTAAATCCATCTCACGGATTCAGACGCATCATTCATGCTTTTTCATTCATTGAATCCGCCTTACGGATTCAAACATTACATTCATGCCTTTCATTACTTCTGTGTTTTGAATCCTTCTTGCGGATTCAAACATATTATCCATGCCTTTCATCCTTGAATCCGTCTTACGAATTCAAACATATCATCCCTGCCTTTCATCCTTGAATCCGTCTCACGGATTCAAACATAACATTCATGCCTTTCATCCTTGAATTCGTCTTACGAATTCAAACATATCATCCATGCCTTTCATCCTTGAATCCGTCTCGCGGATTCAAACATAACATTCATGCCTTTCATCCTTGAATCCGTCTCACGGATTCAAACATATTATTCATATCTTGTTGATCCGTACTTAATTACGGATTCAACATTCTTCATTCTTATCAGGCATGTTTTTCATTCTTTCATAGTACTCTCAATTTCCCGAGAGTCTTACTTCCCATTTCACCCACACGCCCGCCTGCTACCCAACTCTACCGGACATACCTGTAACAATTATCATGATCTCACGAACGTCATACGTTTCTCGTGTACTGGCCAGGTACACAATCCACATAGTAGTTTCGTGCCTTCATGTAATTGTCACCTTATGTCTGTAGGCTTAGGTTTCGGCGCGTGTATTACTTCCAGTACTTCATTACTATACAATCATTGTCTTTCATTTAAAATTTTCCTTCCCTTAATGAATTTTACCATTACTTACACCCACATATTAAATTTACGTACCTGGGCTCATTTGCCTATTTGTCTTATTACCTCTTTGCCTGCCTTAGTATTCATCCTAGACTGCATTCACAGATCATCCTCTTCCAACACTTATGCTTACCTTGCACATACAAAACCGTCAGTTTCTTTATACGTATACATAAATACATACTTACATTAGCCTTTACCTTTGGATCTTGATCGAGTCTTAGATTGTACGGGTTTCTTATCTCCAGAGCACACAAGTTTGAGTTCAAGTACTTACCTTCTCGTACTTGATTCTCTCAAACCAGGGCTCTGATACCAACTTGTAAGACCCTAATTCGTATTTGACAACAGTCGCAGCGGAAAATACGTAGCATAAAATTTTCTTTCATTATAAACATCTTGACGTACTTAAATTCATTTTTAAGGTTAACTCTTTTACAATAATTACATTTGTGGAAATTATTTACAGTAAGAAAACATAATTTAGCTTCACTCAAATCCGTACACAAACACTCCCGTACAACCTATCTTGTGACTCGATCTTCGATCACTTCTATTAGGATAATCTGGCTCGGAGAACCTGCACTCACCAAACACATACCAGACATTAATATGTTATCAATATAAACGATACTTAGCCTTGGACTATTCCCGTTCCATTATTCCTTTACATTAAACATTCCCTCTGAGTACCTCACCTCTGGTGAGTCTTCGATACTGTACCTGCATTACACCTAAACTCCAGGTACACGAATAACAACGTAAAAACTTAATCATACTGAATGTCTTACATACATACCTAACTTCATACATATTATCTCCATACATTCATTTATACACACATGCATACATACCTACTTGCATATATACTTACACACATACATGCCAACCTACATGCATACCTACATATAAATACATATGCCTCATTATATATGTATCTACATATACACACACTTATATGATTATGTACACTCATGACAGTATATATATACATACATACATACATCCCTACTTACAACAAACCAAACTTATACATGTCTACTCTCATACATACCCTTGTATATACACGTACTTACTCACATACTTGTAAACATACATACATACCTATCTACACATGTGCATACACTTAAGCTTATAAAAACGTAATTTAAAATAGTCATACGCAACTTAAAACGCGTTTAAGCGAGTTCCCAAGGCAAAACGAGGCACGAAAACATTTTTCGGAGAAACATGACTCGTCGCGTCGCGCGACCCCTCGTCGCGTGGCGCGACGCCCTCAAAACGACAGAATGTTGTTGTTGCTGTGCTGCAGATTCCCATCACGACCGAATTTCACGGAAACTGTCATAATTTCTTCGTTATTGGTCCGTTTTACCCGATTCTTTTTCCTACGCGTCTGTAATTTAATTCTCCATCTAATGGAGTAAAAATCCAACGTTCGACATAATAAAATTTCAGACTTTTAACTCTTCGACTTATTACACTCTTATCAAATTCCGACCCGTTCATGCATTCAACAACATAACTTGTTTGTTTTACCATAACTTCTTATGAACCTAATAATATCAGTGACGTCTATCATAAAAGACTAAATTCTTGGATGTCTTGCCTCCTCTTAATCCCATTATCGTTCATATGCTTATTTTGACCCGTTAAGGGTATTCGCGCATTAATTGGTCTATTACTAACAAAACCATACTTCCCACTTTCATACTTGACCAAAACATTACTCTAATCGAATAGCTTGTTTATAAACTACTTATAAGATCGTTTGCCCCAAAATACCCATCAAGGGCATTTTGGTCAACTTTAATCCCATCATTTACGACGAAAGATTACAACACATTTTTAACCTCAAACATCATGTTTAGTTAATTAAAACACCATATTACTTAATCGAACTAAGAAGTGATTACAGAAATCACTTACCTTATGCGTCCGTGCTCGTATCCGATTCCTTGCCTCTTCTTGACCCGTTAACACCTCATGCTTGAGTCCGTCTCGACGTGATTCCTATACTTTCATTTCATCGAAATCACGCTCTTATTAGCATACTCATTTGTACATGTAACAATCATATCACTCGCATAATTCACACTTAACTTTCCTTAGTCATTTCTAACAAGCATTAAAACATATAATCAACTTCATATCCTTTCCAACACACGTAATTCATCATGTAATTACAAATAATGCATATTAACATAACATGTACCAAACGACTTCCTATAATCCTACCTTTACGACAACGAGTCAAATCATGTTTCTTATACTTAGTTGACTTTCAAGAGTCAACTATCAACCATATTCAACTATCGACTTATCATCATATACTCGTAACATCATAATCGACTATACGGACGACACTATATACATTTTATCATACGCTTGATGTGCGTACCACCTTTTAAGCATAACGTACAACTAATTCATACATCAATCTTCTAAACTCATACATAACCCATCAAAACCTACTACTAATCATCATGTATCATTCCAAATGAACATTAAACATAACATCATCATATTCCTCCTAATTCATCTAACAATAATTCATCATACCCACATAATACATCAATCTTTCAACAAGACTTGAACATAGGTGGTGCTTCTAATAACCATCTTCACCATAACTAACGGGTTTTACCTCAAATCATCAAATTAACGCAAACCATACATAACCCATGTTCTATACGAGGATTCTAACCCTTGTACATGATCAATTTCATATTAACTCACGGATTAGAACATAACCCACTTCACCCATGATCACCAATCTTAGATTTAAGACATACCTTATGATCCCCTCGTGTTGGTGATCATTAATCCATGCTCGGTTATGGATTTAAGCTTCATCTTGCCTTCCGATTTGAGCATAAAGATGAAGTTAGGGTTTGAGGCTCCATGGGATCCTCATTCTCCTTCTCGAACACACGTATGTGTGTGTTTGTGTATGATTAGTTATTTAATAACTTACTTTCATTTGTTCCACTTTAGCCCCTCGGGTTTGCCTTTAAAACATAACTGACACTACATTCATCATTTAATACTTTTGACCGTACCCTTAACTAGGTTAAATAGCCTAGTTATTTATTTCATGACGTGTCACATAAGAACACACGACAAATATTAACATTCAGATTTTTGGGGCGTTACACTTATGGTGTAAGCCATAATGGGTAAAAAGGGTAAAACGGTAAATTGATCACGAGTTGATAAATAAACAATGAGTTTTGAAAAATTATCTTATGGTGTAAATCATAATTGGTATAAAGGGTAAAATGGTAAATTGGTCACGTGTTGACGGATAAATAATAGGTTCTAAAAAGACATCGCATGGCGTAAGCCATGATGGGTCGAACGAGTAAATGAACGACCTTTAAGAATTATGACCCTATGGCGAAAAAGCCGTAATGGGTCAAAAGCGTGAAATGGTAAATAAATACCATTCCATAATATATATATATATATATATATATATTGTTTGGTCGTTAAGGCCAAACGGGTCAAATGGTGATGTTATCACCATTTGACAATAACGACTAATGTTTACTTGTCAAGTCTTATGCTCACAGGGGCGAATAGTGTATGGGATTGTGTTGGTATTAATTAGCAACTAATAAGGCAAGGTATTAAAACGGGTCAATGCTTTGACCCGAGCCAGCTATGTGTAATGGGTTAAACGCTCAACGAGGTCTTAGGGCCGAGGAGAGCTAATTAAGTCATGGTTGAACATTGGATTTACCTAAAGTGAGGTATATCTAGCGATTTAAATTTAAGAAATTATGTTCTTAGGGATGTAATGTATTTAAAAATAGAATGCGGGTTAAAAGAGTATACTTGGCCAAAGCAAGCTTTTAAAATGTCCTTCGTAGTTAAAAGGACTAAAATTTGACTAAAACGCCCCCGAATAGTAAACCGGGCAAACGACCCTTAAGGATAGTTTTAAAATGAGTTTTATATTTGGGTCAACACATTTGGTGGTATAAAAGTGAAATACGTAAGCCTTTTTAGCTTAATGCCTCCTATTGGGTCATTGGCGTAAATTATCAAACCGGAGGATAAAATCTGAAAAATAATGATTTTTTCTACAACAAACCACCACAAGTAAAGTTGTGGTATAAAATAAGTAGAAGTCTCAATGTTGAAATAAGAGGTATGGAGAGAATGGATGAGATTTGAGCTTAGTGCTCAAATCTTGAAACGGATCGAATAATTTTACGCATAAAACGCGAACCGATAGTGTAGAACGTATGAGATATAAATCCGGGTCATGGATTATGAGTTAAAATGTGAGTAATTTATTTCCAGACAGGTAGAAATAAATTTGAGGCGAAACGAATAAATATCCGAAAAGATATGGAGTTTTTGCCAAAGGGGCAAAAATGGAAAAATGGGAACAGCTGCAAGGGGCCGTAACCTACGGCACTCTGCCGTAGGCTACGACAGAGTCCATCTGCCTTTTCTTTGTTGTGTGTATCGTAGGCTACGACATACATGCCGTAGCTTACGGCGGGTATTCTTTGATTATTTTTGTTTGTTTGTTTTGATAAATTTAGGTTATCAAACTACGTTTAAGCATAATATAACTAACGTGTGTGATGAATTTTAATATTTATGAGTTAGCTATGATGTTACGGATGAAGATCAAGCGTAACGAAGAACAGAACACAACCGAAGTTCAAGCTTCCGCTTTTGTTTCGTTATTTTTACGAACCGAAATACTTATGAACTTTATAAGTGCTTTAAAAGTTATTAATGTGTTAACATGTTTAAATATTTATGAACGTTTACTTGCATTATTTATATAAAAATGCAAAAGTTTTTATAAATTCTTGGTTAGGTGAGTTCGGGTCTTACAAACAAGCTATTGTCCACCAGTTTTCCTAAGACTGTGCGTAGTGGCTCCATTTTGGGGCGTTCTTGTGCTCGGAAACGCCCAAACACGCCCAGGATCGGCCCACAGGGGCGTTTTTTTTTTTTTTTTTTTTGAATTTTTGGTGTTTGGCGTTGTATTTTCCACGCCCATGTTCAAAAGTTTTTGGCCAATCATTGATGTTCTACTTTTTCTTGTCCAATAAAGTTCTTTGATGTTATTTTATTTAATTTTATTTATACCTTTTTTAACATAATGCTCACATTCCCACTACATTCATTTTAGAAAAACGCCCAATTACTGACAGGGCTGTCACATGGCGCACAACGCCTAGGGGTGAGGCATTATTCACCCCAACGACTACACATGGTCTAAGAACTTTGCTAAAATAGCATATGACATCCCACAAATTTGACAAATAATATATTTTAAACTTAATATAACTCTTATGGAAATAGAGTTAATGATGTTAACATATCAATCAACGACTGCTAGCATACAAAAGTAAATAAATAATAAATGTTAAATTAGGTTTGGAATTGGTCGTCTAAACCTTAAACTAGGTTTTTAAATTAAAATTGATTAACTGGAAGAATGAGATGTTTCTTTTAATAATCAATATTATTATTTTCCCTAAGTAGGATGAGAAGGAACCTTAACCATTCATTTTTCAAATTAATGGTTAAGATGAAAGTGTAGGAGAAAGGAGGAGTGCAAGGGTATCTTGGGAAAATCATATTTATAGACTTTCTCTCTCCACATGCAAGTCACATGCATATTTCACCTCAATTTTTTAAACGTTCATAACTTTTTTATACGACATTATTTTTTCATAAAAATTTCACCATAAAATCAAGCGTCTTTTTATCTTTAATTTGAATACTATATTGCTATATAAAATATGAAGACTAAAAAAACCCATTAAGATGTGTTGTATTTCTAATTTTTATGTTGTATAACATTTTTTTGTACTGGATTTTTGTACTATATTTTCGTACTAAATTTTTTGTGCTGAATTTTTTTGTCTTAATTTTTTTTCTCCCTTTTTTGTGCTAGATTTTTTTGTACTACATTTTTTTGCGTAATTTTTTCATGCTATATTTTTTTGTGCTAGATTTTTTTGTGCTACATTTTTTTGTACTACATTTTTTGAGCTAGATTTTTTTTGCTAGATTTTTTTTGTACTAGATTTTTTTTGTTGTATTTTTAAAAAACAAAAGGGGTGCTACATTTCATTTTCACTCCTATTTATAAGGACCAAAATGCCCTTCATTCATACTTATTAGGAGTGCCACATGTCATCATCACAATTCTTCTTAGGCTACTTAGGGTGTCCGGGGCGCCTGCGGGGAGGTGTGCGGTGAGTGTACTCCCCGATCGGGAACACCGCCGCCGACCCCTCGGTGGCCCAAATCGGGGAGTGGGTAGCGGGTATCATTCACCGTGTGAAACTTGTATATTTTTGAGTTTTTTTTTTTCCTTGTGATTTTGTAGGAGGATGAAGAACAAAGAATTTGCAGGTGAAGATGAAAGTGTAGGTTAAAATGAAGAAGAAGAAGGGGAGGAGGAAGAAAGAAGAAGAAGAAAAAGGATTTTTAAATATAACCCTTAAGTTTTTTTTTTTTAATTTAAAAAAACACTTAAATTTTTTTATTACTTTTAAAAATACCCCTCAAACTTGTTTTTAATTAAATGAAATGTTCTATTTTTTATTTTTAGAGTAAAGTCCTATTTGAGTCCTTGTGGTTTGTGCAGTTTAACCATTTGAATCCAAAAACCAAAACTGTTTTGATTTGAGTCCTTGTGGTTTCTAATTTTAGCCATTTGAATCCAAAAGTAAACAACATCCAAACCAGAAACATTTGGTTTTTGGATTCAAATGGTTAAAATTAGAGAACACAGGGACTCAAATCAAGACAGTTTTGGTTTTTTGATTCAAATGGTTAAACTGCACAAACCACAGGGACTCAAATAGGACTTTACTCTTATTTTTATTTAGTTTTAATTTATTTAAATTATGTTTTACTTTTATAAAAATATTTATATAAAAAAATAAAACCAAGTCCCCAAGAGAGGAGTGCCGCCATCAAATTGAGGGTGTGGGGGGAGTTAAGTGGGAGTTGACGTGGCGCGTGCTGATTGGCTGTGGGTAAGAGAAGTCACTCCCCACTTAGAGGAGTGCCCCTTACACCCTTAGGCAAAATCCACTTTTTAGTGGATCCTTCCCCATATGTTACATCTAAATAAAATATATAAATATTGTATATGGTTCTCGTAATTTTATATAATATTGATTTTGAAAGAACACCACCTCTTAAAGTATATTAATATCCTATTTTCAAAAGGATAGACAAAAATATAAAATTTGGAGTATTGAATATTTTTAATTTTTCATTGTTACTTTAAACAACCAATGTCGTGACCTCCTTCTCGGTACAATCGTTGCAGGCAAGCATGGTGCAATTTTTCAGGAATGTAATGTGATCACAGAAGTTGTACACGTGCAAAACCATTTTTTTGGGTAAATATCATCGTTAACTTCAATGGATTAAATCAATATAAATTTTATTAATTATTACATAGATTAATATTTGAAAACATCATTTGTGTAAACTGTTAATATCAT
Source organism: Helianthus tuberosus (assembly GCA_030545235.1). Taxonomy (NCBI): domain Eukaryota; kingdom Viridiplantae; phylum Streptophyta; class Magnoliopsida; order Asterales; family Asteraceae; genus Helianthus; species Helianthus tuberosus. Next base: position 93,371,349 of record CM060365.1, on the reverse strand, counting down.
TCACCTCAAACAGACTTCTATGAAAATATATGGTAAAATAAATTGTAATCTATATGGCTGGATTTTTGTGACCTTTTTATATGTTATAAAATAAAGTGGTATTTGTTTTTCTAAAATATCGGCGTGGTTTTTTTGTTTGCGTCGCATAGACCATGCACAGACATTACCATCTGCAGACTGTTTGTTTTTTTAAAAGACGTTTCATTAAAAAAGTCTACACGAACTCTTCTTGGAGCAAACTTGGTCCAACCACTTCTAAGGTCTGCAGAGGGTTAAACGCCACCACCCACCACTACCGTCCACCACCACCCACCGTCCACGTCCACCACCCACCACCATTGTCCACCCACAGACATTACCATCTGCAGACTGTTTGTTTTTTTAAAAGACGTTTCATTAAAAAAGTCTACACGAACTCTTCTTGGAGCAAACTTTGTCCAACCACTTCTAAGGTCTGCAGAGGGTTAAACGCCATCACCCACCACTATCGTCCACCACCACCCACCGTCCACGTCCACCACCCACCACCATTGTCCACCCCCCCCCCCCCCCAATTGTCCACGTTCACCACCCACCAACACCGTCCACCATCACAACCCACGTCCACCACCCCACCACCATCGTCCAAGTCCACCACCCACCACCAGCGTCCAACACCACCGTCTGTGAATGCTTAAGTTATGATATTTCATACAATGGTGGAAAGTTGTAGGAAAATTAGGTTGAAGAAAATCTCAAAAACAAAAAACAAATATATTTTTTATTTTTTCTGTTAAATTAAAAATTGCCTTAAAAAAGTAGAAGTTTGAGGCATCAAATAATTTAAGAGTAAGTTTTGTATTTTATTTTTGTACATAATTGTAGGCGGTGTCCTTTGCCTTTAAATTTGATGAGTTTTGTCCTTAATGTTTTAAAATCCTGTACGTTATGTCCTTTAGCTCTAACTCAGTTAGATTTTTTGATTAAATCTGGTCATGTGCATTGCACATGAGGGCATTCTTGTCATTTCACCTTCCCAGAGGCTATTTTGTAAAAAAACTTTTATTAATGGGCCATTTTGTACAAAACTTAAAAATAAAACAATATATAAACACACACACTCTCTCTTCTCTCTCTCTCTCTAATATGAAACCCCTCTCTATCTCTTCTCAATTTTCAAACCCTAGATCGCTCTCCGGCAATGGCGATTCCGGCGACTTCACTCCTCCTCATCGCCGTCGTCACAATCATCTCCAAGATGCCATATCTCGTCCAATCGAGCACCGATTGTCACACCCGGTCATAGACGGAAGCACGAGGTGTGATCGTGATTGATTCTCATTGCATACGAATTAGCAAACATACTATATGAATAAAATAAACTCCAAATGTCATTCCATAAGTTTCAAAACACAAACATAAGTTAACAATATTGTTTACAACACTTTCAAAAGAAATTAAGTTTTAAAAAGTCATACGACATAGTTCAAGTTCAAAAGATCAATGTTTTGTTCCCCATATCACCGCAAGGAGGTGTGTGAATGCATATGTCTATAGCTTACGTCATGTATCGAGTCTTATATTATTTTGTAGTTTATTGTATGTATTAGATAGTAGTTTGTACTTGTTTGAATGGTTCTTATTGTGAATGACCCATTCGTGCGGATGAGTCATCCGTGCGAATGGGCCATAATGCTCAATCCGTACGAACCGGCCCCATCCGCTATAGTGGTTTCGTGCGGATCTACTAGGTCTATAAATAGGGGACATGGGTTCTTCATTTTGTAACTTTTTGGCTGGAGTAGCGAAGCTCTGTCAAATTCTTTTCACGGTTCTGTAAAGCAATTTTATCAATGAAAAGAATGTTCAACGGTATCATTGTGTCTATGTTCACTTCCTACTCGGATTCCGCACGAGATATGAAGATCAACTAAGCCGGTTGGAGCATTTGGAGCACCGAAACGATCCTCACAAGTTGGGATATAATGAGCAAATCCTTCAATAGATGGCATGGAGTTTTATCACTTGACATCTTGAAGCACAGTTCCTGCAAAGATCCACTAATTTCCTGAAATACATTTAACTTTGAAAAATGTCAACAAAGTTGGTGAATTCATGTATATATTTTGCATTAAATGAATATTTGAAAAAGGTGAGATCCACTAATTTCCTTGATTTCAGGTGCCAGACCACCTATGAAACGCGCAATGCATTTTGATTCCAGAGTAATTAAATAGGGCACTAACCTTGACAAAGAGTTAAAGTCGGTCACATACTTCCGACAGTCTAAGTTCTTCATGGTGAGAGTCAGAAAGTCTGACTCCACCTTTTCCACCTCATGTGGTGGACAGTACATCTCCTTTATAAGGTCCACAAACTTGGACCATTCCAGGTTATACAAGGGTATCTTCCTTGTTGATTGTATCATTGCCTTCCACCAAGTTAGGGCATCGCGCTTGAATGATTGGGAGACATACTTCACAACATCTTTATCAGCACAACCGCTGATATCCACTACCGTCTCCATCTCGTCTAACCACTTCATGGCATCTATAGCCCTCTTTTCTCCATTGAAGTCCTAGGGCTTGCACGAGACAAAGTACTTGTAAGTACAACCGTCTTTTGAAGAACGAGACTTTTCCTTATAGTCCTGCTTTGGCTCACTCTTCGTAGTTGAAGAGTAATGTGAACTTTCCTTGCGGGCAGATGAATGTGGAATCGAATGGGACTTGGAAAGAGTAGCACTTGATTCCTTAAAGTTAGCTATGAAAGTATTCATAGCCTTGCCGACTTCTGCGGCTATCATCGCTTGGAGATTTGCTCCTTCGCCTATTCGGACATTGTTTGTATCATCATTTTGTTCGCTGTTGGGTCCATCCGCATTTAGATTCGCCATCTAAGTTTGTTACTAAAACAAAAATAAATGATTGCTTAGTTGCAATATAATAATAAGTCATCGAATCTGATGACTTGAAAATTTCATCAGCCATGGTATTATTAAACCATATAGGGTATAAGGTTTGGATATATAAATCCTTCACCTTTTGGACTAGTGTGCACAATGTCACATCTGCCAAGAATTTAACATTTCAAATGAATGTTGAATAAAGTAAACTAAGTATAATTAGCCTCGGTCTTAAAGGACCATCAAGGGCATTTGAGGTTTAGACATAGTCCATCACCTATTGGATAATGGATCATAAGGTCACAACTGTCATTGTCATATTGACAATTTTTAAATGAATAATAATATATGAGCCACGAACTCATTTGATCGAGTGGCTTTAAGGCTTGAACATAGTTCACCACCTTTGGACAGGGAGTCATATGACAACAACTGTTGTTGTCGTATTTGACGATATAATATGGCCCATAGGCAAATCAATTGTCATCACACAGGATGTTAAGATAAATAATCATCGCATTGATGATATTAGTCATGATCTCATTTGATCATATAGACTATGAGGCTTAGACATAGTCCACCACCTTGGACAGGGAACCGTAAGGTCACAACTGTCATTATCTCAGTTGATAATAAAGTATAGCCCGTTGGCAGATCATCACTAAGGATGTTAAGAAAAATGATCATCACATTGATGATATTAGCCATGATATAATTTAATCATATATGCTATAAGGCTTGGACATAGTCCACCACCTAGACAGCTAGTGTGATTTCCTCAATATCACATTGCCAAGAGTATTAACATTACTTGGATGTTAACACAAATTGAATGTCTTAATGGCTTGAAAATAAATATGTACGTAGCCATGGTCTCATTAACCATAAAGGCTATGAGGATTGAACATAGTTCACCACCTCTGGGCATAAGGGCTAGTCATCCTTAACTGTCATTTATTATTGCCAATAATATGGGCTTTGTTATATTGCTGGTCAAAAACCATTAAGAAGATCTTTTTGAAATATATAGTGGATCGATAAAGTTCGAATAAAATCGAGACGATCGCTTGAAGATAGATTTAATGAATACATATATCATGGACAATTCCAAAATTAACATTAAATGATGAAAGATTACAATACTTTTCCTTAAACAGGACTTTCTGAAATAAAATAAATACTTGTCCACGCAGGGACTAAAAGGAAATACTTGCCCTCACAGGGACTAAAAAGAAAAGACATGTCCACACAGGGACTTTTGGAATTTAAAACAAAACAAATAAAAAGATAATACTATTCTACTCATCCTTCTTCCCCCTGACTAGTTTGGAGAGCTTCTTGAAGAACTTGTTTCTCTTCCTCTTAGTCTTTTCAGCCTGACGCTGAATTTGTTCCGCTCTCTCCAAGGCCTAATTGATGGCCTCTAATTGTGGTTGTGGCATTGGCTGTGGCTGAGGCACAGAAGGATACTGGTATCCATAATTCGGATATCCTGTAGCCGGATAGGCGGAATGGAAAGAAGATGGGTACAAAGCATTGTGTACGACTGCCTGCATATAAGGGCCATACGATGGCACCTGATAGTTGTAATCGATCAGCGTGGTAGGGTTCAAAGGGCCGTATCCAGTCATATCTGGATATGTGGGAATTAGGTTATCAAAGCCCGATGGTGGTGGTTGAAAAAAACATTGTAGGAATCGGGTTAACCACTGGTGCGGTATTTGAGGGTCCACCCATTTGTGGGTCCTTAGGGATATGAGGGTATGTTTGGGACAATGGTGGTAGCAGGCTTGACCGTGGTCCCATACGCATAGACATGCGTGCTCCACGTTTCCTCCTTTGTGGTTCTGGTGATGGCTGCGGTTGCTCCATCGGCTCCATTTGCACGTCCTCTGGTGGAGGCGGTGTCGGAGAATGGTAGGGGAGGAGTGTGAACGGAAGTAAACTGACCAAAATATTGGTCCCACTCATTAGGACCTTGGTAGTGTGATCTTGTATAAGATGCAAAACCACTGGAAATCTCAATTTGGTGCATATTAGATCCCGATGGTGGCATCTCCGGATCCGAGTCTTCGTCAGGCTCATTCGGTTGGTCCAACTGGTTTTGGGCAGCTGGAGGGGTGTTGATATACTGATTTGTGTCAAATGACCCATGAAAGGAATGGGAATGTGAGTGATGGGATTAGCGGGAGTGATGTAAATGGTATGAATGGTAGGAATGTTGAGAATGATGTGATGGTAATGAGTTATAGGAAAAAGAATGTCTCACAGATTGAGACGAATAGGAATCATCCGAGTATTGTCGGTGTTCCGAGCTATGCGGTAGCGAGGGTGTTTATCCCGATGGACCTCCTCGCATGGGTCCTTTTCCTTTGCCTCTAAATATTGGCGAGATGATTAAATCCTGTCAAAAATAAAAAAACAATATATATATATATATATATGGAGGAGTTCATGCGAGAACCACCCTTATTGCGAGAACCGCGAGAACCAATGTGAACACAACCTAAAATAGCTAAAAAAAACCTAACCCCCCCCCCCCCCCCCAAAAAAAAAACCTAAACCCCCCCACCCCCAAAAAAAAACTTACCCCCCCCCCCCAAGCTAAATGCTAAAAACTAAAACCCCGAAAAAAACCTAACCCCCCCCCCCCCAAAACCTAAACCCCCCTCCCCCACCCCCCAAAAACCTAACCCCCCCCCCCCCCCAATCTAAAATGCTAAAAACTAAACCCTCAAAAAACCTAAAAAAATCTAAAAAAAAAAAAAATCTAAATTTTGTTTAATATTTTTTATACTCAAATCGCTACTTTTAGTGGCAAAAAAAAAAATTTTAAAAAAAATTATATATATATATATATATTTTTTTTTTGCTTCGAAAAGTAGCGATTTTTATATAAAAATATTAAAAAGAAAAAAAAATTTGTGAGATTTTTAGCTAATTTTAGGCATTTTTTGTTGTGTTCACATTGGTTCTCGCGGTTCTCGCAATAAGAGGTGGTTCTCGCATGATCTTCTCCCTATATATATATATAGTGGAGAGTTCAAATGAGAAGAAAAATTTTGTAAGAATAAGTTTTAAACCAATAGAAATGATCTATTTTACTTCATTTAATATGCGCATTTAATATTATTAATAAGGACATATAGGTAAATTTCTAAATATAATTAACTAGCTAACTAATTAAAGTTGTAACTCCTTGTTAAATATACTCTTTCAAGATAAAATAATTTAGGGTGAAGTACAATTTTCGACATGTGTAGGATAAATTTTAGTATGTGTAGGATAAATTCTTAAATGTGTATGATAAATTTAGATATGCGTAGGGTAAATTTCAATAAGTGTAAGATATATATGTAGGATAAATTTTGAAATGTGTAGGATAAAATGATTTTTTGCTTTATTAATGAGAGATAACATAATTAATGGGAGAAGTTATAAACTATTTAATGTTTTACCATTATACCCTTTCTTCTTTTTCTTCTCACATTAAATTTCTTCTCAAATGAACCTTCCCCTATATATATATATATATATATATATATATATATATATATATATAACTTAATAAAGATAAGAGTTAATCCTAGGTCATTGCCTAGACTCAGAAAGTCTAAGGAATATGCTATTGTGATGTTTGAGATTAAACACAAAAGATTAGTGTTTAATGTGACAACCGTCAAAATTTCAGATATCCGTACAATTAATTAATATTAAATTTGTGCTTAATGACTGTGCTTGATTACAACTGCTGATTAAACTGTTTTATGATTTTTGCATCATACATACATATGCATCACATTCATACTGTCACTCCATTTATTACACACAAACTTTAGTGACAAACTTGATGCACAAAGCACAGTTAGCACAGTGAGCGGATAACTCAGAAACATGCTGACAATGCCAGCACATAGACAGACTATATATTGAGGCCCAGTATAAGCCAGGAACAAGGTACTACACTAGTATGGAGTGTAGGGAAGTAAGGACCATAAGACTGCGTCACTAGGTGATAGCTTAGGCGCCGGAAAGTGCCTAAAACCCACTTAAAATGCAAAATTCTGCATTTATTAACAAAATTCAGCATTTAAATATGCTAGTCACTTGCAAAAATATGGCAAAATGATCATGTATGCTTTCCTAAGTGTCGGGAATTAAAAGGGTCACTAAAAGATACATAAAGGACACTTTACGATATAACTAGACACTTTAACGGAACGGTATTTAACCGAACAACCGGACACTACCCGAAACACTAAAATATTATCAGAAACATTGTTTCACTTTTTCTGTGCTAGTCTTGGTTCCCGAACACTTAAACACACTACATAAGACATGGTACACACTAAACACTAGCTCTTACACTTAACACCCCACTAATTAGCCTACTTACCAAATAATATTACATTTAACCCCCCCCCCCCCCCCCCTTGGCTGATTTTAGGACCAAAGAATGGCCCCACAAGATTTGATTTAAATCTTCAATCTTCCTCTAATCTTTTCTTGGATTAAGTGTGATCATGTATGTACTTGTGAGAACACATTATCCATTGGGTAATAGAATTTAGAGGTTATATAATCACTTAACATCTATCATCATCTTCACACCAAAACTCTCTCTCTCCCTCTAAACAAGCTTCGGCCGAACACCCCTCTTGTCACCACCACCATTTTCGATTTCACTCATCCAATTCCAAGTGTACAACAAGGTGTTACAAGGTGTATAACGAGGCTCGGTGCTCACGGAACTTGAAGGTCCACCTTCGTTTGCTTTTATCCACTCATTTTTCATCTTGATCTTCCCTAGCTTAAAAGCTAGTAGTAAGCTTCCTTTGATCCTTATTTACTTCATGTTTATGGTGGTTAATAGTTATATCTTGATGAAAATATAAGAACACTAAAAGATCATAAGCATAAGTCTTGAACATGAAGCTAACATGATGATGAAATAAGATGAAATCTTGATGAAACAAAGTTGTTTTGTTATGTTGTTGATTACTTGATGCCTGTTTGATGATTACTAGTAATATGATGTTGAACATTATGGTTGAACTTGTTAAAGTAAGATTAAAAACTTAAGTTAACAAGTTAGGAGGTGATTAGTGATTTACATAAAGGAATCACCTCCATATTTCAACATAAACTTGGTAACAAAATGATTTCTTGAAAAATATGTAAACAAAGTGAGTTGATGATCGTATGGATCCGAGGTTTACAAATGGTTTTTCCTAAATAAACCAAGTTAAAAAGACGACTTTTGAAAGACTATGATTCTTACACTATTTTTGGAAAGAAATAAGTATATGGATACTAGTGAGACATGAAAATGTGGTAAACAAATATTTTTGCAAAATATGTTCACAAGTTGTGAACATCTAAAAATCCCGAGAATGAGATTTTAACAAAAGTAAACACACTTTAGAGGGTAACTAAACCCACTAAACACCCCACTAAGTTACTACGCGTTTTTATGAAAAACCAAGTTCATGTTGTTATATAAAACGCATTGTTTTTGCACTTGAAAGATGTAATATTGTTTAGTGACTTGTTGATGATTGTTTGGAAAAGAAAATGATATGCTTATTAGCATGGACACCTCCGTTTACAAAGGAAACTCTGGCGAAATTTCTAAAATTCCAACACTAAGAAAATATTTTCCAAACAAGTGTTACAAGCATACTTTTAACTTTGTTTTTCAAAATAAACTTCGCCATAGATTTTGTTACAAAGATACAAAGTATCGGAGGTTGAATTTTTACAAATAAAAGGGATAAATATATATTTAGAATATATATTTTATACTAAGACACTTGTGTGAATATTTGCATATTTTGTGAACTAGTTATATTATTTTAGGGTAAAATAATATAACTTACAAATACCATGGAAAATTACAACTCCAAAATAATACCAAAAATCACACGGAATAAATATTTAAGTTATACGCTTGATATTGTGAAACCAAACACAAAGACATTACTTATGAATTATTCCAGAAAATGCTCTTACACATATATTTTTGGTAAAATATTATTTTGGAAACTAAAGAAGTAAAAATATATTATTTTTGGGAAAAATACATATATTTTGGAAATACGTTATTTTTGGACAAATAAGTTAAATATATTCTCCTAAGTGGGACTTAAAATATATTTTTCGAAACTACAAATAGACATGTATAAATGCCCCCATCCTTGGGAAGGAAATACGGAGTTAAAATACTTGAAAAGTATGAATACGAAATAGTTGTCTAACTATTATTCCAAAATCTTAAAAATAATTTAAGTTAAAATAATTTATTTTAACAAATGATTATACCTTGGAATAATGTCAAGGAATCGTAACTCAAACGTAAATACAAAGGCAAGGCACGGCCCGATCGTCTAATAGACATTAGTACATTGTAGGGAGTCGTGTTTACTGACGAGACCGGAGATTTGAGTACGATACAGGAGACGCACTACAGTGAGTTCATGTCCCCCTTTTCTCTTAACTGTTTTCAGTTTTATACTTCGGGGGTGAAATACATGTTACAATTATTACAGACACTTTTATACACGGTATGGTTTGCTTAAGGAGGGTTTACTACTTAGATCATGTGAAAGGTGGGTATAACACTTAAGGCCATTAATCCTCGTTGTTAGGACCGAGGGACATGAGTGATAGATCTATTTGGGTGTAGCGAGCCCACACCCATGAGGCCTGGGCGGCCCATAGTGGTGACTGTGTCTTACAGCAGAGGCCCGGTACAAATTTGCTAGGCTTGAGTACTTCCTGCACCGTTTCACACATACCAGTGGCTTTGCAACCCATTGGTGATCTCTTTTTCCTTATTGCTACATACCAGGGACTTTCATACATACAGACATATTACAAAGGTTTATACATACTCACTTACACATGAACTCGCTCAACTTTTGTTGATTTTTCAAACTACACGTATTTCAGGAAACTAGAATGGATCTGGCAAGCAATGGAGTTAAGCTGCGTAATAAATAAAAGATGTCATCCTTGGTTATGGGGTTTAGGAGGTGTAACCCTTTCCTGGACGGGTTACATGTTTCTAAACCCGGGTTAGCTTAGAGTCTTTTGATGAACTTATTTCAAACATGTTATGGTCTGTAACTTAACTTTGGTATCGATGTTTTCAAATAATGAGGTTGTGGTATTTTTAAACTTAATGAATGGATGAACATCTTGTGTTTTTATCATATAGCATTGTTATGATTGTTGCTATGGTATTAAGAAGTCACACCAAATAAACCCACGCTTCCGCAAAAGCCAGGGTGTGACATTTAATTCTCTCAAACGTTGGCTCTGATACCAACCTGTCACACCCCGATATTTCTAACAACACCCGGTGGGCCCGGTTGGGGGAGTACGTGACGTGATTGATATCATATACACAATATAGCATAGCGGAAGTCTTGTATTTAAATTATTCCAATATAAATGTCCGAGTGTTCAAATATTATACAGACGGATAGTGTATTAAAAGATCCACAGGCGAATCGAAAGTTACAAAAATGAAATAACATACTATAGGCTTCTAATGCAAGGAGTTGAAAATTCCTCTTAAGCATTTACCGGCACTTCCAGCCTATTTCGTAACCTTGCAACCTATCACTTAGGTAGCGTTTGGTATGCAGGAATAAGAGATGGAATGGAATGGACCATTGTAACGGAATGAAGAAAAGAGTGTTTGGTTGGTCGATGGAATGGAATCGTCCATTCCAAAATGCATTCCATTCCCTCAAAATCATTCCATCCGCTCCTCTTGTTTTATTCCACTCCCTCTTCCCCCTTCATTAACAACACCATAACCCACCACCGTTGCTACCACACACCACCACCACCGTCATCCGCTGCCGTTACCCACCACAGCCGCCACCCGTCACCGCCGCTGCCACCACCTATCGCCGCCACCCACCTCCGTCATCACCACCACCGTCGCCGCCACCCACCGTTACCACTGCCACTTCCGATCATCGCCACCACCCACCTTCGATCATCGCCGCTACCATTTCCACTTCCCCCTCCGATTACTGCCGCCACCGCTATCAACCGCCACCACCCACTGCCATCACCGCTACCACCTCCGACCACCGTCGCCACTGCTACCACCTCCGTCCACCCCTGCCACCACCATCGCCACCTACCTCCACCGTCATTCACCACCACCGCCGTTGTCACCATCCGTCGTCGTCTCCACCCACCACCAGCGTCGCCGCTACAACTGACACCTAGCACCACGCCCCATCATCGCCCATCACTGACCACCGCTATCTGATTTTATTCCTTCGTCTTTTTTCCCATACCAAACAACAAAAAGTAATTGTTCATTCCATTCACACATGGTAACCAAACAAGACATGGAATGGTAATGATCAATTCCATTACCTCATCCATTCCATTACATCGTCTATTTCATTCCACTGTCCATTCCATTACCCCATACCAAACATACCCGTCTTTTGAAGATACGTCAGTTTACACTGGTAAATATAAATAACCGAAACATTTTGAAAATATTTCAAAATAGTTTTAAGTACACAAGGCACATGTAATTTTATAAATAACTTGGGACAATTATAATAATCTTGTATACAGTTTTACATGCCTGTCAATACATATGGGGTCCGGTGCAGAAACCGAATAACATGATTAACCGACATGCCACTTTAACCCACAAAGGGGTATCCTTAATATGGGTAAGAAAAACATTTTATAATAACATTAGCATCTGTCAGGTGTATGCCTACACCCCGTGCTTAAGTCGTGGCCATTAGCAATTTAAATGAGCCGAGGATATGCAGGATACGGTCGTGTTAACCTCCAATGTTTAAGTTATCAGACAAAACAGATTAAAACGGGTTATGCAGATTTTCTAGTCACAATCCGAAATTTGATCCATACCCGACCAAGCGGTAATAATATACCGTATCCCAAACCCACATAAGGAAAATAGGTTAAGAGTATTTACCTGGCTTAAACAAGCCTTACAATGCAAGAAAATATAATAAGCACATCCGTTATTAATTAACTAAGCTTGGTGGCAAGCTACTAGAATGCCTTAGTCTGGAATGAATGGTATTATAACCAATTAGAATGTTAACGGGTCTTATTCAAGTCATAGACTTGGACCGGTTAACTTAAAATAGTAAAAACGGTACAATACGCTAGATTAAGTGATGATTGGATAGAATGTAGTTTAAACCCTCATAAGTACTAAGAATTGTATAATATGGGTAAACATGTTTGCATTCTGGAATTTGAGAAGAATTGATCCGTTTCGGTAAAATTACGTAAACTAGTTACATAAGCTCAACCGTGCGCGCATAAGCGGTATCGGGTAATCGGATGAGTTATAAACAAGTTCTATATGCCAAAATACTTTAATTAAGTTGTAACATCAGTAGGTTTTCAACTTATATGATCATTATGGTTTTAAAATCAATTTATGCACCATAAGGACATTTTAGTCATAATGTGGCATAATTCATGAACTTGTATAAAAAACATATGTTATAAACAAGTTCATTCTGCCAAAACACTATAATTATATTACCATATCAGTAGGTAATTCGTTTCATATGTTTATTATTGTTTAAAACCATGTTTTGCACAAAAAGGACATTTTGGTCATAATTAGGCATATTATAAGAACTTGTGTAAAAACCTCAGAATCTGATTATGATCAGGTAGTATAACCACATAGGGTTATTCTACACTACAAGGTGATCATAATGCAACTTAAATTCAGTAGCTAAGGTTGCTAAATCGGGTCAGAATCGAAAGTCAAAGCAGAAGTCAAACTGCTCGACTTTCGGTTGCGAAACGACACATAAACTGGAAATGACGGGTTGAACATGTTCATACATGTTCTAATATTAATTACCAACTAATTTAATGTTAAAAACATGAGTTAAAACAATTACAAGTTCATTTTATAAGTTTTACGAAAATCTGCCCTTTGACTTTTTATTTAACTTAAATTTGACCCGTCATTTAACCAACTTAACGTGATTTCCAGGAGGTGCCCTTTTGAGGGATTAACACATACCTAATTATGATCACGTAGCCATGTTCGATTCGAATAATGGCTGGACCATACTGGTCTAAACCGAAAGCCAAAGCAAAAGTCAATTTGTTTGACTTTCGGCTTATAAAAGCCTATATAAACGAAAATAACTGGAAATGAACGCTTATAAGTGATCCTTTGAACGTTTAGAACTCAGTGGGATGCTCCTATATGATCAGGAACTTTCAGATAGGGAGTAGAGAAGTGTTTGAAGAAATGGTGCAAGTTGTGAATGTAATCTCTATTTATAGTGAAGGAGCTTGATTTATGATCATGACAAGTGTTAAAGGTGATCAGGATCACTCCAGGTGTTTTAGGACGTGGCACAAGCAGCTAGAGGGTGGCATAATTTGAGTTAAGTGGCAACCATGCAGAAATACTTGGGCAGCACACAAATAAACTGCCAGCTCTAGTCCTTACGGACCGTATAAGCTCAAAGCTTACATTTCGTAAGCTAGCAACAACGCCCATGGATTTGAATCTCATGCGGGCCGTAAGGCATAAGCCCTTGCGGTAGGTATCCGTCTCCTAGCAACAATATTTTCACTTGCTTGCTGTCGGTAAGCACTAAGGCTTACGGTCCGTAAAGGGTCACTCAGAGGCATAAATTTGCATGTTGACACCTTTAGTCCCCTCCACATTCAAACTTTCAAAAGTTGTCAAAATTTGTCCCCCTCGTCCAATATAATAGACATATTTGAGAGTATGGACACATGTCATTATATAACCCTGACACAATTTTACGAGGGGTTACAATTTTGCATTATGGTTTTGCTTTTAGGTTTAGCATTGGGGTTTATCTTTAGGGTTTAGCATTAGGGTTCAGCTTTATGGTTTAGTTTTAGCTTTAGGGTTTAACATATGGTTTAGCTTTAGAGTTTAGCATTAGGGTTTAACATTATGGTTTAGCTTTAGGGTTTAGGATTTAGTTTTTAGGCTTTATCATGGGGTTTAGCCTTAGGGTTTAGGGTTTAGGGTTTAGCTTTGGTGTTTAGAGAATTTTGGTTATTGTTCAATGAGCCGGTCCCAATGCCGTTGTAATGAGCTCAATCAGCATTTGTTTGAATCGGTTTCCTACACTTCTTAGGTTAAGGATTTATATTTTTCATAATACACACATATGGTTATAAGATTGACAATATACACATATGCATTGTTTAAAGATTAACAATATACAAATGTGTATAAATCCCTAAAAAAACCTAATAGAAAAGGCTCTGATTTAAAAAACAAATTGTTTTTTTTTACTTAGGAAAAATGTGTGGTCTAGAATACTTCTCAAGTTTCTTAAATTGGGTGTTCTTCTTTTAGAATCCCTACGCTATATATATAGAAAAAGTATATCATACAATTGGCCTTACCGTACATTACGTATGCAATGGCAAAATCGCACGTTATATTATAAAAAATTGGAAATCGCATGTGCGTATATATATGAAGTCGCATGTTATATGTGAAAGTGAATGTATAGTTTAATGAAATCGCATGTTATATATGTGTGTATATACTTTTTCTACATACTAATGAAATTGCATACTAATGAAATCGCATACTGATGAAATCGCATGTTATATATGTGTGTAAATAATTTTTCGTATGTTGATGTTGAATCGCGTACGCAATGTACTTTAAGGCATTTTGTACGTTAACCGGCCCATATATATATATAGGGTAATGCGAGAACCACCTTTATTGCGAGAACCGCGAGAACCAATGTGAACACAACCTAAAATAGCTAAAAAAACCTAAAAAAACCCAACCCCCACCCCCCCCCCCCTCAAAAAAAAAACCTAACCCCCCACCCAAGCTAAATGCTAAAAACTAAAACCTCAAAAAACCTAACCCCACCCCCCCAAAAACCTAAACCCCCCCACCCCAAGCTAAAATACTAAAAACTAAACCCCTAAAAAACCTAAAAAAATAAAAAATAAATAAAAAATCAAAAAAACACACAATTTTTTTTTAATATTTTTTAAGTTAAAATCGCTACTTTTAGTAGCCAAAAAAAACTTTTTTTGCTACTAAAAGTAGGGATTTTTTTATAAAAAATATTAATTTTTTTTTTGTGTTTTTTTTAGCTATTTTTAGGTATTTTTAATGTGTTCACATTGGTTTTAGCGGTTCTCGCAATAAAGAGTGGTTCCTAACGGATCTTTGTCCTATATATATATAGGGAGGAGTTCATGCGAGAACCACCCTTATTGCGAGAACCGCGAGAACCAATGTGAACACAACCTAAAATAGCTAAAAAAAACTAACCACCCGCCCCCCCCCCCCCCCAAGCTAAATGCTAAAAACTAAAACCCCCAAAAAACCTAACCCCCCCCCCCCCCCCAAAAAAAACCTAAACCCCCCCCCCAAGCTAAAATGCTAAAAACTAAACCCCCAAAAAACCTAAAAAAATCTAAAAAAAATCTAAAAATTTTTTTTTAATATTTTTTGTGCTAAAATCGCTACTTTTACTGGCAAAAATTTTTTTTTTTTAAAAAAAAAAATTTGATTTTTTTTTTGCTTCGAAAAGTAGCGATTTTTATATAAAAAATATTAAAAAAAAAATTTGTGTGATTTTTAGCTATTTTTAGGCATTTTTTGTTGTCTTCACATTGGTTCTCGCATGAACTCCTCCCTATATATATATATAGGGAGGAGTTCATGCGAGGACCACCCTTATTGCGAGAACCAATGTGAACACAACCTAAAATATCTAAAAAACCTAAAAAAAAACCTAACCCCCCCCCCCCCCCCCAAAAAAAAAAAAAAAAACCTAAACCCCCCCCCCCCCACCCAACCCCACCCCCAAAAAAACCTACCCCCCCCCACCCCCCCCCCCAGCTAAAATGATAAAAACTAAACCCCCAAAAAACCTAAAAAAATCTAAAAAAAATCTAAATTGTTTTTTTTTTTAATATTTTTTATGCTTAAATCGCTACGTTTAGTGGCCAAAAAAAAATTTTAATTTTTTTTTCTTCGAAAAGTAGCGATTTTTATATAAAAAATATTAAAAAAAAATTGTGTGATTTTTAGCTATTTTTAGGCTTTTTTTGTTGTGTTCACATTGGTTCTCGCAATAAGAGGTGGTTCTCGCATGATCTTCTCCCTATATATCTATATATATATATATATATATATATTAGAGGGTTCAAATGAGAACAAAACAGAAGTTTCAATCAATATTAATGTTTCATTTTTACTTCATTTAATACTTGTATTTAATTTTAGATTAAGAGTATATTGGTAAACTTACATAGATAATTAATTTGTATTCTTCCTCTTTAATAACTAAGTAAACTTGTAACTTCTTTTCAAAATATTTACTTTTTACAAATTAAAAAACAACTTAATTTAAAGTGTAGAATAAATTACAATGTGTGTAAGATAAAATACGAGGTGTATAGGATATATTTCGAGGTGTGTAAGATAAATTTCGACGTGTGTAGGATAAAATTCTATAATGTGTTGGGTATATGTAGGAAAATTTTGATATGTGTAAGTTTGTAGATTATATGTAGGAAAATTAATGATTAGTTGACTAATTATTTAAAGAGAGAAAGATTAATGTAAATGAATTAGTATTTTACCAATATATCCCTTCTTCTTTTTCTTCTTTCAATAATTTTCTTCTCATTTAATCTCCCCCCCCCCCCCCCCGCTCTCTCTCTCTCGCTCTCTCTCTCTCTCTCTATATATATATATATATATAAATATATATACAGGGGAAGGTTCATTGGGAACACTAAAAAAGTGGGGAACAGCGGGGAACCGACTCAAACGAACTCCGATTGGACTCATTCCACCTGCGTTGGAACCGGCTCGTAAAACCCTAACTAAGATCTCTTGACCCTATACCCTAAATCCTAACTCCTAAACTCTAAACCCTAAAGCTAAAAAATAAGGCTAAAACCTAAGCTAAACCATAAAATCTAAACTATAAACCTTAAAAGCTAAACCCTAAAGGCTAAACCTAAAGCTAAACCCTAATGCTAAACCCTAAAACTAAACCCTAAACCCTAAAGCTAAACTCTAAACCTTAAAACTAAACCCTAAAGCTAAACCCTAGTGCTAAACCCTAAACTAAACCCTAAAAGTCAAACCCTAATATATTTAGGGTTTAGGGGTTATGATTTAGGTGTAAGGGTTAAGAGATCCTAGTTAGGGTTCAACGAGCCGGTTCCAACGCCGCTGGAATGAGTCCAATCAGAGTTCGTTTGAGTCGGTTCCCCACTGTTCCCACTTTTTTAGTGTTCCTCAATGAACCTCACACTATATATATATATAAATATATATATTCGATTAAGATTCAATGTGATCTAACAAACTCCCATATTAACTACATACAACTCTCACCATACCTCTAATCAAGCATTATCTTGATTACTGTCAGTTAAGAAATAACGTTACGCGAATGTCAAAGAACAAAACAAACCTTAGTAGATGCGAATTCTAATATGCATCTCTAATCAAAGGACACAGAGACAACATCATTTCAAGAACTACTTAGGCTGGTGGGTATGGGGTCCGTCCCCAGCCCCG
Source organism: Helianthus tuberosus (assembly GCA_030545235.1). Classification (NCBI taxonomy): domain Eukaryota; kingdom Viridiplantae; phylum Streptophyta; class Magnoliopsida; order Asterales; family Asteraceae; genus Helianthus; species Helianthus tuberosus. Next base: position 93,353,851 of record CM060365.1, on the reverse strand, counting down.
TCGAGGACCGGCGCCGACGCAACACCATCCCGCCCCCCTCCGTCCCCGTCCTCTCCGTCGACACCAAGACGTTTGAAACGGTTCACTAAAGGACAAAAATGTGTGAGGAACGATGATTAATGTGTGTTGAAGATTAAAAAAATATATATAAAAGTGGTGGGATATGATCATCTAGGACCATCTTCCCATACCCTTTAGTTTTGTGGGATGGACCATCATTGGGAGGATTATGATGTGGCGCCTACGTTGCGGATCATCCTCGGCGGATCATCCTCCAAGGGAGGATGGACACCATACCCTCTAGCCTTATGACAATGATCTAGTGACCAAACTCATGTCCCCCGAACAACATCGGTACTGGCACGGATATCAGTATTTGTTTCTATGATTTTCGATTGATATAAATCACGTGCCAATATCTTTTTGGGCATATCTCTTTTGATTGCTATATCGAGGATAGATATCGTACAAATACTTAATGAACCGAGTCGATACCGACAAAAAGTCCGCTCTGAAATGCAAGGAATTCACTAGTTAAATATTAAAAAATAAGATAATTAGTTTCTTATTGGATAATGATTATATATATATAGAACAATAATAATATTACAGTTTGCATATTAAGATTAAGACATCATATTGAAAAAAAAGGTTTGATTTACCTTTTATGAAAGAATTTTAGACATTTAAAAAAGGTAAGCCGATATCCAGATTTCTGGTTTGAAACCAACACAAGATGCACTTTCCGATGAAATCGCATGCTCACCCATCTGCACAACACGACAAAACCACGCTAGGATTTGCTTACAATGTAAACCTTCAGATTCCACACACTCTTTCTCCTATTCCATCTTCAACACATTCATTCCCATCAGTTTCTTGAATCAAGAATCACAAAAATGGAACCACTTTTTCATGATTCAGAAGAATCAAGTAGTGGGTGTGAATCTGGTTGGACCCTATACTTAGAACACTCGTGTAAAGATGCTTTTGTTGCACCTGAACACGATGAAGAACACGAAGAACATGACGACGATGATATGTCCATGGTTTCGGATGCATCATCGGGTCCACCACATTTTCAAGAACATCAAGAACAAGATGAAGATGAATACAACAATGACGATGAGGAGAATATTGAGGGTGGTTTTTGTGATCCTACGATGGCGTTTGGTTGTAGGAAAAGGCGAAAGATTCTTAATCAAACGAGTTTCTATAGCCATAGACACTTGCAAGATCCGCTTGCTTCTCTTGATGACACTGCTAGTTCTCCATTTTTCAGCTTTTGCAATGTAAGTGTTTCATTAATTCTACGGTTTTTGCAATCTTTGTCGATCATATTTGTATATTCGATAGTATCCAAGATCTTGGATAGTTTTATAATGTCATATGTAGTGGCGGATTTAGGCACGTTTTGTGGGTTCCTATAGGAACCCAGTCAGTTTGGAAAAAAATAGTGACAATTAGTGAAAGTCTTGTATGATTTGTAAAAAAATAAGTGATATTGTTGATGCGGATATTGTTACTTTTTGAAAATGTTTAGTGAATAGGGGTTTATCGAGTGTTGGATACTATATAACACATAAAAGTTTTTTTTAGTCTTTGTCAACTTATTGTGTGAATCTTTTGATGGTTTATTTTTATTTCTATATTTGCAGAAGGATCTAAAAGTGTGCACCAAAGAGAGTTTAATGGATGATGATACCAGTTTTGATTATTCACAAGGCTATTCCACAACCTATTTTGAGGTACTTTTCTATTTACAAAATAATATTTCTTTTTATAACTTAATCAAATAATGTTGTTTTTTCGTTTATCACTATTACAAATTTATATACTAGTAATCAATCAATTATATTCATAATTTATTTACACACTAGGTACATGTTTAATACAAAGCTAATTCAAGTAGAAAACTAAAAGAACTATATAAAAGAAATAGGATGAGATCTAGTAGTTACATAACCGTATTCTGTATCACAATGAAAACAAATGATCCAACTGTTTATGTTGTTTTCGTAGTTTTCTACTTATATCTGTTTTTTTAATATTTTTTATTCAACGGTCATCTTACACATCAAATAAATTTTATTTATTTATTTTGGAGGTTTTTTTTAAACTTTCTACAATCCATGATCACATTTTTACTGTTTCTCTTTTGCATTGGTGGATTGTACTTGTGAGAAAAGATGCTATGTTGAGACGTACTTTGTTGGTTTTTTTTTTAATTTTTTATTTAATTTTTGTGTAAGTGGAACTAAGCCTAACAAGATGTTTACTTGACAATGGACAGATGGTTTGAAGTGGAGTCCATAACAAGCAAAGAGTAAAAGAAATACAGAAGTCTCATCAATGCAAGTGGAAGTTAGATCTAAACATTTAGAGATATTTTACATTTTTTTTTCTTCTTTTTGTTAGTTATGAGTAGTGCTTTGATATTAACCAATCATATTTTGACAACTGTACGGCATGTTCCGTCACAAGAAGTATAAGGAGTGAGTTCAAACGTTAGAAATGAAAAGAACCACTTTTTATTCCTTGATCATGAACAATTGATTCATAAATACAGATATCTCAACCGTCCATTCAAATATGACCCAATGACTAAAAACTGTTCTCTTTGGTTTCTAACTATTTAATGGAAACTTAAATCACTCTAGAAGCCTTTGGTTTTTACACCAAGCGATAGCGATAATATACAAGAAGATGCTACCCGTGGTGCAACCACCAACGGTCCATGTAAATTTATGCATACCCGTTTCCTTTTCTTCCGGGGTATCGCCTTTAAAAAGGTCGATATTAATGTTCATTCCAAACGCGCCCACCACAACTACAAATGCATTCACTATCAAACTCGCGGTTGACAACATGACACCCATTTGTAACAGATGATTCTGCTTGTCATCCAACATTATGTTTATGTAATCTTCTGTGTCTTCCACATATTCCCTCAGCTGACCATGTAACATGTTTGGTATTTTAATATCTCTTGTGAATTTTAAAACATTTAAGAGAAATAAACCGGCTTACCGTTGATAACTTATTCATGGTACCATCAATCTGAACAAAATAGGCCTCTAACAGCATTTCAAGTTCCTCAACATCGCGATGTTTGATAACACCGTTTCGTGCTATGCTAGTTCTAGTCATGCGGCTGTCTCTTCCAACTGCATTAGGCCCATAAAACCGTTCTTGTTGGCTGTCCATTCTTTGAAAATTAATTTCATGTATGATCTCATCGCCTTCCATAGGAACTCTAACGTAACGGTAATTAGTACCATACAAAATATATTAGTCAGGGTTTATTGTGAGTATTTTTACCTTAATTTGGCGAACGATATGATTTGATTAGTTTTCCTTTGTAATTATTCTTATTGTATACCTATATATAGCCATGTGTTTAATAATAAATAATACCTGATGGGGTTTTCATTATCCAAATCTGATTGAAGAACTTGTTCATCCACATGATCTTGCTCGTTTACAGAACTTACAGAAGCGTTTTCAAGTTGTCGTTCAAGCTTGTCAGTCAGATACATTTCAGCCATATCTTCATCATCATCAAGCAGGTGTTCTAATTCGTCCCTAACCTAAATCCATCGTAAACAGTATAGGTCGATATGTTTAAAGATCAAAATGAACTTAACGTGTTTATTTCGCTTAAAACTCACAAACCTTTTGAACACGCCCTGAAATAGTAACCAACCTACTTTTGATTTGGCGAACGCGTTCCAAATTTAGAGTACTAATCTTTGAAGTCAACTTATCCAATGCAGGATGAGCTTCTTTCTCCAATGTTCTTGCCTAGTGCAGCATAAGATGAAAAGCATGCGGGGTCAAATGGGTCGGGTGGACCAAATGATGTAGCAAGCAATAGAAAGTGTCACCTCTTTATCCAAGGAACTGCAAGCTGCCTCTATGCAGGTCTCAAGTGCAACGAACTCGAATCGGAGGAGTTTGAGTCCATCTTGGCTATTAAGAGAAGGTGTTCCATCAATATTAACCTGCTGATCACTTCTATCTTGGCTGGTTGTGGATACACTTGGAGAGCTAACTCCCTTTGATTTCTGTTCTCCTAGATCATACATGTTTGTCCAGTCTGTATCATCAGAATTTGTGATTCTGTCCTGTTACAGAAAAACCATTTTGGGAGCAAAGTTTTACTAAAATGTTAAAAATAGATCTCAAAGTTTCTTGCAGAGAACATCTTCCCTGCCGGCTGCTAGTGGCGGATCTAAGAACTTTATTCACTGGGTTCCTTTTGGTAGATTCTCACTATTTTTTTCCAAATCATACGAGGTTCTCACTAATTTTTCCCAGTTTTTTCTAAACCGAATGGGATCCTGGGAACCCACAAAAGTGGCCTAGATCCGCCCCTGCCGACTGCATGACTACATGAATATCTATAAATGTGTTCGATAAAGAACTTGCAAGCTTACTTCCCAATAAAATTGGCCTATAAACGAACCGAACGTTCAGTTAACGATTCAATGGGAATTTCGTTTACTTAATAAACGAATGAACATGAACAAAACGTCTTGTTCATTTAATTAAATGAACCAATATGAACACGCATCTAGGTCGTTTCCTTACATTCACGAACGTTTGTTTATGTTCATTCATTAAAGTTCGTTTATGCTCAATTTTTTATATATCTAGCTAAAGAAGTTGAGTCCAACCCATTTTAAAAATATCACGGAGTCAGACCTATATATTGTTGTTTACTTTTTAAATGTTATTTGTGGTATAGAGACTTTAGTTTGAACATTGTATTGGTTACTTTTAATTTAATTGGTGTCAATTTGTGTGACTATGTTCTATTTTGTTCATTTAACATATTAGCGAACAAACATAAACGAGCATGAACATGTTCATATTCTTAACGAACAAGCATGAACAAGAAAATTCGTTCGTGTAAGTATTCGTTCTCGTTCAATTGTTCAGATAAAGTAAAATGAACGACACAAACAAGCCCCGTCGTTGGTTCGATTCGTTTACATGGCCTAGATCAATCAAAATCAAAACTCATATTCTACACATATGTTTCTAAAACAACATTCTTCAAAATCTCTTGGACATTAATCATTCACTTAAACTTATAGAATCCCTAATTCAAACAATCCAATTCAACCAGCTAGAAACATATACACATGGAGATTAAAACTACGACCAACCTGACATGCAATCGAGCAATAACGACGCATGAGACGCCGTTGAAGCTCTTCAACAAATGGAGCAACGAACGGATCTTTCGAATTCAACAAAAGCACCTCATGCGCGGTAATAATAGCCTTAATATGCTCCAAATTAATAACAATGGCCCGTTCTCTACCAAGAACTGTCGACGGATAAGACAATATAGGATCAAGTATCCGGAGATCACGTGCCGGTAAGCCTGTCCGTCGCATGACGGAATGTTTGCCTGCCTCAACCAATTGGCCCTGACCTGTGCAATCCACCAGGAGCCATTGCCGGATTCCGGTGGTCTTTTTTCTAACTCCTGCACCCACATTGAGGTGTGGGATGGCGGTTCGGGCAGTTGTGACGCCAGTTTGTTCCGGCATTGAAGCTACGGTGTTGGTTTTTGGTGGCGGATGACGACGGGCCATCGTTGCGCCAACCTTGATGGCTTGAAATGGATTTGACCGGGTCTTGTTTTTCTGTTTGAAAGTTTGTTTTGAGTCAATGTCGTTGTTTGTCCTTTAACTATGGCATAGTTGACATTTTTATACTTTTGTTGTATAAACTAATAATATCCTCAAAATTTATACATTGGTAATAAGGTGTTGATAATGATTCAAGTGCAAATATGTGTGCCCCCGCTTGCGGTATGCGCATATAATGTATATATGTGTGGACGCTCGGGGGCAAAAGTGAAAGTGCACTAATTCTAACGTTATTTTACTAATTTCGTGAAAATAACGTTAAAAGAGGTGGATGGTTAATCATGCATCATGTGTTGGCGTTGATAGCCGAAAGACAAGAGGGTACATGCACTAATCGGCATTTGTCTCAATTGCTGAGTGTTATGTGCCTTATGTCTAAGGCTTGATGCAAAACTACAATCGAGTCGGGGGTCTTACTGGAAGCAGCCTCTCTATTCCTACGGAGTAGAGGTAAGGCTGTCTACATCTTACCTTTCTCAGACCCTACCTTAGCTTTGCTATTGATGGGATTTACTGAGTATGATGATGATGAAGTGCAAATATGAGTATAGATTTAGAGTAGGTTTAGGCCCCAATAATATTTTTTTACAAAGGTCACTTGTTGTCGGCATCCAAATGTCTATTAACTCGACATCTAAGTTTTTGTTCCAAGTTGGATTGGTTCACACAAATAACAATAACTTTCCGTTGCAATACATGTTTTAGTGTTACGCTCTATGTTGTAAAACACTCACACTACAAGAATATGGAGCAATAGCGGCGACACCAATAACGGCGACATGTTTTCTTGTAGTGTCATTCATCTATATATGTAGCATCCCAAGTTTTTAATTTATTATTTTGGGAATAAATTATCTTAATAAATGCTCATAATCACCCACATATTATGTTGGTTATGATTCCAATTTAATTATTGTGAAAATCGAAATAAAATGTCTATAAATGTTAGCCAGTTTTTATTATTATTAAATAAATGTAATATTTTGGTCCGTACTAATTTAGTGTGTTACACTAGTGAATACTGATGTATCTGTAGTGGTTATGTCATCACCACTTTGGTGGGGTGGTCAGGAGTTTTCCCTAAAGGGTTTCTTCTGTGAGAGGTGCAGGGTTTGACTCCCACCCAGAGTAGTTTGTTCGAAATGGGGGGCTGGACCTTTGGGGGGGGGCCCGGGGATCGAACTCGGGAGGTGGAGGTAATTCATTAAAGGTGTGTTCCGCTGAACCATTCAAAAAAAAATCTGTAGTGTGGTTATAATTATAATTTATTGCAAATAACTTCTTGTTCTTACAAATAACTCTTTTTATTTTATCTGATTACTGATTTCGTGCTCACACTACGTACTTTAATCTAAAAGTGATCCTTACACGATTCAAAACAAGTCAAATTCAAAAGAAATCACAGAACCTACACAAATGACAATTATAAACAAACGAATTGTAAGGATGATGTCAAAATTCTTAGAAACCCCAAGATTAAACATAAAAACTTCTTTGATCAACAATTTAAATCTGATCAGGTACAGAAAACCATGAGTTATTCCTAAATCTCTCACACGACTTTAATAATTCATATAATTATTATATCAACCATGGCTAACAAGGAAGAACAATGCATAAAATCCAAAAGATCTAAATTACAACATAGAAGATTTTTGATATACGTTAACATCACAGCAACTACCAAGCAACCTTCCAAATCCTTAACTTTACTGGAACAACTCCTCAACAATAAAGCCTTTTGGACTTGTTGTCGAACCACTAATTATTACTGTAACCAACATTCCAAGTTAAACGTTCTACTTAAATAGCGTTTGTAGCTCAATTAGTAATTTTAACAGATAAGTTTGTAAGGTTTTGCATACCATAAGCACTAGAAAGTTATAACACAATAAATAACTAATTCAAGAAAATAAGAAAACCAATATCAGGACATACCTTTAAGGTTGGTTATGTGATTCAGCATTCAAATGTATCCGATGATCTTGCGCAAGCTATCAAGTGGATCTTTTTCAACCACTTTCACATTCTTGAAATCAGTCAATACCTTAGAGGTTTCTTCATCACAAACCACTTGCACTTTCTCTTTATCAAAATCCTGGAGTGACTTTGGCAACTGATCACGCAGACCCTCGCAATCCGTCACATCAATTGTTTGTAGACTACCCAACTCACCTATATGCAGTGGCAACTCTTTCAGGTTTAAGCAGTCGGATAGATCAATGATTCTTAACTTCTTGAGGTTTCTCATTGATTCAGGTAACGCAATGAGCTTTGTGCACGATGCAAACCGCAAAACTTCCAAGTTTAATAAGCTCCCAAATTCTTCAGGAAATGAAGTCAGCTCGTGGCAATTAGTGATGCAGAGTTTTTTAAGGCTAACTACATTGCATAACAATGTAGGAAATGTAAGTAAATCATCACAAGAATCGATATCAATCTCGCGAAGGCTGGTCAACTTGTTGGGGGTTCCTTGGTTGAAACTATTGCCTATTTTGCACATGATCAAGGACAATTTCTTCAAGTTCTCCAACATCAGTATTGTTGTACTAATTATGGAGGATATTGAAACATGATCCAACCTAATTCTAGTAAGACCGGATAAATATTGTGGTTCAGGTAAGTTCTGTATCTCTGAGAAGTTGTATCCGTAGTTTGTGATGATTAAAACCTTCAAGTTCTCCATGTTTTGCATAAACTGTGGCAAGGGATGCATAATGGACATGAAATTCAAAACAAAAACTTCCACTTTAGAGGCTTCAATCTCATTCCATGTTGAAGGGAATCTTTCATCCGTCGTCATGCCTAAGTGAATTGAATAAAAAGAATATAAGAGTACGCTTTAATATATATCTACTTTCAAAATAACTGCAAAATGAATCAAACAAACCTGTGCATATTGACAAAATGCGGGCGTTGACAATTTGGGGCAACTTGAGAAGATCATCACTATCTGTGTTTATAATTAACCTTTCTCTGTGTTCTAATGGCTCTTCGCTACTTAATTGAATAGCTAACGCCCTCATCATATCATGTTGCACAATAGATTTTTCCTCACAATTGTTGGCAGCAACAGTTGAGTGTTCGCTACAGTCAAATACAATATTTATCGTTAAAATTAAAATAAACCTATAACCTTAACCATTTAGGCGGTTTAACCTCTAAACTTTTTATGTTACTAGCTCAGTCCCATAACTTTCTTTTTTGAATATTCAAACCTTACATGACGAGTTTATATTGGATATAACCAACCAACTCTCATCATTTTGATGGTCAAGTCCATTGACCCCTTTTATTGTGGTCTAATCCCAACATAAAACGTTAAGGACGGAACTATTGCAAGAAATGTTTGTATATAAAAATGCTTAAGAACAAGGTAAAACATGGTTAGAACTTCAAGCATAACTTGGGCAAGTACCTTATTGGCAACAAAGTTGCAAAGTTTCTAGAAGAAAGTTTAGTGAGAATGTTGAAGGTACGCAATCCCTCCTCAGCATGGTTGTGCAAATGAGCCCACATGTCCAAAAGTGTTGTAGCAGCTATCTTTTGAGCTTCAGGAAACAATCCCAGGTCTAGGTAACATTGCTTCATTTCAGTTTCTTTTTCAAAAAAGTACAAACTCTTTTTTAGACAAATTTGTACAGACTCATGCAAATCCAAAAGCGATATCTTCTCTTCATATAGCTGTTGTTTCATAAATTCCCAGTTTGCCGAATGTTCCCCCTTCAGAGAAGCACCCATCACACTAAGGGCTAGCGGATGGTTCTTGCAACACTTGACCAACTACATAAATTTATGCATCCATATTGATTACCTTAAATCCAAAAAGAATACTAAATAACAGAAAAATGTTTAACTATACTATACCTGGTGAACAAGTTCATCTGGTATGTTGTTATGTTCATTTTCATTTTTTGAAAATGCTGAGTTGCAGAACAAATGGGTTGCATCTTCATCGCTCAAAGCTCGCAATTGATATGTTTCGAATCGTTTAAAAGTCATCCGAGATGTGACCAGAATTTTATATCTAGGAGACTTGAACATGAGGTCTGTAATTACGGATTCAGACCATACGTCATCAAGTACCAATAGTATCTCAGATTGATCATTTTCTCCCAAAAAGCTCCCCCATTGCTGGATTGCCTCCTCATTATTAGTAATATTTGGCAGTGGACCGAGTAATTTTGTAATGATGATTTTTATGTCGTACCTTTCTGAGACTGTAACATGATAAATGTTTCCATCAAATCTTCCTGCGTAAATGAGAACACCAACCTTTAGCATTGCAAGATTTATTCAACCTTAAACTTTTAGGAAAGAAAGACAAAAAATAGGTTGTCATACTAAGCTATGAACAAAAATTAAATGTTTCCATTCTAGTTTGTAAATTATTAGCTTGATTAAAAGAAGAGAGATGATGAATACTTTGAATCTCAGGATCACGGCAGAACAACGTTACCAATGTGGTCTTCCCAGACCCTCCCATAGCCGAAACAACTACAACTGAGCAATCACCCTTTGGAGAATCCTTAAGCACCTTGCCCTTTAACTCGGTAACTCTACTATCAAATCCTATAGCATCGCCCTTTAGCAATGGAACACTAGTCCGCCAACCACTTGAACTCCCTTTCTCTCGTCTCCTTTTCAGATCTCTCACCTCCACCAATGTTTCCTTTGTATCCAGAGAAATCTGGAATTGAAGGTCAGTGTTCACATACTCCTGCAACGATCTATTCATTTTGTCCAACTTCGACGCATAGGAGGAATATTGATGCAATTTCCTGGTCGAGCATTTCTTAGCGAGGACTTCTGCTTGCTCCAGAATACTGGTGAACCTACCCTTTTCCTCTTTCAGTCCATCCAATTGCTTGTTTAGTTTATCCAGGCGCTCGGCGATAGGCCTCATGCTCTCTACTCTTTCTTTTATTTTAGTGAGTTCGGTTTTGAAAGAACATGTTTTCTCTATCTCCGCTACGATGACACTTGATACCCTAGAAACTGCTTCTCCTAACAAAGCTCCAAGTAATTCAGCCATTGATGAACTGAAACAACTTCAATCTCTTCAGATCTATCAAAGAAACATTAAAATTAGCATGTGAACTTCGGCAACATCTTATTATGTTAAATTATTCTCTTGACTTAATTAAATTATAGTCCAAAAATATTTTAGAATACAGAGGAGATCATATTATTTTGGGTAAATTACTTTTTGAGTCCCTGTGTTTTATGAGTTTTAACCACTTGAGCCCAAAAGCAAAAAGTTTAACGACCTGAGTCCCCATAAGCATTTTCTTTAACCATTTGAGTCCAAATTTCTAACACTGTTAGAATTTTTTGGTTAAATATTGTTAGATGACCAAAATACCCTTATATTTAAAAAATAAAAAAACTCTTTCTCTTTCTCTTTCTTCACCATTATCTCTCTGGTCTTTCATTCTCACTCTTCACTTCTTCTTTACTTTTATACAAAACTCCCACACACACTTTCACAAATCTAGAGAAAGACAGTTTAGAGAGAGATTCAGAGAGAGTGAGAGTCAGAACAGAGAGATGATCGGTGGTGAAGATGAACCTTTCTAGATGATCGGTGGTGAAGATGATGGTGATGGAGGACTCCGTCATGGTGGCGACGTAACAGAACCGACAGAACGATCCACGCGATCCGTTGAGCGATTGAACGGTTAGTAACGACCTATGAAGCACGGGGACACCATTTTACGCCGGGTACCCGTCCCGGGGACGGCTCGAGGACGGAAACGGCTTGGGGATGGCTCGGGGACGTTTCCTAAAAGTACCCGGATATTGGGGACTTCTACATATGCCGTACCCGTATCTTGTATTTTTGAATTTTGCCGTTCCCCGTACCCGTATCGTCCCCGTACCCCAGTCTCGTACCCTAATCCTAGTGTTGTGTCCACTGTTAGGTAGACGGATTTTAACGTGCATTATTTATGTGGAAATCGCATTATAGGAGTACGTTTTCGTTCCCCCCCTCCCCCTTGTTCGCCGTATATATGTGGAAATCGCATTATACCAGGAAAAACTGGAAAAAAAAAAACGAAACCGAGTGCATGCAAAAACCGCCTCACGCGGGCCCGGGTTTTCGGAGCTGCATTCGTTCTCGTACCCTAATCCTAGTGTTGTGTCAACTGTTAGGTAGACGGATTTTAACGTGCATTATTTATGTGGAAATCGCATTATAGGAGTACGTTTTCGTTCCCCCCCCCCCCCCCTTGTTCACCGGATATATGTGGAAATCGCATTATACCAGGAAAAACTGGAAAAAAAAAAAACGAAACCGAGTGCATGCAAAAACCGCCTCATGCGGGCCCGGGTTTTCGGAACTGCATTCATGTCCGCAGGACGTGTTCAACCAAATTCCAGCTCAGAAACTCATTTTTGCACCCCCCCTGCGCGCGGGGAGGACTTGTGTAAAACATGTCATAAAGCTACAATGGAGTAGTAAAGGCTTTACCTTATAAACAACCACTCACTTTGTTCCCACACCAATGTGGGACAAAGTATTTACCACCTTTTGAGACTTTTGTTCACACACCCAACACTTGCAACATATAAGTCCTAAACTTTTGCTACTAACTATTAGCTACATGATCTTAAATTGCATATATAATAGTTTTTTTTTATTTTATATGTGGAATCTTATTTATTTTCGAAGCATAACATATTTTTTATATTTTTTTTCTCTATGTGCGCTTTTCTTAAAAAAAACCCACGCTTTTTTCGCCTTGCGCCTAGGGTCCGGGCAAGGCCGATGCGCCTCGCCTGCGCCTTGCGTCTTTGACAAGATAGGATACAGATGTGTGTGCGTGTGTGTAGATTGTAGAGAGTGTGATGTTTGTGAAGTGGGGGGTGGAGTGGAGGTGTGCGGCGGAGGGAGACGGTTGCGGACAGTGGCCGGGGTGGAGATAAGGTGGTGAACAAACGTGGTTTGTTACGTACTTACGTGCTCTAGTCGGTTTCTTTTGCACAACACATAACGGCCATGGAGGACTCCGTCACGGTGGTGGGGGTGAGATGGTGGTGGTGGCAGTTTGGAGGTGGCGGTAGTGCGATGGTGGTGGCAGTGGTGGGGATGATGGTGGGGGCAGTGGTGGGGATGGTGGATGTGCAGTGGTATGTGTAGAGAGGGAAGAAACTTGTACTGATATGCATATAAGACTTGTACTTTGTGTGTGAATGACCAAATTACCCTCATAGTTAACAGACTTGGTGGATGGAGTTAGAAATTTGGACTCAAATGGTTAAAGAAAACGCTTATGGGGACTCAGGTCATTAAACTTTTTGCTTTTGGACTCAAGTGGTTAAAACTCATAAAACACATGGACTCAAAAAGTAATTTACCCTATTATTTTAAAATTTTCAGTGTTCGTTTCTTAAATCGTAGAATTTATTCTTTTAGTTCTTAATGTTTTGGATGAATTTCAATTCTTTTAGTTCTTAATGTTTTGGATGAATTTCAGTTGCTTGTTTTGACCGTTTAGTGGTTCCAAAATTGGTTTATATATTTTTTTTTATAATAATCAGTCCCTCTTACGTGAACTTTAGCGTAGCCAACATACATAATTTAAGAGTAGATTACACCAATGGATGGTCCATATGTTTTATGTTTTATCGATATTACAACTATCGTCCTCAAGTTCTAGATATTACATTCATGGTCCCCACTGTTTTTGCTAACTTTAACCAAAAAAACCCTCAACGAACATCTGTCATCTACTTCAAGGACCAGGGGACCAAAATTGCAATATGAGTAAATAACATGGACCGTCTGTGTAATTAATTAATAAGGTGAGGAGGATAACCAATGAATATTGTTGTAACTAAGTGAATATTAATAATTAATAGATAAAGAGTGAATTTTTGTTTTGAGTAATATACAACAAACGAGGCGACTTCTTAAGGGTGGGAGAGGGGGTATTATTCGGACACCATAGGGTTCATGCGAGTTTGATCGAGTAAGGGGTGTACACCGCCGCAAAGGTCACAGGTACTTCAAACGAGTATGCAAATCGGGTTGGTGAACTCGAGAGTGAGGATGAGTGCTAGCCGTTATCAAAAGGAGGGATGAGCATTGGTTTGCTTTAAACAATTATATTAGCAATACGTGTTGTCTTTAAGTATTTATGTTTCTTTATCGATAATTCATTTTTTTTTAGTCCATGATTGCTTTTCTCCAACGTAGGGATGAGCATTGGTTTGCTTTAAACAATTATATTAGCAATATGTGTTTTCTTAAAGCATTTATGTTTCTTTATCAATAATTCATTCTTTTTTTAGTCCATGATTGCTTTTCTATCACTTTTTTGATAATCTACTAGAAAGTGTCAGTGACTTAAGTGAAACTTATCGTTTGTGTCCAATAATATTACTGAATACTCCGGTGATCCAAACAGGTACATTTATTTTTACACTTCCCAAGTACATGGTTTAAAAAAACGTTTGAGGCGTACATATTGAGGCACGCCTCGAGGCGAGACGGGAAGAAATCGTTTTTGAGGCGGCGCCTCGCTGGCTATTTTTATACGTACGTCTCATTGGTCCAAGGCGGGTCGTATCTAGTAGAGGCGGTCATTTATGAAGAGGCGTACGTTTCTGATGGTAACCGGAGAATTAGGGTTTTGTCCATTGGAGAAGACGGCTGTAACAACAAATGATGCTTACCAGGTGCGGCACTGAAGAAGAACCACAGCAGATGGACATGTAGCGTGGACGATCCAGAAGAAACAAAGCATATGGAATGACGGTTGTATCAACTATTAGGGTTTCAGAGAGGGTGGAGAGGTTTTTAGATGACGACTAGGTCTAAAGAAGATGACGTGAGTTTTTATAAAGTTGGGCTCTTTCTTTAAACTTGGGCTCATTCCTATAACTAAGGAAATTTCGACTTGGTCCAATGAATTCTAGAAGTATTTATTAGAATTTTAAAGTATTATTTTATGTTTTAAAGATATATAATTTTTATATTTATTTTTTAATTACGCCTCGGGTTTACGCCTCGAGACTTACGCCTCGTGAGGCGAAAGGAAAACGCCTCGAAACTCGATTCCGTTATTTTTAACCTTGCCCCAGAATGATAAATTCATCTTGGGCTTAAAATTGGTTTATTGTGATTTTGATTTGATGGGTCATTTAGGTGCTGTTTGTTTTTGCAGACATAAATTGTCTGCAAGCTGATTTCATTTGTTTTTATGTCTGCAACTGAAGATGTGGTCTGAAGATCTACAAGCTGAAAATATAAGACTGTTTGTTTTTATAAGTTGATACCGGTCTGAAACGCATCAAACAATTGACGAAACATTCACATTCCGCTTCGATCCAGCGGAGGAGAAGAGGGAGGTCGGAGAAGGAGCTGGTCACCGGAGGAGGAGGGAGGTCGCCGGAGAAGGAGGTAGGTTGCCGGAGGAGGAGGGAGGTCGGAGAAGATGTAGGTCGCCGGAGGAGGTAGGTCGCCGGAGGAGAAGATGGAGGTCGCCGAAGGAGGAGGTACGTCGCCGGAGGAGAAGAGGGAGGTCGGAGAAGGAGGAGGAGCGGCGGTGGGAGGGGCTAATGTTTGAGGGAGGAGAAGAGAGAGGTGTGAAGATGTTTTAAGAAGGGGGTCCATAGCTTATTTTTTAAGATGAAAAAAGCTGAGTTCAGATCTGTTTAAAAAAAGAAAACAAACAGTCTTCAAGGGTAACGTCTGCGTGCCTACAGACATCAGCCCCCTTGAAGATGTTTGAAGAAAAAACAAGCACCCCCTTAGTTGGAGCACATTGCGCACATTACTTAAAAGAGAATTCGTTTCGGTGGATCACAGGCGGATCCAAAGAAAGGAGTATCTCATGGCAGACGTTGAATGTTGGTGTGGAAGATTGTATTTTTAAGTCACATGTAGTTTTTGTTCTTGTAGGTATGGTTCTACAGTTACTTTTTGTGTTTTCCTTATATTATATTTTGGTGGCTTTTAGCAACTTGCTAACAGCTGTTGGTATTTAATGATATGTCCTCAATTGCCTTTCAACTCACTCATTCTATTATATTCTATACACTAACAATTTCTATTTCTATACACTAACAATTACGAACGTGAACTACAGTGCTACTTTATGATTGATTGATACACGTGGTGTTTCCAGCCCGTTATTATAAATGACAACTAAGGGTGTACGGGGCGTTCGCGGGGAAGGGGTGCGGTGACCCTAGTCACCGATCGGTGGTGTGCTGCCAACCAAGAGGGGAGTGAAATCGGGGAGGAGAGAGGAGGTGAAACCGGGGGGAAGTCACCGAAGAAGAAGGAGAGAGGAGGTGGGGCCAGCCGCAATTTCAGCCAATGAAATTTTTTCTTTTTTTTTTTTTCTTTTTTTGAATAAAAAAAGCAATTCCCCTAAGAGGGGAGTGGCGCCATCAAATTGGGGTGTTAGGGGAGTTTAAGAGGGGAGTTGACGTGGCACACGAGGATTGGTTATGCGTAAGAGGGGGGACTCCCCTCTTAGGGGAGTGCCCCTTACACCCTAATAAGTTCTATAACCATATACATATGGTACTTATTTTAAAGGTTTTAGTGAGATTGCTTTCGAATAATATTAGAGCCTAATTTAATTAAACACTATAAATAAGCAAGATGTTAGTGCATATATGTGTTGTAAGTTAGGCTTTGGGAGTTTTTCAAAAAAAAAAAATGGAAATTTTCCTTTTTAACCCTAAAGTTTTAATATTTGACAATTTAAGTTTAAACTTCTAATCTTTGTTTCCTTTTTAACCCTAAAGTTTTAATCTTTGACAATTTACCCTAAAATTTTAATCTTTGACAATTTATGTTTAAAATTTTTAATCTTTCTTTCCTTTTTAACCCTAAAGTTTTAATCTTTGACAATTTAAGTTTAAAGTTTTAATATTTGGTAATTTAACCCCTTTGATTAATTTGATTATTTTACTTCTAATTCAAACGTTTTCATCTTTTGCGATTTAACCACTTTGATTTTTTTTACTTATGTGTTGTAATTTTGGCTTTAGGGGGTTTTTCAAAGAAAAAATGGTTATGCATATGGTTGTTGTAACCTTGGCTTTGGGCTTTTTAAAAAAAATTGATCTTTTTACTTTTCGCCCAAAAGTATTTCATAAATTACTTTTAACCCAAAACTATTTGTTTTTTTTTTTTTACTTTTAACACAAAACTTTTTATCTTTTGCAATCTATTCTCACAATTTTTTTACTTTCAACTTCGGTCCTTTATAGTTTTCATTTTCCGCAAATTTTTCGCTTTATGCTTCGTTCTGAATTTTGTGACTTAAAACATCGCAACGTGCGTCTATGGTTTAGCATTTTTCACGTTTCGTTCTAAACTTTGCGAGTTAACACGACGCAACGTGCGTGTGTGGGTGAACGTTTTTACATCGTCTATTTTTTCCCGTTTGACAGGTTCAACATAACGTGCGCGTCCTAAATCGACTTAGTTATAACTAAAGAATCCCCGCCGCATTGCGGCGGATCGTAATTCTAGCTATCATTAAATTTGAACAAATTCGGAATATTTTCATTTGTTAAACTGCATATCCACGCGGAATCTAACCTAGTAGTATATATAATAATTCACTATAAATCCAAATTTTAATATTTCTTTTATACCACAATTAGTACATCTAACAAGCATAACCAACTAATAATAATTTATTATATTAAACAGTTATTGTAGATTATAAGAAATAATAATAATAATAATAATAATAATAATAATAATAATAATATATTGGATTTAAATAACCTTAACTTTTACCATTTGGTCGATAACACTCCCAACTTTCGATTTGTACACCAGCACTCCCAACTTTCAACTTATTGGCCGATAACACTCTCTAACTAACTAAACTCTAACCCAGTCAGTTTTTGCTGACATGGCATCTGATATGTCCCTTTTCGCTGAAGTGGCAGCTGATGTGGCATTTATTGATGATGTGACGGCTGATGTGGCAGCTGACGTGGTATTTTGTGATGATGTGGCAGCTGACATTAGTTAACTGGGTTAGGGTTCAGTTAGTTAGTGAGTGTTATCGACCAATAAGTTGAAAGTTGGGAGTGTTGTGTACAAATCGAAAGTTTTTTTTTTTTTTGAAAAGTAAATATCATTAGAAACCACCAACCCACAAAACGGGGCTGCCAAACAACAAACACCTACAGTACAAATCGAAAGTTGGAAATGTCATCGGCCAATTGGTGAAAGTTGAGGTTATTTAAATCTAGTATTCCTAATGACAATAACAATAATAAACAGCTAAACTATAATTTTTATAATATAAAATAAATATAAGAGTTAATTACATAGTTAGTCCCTGTGGTTTGCACAAAATAACATATTTAGGTACTAATAGTTTAAAATCACCTTTTAGGGTATTAAATTTTCATTTTGTAACATTTGGAGGTATTAACTTCTAGGGTATTAACATAATTAGTCCCTATGTTTTGCACATAATAACATACTTAGGTACTAATAGAATGTGATTTTAAACCTACAAATAACGTTAATACCTCCAAACGTTACAAAATGAAAAGTTAATACCCTAGAATGTGATTGTAAACTATTAGTACCTAAGTATGTTACTTTGGGCAAACCACAGGGACTAACTATGTAATTAACTCTAAATATAAATAAGAGCTTAGGATGTAATTTCAAAGAGATCCAATTTGAAAACAAACAATGCCAACATAGACATAAAAAAATCAATAAAGTTTAAAGTTTGGGATCAATCAAATCTGTAATTTTGCCAACCAAGTAATTTACTCTGTTATTTGGTTGTAATCTGTTTTTATTTTAATTGAGCAATTTTACAATTATATATTCGCAGTATCTACACGATTTAAAGTTTATGGTAACTAAAACAAGATATGACTTGCGACTATACCTCAATGAAGGTGATCGGTGTCAGCTGGATATAGTCGGAACTTGTTGACCCAGGTGATGTTGACGACCTCCTGATGAGTGGTCAAGTGGATGTAACCAGCCAGCCAGCCAAAATACCTTGCAGACAACGCCGGTGGGAGGGTTTCGACCCGGGAGTCCGGACTTTATAGGGTGAAAAACATTCGAGGAATTGGTCTTTAAAACGTGGGCTGGTTGACCATAAACGAAAAGTAAACTCTTCTCTTTCTTTTTTATTCTTTGTTTTTTATTTTTAACTTTCATTTAATTTAATTATTATCGGGTTGTCCGTCTATCGGTCGTTGGGCTTGGTGAAGTCGAGGGGGAGGGGGAGGGGTAGATGGTGGTGGTGGTGGTTGAAGGTGAAGATGGTGATGGTGGTGTGGAGTGGAGTGGGGAAGATAAGTGGGTAGGGTGGGTACTACATAAATTGTAAAATATTAATCATATTTCTTTTAAATTTTTAGTTATTAATTTGATAGCAAGGGTATTTTTATCATTTCACACGCACCTAACACCAAAAACTAACCCCCATCCACACCAGGGACTATCCGAGAACGAAATTCAAAAACTTGGGGACTATAGGTCTAATTTTAGAAAGTTAGGAACTAAATGTGAAAAATGGGCAAATCACAGGGACTATCCGAGCATTTTTCTCTTAATTTAATCTATATCTATCTATACTTTCTATAAAAGGAGAAATCCCTAATGACATAAGAAAAGCTGATGTGTCATCCAGAGATACTGTCCAACAAGGCTTTTCTTATGTCATTACTGCATCATAAACCGGAATATATAAATCACTTTAAAATACATTTAATTTCAAAGCACTACCGTGTATTCAAAAGTTAAAGGTCTGGCCCACATTCAAACGGGCAAACCACTGCCCATCTATAAGAAAGTATAATTTAGCAGATGGTTCATTTGGCAAACGTATACCTTAGCAGATTTTTTGAAATTGCGGGTAATTTCAAATTCAAAATGCATAGGGATATGTGATTTGCAATTAATGCATGTCACTCACTCACTTCTGTCAATCATCTTCTTATATAAACTGATTCATATTCTCATTTCACTCTTCATATTTACATTCTCGTGTTCTCTGCTTTTGTATTTTCAAACCACATTTCTAATGTATCTCTCCCTCAAATCCATTCTTCTCAATACTCGACATTTGTTCATAAAGGATAAGAGAAAACGAAAGCTCTCTCTGACCCACTTTCAGAACAAATTTTGGGGATATGTGGTTTGCCTTGATGATGGTAATGTGATATATATGATTATGTTTGTTTTGGTTTTTTGATTTTTACTAAAGTTTTTTTATCTGAGTTATGACTAAATGATGATTGTGAATGATCTGGGCAGATGATGATGATGATTGTTCTACGGTTGTTTCCAGCATCATTGTTCCAACATCGTTTAAAGTGTGTTTTTTTTTGCTACTCTAATTTTGAAATTTTGAATTTTTAATTTTGAAGTGATATACTCTAATTCTCGCTTTATATTTCAGTCTAATCACAGTTGTTTGAAATTCATACAATCATCTGCGGGTTATTTTAGGTTTGTATTAAAAGAAGTATAAAGTCAAATTTAACACAAAGAAAGATTATTAAATGTACAGATAAAATAATTTTTGCTTTATGACTAAATGATGATTATAATTGACTTGGGCAGATGATGATGATGATGTAGCACCCACAGTAGCTCCTACTAAACGCAAGAAAGGATCTGCTACTGCTGTAAGATAAGATTTTATTTTACTAGAGATTTGTTCTTTCGTGCCTTTTTGTATTAAAAGAAGCATAAATTTTGGTTTAAAGCAGCTCTTTATGAAGCAAGTTGAGGATTAAGTATATGAGGATAGGGCTACTCTTCAACAGCTGAAGAAGTGTTTTCATGTACTGCATCTTGGTCTGTTCACGAGAGACCAGGTTTCCAGAAACCTGATGGTGATGCATTCAGTACTTCCGTGGAGTTCATGGCGATTGTCGAAGATATACATTGAGAAGTTCGGTACTCGATGGAGTTAAAGCTAAAAGCACTAAATTTTTGCTGTTAGATTCCTAAATTTCTTGGTGTTGTTGTTAGATTTTAAAGTTTCGTTGTTCAGTACTCGATGTAATTGTTGATATTTTAATCCTCAAGTGATTGTTGACGAAATTTTCACAAGGCTCTCTGCAGAAGATATTGGTCGTTTGAAATGTCTTTCCAAGAATTTTTATAGGGAACTGTCAAGTCATGGATTTGAGATGATGCATGCTCTCTGAAATGGAGATTCACTACAGAAGAAACTACTATCCTTTAAAGACACGTCAATTATCGTTGACGACGTAGTTGCTGGTAATTTGGATGTTGTTAGAAGCAAAACCTTAAGTTTTCCTAACAATGTCCACCCTACCTTCTTACGTATTATATCGTCATTTAATGGATTGTTGTTAGTTTGCAATGAAGGGATTTGTTGTGAGCTGACTCTTTGGAATCCAACTACCAGGCGCTATAAGGTTTTGTCTGACTACTACTTAAATTACAATCATGATCGAAACTCTGATACTGGTGGAATTTATTTTGATCAATTCAATGATCTGAAAGTGCTGAACATCAGATGTTACCGTAATGTAGCTACTGCTCTTGTTTACTCACGACGTCGTGAGTCATGGAGAACAATAAATTTCGGTAGCGTAAATAATTATGGTTCAAGCGGTTATTCATGGTCTACAGGAGTTTATGCTGATAAAACCATATATTTCATGGTTTCAAATTATTGGTATCCACTAGGTGAGAGGAACATCGTTTCTTTCGATGTTCTTTCTGAGACTTTCAGAATGCTTCGTTTTCCAGAGAGTATCGTAGTCAATCCTTGCCAAGGGCATTTTTTGACCATCGTAATGAGGCTGCATTTGATTGTTATTGGAAAGTCTGCTGAGCTAACTGCTGATTTGCTCAAATATGAAGAAGAAGGCTGGATGAAGGTTTTTGCATTCAATAATCCTCGTGTAGTTGATTATGTAGATAGGCTCCGAAGGACTAATATAATTGAAAACCACAGGTGGCTGATAACAAGCATCTGGGAGGATATTGTTGAGGTTGATCTGAGCAACGAAGTTCTGAAATACCTCCAACATGTTGACAACTACAATGGTCCAAAAGGAGCTGTATTTATCGAGACTACTGTTTCGCCCATTGATTAGAAATTAGTATGTTGTAATTTACTAAATGTTGTTTGCTATTTTGAACTTTGTTTATTATATAGTTACCTCTGTTTGGCACTTGTAGTTTTTATTTAATTAGTTGTGTTAAAATTATTAACCATGTTTGTTATTTAAATTAACTAAATGAATATTTAGGTTTGAGAGTGTAAAAGCTTGTAATATTGGCAAAGGTCTGTTTAAATGATCAAAGCTCTGTTATTGTGAACAAATGTTTGAAAATAAAACAGTTGTTGAGACATTTGTTGACTTTGGTCAACAGATGGATGAAAACAGATTTTTGGGACTACTGTTGGGATAAAGCAGAGTGATGTGGAGAAAACTATGGTTGAAACCGCTGTTTGGTTAAAACGGTGGTTTAAAACCACTGTTGGGTAAAAATAGTGTTTTGTGGAGGTTGAAGGGGATTGAAACGATTGTTGGGTTAAAATATTGTTTTTTGGAGAAGGAACATGCTTGAATGCAAATGTTATTTTGTTTACAAAAGGTTAATAAATTGTATACTTTTGTATTTTTTATACTCTAAACTTTAAGTATTTAAGGTTGAAGTTGAAGTTGGGGAGATATGGTTGAAGTTGATTTGAGCAATGAAGTTTTGAAATACCTCCAACATGTTGACAACTATAGTGATCCGAAAGGAGCTTTATTTATCGAGACTACTGTTTCGCCCATTGATTAGAAATTATTATGCTGTATTTTATTGAATGTTGTGTGCTGTTTTGAAGTTTGTTTATTATATAGTTACCTCTGTTTGACACTTTCATATTTTATATAATTAGTTGTGTTAAAATTATTAACCATGTTTGTTATTTAAATTAGCTAAATGAATATTTAGGTTTGAGAGTGTAAAAGCTTGTAATATTGGCAAAGGTCTGTTTAAATTATCAAAGCTCTGTCATTGTGAACAGATGTTTGAAAATAAAACAGTGGTTGATACATTTGTTGACTTTGGTCAACAGATGGATGAAAACAGATGTTTGGAACTACTGTTGGGATAAAGCAGAGTGTTGTGGATAAAACTGTGGTTGAAACCGCTGTTTGATTAAAACGGTGGTTTAAAACCACTGTTGGGTTAAAATAGTATTTTGTGGAGGTTGAAGGGGATTGAAACGACTGTTGGGTTAAAATATTGTTTTTTGGAGAAGGAACATGCTTGAATGCAAATGTTATTTTGTTTACAAAAGATTAATAAATTGTATATTTTTGTATTTTTTATACTGTAAACTTTAAGTATTTAAGGTTGAAGTTGAAGTTGGGGTGATATGGTTGAAGTTGATTTGAGCAATGAAGTTTTGAAATACCTCCAACATGTTGACAACTACAGTGATCCGAAAGGAGCTTTATTTATCGAGACTATTGTTTCGCCCATTGATTAGAAATTATTATGCAGTATTTTATTGAATGTTGTGTGTTGTTTTGAAGTTTGTTTATTATATAGTTACATCTGTTTGACACTTTCATATTTTATATAATTAGTTGTGTTAAAATTATTAACCATGTTTGTTATTTAAATTAATTAAATAAATATTTAGGTTTGAGAGTTTAAATGATGAAAGCTCTGTTGTTGTGAACAGATGTTTGAAAATAAAACAGTAGTTGATACATCTGTTGACTTTGGTCAACAGATGGATGAAAACAGATGTTTGAAACCACTGTTGGGTTAAATGTATTTGTTGTGGAGAAAACTGTGGTTGAAACTGCTGTTGGGTTAAAACAATGGTTTAAAACCACTGTTGGGTTAAAATAGTGTTTTGTGGAGGTTGATGGAACATGTTTTAATGCAAATGTTATTTCGTTTACAAAAGATTAATAAATTGTATATTTTTGTATTTTTTATACTCTAAACTTTAAGTATTTACCGACTGACTTATTTATTTATAAGTCTATAAATATAACCATATTCATCATTTATATTTGTTATGCATGGTTTTCTAAGAAACGACCCGTGTTTGCACACGGGTCTTACCGCTAGTATCTATAATAAAAGAAACCATTGGGGGACACATGTCACCCCTTGGTTAAGCCACCTAAGAAATCCACGTGGCAAGCTGTTGTGCGAGTATTGGAGAAGACGAGAAGTGTATTAGGGAAGTTTCTTACACTATACGCTTGAAAACACAAAACCCTAACTCTAACTCTCTGGCGAACAAGAATCCTCTGCGTCTCTCTCTCAGTACCATGGGTGTCAACCTTCAATCGGATCTTTCAATCATCATTCTATCGAAATTGACGGATAATCCTTCGAGTTTAAGGGTGTTCAAGGTGAGTTTTAGGGTTTAAATTAGGATTTTCGTATGATTTAGGGTTCGATTTCGTATGATTTCATAGGGTGATTCTCATGAACCTTTTCACCACTGATCCCGTAGATTCGAGGTCACAATTGAAACCCTAATGTTCTCTATTTTCAAATAAGTTATCTTTTTAGATTTCGATCCATGGATTCAAGCAAATGCTCATCCCTATTTAGGTCTTCAGAGGTATGTTTACTTATTTTGTCATCGTTTTGTTTGTTATATGCTCTTCTTCTGTGTATCAATAGTTTGATTTAGGTTTTTTTTGTGTCTATTGATTCAATTTTGTTGCCTTATCCCCCTTCTACGCACATGTAATCGATTTTTAACTTAGGGTGCGTATAACATGTGCCAACGGTTTTATAGATCAGTTTTATCGACTGGTTTTTAGGCTAAGAATCTGGACAATTTTAGCTACAATCAACTTTAAAAGGTACTTAAAAAGCTGGTTTAAAAAACCGATAAAAAAACCGGTTCAAAAACCTGCCAAAACACCTGCAGAACGTTGCTACGTTCGTTGTTTTCACTGGAAAAAAATGCAGTGTTTTTGGCCGAAAAAATGTTGTGTTTTGCTGAACCGGATGCCCAAAAAACCTGCACTTTTTTTATTTTTTTTGCTGAATAAGCATGCTGTCTGTTGGGTTTTTTTTTTGCTTAAAAACCTACAGTTTTTTGCCAATCAGATGCGAAACAAAACTGCACTTTTTGGACGTTTTTTGCTTAATAAACATACTGATTTTGGGGTTTTTTGCTTAAAAACCTGCATTTTTTCCTAAAAAAACCTGCATTTTTGCCGAACTGGATGCCGAAATATACTACCCGTTTTCGACGTTTAGTTGCTGAAAAAAAACCGATCTGAGAAATCATTTTTTAATATAAACGTTTCCAGTTTTCCGGTTAACCGGTTTTTTTTTTCTATAATATGTTATTTCATCGGTTTTTATTAACAAAATCCCAACCATATCCCAAACCGACAGTTCCTTTTCTACCCTACCGGTTAGAAAAAAAAAAACGGTTTTAATAAAAACCGCTTTCGGTTTTTTGGTCGGTTTCAGTTGGCAAACCGGTTTTCTTATACAAAAATGAAGTAATCTAATATGTTAATTGTTGGTTAATGATAGATTTGTTTGTTTGCCTTTTGGTTTTGTCGTATTAATCATTGATACTTGTAAAGGTTTGCTGAAGTAATCAAATTTTATTGATTATTTCGTTTCGTTTATGTATAGATCTGTGGAAATAATCGTGGATATATGTATAGATTTGTGCAATTAAAGAATCTGTTAATCGTTAGTTTTATCTTCTTCTTTTATAAGTTTAGGTTTGTTGAATATATGGCCGTTAAAGCTTTCAATTAAACAATAATCTCTTTATGTATAAATGTTTTGCAGTAAAAAAAAAAACAAAGCTACCAAAATCCATTTGCAAGTTCATTTGAACTAGTTGTATTTTTTGTCATTTTAATTTTTCTAACTTTTATTTTGTTGCAGTGTAAGCCTTAAAGCTTCCATTACTCAGGAGGAGTGAGGCCTATTCTCAAGACAAGTCATCAAGGAAATGGGTATGTATTTGGTTTGAGTTTTTGAAGAATTATCTACATCAAACATGACATAATGTATATTACCAAGAATATGGTTAAATAAATAAAATAACATCATATATGATAATTTTTTACACTAAAGATAAAGTGATCATTTCAATATTTTTCTTTAGGTTAAAAGAATATGTGGCTCAAGGTTCAAGATCTTTTTTTTTTCATATATATTGCTCAATTTCTAATACATGGATCGCAAAGAGGCAGGCATATCTTAAGCTGTAACTATATTACTTTTTAAGATATATATTTATTATTTCTTACAAACATTGATTGTTCTTTAATTCTACAAACGTGACCCATTTATATTTATTCTGACATGTTAGTATTCATATTTTAACATGGTTTTATTTACATGTTGTTAGTTGACAGGTACAACTTGATAGGTAAAATCCACCTTAATGAATGAGATGTCCTTTGTCGACAGTTAGGTCCGAGGTATGGATTGGTGGACAAGTACTCAGGCTCTTTTGATGAACAAGGTATTCATCTTACTTATACTTTTATTTTTATTTTTATTACTTTTTCCAAATTGCACACAAAGTGCTTATGAGTCATACATTTATAGCTAAGTTATGGATTGGTGGAAAAATTACTTATGTGTGTGTCAATTTGGGTCACACGCTTCAGTTTAAGGTAAACTATATCATTATTTTTTTTCTTAGTTTATAGTTTGTGTTTGACTTTTGTTTTAGGCGGAATAAGTTGAATATGCCATTTGGTTCCTTTTCTAGATCGCCTTTTGGTATTATGTTTATTTCAGTCTTTTAACATGCTCTATTTATTTTGCAGTTGATATTACAGATTGTTAAGAAATCGTCTAATTAAGGACCACATGTTTTCTTCATCATGTATGTGTGCTTTTGGATAATGCATTATTATAAATTTTATTTTGGTCTTTTATATAGATACTAGTCTAAGTACCCGTGTAATACATGGGTGGCTTACACACCAACTAAACACATACAAATTCTAAACGTTTAATCGTTAAACTGTTATTTCGAAACCATAATATTTTAAGATTGTTGACAAAGTGCCAATACTACATCTCCCTAATGTTCGTTAGATATTAAGTTTTTCTTAACGAAATCTTCATGATGTTTTCATGCCTTTTGGCGAATAAGACTTGAACCGGCAGTGTTGACATCTAAATGTACATTAACACATGAAAAAAATATGAAACAGGGGAATTGTAGGCACCATTTTATTTGAAAGGATTTCAAAGGAATAGATGAAAAAGGAAATGGGAACTAAGGTAGGAAAAAAAACGGTTTTATATTGGCAATAAGATGGGTAATAAAAGGACAAATGGCAAAACACGGGTTGCTAAACAAAAAACAATTTATACTTTAATGCGTAAATACTTTATTATACGTTCGTTCGAATAGAAACAAAAATGATAGAAAGTACGTGAACTAAGATAAATACATGATAAACATAAAAAATTCACAAGCAATTGAATATCTCTTTATATACAACATTCATTGTTTTATTTGTAGGTCTGCCTTCATTGTCAAGTATTAGTAACTTGATTCCATCTCGTCTTGTAACCCTAGATAAAGCTACGTATAATTGACCATGTGTGAAAACTGGTTGTCTTAAGTACAAACCAACCTTAGATAGCGACTGGCCCTGGCTTTTGTTAATTGTCATCGCAAAACATACCGTTATTGGAAATTGCCTCCTTTGAAATGCAAAAGGAATCTTTATGTCCGAAGGTACCAAATTCATTCTAGGTATGAATGTCCGAGAACCAATATTTCCACCTGAAATTATCTCAGCTTCAATTACACGGCTGTAAAGTTTTGTAACCTTTAACCTTGTACCGTTACACAAACCATTTCGTTGGTCAATTTTTCGTAACAACATTATTGGAACACCAACTTTAAGCAAACCTATGATTTAGTAAACCAGATACTTTAAGATCATTCAGCATGTCGGGTGAGTGTAAGTTTTGCTGAATAGCATTGCCATCTTCAGTAGGGCATAGACTGTCAGAACTAAGATACTCTTTTTCTTCACCTGGGAAAAGTGCCAACAATCTGTCGTTAATCTCGTGAACCACCTCATTCTTAGGCGCAAGTACAGCTCTAGTACTAAAGTAATTACGATCATTGTAGTTCTCCGAGATTGACGGATAGACAAAATCAATCAGGCTAGAAATTGGATCAGATGTGCTGTCAATTAAAAGCTCAGGTGGTATTTCAATTATTGCTTCTCCATCATTCGAACCACCAACATTTCCCTCACCAACGTCCAACAACCATTTTGCAAAATTATTGATCTCTTCAAGTTCAAATGACGGTCTTCCAACGGTTAACCTCATGTTTCTAGTTAACGTCAACAACTTACACTTCCTCCACAAATAAGACGAACATAATGAGGCATTCACAATTTCTTGTCGTCCACCGTTTGGAACAACAGGTAATATTTGCCTAAAATCACCACCAAAAACAATAACCTTTCCTCCAAATAATACATCAGATCTGGATGAATTAGAGATATTGAAAATGTCATGCATAGTTCGATCCAAAGCCTCAAATGCATGTTTATGAACCATAGGAGCTTCATCCCATATAATGAGTTTGGTCTGTTGTAGTAATTTAGCTACATCATCGTCAGGTTTAATGTGACAAACAGAATCCTCATTAAGATTCAAAGGTATATGAAACCTAGAATGCGCCGTTCTTCCTCCATCCAATAGCAATGATGAAATTCCGCTAGATGCAACGTTTAATACGATCTCACCTTTTGACCTAATTGCAGCAGACAATGTTTTCCATAAAAATGTTTTACCAGTCCCGCCATAACCATAAACAAAAAATACTCCTCCATTCTCTCCATCAACTGTGTTCATAATTTCTTCATATACTGAACGTTTTTCATCCGTTAACAAATTCACCTGACCTTGATAAACATTTTGTAAATCTGTTCTGTCATAGGCAAGCTCTTCGTTAATCAATCGGCAGCAAAAGTTATCTAAAGATGAAGTATCTGGGTAAGGCATTGATACAAATCTTCGAAGCGAGGAATTATTTTGAGTTAAAAACTTCTCAATTTCGCATAAAACATAGTTCTTTAGTTGCTCATCAGGAATTGATAAACCTGTGAAAATTCAGAATAACATATAAATTTAATGATAAATTCCTAGTAACTGTAACAAAAATATAATATGAATTTTATAATTTTACCTGAAACACGATGATACTTTGAGAATCTGTAAAGAAAATCATCTGTCATATACTTCCATGTGTTTTCCCAGACTACTTCAGGTCTAGATAAAGTGGTTGACAGTAACATGGTGGCGAATAAATTGCGAATATAACATGCGCTACCTGATATATTTGCTTCTTTGATGGCCTCAATGTACTCCGAGTCGTCATTCAACAAACCAAGCGCATAGCAAGCATCTCTAAAAGTATCGTACACTCGACCGTTAACTGTTTTAATATCATCAAACGATGTTGGTCCTTTAACTTTGTTAAGAAGAATTCTTAAATAGTAGGCTTCACCAGTAGACGGAGAAACGGAATGAATTCTGCCAATTGTTTTTCCTTTTATTCTCGGAACCCATATACGCTGGTCAAGCTTCCACACATAAAAAAGTGGAAACTGTACATATGTTAGTGTACGTGCAACGGTGTCGTTAGGATTTTGATTACGTTGCATCCAAGACAAAAACATTGATGAGTTCACAGATGGCTTGTTTAGGACGTGATTAATATCTTCATCAGGACCGAAATAAACTGTTTGTTGTCCAGGAAGATGGAAAGGCAACCTCATAACAGAAGGACTCCTATAATTAACTTCATTCGAAAAAATCCTCCAAGAGGCTTCACAAGCCGATATATACCTACAATCATAATACTCTTTAATTTCATCATTTTCTGGTTGCTCGTTTTCATTATTGCTCGGAACCACAGCAACTGTTGCTCTATCAGGCCCTTTATTAATATATTTGAACAAATACTTTATTGACGCCGCTTGGTTGCACCATTCAACGTTTATATGCGCCTGATATCTTTTCAAAAGATTTTTGTTGTAAGGTACAACACTTCTGTTGTCTAACTCAATTCTATTTTTTAAAACGAAAGCACCGTCATCTCTTCTTCTGTATAAGGGAAATCCGTTACAATCCAAGGTTGAGTGATCTTGAAATTTCTTGGGAAAACCTTTTGAACATTTTCTATCAACCATACATGGAGAGCTCATTCTAGCGTTACCACATGGACCGTGAATCATATGGTCTTTCACAAGCGTATATAGTTCCAGGTCTTCGTTTATATCAGGGATTTCTGCATAAATAAACCAATCAACATGGTCTACAGTTGGAAGTTTGTAATCATTTTCCATGAATAAGCACATATGCGCATGAGGCAATCCTCGCTTCTGAAACTCAATAGTGTAAACAACTACACAAAAAGGTAAGAAACTGTTACATATCATTGAGATCATGTTTAAAAAAGTAAATTTAATAACATACCAGCTGCAGCTTTTCCAAACAAATGACGGTCTTTCAAATCTTTGCAAATTGCATCAAGCTTTATTTTAAACATTCGCGATAGAATATCAGGCCTATCCTCCGGATTAAGATTTGTGTCCTTAAGAAACCTTTGAACCTCCGGCCACTTGGGATTACAGGTAATGGTTATAAAAAAGTCGGGATAACCATACCATTTACAAATAGCCATAGCGTCTAGATAATTTTGCATCATATATCGTGACCCGCCTGTAAACGAAGATGGAAGGAAAATACGTTTTCCAACCTTAGACAAATCTTGTTGGCCGTTAGATCTTAGTTTGCGGATACTCTCGTATGTATCAGACCTGAGATCATGTTGTTGAAATCTTATAAAGTTAAGTCGCTCGCACTCAATCATCGTATAAGCATCAACCAAGAACTGTTGGAATAACCGTCGAGAATTTAGAATCAATGAAAACTGGTTACTACGATCTTGTACACGATATGCAAAGAACTCTCTCATTGTACAATTTAGGCGTTTCTTGTTAGTAACATCAATGACACCCCTATGAGGTATGTCAATTCTGTAACCGTCGTCTCCATATGGGAACAAAATAGGATACTGAAGTGCAAGATACGAAGGATGCAACTCACTTATTCTTTTTAATGACCCCGTTTGTGTCTTAACAACGATATCTCTATTCTCAAGGCCGTTATTAATATCTCCAACAATAAGAGCGACAACCTCGGAGGAAGTAGGTAAGTTATAAGTCCGACCATCTTGTTCTCTTTTCCCAATAAGGCAAAGCTTCAAAGTAGTATTAGGATTCTCTTGGAAGCAATCTCTAAGCATCCTATAAATTTTCACAAGCACATTGTTGGCATCCAACATTGCTTTGATTTGTTGTATCAACTTATTATTAGTTTCGTCTGAAGAAGTTGATGCAGAAGCATCGTCTAAAGACCTGTTTCATAAAATTGACATAGTAAGTAAATATGTAGTTAAAACAAATGTTATAAAAAAATTAAGTATTTGCATGGTACCTAAAAACTGATTGCCTGTTTGCCAACTCATTTTCAGTATCGTATATGTATAACTGACAAAATTTAGGTTTCCCTCCGTTTTCTGGCACAAGACTACCAATAGCATGATAATTTTCACCACTAATTCTGTAGCAAAAAGGACCATTACCAGTATTGACGGTGTGGCCAACCTTACCACCCATTAACGTAAACGCAAACATAGAATTGTAACGTCGAATGTTCTTCAAAAAGTGTCTGCTTTCGTTATCATTGGATATGAATAGACTTTTATAATAAGGTGTCGCAGATTTGTAATCAGGTAACACAACTTTGGCATAACCACAACATAACATATGACATATTTTGCCACCTTCTTTTCTTCCGTTTCCTTTCTCTGCATCCCATAAGTTTGCAAAACAAACTTCACAAGTAATAACTTGATCACCATGATCCAAATAATCTGTTAAAACATACAACATTAGAGTTATATATACAATATTCATTAAAATAATAAGATATACATATTTATAAGTTTATATTTTTACATTATGTAGCATTACTTATAAACAAACCTAACCTGTAGAAACACCTTTATAAGGATCTCGTTCTACGGTTTCCTCTGTGGTCAAGTCGATCATTGGTATAGGAGATGAAATACGTGGTTTGCTTACCAACTTACGTTTCCCAGATGATAGCCTTGGAAAATTACAACTCAAAGACGATGTGCGGGTGGTTGATGTGATGTGATGTTGTGTAACACACGGAGTGGAAATGGAATTAATATTGGTGGATACAATATTGAGGGATGACGATGTAGTTCCTCCATTTGATCTCTTATTATCCAAGTATAATTTCCTTAATTTCCTTCTATGAGAAGCCTCGTCTTGAGTAACATTTGGGAGGACAACTAACAGAAAATCGTATACATATTCACAAAATTATAATCAAAAAATAAAAACAAATAAAAATAGTTAGTTGTAAATCAAGAAAGGATAATTTGAATTTTGTTAAAAAAATATATAGCTAAAATAATACCATTAGTTATGCTTGATAAAGGTCTTCTGCCTCGTCGAACTTTGAAGAGACATAAATAAAAAAATGAAAGAATTAATAAACAATTCGAGCATAATAGTTAGCTAACTAAGTAGGCATAAAATAATCGAAATGGATAATGAAATAATTAGTGTTATACCGTTAACAATGTCGGTGGATGTGTTTCCATTTCGGTGAACTGCACATAAAAAATCTATCTCTTATACTCAAATACTTGTTAAAATAATTATCATGTGCTATATAATTTTAAAGTTATTGTTTTTTAGGAATGAGTACGAAAAAAGTTGAAAAACTATAAATAACTTACCATCCTGAGTGTTTTCTTTATCGATGTCATTGTATACGGAATCAGTCTTTGGTCGTTTAGGCATTGCTGGCAATTAAAAAAAAGTGTTACAATAAAGAGTTGATATGTTGGATCACATGTTAAGTAATATTTAATCAATCCAAATTAAGATATAAACTCTAACTAACCATTATGGTGGTAATTGTGTACATCGATCTCTATTTTATAAGCACTCATAAATCATAAAATTTATTTCAACAAATATAAACAAAAAACGGTTCCACATCAGTCTATATTAACAATGGAATGCATTAACATTAATGAACAAAAATTAATATGAAAAACATCATAATTTATAAAAACAAAATAAAACCAAAAAATTGTTAAATAAAGTAAGTACTTGGGAACAATAAATACAAAAACCAAAACAAATTATATAAGTTCTAACTAAAAGGAGAAATAATAGTCTCTATAAATAACGCTCCGTTAACTCCGTTAAATGTATCAACATCTTGTACATATTCCAACTCTTCGCTCGTTAGTTTAACGGTAACCATATGTCCCCATTCACTCATTAAAATCCATGTATTGTACTCCATTATATGTGGTTGGTGCCGCCTACTTTGGAAAGAAACTGTTTGAGAATTCTGAAAAGACAAAAGCTTACGCCATATTTGACCTTCGAGTTTGAAGAGTTCAACAATAAGCTCTTCAGGTTCGGAAACAACAAACATGTGAATCTTCCGGTTTAATGTGATAAGATGCCCTTAGCTAGGAATAAGATCTTTACTCAAAGGAAAATTAATAAGTTTGAATGTTTCAGATAAAACATCAAAAGCAACTATAAACTTCTTTCCAATTACCCACCAAGATTGTGAAACAATGAAGTATACAGTGTTAGCGGATAGTGTTCCAACAGACCACGCATAAGAACTTGAACCAAAGTTAGTTGCATTCATGAATTCGACATCTCTCCATATACCAAAACGTCGAGAATACACACTTGCAAATACATTATTGTATCGACGTTTGATGTGGAGTACTTTAAGGTCGATAGATTGATCATAGTAGATAGCGCCAGTATCATATTCGTGATCGTATCAATGTTTCGGGTAGTCATCAGATAAAATAGTATACCAATTAGTAGTTGGATTCCAAAGGATAAGTTTTCTAATACAATAAACTAATAAAAGTCCGTCGAGAGAAGAAAGAAAACGGAATGACATTGGTGGAGTCTCGAAAGGAAAAGATATACTTTTCGTTGAACCAAATTCAATCTTGCCACAGATTAGGTTATCAACATCTATTGACATATCATTCAAAGATATTAGCTTCCGATTTTTAGCTTTATTAAGGCATACACAATGCAACATGGCAAACTGATTAGTTGATAATTCTGCACACCATGCTTTACTAACACATTTGAATTGACAAATTGATTTTGCAGGGAGCCTAGACAAAACTTCCACGACTAAGGTGTCAAAATCAATAGCTTCCATGAACTGAACTACATCGGAAGAAAACAAATATGAAATACATAACAATGATGATTTGTGTATATCTATATATATATTAATATAAAGATACATTATAATCACAGCATGTAACTAAAGTGAATGATACTATGCGAAAACAAATATTGTGAAAAATTATAATCACAGCATGTAACTTAACTGAATGATACTATGCGAAAACAAATATTGTGAAAAAAAAAACATACCAGTTAAAATAAAATGTTAAATCATTAGCATAACAATAGATTAAAATACAAAGTGAACAAACTAACCGAGTTCAAAGGTTGAATGACCAGGAGCAAATTAGCAACGGAAGAAACGTGTTGTAATCAATTCTTATTGAATCAGCCAATACGAAATGAATTGGGGATATAGAACATACAAATTCAAACAAACTCTATATCAATATATAGAGATAGAGATAGAACATACAAAAAAATGGAAATAGATTTATGGTAAATAGTACTTTTGGAAGTGATTAAATTGTAATATAGATTTCCATAAATAAATATACTTACCTTATATTCAATATTTTTTTTAAGGAAAATGAGATTGATCACATCATTCAAATTAAATAACAAAATTGTATTGTGGAAATATGAAGATTGTAACTAATTACTAAAATAGACATATCAAACACTAACACCATTGAAACTATTACAAAATAAGTTATTGGTATCATTACAAAACATCTAAATAAACTAAACCATAGTAAAGTAAGCAAAGTTTTCATGTTCATCAACCCAACCACCAAAATGTATCTATTTAAAACACTAACAAACAACTTACCTGCACCATAGCTGTTTTAAACAAAATGTATACCAGTATTCCTTAGATCGAAGTTACATCATTCAACACAATCTTCCTCTGTGAAGTTACATATGTGAGGTGCAGCATGTGTCCAAACTGCAACTGGTTATCTTCCATGAATTTCCTCCAATCATCAACGGCGTAACGTAACGTACCACCGTTTAACTCGGTCTTTGTTTCATAAACTTCAACATCACCATTCATGTTTTGCACAGATAATGGTTGCAAGCTTTCAGACAGGCCTGCTCTATTTACAACCTCAACAGGAAGCCGCTAAATGCGTTGAAAGAAAGCAAAATATAAGTGAATAGAAATAATTTTAAAAAAAATATGATGGTAAATCATCTAAAAAAAACCTACCAGCCTATATTCTGCTTTACGACTAAAGTTGAAGAATTCAGGATCTATGCCGACACCGGAAACTTTGCTTGCATTCCTTGTAACCTTCTTTCGATGCTTCACATTTTGAACAGCACTTAACCGTTTGTTTGCCTTGTTTAAGAAAAAAAATACATATACAGGTAGTTAACACCAAATATAGTATATATAGGACAATTAAAGTTATCTTGTACAAAGACTATTTATGAAATCGGATAACATACTGATTTGGCTGCCAAACAATTATTTTACTTAAATAAACTTACATTTACATATGATATATACACTTTGTACGACTTATAAACAATTATAAGTAAACAAACGTTAGTAAAATTAATAAAAATACAATAAATATTTAATACCTTGACGGTTTCAGCAGATGTTGT
Organism: Helianthus tuberosus; assembly: GCA_030545235.1. Taxonomy (NCBI): domain Eukaryota; kingdom Viridiplantae; phylum Streptophyta; class Magnoliopsida; order Asterales; family Asteraceae; genus Helianthus; species Helianthus tuberosus. The sequence continues at coordinate 93,318,272 of CM060365.1, read as the reverse complement.
AAAACGTTTTCGGCCTTTGCATTCTATGTTCAAATTCTCAACAGTTTCGGATCCGTCGACAAAATTTTTAGCTTTTCCTTTTCCCTTAACCTGTTGTGAAATAATAGACTAAGCACATCCATTATTTTACATATAAAGCTAAAATTAAACCAACATAATGTGCCAGAATAACCAAGGTTTGTTTATAAACTAAAAGTTACACACCTTGCTCCAAAACCATACCAAACCAAACCATAAACCAAAGCGCACCTTGTTTAAATGCTTGTTATTGGATTTATTGACCAAATTCATTTTTAGGGCAACCATTCAATCATGACATTCATTATTAGGTGATTCACAACAACTTTAGGCCAAAACTTTAAAGCTCAAATTTAGTATTTAAGCCCAAAACCGAACAATTTAGAGCTCAAGTTTAAAGCTGAATGTGAAATTTTGGTTTTGGTTCGGTTTAAGCCCAAAACAGACAAATGAACACCCTAAAGTCGCACATAGATAGTTGTTTTCAGCAAATTGATTTAACAATGTGTTTGTACAAACAAACAACCAAAAACAGCCTATAACACTAATGATATAGATGCAACCTTAGGTTTCAAATCAGTACTGAAGTTCGTATGGGTTAATTCAAACTTGAATTTCTAAACATGAGTTTTAATACGCAATTATCATCATTTAAATAATATAAATATATACAACTAATATGAGCATTGAAACTATTTCATGTACCTTACTTATCCAGAAATTGATTTAACAATGTGTTTGTACAAACAAACAACCAAAAACCGCCTAAAACACTAATGATATAGATGCAACCTTAGGTTTCAAATCAGTACTGAAGTTCGTATGATTAATTCAAACTTGAATTTCTAAACATGAGTTTTAATACGCAATTATCATCATTTAAATAATATAAATTTATGTATTAGTCGTGGTAAACTTACATGTTGCATTGTCTTGAAATGTAAAACATCATCTTCTTTCAACGTCTCTTTAACATGAACCTTCTTCGGTGTTCGTGACGGGACTGTTCGTGATGGACTTTCATCAGGAATATCTTGGTTATAATCTTCATCTATGTCATGAAAAACAACATTTTGAAGAAAAATAAAAGAAGGATAAAAATGGATACAAAATCTATTACTTAATAAATACGAACCTTCAAAAGCGTTTTAGAGTAATCGGCCTTAGAGATCTGAAATACATCATCATCATCAGATTCAACCTTCTTGCTCAACCTTATCTCAACCTCGTCTCGATACACGGTTAAGCCAAACATAACATCATCAAGTTTTTCAAAAACCAGTAAATCATCTTCTTGAACGCCAAGATCGTTGCAAAGTTGAGTCCAACCTTGTGAAAATACATAGTTTGAATTAAACTTACTTGTTGACACTGTCCACGGAGAACCCTTATAATTTATTTCATATGAGTCAGCCACTACATTGTCTTCAAAGCATTGTTGAACAAAAGAATCTTCAATGATCTACATAATATGAAACATAACACATTAAATGTTCACTTGTACGTTATATTATAAAGTGTGAAAAACATGTTAACGATAAAATGTAATGAAAATAAAATGAGATTAAGTACCGTAAAACCTAAACTTAGATGACGATTAATTGTGAAATAAGATTGATCACAGACGCTGTTAACATAAGATGAAAGATGGAGACCAAAATGGTTCAATGGAAGAAAGGTCAGCAGACAATCCTTTTGAAGTTTGAGTTCTGAAACAACTGTTTGCTAGCCGTCAGTTAAGACTGGCATACATTGTACTCGTTTCAACATTACGACCCATTTTTTCCCACTTGAGTGATATATACGCAGCTTCCTATCAGCCCAATTCTCTCCATAGAATTGAGTAACAAATGTGATCGGGACATCCTGTATATATATTAATATTAAGTATATTTAGTATTATAAGTTTCAAACATCAAAATACTAAAAAATAATACTCAAAAAATTGAATTATAGGTAACATAAAAAATGCTTACTATACTCAATGATGATGGGTTCAGAAGATACTTTACAAACGAAGTATACATTTTCAAACCTGCAACAATAAATATGCTAAGACGATTGATTTCAAAAAACAAATAATTTCACATTCTCGTACTTTACCAAACACTAATCTATACAGTATACACAAAAAACACTACGAACAGAACACTGATTTGACTATAAATACTGAAGATTCAAATCATGCAACAACCAAAGTTATATGGTTCAAAAAATCAAAATTTCTATGACCTTACAGACAATATTATAACTAACTTCAATGATTCTGAAATTTAAAGTTCGTATACCCGTATCTATCAAATTTTAAGTCAATGATTAAATACAGAATCATCATTTAAGGTTTATATCTAAAGTACGATCGGTATATACACACAAGTTGAACATAGCATAACAAAAATAAACTACAAACATTAATTTTCAAACAATTAAAGACTCAATCTTCCAAAAACAACAATATAAACGGTTAAGATTCGAAGTAAATCAATGTAATGGTAAAAACTCAACAATAGGAACGATTAAATAAAAAAATTATGAAAAATCTGAAGGAACTTAAATGTTGTTACCTTTACATCAAGATTCCAAGCCCTAGTTCCGGCGCCGACAACCTTAAGAACGATGATTCCGGCGACAATCCGAGCAGTAGTTCCGGTCGGCAATTAGCTTTCTCCTTGGGATGATAAGAGTGATGATATGATGGTAGAGTATGGTAAGGACAATGTCCATAATTAGAACCGCCATTTGAAATGTTATATAAACATCCCCTATAGTTTTACAATTTACGACAATAACATGGATTTAACAATAAATTACAACAACGCCCTTTTATGTTCCACTAATGGTTAATAAATATTGAATAAAGTGTTAAATTATTAGTATTGTTAGTACATTAGTACATATGTAATAAATTAGTGAATTGGTAAATGTTGTTTAAATTTTTTGTATTCAATTTTTCATTTTTTATATTAAATTTATATAATTAAGTTTAAATAAAGCGTAACCTCCAATTATGACAGATGTTAATATAACATCTAGTGTAACCTCCAATATATCAAGCGTAAATAATGAAAGGTTGTTAATCTATCTTTATAAACAAAAAAAATAAATCGAGAAATATTAATAATTAAAGAATGTATGAAAGGTGGGTTAATAAACGATAAAAAGGAATGTATGAGTAAAAATTGATAAAATTTAATACTAAGGAAACAAATAATTTTCTGCTTCATTCTGTATCCTAAAACAATTTAAGGAGTACCTTCTTCAATAACTTCTTCTTTACACTCTATTTTAACACGTGTGAGACGACGTTCAGGAATACGGACCAAATCTTCTGTGCCTCTAAAAACCATCATATCAAATTTTGATTCCGAAATCATCTCAAAAATAATATAGTGTTCGTCTGTAATTTTCATGTCTTCTTTAATTTGTTTCCATCCAGTAGTGAAATACAAATTTTGACCATGCTACTCCATAAAAACCAACCATGTACGGTTAGGAAAAGCAGTTATAGTAACATGGTTGGTAGGTATTGTGTTCTTCAACTTATGATGAACAAAAAATCTATTGATAAGCTGCAAGTCAAAAATAAATAATTATGTTAAAAAACATTGTATACAATTAGTCAATAGCTAATATAGTATAAATATAAAAAAAAATTAAATACCAAATGTCACGACCCCCGACCCGGTTTGACCCGTTTCAGGAGCCGCGGGACAGAAATCCCGTGGTATTTATTTAATTGAGTTTAACAGCGGAAGTTTATTATCAGGATCGTTGTAAAGCTAAAATTTTCCCGATTATTTTATTTCACAACTCGGGATAAAACCCCGTTAATTTACAATATTATGATTTCACGGAGAAATCTTTATTTAATAAAACATATTTCTTTCTTTTATAATGAGCCACTTTCTTAAGCTTGCAGTGCTCCGTAGCACCTTTCCTGAATCATAACAGATCACCTGAAACATGTTTGAAAAAGGTTTTGTCAGCGGGAAATACTGAGTGAATCATTCTATTTATTAAAACAACCTGTTTGTTATAATTTATAGTATTAAGGAAGATTACAATGTTTCTGATATCAACCAACTACCCACAGTACTTTATCACTCGACCCATTGGCCCATTCGTCCAATGGTGTCTGTGATTATGGTCATATCACCCCTTGGCTGCCCCAATGGTGAAGATTATCAAGTAATGTATACAAAACCCCACATACCGGCTGTAACTTGGTGATTACATAAACTTAATCACTGTAATTATAACCTTTGAAATAAACATGCTTTTGTAAATAGATTTGATAAAAAGAGAATGACTCACATTGCAGATTTAACACGGATAGAGTTTATTCTACGGATTAGCCTTGTTAACCTAATTTAAATAACAATGCACACAAAACTGGGTTAGTAATCAATACAGCATTTACGATAACTTACGAGATCAACCCTCACAACGAATGACAAAGTGCTATGCTTAAACATCCATCGAATTAACGACTAATGACAAAGCATCACCCTAATGTGGGCAGCACTTAAACATCCATTGAGTACATTGATCGATCGGAAAATGAATCGTAATAGCGATCGAGTTATTACCCTGTTTTGCGGCAGCAATTTAGTGAATCGTGTGTGTTTTTGTAGTAAACAGTGTCTAACTTTGTGTACGTAAAGAATTTTAACGTCGAACTGAAGCCAGGAATCAAGTCCCAAGCCCCTGTATTTATACCCTAAATTTGCACCTCCCGCTAGTCGCGGAAGAATCCATGGCACATGCCGCGTGTCGCCTGGGATGTCAAAGTAGACTAGGCATGCTTCGTCACCTATCTAGCCCTGATGAGTCGACGTTGCGTGAAATTTCATTTTTGACAGCATTTTATGTAGATAATTATAACTAGGGTTTACCCCCCCTAGTTTTAGGGGCCCTAATCCTGATTCTAAATATTCTGAAAATTTTAAGGTTTATGCAGAATCACTTGGGTTTCTCAATTAGGGTTTCCTATTGGACAATTTAATTAAATAAATATGACTTTTGATGAGAGTTGTTACATTCTCCCCACCTTAATAAAAATCTCGTCCTCGAGATTTACTAGAATAAGTGTGGATACTTTCGCTTCATTTCTGATTCCAGCTCCCAAGTGTATTCAGCTCTTCTCTTTGAATCCCACTTTACTTTAACTAGCACTAGTCGTTTGTGCTTGAGAAACTTCACTTTTCTGTCTTCTATCTGAAGAGGTTTCTCAACAAATTTTAACTTTTCGTTTACCTCTATGTCTTGAAGAGGTATTACCAGAGATTCGTCTGCTAGACATTTCTTGAGATTGGATACATGAAATACATCATGTACTCCAGCTAATTCTTCTGGTAGTTGTAAACGATAAGCAACTGGTCCTATACGTTGGATTACTGGAAATGGTCCTACGTATCTTGGACTTAGCTTTCCTTTCTTACCAAATCTAACCACTCCTTTCCAAGGAGAAACTTTCAACAGTACTTTGTCCCCAACTTGAAATTCTAACGGCTTACATCTATTGTCTGCATAACTCTTTTGGCGATCTCGAGCCGTTTTCAGCCTTTCCTTGATTTGTGTAATCTTATTAGTCGTTTCTTGTACAACCTCCGGACCTGATAATTGACTTTCTCCTATTTCTGCCCAACAAACTGGAGTTCTGCATTTTCTTCCATACAGTGCCTCGAATGGGGCAGTTTCAATACTTGAATGATAATTATTGTTATAGGAGAATTCGATTAAAGGTAAGTGATCGTCCCAATTTCCACCAAAATCTATCACACATGCTTGGAGCATGTCTTCCAGAGTTTGGATTGTCCTTTCACTTTGCCTGTCTGTTTGGGGATGATATGCAGTGCTTAAGTTTAGTCGAGTTCCCATTGCTTTCTGGAAACTTGTCCAAAAATGAGAAGTGAACCGACTATCCCTATCCGATACAATGGAGAGTGGAACTCCATGTAAGGATACTACTTCGTCTACATATAATTTGGCTAACCTTTCCATACTAAAGGTTTCCTTCATGGGTAGAAAATGAGCTGATTTGGTTAATCGATCTACAATTACCCAAATCGCATCATTACCTTTTCTGGTTTTGGGCAACTTAGTAACAAAATCCATTGTTATGAGTTCCCATTTCCATACCGGCATTTCTAATTGTTGTAATAGACCTGAAGGTTTCTGATGTTCTGCCTTAACTTGTGAACAAGTAAGACACTTTGATACATACTTAGCTATATCCTTTTTCATACCTATCCACCAGAAATTCTTTCTTAAATCTTGGTACATCTTATTGTTTCCTGGGTGTATAGTATACCTAGATTTATGAGCTTCTTCCAAAATCTTATTTCTTAATTCTCCCTGTTTTGCTACCCAAATCCTTTTCTTATGGAATCTCCAAATTCCATCAGCTCCTCGTTCTAAATCTTTTGTTCTTCCCTTCATTTCTTCAGCAACATCTTCTATTGCTGTTTCTTGAACACTCTTTATTTGTTCCATTAAATCTATTTGTAGATTTAATCTAAGAGCACGAACCCGTCGTTGTCTTTCATGGTACTTACGACTTAAGGCATCGGCAACTACATTTGTCTTTCCTTCGTGATATTGAATATCACAATCGTAATCACTTAAGATTTCCATCCATCTCCTTTGTCTCATGTTTAACTCTTTTTGCCCAAAAATATATTTTAAACTTTTGTGGTCCGTATAGACAGTAAATTTACTTCCGTAAAGATAATGTCTCCAAATCTTAAGGGCAAAAATTATGGAGCCTAACTCTAAATCATGAGTTGTATAATTTTCTTCGTGCTTTTTCAACTGTCTTGAAGCATACGCAATTACCTTCTTGCGTTGCATAAGCACACATCCAAATCCTAGTTTTGAAGCATCACAATATATTTCAAAATCTTCAGTTCCTTCTGGTAAGGCTAAGATTGGAGCATTGGTTAATTTCTGCTTCAAGATTCTAAAGGCTTCTTCTTGTTTAGGTCCCCATTCAAACTTAATGGCTTTACAGGTTAGCTTAGTTAATGGTACAGCTATCTTGGAAAAATCCTTAATAAACCGTCTATAATACCCAGCTAAACCTATAAAACTTCTAATTTCCATTGCGGTTTGCGGAACCTTCCAATTGGTAATTGCCTCTATTTTAGCAGGATCTACGTGAATACCTTCATGATTCACCATGTGTCCTAAGAATTGCACTTCTTGTAGCCAAAATTCACATTTTGAAAATTTGGCATACAACTTTTCTTTTCTTAACAAAGTTAAGAGTGCATGCAAGTGCTGACAATGTTCGTCCTGACTTTTTGAATAAATAAGTATATCATCTATGAAGACAATTACAAATTTATCAAAATACGGTTTACAGATCCTATTCATCATGTCCATGAATGCTGCAGGTGCATTCGTTAACCCGAAGGGCATGACTGTAAACTCGTAATGACCATACCTAGTTCTAAAAGCAGTCTTAGGTATGTCTTCCTCTTGTACTTTTAATTGATGATATCCAGAGCGTAAATCTATCTTAGAAAAATATCTAGCTCCCTGAAGTTGATCAAAAAGATCATCAATCCTAGGTAATGGGTATCGATTCTTAATTGTAGCTTTATTCAATTCTCTATAATCAATACACATTCTCATCGAACCATCTTTCTTCTTTACAAACAACACTGGAGCTCCCCAAGGGGATGAGCTAGGTTGTATGAATCCTTTACTTAGTAATTCATCTAATTGCTTTTTCAGTTCTAACATTTCGGTAGGAGCTAACTGATACGGTGCCTTAGCTATCGGTGTAGTTCCAGGAATTAGATGAATCCTAAATTCTACTTCCCTATCTGGTGGTAATCCAGGTAACTCTTCTGGGAATATATCTGGGTATTCTGAGACTACAGGGATCTCCTGAAGTTCTTTGTTCTTAGTATTAATGATTACCGAAATCATATATACTATTCCTTGTTTTCGTTCATAACTAGCAACTTTCATTACTGATATGAACTTCATGGGTTTACGTGGTTTATCTCCTGTAATCATGATTTCTTCTCCAGTAGGTGCTTGAATTTCTATAGAGTTTTTATCACAAATGATTTGAGCATGGTTGGCTATTAACCAATCCATTCCTAACACAACATCAAATTCAGCTAATTTCATAGGTAACAGATTTGTAGCAAATTTATGACCTGAAAGTTCTATTTCTACTTTTTGCAAAACCTGATCTATTTTAACTGAATTCCCATCTGCGGTTTCAACTGTAAAAATCTGCCTAACATGGGTTAAAGGTAACTTAAGAGCTTGACAGAATAAAGTATTTATAAAACTTTGGTTTGCACCAGAGTCAAATAATACTTTTGCGTATACGTTGTGAACTAAGAACGTACCAGCTATAACATCTGGAATGAGTTCTGCTTCTTGAGTGGTTAGCTGGAATGCTCTGACATTTTTCTTTCTGCAGTTTTCTTCACGATGCCCTACAGCTTTGCAAACGTTGCAGGTTACATTACATCTTCCAAAATGTTTTCTTTTGCAATTCTTGCAGAAAGGTGGGTTTGAAGATTGCCCTGCTCCTCTTTTCTTGAAGTTATTACTATTACCCATACGAAATCCTTGGGTAATTTTCTGAGCCAGTTCCTTTTTCCTGGTTTCATCTCTTGTGCGTACCAGTTCATCAGTTAGAGTGTTGGCTAGTTCCACTTCATCGTCAATAGTGCGTGCTCTCGCAGCTTTAACGACATTGCGAATTTCGCTAATTAATCCCCAAATATAGTGAGAAATGAGTACCGGTTCTGGCGAAGCCAGTGTTGGCACCACCCTAGCATATTCGAAGAATGTCGAAGTATATCCTCGACAGTCCACATTAACCATCCAATGGTTTAGGAATTTATTTGCCATTTGATCTTTTTCATATTCGGGACAGAATTTTCTTTCTACAAGACTCTTAAATTCTTCCCAGTTCATGGCATAGGCCACAATCCTTCTTTTAGCTTGTAATACTGTGTTCCACCATTCTAATGCCCCTTCTTTAAAAAGATTGGAAGCATACATAACTTGATCTTCTTCAACACATTTACTTATAGCAATTACTGCCTCAGTTTTCTCTAACCAACGTAATGCTGCAATAGCCCCTTCGTTACCTGAAAACTCAGTTGGTTTACAGGCAATGAATTCTTTGTAAGTGCAACCAGGTGTTGCAGCTTTCATTTTCTTGAAAATTGGGGCTTGCAGATCATTATTGTTATTCACATGATTTCCGCCTCCGTTTATACTATTACTAAAGTTATCGCCTTGAGTACGTTTACTAGGAATGATTGATTGCGGTTTAACAGGTTTTTGAACAGCAGCAACGATTGCTGGAATAGCATTGGCTATTCCTTGTGCAACGATATCCTCTATATCTTGTCTATTTAACAATTGTTCTTCCTGAATTTGCTCAGATTGATTTACTTCATTTACTGGTTCATTACCAATGTTTGCCATCTGATAATTAATTTATAGATAAATAATTAGTATAAAAGAAATAATCCAATGTCACAATTAATTGCACATAATCACGTAAACGAATATACAAACAAAATCTAAAATTTCATTTATTTTATAGATTATATCATGCCTCTATATACAACCGTTTTATTATTTATTTTACAAATACTGATTTTATTACTATACAACCACAGTTTTCGCCACCCATTATCTCTCGTCATTTGTCTTCCTAAAAACGAAGCTCCCTTTCATCATACTTCCAAGCAATTTGTCCCCCTATCTCCCGAATTCTACTTCCCGCATCCATTAATTCTTCACCAAAATGGCGAAGTTCAGCCATATTTTCGTTACTCATCGGTGGATTCGGTAGGGGTTCTGGATCGAATTGCGGAAGAAAGGAATAAGGACTGTTGACAATATTTTGAAATTGCCAATCATTTGTCCACCATTCGTCCATTCCTAAAGGTTGGGAGTGGACTATTGGTTCTGGGATTGCTGGTTCAAGATTTATAGGGATTTGGGTTTCAATAGGACAAGTAAAAATATTTGTATTGACAGGCTGAATAGTATCACAGCTTGCTAATATAAAATATATTTCCTCCTGAAAAGTCATTCCCTGGTTTTGTTTGGAGCTTTCTCCAATTTCCATCTGAGTTGGTCTAAAACCTTTTCCAACCTCCATTTCTATTTCTTTAGAATATTCCTCAAATTGCATTCCCATTTGCCTTGAATCTTCCTTGACTTCACTCTCCATCTCCTGCTGTCTAGAACTTTTCCTGGTTACAATTTCTTTTCCTTTTTCTAAAGGATTGTTTATTTTAAGAAAGTTTAGTAGCTGACTTTTTCCTACGTATACGACTCCCCTATACGTATTTCCTTCTTTTCTTTGGTTTTGGCTTTTTCAAAGGTGGAGCGTTGAATTCTACATGTTGTTCCACATCAGGAAAATACCCAGTAAATTCTTTAGAAACTTCTAGGTTTACAGGGTATAGGTTGAGATTTTCTAGGGCTTCTGATAACTCATTCATGCTGTTTAACGTACAAAGAAAATACAAAAATGCTAAGTTAAAATTTAGAAATAACCTTTAAGTTTTATTGCATACCCTGTGACTAATTTATACAAAGGAAAATGGATATTTTAAACATGCTAGGTTTTATTTATTTACTAGATGATATTTCGGGCTTGTAAATAAGGTTGCTATTATGGAATCATTGGATTTTAAATATTAGCATTTACTGCTACCGTGGCTAGCATATAAAGATCCGCCCATTTTTCCTCTAATTTCTCCTCCCAAGGTGTTTTACTGGTTAATTCCTGGGTTTCCTGTTTAATTTTCTTCTCTCGGACTTTCTTTATGTTCTCCTGACTTTTCTTAAGAATCAAACTTCTTTTATCCGGAGAAAGTGGGTTCTCGTATTGGGCTTTTCGAACAAATATTCCTTCTTCAGGAATTGCAGGAAGTTTTGAGGATTTAGTTTGGGATGAACTTCCCTTCTCATTGGACGACCTATCTAATTTAAGATAGATGTTTGAACGTTTTTGTTTACCCATACTATAACTAACAAATAGTCAGTTAATAAACACATAATCACATAATAGTAATCAGGAAAACTTAAGTATTTCTAAATACTTAATTAACTTAACTCAGTGGCTCTGATACCACATTTTTCTGTCACGGCCCCCGACCCGGTTTGACCCGTTTCAGGAGCCGCGGGACAGAAATCCCGTGGTATTTATTTAATTGAGTTTAACAGCGGAAGTTTATTATCAGGATCGTTGTAAAGCTAAAATTTTCCCGATTATTTTATTTCACAACTCGGGATAAAACCCCGTTAATTTACAATATTATGATTTCACGGAGAAATCTTTATTTAATAAAACATATTTCTTTCTTTTATAATGAGCCACTTTCTTAAGCTTGCAGTGCTCCGTAGCACCTTTCCTGAATCATAACAGATCACCTGAAACATGTTTGAAAAAGGTTTTGTCAGCGGGAAATACTGAGTGAATCATTCTATTTATTAAAACAACCTGTTTGTTATAATTTACAGTATTAAGGAAGATTACAATGTTTCTGATATCAACCAACTACCCACAGTACTTTATCACTCGACCCATTGGCCCATTCGTCCAATGGTGTCTGTGATTATGGTCATATCACCCCTTGGCTGCCCCAATGGTGAAGATTATCAAGTAATGTATACAAAACCCCACATACCGGCTGTAACTTGGTGATTACATAAACTTAATCACTGTAATTATAACCTTTGAAATAAACATGCTTTTGTAAATAGATTTGATAAAAAGAGAATGACTCACATTGCAGATTTAACACGGATAGAGTTTATTCTACGGATTAGCCTTGTTAACCTAATTTAAATAACAATGCACACAAAACTGGGTTAGTAATCAATACAGCATTTACGATAACTTACGAGATCAACCCTCACAACGAATGACAAAGTGGTATGCTTAAACATCCATCAAATTAACGACTAATGACAAAGCATCACCCTAATGTGGGCAGCACTTAAACATCCATTGAGTACATTGATCGATCGGAAAATGAATCGTAATAGCGATCGAGTTATTACCCTGTTTTGCGGCAGCAATTTAGTGAATCGTGTGTGTTTTTGTAGTAAACAGTGTCTAACTTTGTGCACGTAAAGAATTTTAACGTCGAACTGAAGCCAGGAATCAAGTCCCAAGCCCCTGTATTTATACCCTAAATTTGCACCTCCCGCTAGTCGCGGAAGAATCCGTGGCACATGTCGTGTGTCGCCTGGGATGTCAAAGTAGACTAGGCATGCTTCGTCACCTTTCTAGCCCTGATGAGTCGACGTTGCGTGAAATTTCATTTTTGACAGCATTTTATGTAGATAATTATAACTAGGGTTTACCCCCCCTAGTTTTAGGGGCCCTAATCCTGATTCCAAATATTCTGAAAATTTTAAGGTTTATGCAGAATCACTTGGGTTTCTCAATTAGGGTTTCCTATTGGACAATTTAATTAAATAAATATGACTTTTGATGAGAGTTGTTACACCAAATGATCTTTATGTTCACAAAATTATGATGTTTGGCAGTATAAGAAATCATCTTGAGCAATTGCCAAATCTTGATAGAAGTATATGAGTCGAAAAGTTAGACTACCTTCGTACAAAAATAAAAGCAATGACTTATTTGGTAATAGTAGTGACTGTATCATGTTAAACCATCCATCATGAAAAAAATATGAAGACCCTGCTTTTCTAACCCTGACAGAAAAAACTCTTCGATCAGTCGTGATGATTTGAACCATACAATCAGGAGGTAACTTGAAATCAGCTACCCAATTGTGGTAATTCCTTGGTAAAATCTGTATACAAATTAAATAACAAAAATTAAATATTAAAATTAAAATAAGAATAAAGATAACACTTACATACTCGAGACTTCATCTTGTTGTCTGAAAGATAAAGTAAAAAACAATTCAAAAACTCAATTGATATATGAATGTTGGACAGAATGAAGATGATTAAGTATTATGTATAGTTAGAAGATAAAATTATTTATAGTTAGAGTAATACTCTCAATTATGGAAAAATATATTTTGTCAATTTTATGCACAAATATATTACTATTTTATAAAAAAAAGATGTAAGAGTACAGTTTATTTGTTACAAAAAGTGGGAATTAGAAAATTAAAAGTATAAATAAATTTTTTTACGAAATTAAAGGAGTGTATTTAAAGTTTTTAAATTTAAAACCGGATTGTATTTTTTAAATTCTGTATTACTTAAAAACGTTAATTTTTTTTAATAGTATGTAATACTTTCTACAACCTGATTAATATATATGTTTAGAATCAATTATGGTAATTGTATATAAAAAATTGATAATGTATTAACTACATTACTTAAATACATTACATTACATCTATAATTAAATTGCTCAGAAATTTAAAAATCAACCAAAAATTGAATTTTAGTTACAAATATTAGAAAATAATATGAATATTTTAAATAATATAAAAGTATCATTTTTTAAATGTTCTGTATTAATTAAAAAACGTAAAATTTTTAGTAACATTATTTTTTTGAAAAAACGGATTGTACAATTTTTTTAGTAACATTATTTTTTTGAAAAACGGATTGTATTTTTTTGAAAAACGGATTATCGAAAGATATATTGGGTCTTATATTTTTAGTAACATTATTTTTTTGAAAATGGAAAGTATTTTTTTGATTCTGTATTAATTAAAAAACGTAAAATTTTGTTATCTTAATATTATGTAATACTTTCTAATTTTCTATAACCTGATTTAGAGTATAAATTATATTAGCTCTTATATTTTTAGTAACGATATAAATAATGAAACGATATATTATTACAATGAGAGTTAGCAAAAAGAATAATGATGACATATATATAAGAAACAAAAAGTAGAATTACCAAAAACAATTACCAAAAAACAATTGTTATTCGAAACAAAAAACTAAACCATGAAACAATCATGTTCATATAAAACAACCACACAAGTCAAAACACTGTCAAATTACGAAAAAAAAAAAAAACAAAAATATCAAAATACTGAAGAAAAAACAAACAATGATATCAAATGTTTGTGTTATAGGTGACTACTTTTCTTTCTTTGGAATTAGAAGCACTGCATCGACAACACCGTCTTTACGCATTTTTGATGAAGACTGCGAACAAACATCATCCACGTCATACACGGTATCCAAATTGCGCTTCAAGTCACCTTCGCTCATCGTATCCAACTTAGCATCCTTCTGATCAAACGATGTTGTAAAGCCAACTTTAAAAACATTTGAGCAAGGGGTTACATCGTCTCCCGTTTGGGATATAGAATCCTACAAAAATAAAATAATTAAAGAGGGATGAGTTATAAATACCTTTAACAAATAAAGAGTAAAAATTAAATCATATATAAACTAAAAGATAGTAAACCTTAACAGGCCAATCGACATTACGATTTGCATCGGATGGTTCGACATTGACGGCTTCCTCATCAATAGGCTGATTTTATTTAAAAAAAAGTAAAAAAAAAATGATAATAATTATAAGTTAAACATTGTTGGAAAATTGTAATAATAGTATAAAGGTGAAATGGAATAAATATACCTGAATAGTGTCAAAATGTTTATCAAGCTCGGACAGAATCACCGGGTTATCAGTCATCTTGGAGACCGAGTAGCCATCAGCCTTCTTGCTAATGTTAAAAGAAGAAACAGCAATCTTGAACGCAAACTTCATATTGAGTAAAGAATTTAGCTCCTTTGGAAAGTTTCCTTCGTTTGCTAACTGTTGAAAAACAAAATATACTTCAATGTGGTAGAATAACCAAACATATGATAAAAACAATTATTTAGTACATACTTCAATGTTGTTGTCTAACAACTGATTCGCATTAACCTTCAAAAGCTTTGTCACCTCACGCTCAAACAATGTCAAAGTCACAATGCCAGTACAATCTTGCACACGTATAGAAAGCCTAATTCTGCATAATATATTAATAAGATTTCATTTTTTTGACAAACAAAGGTTAATATGGATAATATTTACCTTGGAATTGATGAAACGGTCCTTGTATTACAAACATCAGTCTTGCATTCCAAGACAGTAACCTCTTCAAAACCATCAGTATCATCCTGCTTCTCTTTAACAACAGTAACGGTTGAAACCTTTTTGTTGCAGCTTGTGCACGCGTTGTAAAACCACTCATTGTTCGATGCAAAACTCTTGATAGTCCCAACAATGACAACAAACTTCGTCTGTGTTTAATAAATAGATAATGTATAACAACAAAGATAAAGGAAAACATATTAAATCAATTTTAATCCGTGTTACCATATCTATTGAGTTTAACGACCCAATGGGATAAAAAGTCAAGTCAGAAAGGAACTCTTTAGTGGCAGACTTCACAACAGAAGAACTTAAGCCAGAATAACTGGAAGAAGTTTCGGTAGAAAGTTTCTCGATAAATCTAATCAAACATGAAATATAAGTATTTACACTCACAAAGCTGGTTACAAAATTATAAAAACATATTATGATAGTGCACCTTTTTTTAAACTCAGCAACTTCATCAATATCACTGTTAATTAAGACTCGAGTGACGGTATACAAATTAGAAATAGACAAATGCCCTGTACATAATAAAAAAAATTAAAAAGTATTAAACAACTATTTAAATTGAAACAGTAAAGAAAATTCAGAATATATTTAAAGTAATATGATACCTCCCCAAAATTTGTATTTCCCAAACTGAATGATTACGACCACATTTTTTTCACCTCGATTGCTGCTCTCATACTCCATTATTTGATCCACATAACCCTCCCACAGTGTCACAAAAATCTGCTTATTGCTGAACATTAAAGGTAGTAAAAAAAATTATTAGTCTAGAAAACATAACATAAAAAAGAAAATAGTATCAGGAATAAAAGTGAAGAAAAAATCAATAAATACTTCAAGTCTTCAAGCATAAAGGTGACTTTCTTCTGGTTTTTTCCATTATTAGTTTCCATGTCTACCTCGAAGGGAAAACTTTTGACCACAAAACCAATTACATTTGAGAAAAATATAAATAGTGTCAACAAAATAAATATGTGTTAGGTTGTATTATATAGTTTTAATTGTATATGATACCAATTGGACTTTTAAAAAACTTGTTGTCATCTGTTGGATCCTCCACAACAGAATCAAACGGAGTAAAATCAAAACCCCATTTAGAACCAATAGCCTCGTGGCATTCCTCAACAACGGTGTTGTTATTAAGGTTAATCTTCAAACCACTGTGAGCGTATTTGACCTTCTGACGATTCTCACCCAACGAAGGATTTCGAATCGTCAAACAACGCTTTTCTTCTAAAAGATGTTGATATCCAGTTGCGTTTTTAGCTAAAACAAAAGCTTGCATTTTTGTTCCCTGACAAAAAACAGCATTATTTTATACAAAAAATACGTACTTTAAGATTTAACTGTATATAATATTAAATTAAAACAGAAGTCTATGAACGCTTACCTCACTGTCCATGACTATCATATCATAGCAATACACTTTTCTAGCGTTATTGAAATCAGCTCTTGTCCACAAACGAACAATGCGTATTCTGATGGTGTAGTTATCAACGCTGAGGTCCAAATTATTCAACAGTGTGATTGCAGCTTGTTCCATTACTGCATAGAATTCAAAGGAAAGATTAGTTAAAAAAACACAACAATATATACTAACACATTGAAATAAATAATCAATCAATATCTTATAGATCAGTCAACGGTATTCTTACCTAGGCTTATGAAAAGTGATAGACAGTTTTCTGAGTAGAGAAGAATGATTTCATGGTGTAATGTTTAAAGAATATTTATAATAGGTAGGCAATGTTAATTAAGGCAACATTGTATATTATACAAAATTAAAATATCTAAAAAATCAATTATAAAAACGCATGAACATGGAAATATGTCAAAGAATAGTATTTTCTAAAAATACAGTCAATCAGTTTACATGTCCATAAATAGGTTAATATGTCAAAGAATATGCTAAATTAAAATGCCACTAACCACCTTATTAAACTCCTTTTAAATTTTAAGTTCCTTCTTCAGCTTTACTTGAATCAGAAGCATTCCAGCATTCTACAACCTTAGCAGCTCCAAATTCAGCACTGACCTCCTTCTTCGACACGCATCCGGAAACCAACATAACAAAGATGTTCTTGAGCCTTGAATAGCACTGCACAACAATATCTATAATATGATATCTCACACATTCAGTCGCATATCGATATAATGTGCAACCATATATATAATATAATCATATAATCAATAACTTTATTCTACTAATTATAGGTCTGTTAATATGACAACTGGAAAAAAACCGGAGCATATTCATGTTCGTTAATAAAGAATATCTATCAAGCATAATGGAAACGATACTATAAATTTAATATGTCATATTAACAACTTCTGACAAATAAAATGTTATCAAATGACGTAGTATAAAGATGTCATAATGTTCTAACATAGGACGATATTGTATAAATAGTATTAAGATACTGTAAACCAACAAATTATCGGTAAATAAAAATTGTTCTGAGAAATAGTAAAACATTATGGTTAAACGACAAACATAAAACAAAATAAACTTCAAAATACAATGAAAAAACACAGATGTATAAATAAACAAAAGAATTCTTTATTATCATTTCCATTATGATTAAAAAGTGAAATCAAAATATAACCATGATAAAAACATTAATATTCCTAAGTTGCGTAGGTAATCATCAAGGTAGCACTATTAAAATAATAACAAAGTAGAAAAAGATATCCTTCCTCCAAACCAGCTTGGCGCATAAACTTTGTCCAACCTCTAAATGCATATCTAAGCTTTTTGTTACCGGTGGCGAAACGGAGAGCCAAAGTATTTGAAAAGCCATTTCCAGACACAACAGTCATGTATTCTATGTCGGCTAGGTTAACGTTCGTAGCAAACTCTTTTGGAAATATCTACATTTAAAAAACATAAACCAATATTAGTATGCAATAAAGTCAACCGTATAAAAGTAAAACATATTAAACAATTATTAAAAGAGGAAACTTACAAAACGGCTCGTTAAAACCCATTTCAATTCATAAAAATCACCCACATGTACAGGGGATTCTACTATACCATCTAAAATACCATGCTGTTGAACTTGAATTACTTCTTGTACTCTTAAAGCCTGTTGATGGATACGATGCAAACCATGTTTGTGGAAAACTGAAATACTGAAATCATTATATCCCAATAATTCAAATATAACAAAATCCCCTGTTTCCAATTGAAGATCATTTGAAATATGTATCCAGTCAACGATACTATAGTTGGTACCATAACGGCGTACGATGTATACCGTCCAAACCAATTTGTTTTGAAAACGTACTGTGAAACGACAATCCAAGGGATCATTCTTGAAATAATTTTCCATGAAGCCGGATTGAAGCAACTGAAGAAAAAATATTTAGTAAACATACCGAAACAAAATAATTTAAAAAATACAATACAAATATATAACATATGAGAATAATACCAGATCTTTTGATTCTGTATCCGTCATCACACAATAGAACATAGGATTGACATAGGTACCATGGTGGCATTTGATATGTTTCAATTTAAATGTTTTTATATCCACTTTTTCAAATACTATCAAATCATTCTGCTCAACAGCAAGCATTATAATAACTATCACCCAACCTTGAATTATAAAAAACCCCCCCTTGTGTTGGATTCAATAACAACAGACCACTTACAACCACTATCTGTTATTAGATCTACACATCCGACAGGATAATTAGCAACATCTATCAATGAATTATACCCCTTAGGGAATTCCTGAAAACAAATATAACAATATGATTATAACAGAAGGTAAACAATATAAAGATATAAGTAAGGAAATTTATAACATCTAACAAAATAAAATTGGCAAATAAAGCAGAGTTCCTAACCAACTCAGATTTATACGAATCCGTCATATGAACCAGAAACCCAACATCCATTTCTGAAAAGAAAATAAAAATACACACACAAAAATTGTATTTAGAACAATGTTATATTCAAAAAAGCAGAACAAAAATACTGTTTTATTAAATCACAAAAATTTTAATAAAAAATAAAAATCACAAACAGAGGTGGAATATACTTACCGATGCTTGGATTTGGATGTCTGATGATGAACAAAAAACAGAGCACGCTTCTTCAGTGATCGATTGAAACATCCGATTAAAAGCAAGATTTTGTATATAGGCGATACAATTGGAAACGGTTCCATAATTTCCTAAAAAAACTTTCGATTATTAAATAAGATTTCAACCTTCCATATATATTTTAAATAAGACGGTTAAAGAATTGAAGGAAATAGAGAGGAGAGGAAAATGCCGCCCAAAATCTCAATTCTCTGGCCAAAGAGAATAGCCACATCAAAGTCAAATAGTCAACACTATTTTGAATAAAAAATACTTTAAGATAGATAAAAGCAAAAAATAACTTACATAAAAATGAGATGATTTGTGGTGATCAAAACTGAATAGATTAATTTTGAAAGACAAAAAAATGATCGTTGAATCTTGATGTAATATAGGGCCAGTCAACACAGTTGAGATGATACAGGTTCAGGTAACAAAAAGAAACCCTTTATTGTAGAAGCAGCCAGTGAGATAGTTTTGATGGAATTTTTAAGAGGGGTCGGTGACATTGTCGAGGAGTGTAAGGAAATGATATCACTTAGCATTTCCTGACACTCCTCAACAACATCACCGACCCCTCCATGTTTCAAGCAAAACACTCTCACTGGTTGCTTCTTCAACAGAGGGATTCTTCTTATTACCTTGAACATGTATCATTTAAACTGTATTTGACACATCATTTGTGTCTTCCTCTCTTCCTTAATAGCTAAAAATATGACACGTAGGCAAATCGAGGTCATTCTGAAAAGACTACATGGAATCAAAATCCACGAATTAGAACTGTAATTTGTAAATTTCTAAAATTAAGCAACTTAGTACAAAAAGGTATAAAATTATATAAAACTGAACACTTTTAATTAGATAAAACATTAAATTCATTCAAATTGTACCACAAATAGCAATCGAGTCATATCCAAATTAATTTGTAGTCATCAGAAATCAGCATAACAGAAAAAAAAAACTAAATTTATATTAATATCAAAACATACCATGAGCATCAACAAAGCAAATCAGTAGATTAAAAGGGTTTTCAATATAGATCCATTAATATCAAACATACCATGAGCATCCACAACGCGACGTGGTTGACATATAAAAAATGGGTGTTAATAAAAATTGATAAACAATACATATTATGAAATAATCTAATTTGTTTAGAACAACATTACAAAAAATATAAAATATCAAAGTAAATTATGAAAATTTTTTATTTCAGTTATGATATTAATAAACATGTGCATATAAACAGTAATGGCATAGTTTTTTAAATTTAACAGCTATGTTAATATCTGAATATATTAATTCATTTATATCAACATGTTAAGTATGAATGCTATTCATTTATATCAACATGTTAAGTATGACTGCTATATGTACATATCACCAACTGGTATAATTATAGTGGTTAAAATAAAACTTAAGATATGATAAAATGTACTATCTTGATATTGAAAACCATAACAATGTTAAAAACCAAAAACCATAGAAAAAGTAAATATCTAACTGATGAAAAAGGAAAAAACATAAACCAAAATGTCAAATAACTAATTACTATGCCTAACGTAAGGTACAACCTTTTCAACATTTAGCACTTGCTCATTTTCGTCAAAAGAATAGTCAACGGTGTCACGGACCTTAATTCCAGCAGTTTTCATGAACTTCGACCATCGCCTTAAAGCATATCGAAAACCTTTACGTTTCCTTTCACGTCTAATACCGTTGGTAAACTGCACTGGGGGATCCCGATTCAAAAGTCTGACGGTAATATCTTTTAAACAAAGATGAAGTTTGGCCATTTCAGAAACACGTTCGGGAAGCATCTGTATTGTTATGAAAATATAATTAATAACAAAAATAAAAATATATTAACAATTAAATTCTTGTACTTTATAAAATGATATTAGAACTTACAAAATCGGTACCAGCCATACGGGAAAACCGATGAACACGACCATGTGGTACTTCATAAATCTCATTTACAGCATCGATAGGTGCAACTAAAGGCTGCAAATTAAATAGAACATTTATTAGATGAAAAAATATATAAAAAATATATAGAAGTACCCAAATGTATACTTACCACATCGACGTCTACATCAAGAAAGTTCTTTTCAACACCGTTTTTTCCAAAAACTTTTAAATTAAAATAATTACCAAAAATTTTTGTAAATAACAAAAAACAACCAGGCTCTAACTGTAACTGACTAACAATAACATCAATACCAACGGTAAAACCAAATTTACCGTCAACTGTTCCAATCATAACGTGAAAAGTGTTGTTGTCTATCATTATAGTGGATATTACATCAATGGATGTATTAAAGGTTTCCGGCAAAATAAATTCAGGAATAACCTATAAAACCGATAAAAAAAATAAGTAAGTTATTTTAATATCAACAAAGAACAATAAAAATACTTTAAGATAGATAAAAGTAAAAAATAACTTACATAAAAATGAGATGATGTACGTAGCAGATATGTCCAAAAAGAGCTACCACTAACATTAAGGAAATATGTTACTTTAAACGTAGTACAATCTAGGGGATTGAATACTACCAAACATCCTTTGGATAGTCGCAAATGTTGGGTTACATTGGACAATCCTTGGAAAAAGAACAAATTTCCTTTATATTCGCTTAACCAAACATTAAAAATCCGGCCATCGTCAGTATGTATCATAACATTTGTAGGGCCTTTACCCACACCCCACAGTTTGCAAGCAGCATCAGAAGGAATAGACTAACAAACCAAAACAGTGGAACATGAATTATAATTACATAAAAAAATATAAAAATAAATTGTATTAAATTGTAATAATATATCAATTACCAGAATAACTTCGTCTGCTTTATTCATATGCCTACAGAAACAGGGTTCTCTGATACTAATTTAAAAAATAATAAGTTAGTAAACATTAAAATGTTATTGTTCGAAACAAATGATAAAGAAGGAAAGCAAAAGCAAGAAACATGAAAGCATTGAAATTGATTTAATCATAACGATAAGATAATACAATAAGTTAGTGAATAATAAAAACAAAAGATACCTTAATGAAGAAGATCCAGGCATATTAGAAACCTACAAAAATAGGTTTGAATGACAAAAAAAAAATCAGATAATATATTGTAAAATTCAAACATAACAAAAAAAAAACATGCTTAATATAAAATAACAATGATCAATAAACCAGACCAATCAAACACATTTAAACAAAAAAAATTTAAAGAGAAATGATGAATGACAATCAGATCTGTTGATTTTTGAGTATTAATTCAAAAAAATTACATAAACAAATATGGTTCATAGAATACAAATTCAAACAAAATTAAACATTTTTTGTAATGAAAATCAAATTTAGGGATTTGCATAAAAATATTTTTTATAACAAAACATAAATAAAAAAATAAATCAAATTCAAAACAAATATTGACATGAAATAAAACTTTTTCAACATTACAATCGGATTTAGGACTATGAGTAAACATCAAATTGAATAACAAAAACATAATGTTAATAAACATAAAATACAGATCTGGAATTACAATCGGACTTAGGGTTTCTACCACATAACAATATTTTTTCAAAAAATAAATCAAATTCAGAACAAATATTGACATGAAATAAAACTTTTTCAACATTACAATCGGATTTATGACTATTGAGTAAACATCAAATTCAATAACAAAAACATAATGTTAATAAACATAAAATACAGATCTGGAATTACAATCGGACTTAGGGTTTATACAACAGAACAATATTTTTTCAAAAAATAAATCAAATTCAGAACAAATATTAACATAATCAAAAAAATTACAACTGATTTTACATAACAATCAGGTTTAGGATTTCGTCTGTGGCGTGATAGATAACATTAACATATGAAATAAAAGTTATTATACATTACAATCGGTTTAGGGCTATGAGTAAACATCAAAATCTATACCAAAAACATAAAGATAATAAACATAAACAACAGATTTAGAATGACAATCGGAGCTAGGGTTTATTGATCAGTAAAATAGTTTTTCAAAAAGTAAATCAAATTCCGAACAAATAAAGAATGATTAAACTAAGAATTTAACAATCTACACTTACAGATTTCGATATGGATCAACGAAGAAAATCAGAAATCGATTGAAGAAAAGGACGACGTAGATGAAGAAGATGAAGAACATGAAATCTATATATGTAGGTTGATTTATAAAATCCATTGAAATATGGAAAGCTTTTGGTATTCGAGAGAATTGAAGAGAGAAGGCGGTGGAAAGTTTTGGTGGATTGAAGAGCATTGAATACCTAATTGAAGAAATTGTAGGAAATAGAGAAAAGATGAAAATGCCGCCCAAAATTCTCAATTATCTGGCCAAAGAGAGTAGCCACATCATGGTCAAATAGTCAACCATTATTTTGCTTTAGTATATGAATATATATTAATTCATTTATAAAGATTTGTTTTCTGAATCCGTTTATATCGTAGGGGAGGTCTGACAGTAAAACAGTCCGTTAAAAAAAGCTTTGTGTGATGTAGCATTATTGGTGGTGGAATGTTGATTCTTCATTGTGTTCTTCAGTTGGAGAAGACAGGAGTTTGATATACTGTTTTTTGAGGTTGGGTCAAAACAGTCCGTTAAAAAAATCAATTTGGATGGGTCACCCTTTATAATGATCTAAAACCATTGTATCGAATAAGAAGCTTTGTGTGATAACCTATGGAGATGAAAAGACCATCAAGATTTGTTTAGAATATATTTATGGTCGAACATAATGCAATAATACATTTATGTACTTACTTTTTGGTGTGTTACTATCTTGTGACTATAGGTTTGGGATGTAGCAACTGGTACAAAGGAATACACTTTTGAAGGTGATAATTATCACACCCTGGCTTTTGCGGTAGCGTGGATTATTTTGGTGTGACTTCTTAATACCATAGCAAAAATCATAACAATGCTATATGAAAATAAAACACAAGACGTTCATCCATTAATATAGTTTAGAAAATACCATAACATGCTTGTCTTGAAACATCAATCCAAAATAAGTTACAAACCATACTTGTTTAAAACGTGTTCATGAGACACAGCAAAAGACTTTAAATAAAACGTGGTTTAAAGATATGTAACCCGTCCAGGTAAGGATTACACCTCCTAAACCAACTACCCTGGACGACATCTTTATTCAACGCAGCTTGACATGTGCAGACACTTGCCAGATCCCTTAGTTTCCTGAAATCCATGTAGTTTGAAAAATCAACAAAAAGTTGAGCGAGTTCATGTGTAAGTGAGTATGTATAAACCTTTGTATTCAATGTAGGTATGTATGTATGTATGTCCCGGTATGATTGCAAACAAGGAAAAGATCACCAATGGTTTGCAAGGCCACTGATATGTGTGACGGTGTAGGAAGACTCAAACCTAGCGAAGTTGTACCAGGCTCCCGGCTGGAAGACATAGTTCACCTCTATGGGCCGCCCCGGCCTCATGGGTGTGGGCTCGCTACACCCAAATAGATCTATCACTCATGCCACGTGGTCCTACAACGAGGATTAATGGTCCCAAGTATCCGCCTACCATATCACATGATCTATGGTTCTTTCCTAGGCTAATCATACCAATAGTATTGTAAGTATCCCTTTGAACATGTATTTCACCCTCGAAGTACGTAAACAAAATAGTTTAAGGAAAAGGGGGACATGAACTCACTGTATTGCGTCTCCTGTATAGCAACGTCAACTCAAACCTGATCAGCTACCCGACGACCTACAACATACTAATGTCTATTAGATGAACGGGTCGTGCCTTGGCTTAGGGTTTAATGTTTTTTAGTTGCGTTTCTTGTGTCTCCGAATATTATTCCAAGTTATAATTATTTGTTAAAATAATAATAATTTTAACCTTGGATTATATTTAGTTCTGGAATAATTGTTAAACAATATTTCGTATTCATACTTCTCAAGTATTTTATATGCGTAATTCCTTCCCAAGGATGGGGGTATTTTATACATGTATATTCGTAGTCGTGAAAATTATATTTTAAGTCCCACATAGGAAAATATATTTACTCATTTGTCCAAAATAACTTATTTTCAAAATATATGTATTTTTCCAAAAAATAATATATTTTACTTCTTTAGTTTCCAAAATAATATTTTACCAAAAATATAGGTGTAAGAGTATTCTGCGGAATATTTTGTAAGTTATATCTTAACGTTCGGTTTCTTAATACCGAGTGTGTAACTTAAATATTTATTCCGTGTGATTTTTGGTATTATTTTAGAGTTGTAATTTCCATGGTATTTGTAAGTTATATTATTTTACCCTAAAATAATATAACTAGTTCACAAAATAAGCAAGAATTCACACAAGGGTTTTAATGTAAAATATATATTCAAAATATATATTTATCCATTTTATTTGTAAAAATCAACATCCGATACTTTGTATTTTTGTAATTAAAATTATGGCGAAGCTTATTTTGAAAACAAAGTTAAAAATATATTCGTAAACACTTGTTAGAAGAATATTTTCTAAGTGTCGGATTTTTAGAAAATTTCGCCAGAGTTTCCTTTGTAAATGGAGGTGTCCATGCTTATAGCATATCATTTTCTTTTAAATATTCACCCAATCAATCAATAACAAGTTACTAAACAATATTACACTAGTCAAGTGCATAAACTATGCAATTTACATGACAACATGAACTTGGTTTTTCATAAAAACACGTAGTAACTTAGTGGGGTGTTTAGTGGGTTTAGTTACCCTCCAAAGTGTGTTTGTTTTTGTAAGACTCTCGTTCTCGAGATTTTTAGATGTTCACAACTAGTGAACTTATTTTACAAAAATATCCATTTTCAATATTTTCATGCTTCACTAGCATCCATACACTTAGTTTATTTTAAAGATGGTGCAAGTATATGCATGAATCATACTTTTTCAAAAACCGCCTTTTAAACTTGGTTTTCTAAAATAACTCATACACAAGTCTTGAGTTTACAAGTCTACTAGTCCACTAGGTTTATTATTTGCTAAGAAAATCACTTTTATTCCCAAGTTCATGCTCTAACAAGAGGATGATTATTTTGTACACATAATCATCCCTAACTTGTTAAGTCATGTTTTTAATCATAACTTAACAAGCTTCATATGATGATCAAACATCATATTGCTAGTAATCACCAAATAAACATCAAGTAATCAACAACATAATCAAAACAACTTCATTTTATCAAGTTTCCTTCTTATTTCTTCATCAATTTAGTTCATGTTCATGTCTTCTTCATATGATTCATAAATGTTCTTAATGTTTTTGTTCATGATACATCATTAACCACTTAAACAAGATGAAAAATGAAAGGATCTAAGTTCTTACCACTAGCTCAAGGCTAGGGAAGTTCAAGTGAAGAAATTGAGTGGATAAAAGAAGATAAGAGAGGTCCTTCCACTTCCGAGAACACCGAGCTTCGTTGTATGCACTTTAACACCTTTGAATGCTCTTAGATTGGTTGGAGATGATCAAATGATGATGGTGAGGGTGGTGGTGGCTCACGGCCGAGCAAGAGAAAGAGGGAGAGAGTTTTGGTGTGTTGTTGATGTGTAAATGATGAAATGGATGGTGATCTAGTGGTTAAATAGATAATCTCCCAACATGTGAAGGACTATTGGATAACATGTTTCAAATGGTTAGACAATATCTAATATAAAATGCAAATAAAATCATGGTGTGGGGGCTACCTTGTAACCGTAGATGGGGGGGGTGTTTAGTTGGTTTGCAATGGATAGTTAGTTAACTAGTTCGGTTTTAAGTATCTAGCTAATGTTATAAGTGTGTTATATAATATATTGTGTGTTAGGGTGTTCGGGTACCATAACTAGCTCAGTAAAAGTGAAACAATGTGTTTGACAATATTTTTGTGTTCCGGGTAATGTCCGGTTGTTCGGTTGGGTATCGTTCCGTTAAAGTGCTTAATTGTTCCGTAAAGTGTCTTTTATAATACTTTTTGTGTCACAATTAATTCCCGGCACTTAGGAAAGCATACAGGACCATTTTGCCATACTTTTGCACATTACTAGCACAATTATATGTTGAATTTTGTTAGTAGATTCAGAATTCTGCATTTAAAGTGGGTTTTAGGCACTTC
The DNA here is from genome assembly GCA_030545235.1 of Helianthus tuberosus. NCBI lineage: Eukaryota > Viridiplantae > Streptophyta > Magnoliopsida > Asterales > Asteraceae > Helianthus > Helianthus tuberosus. The sequence goes on along the minus strand of CM060365.1, from coordinate 93,290,910 downwards.
CCGGCACTTTAACTATCACCTAGTGACGCAGTTTTATGGTCCTCACTTCCCTACACACTACCCTAGTGTGATACCTTATTCCTGGCTCATACTGGGCCTCAATATGGTGTCTGTCTATGTGCTGGCATTGTCAGCATGTGTCTGTGTTATCCGCTCACTGTGCTAACTATGCTTTGTGCATCAAGTTTGTCACTAAAGTATGTGTGTAATAAATGGAGTGACAGTATGAATGTGATGCATATGTATGTATGATGCAAAATCATAGAGCAGTTAAATCAGCAGTTGTAATCAAGCACAGTCATTAAGTACCAATTTAATATTAATTAATTGTACGGATACATGTAGTTGTGAGGGTTGTCACATTCTCCCCCTGTTAGAGAAATTTCGTCCCGAAATTTTAGTTCTGCTACTAGATGCAGCGGTCTTGGGGAATAAATGTGGGTACTTCTCTTTCATGCGATCTTCACGCTCCCACGTGAATTCTGGCCCATGTCGTGCATTCCTTCGAACTTTGACGAGTTTGACACTACTCCGGCGTGTCTTGTTAACCTTCCAATTCGTAACCTCAACAGGTTCTTCAGTAAAGTGGAGCGTGTCGTCAATATGAACTTCGTCGGCAGGAATGACGACTGTTTCTTGAGTTGGACTCTTTTTCAAATTTGATACATGGAAGGTATCATGAACGCCATTCAGTTCAGCAGGTAAGTCCAATTTGTATGCTACAAGCCCAATCCTTTGCAGGATTATGAATGGATCAATGTATCGCGGATTCAACTTCCCACGCTTCCCAAAGCGTGCCACACCCTTCCAGGGTGAAACTTTCAACAAAACCATATCCCCAACCTCAAATTCCAGAGGTTTCCTTCTCAGGTCCGCATAACTCTTTTGTCGATCACGAGCCGCTTTGATGCGCTCTCGGATCTGTGCAATCTTGTCTGTCGTTTCCTGAACCAATTCCGGGCCAACAAGTTGTCTATCACCCGCATCAGCCCAGCATAAGGGTGATCGACACTTACGTCCATAGAGAGCTTCGAACGGTGCGGCTTGTATGCTTGCATGATAACTGTTATTGTATGAAAATTCAACCAATAGTAGGTGAGTGTCCCAACTTCCACCTAAATCCATTACACAAGCTCGCAATATGTTTTCTAAGGTTTGAATAGTTCGTTCACTCTGTCCGTCTGTCTGCGGATGAAATGCAGTGCTCAGATTCAGCTGAGAACCAAATGCTTCTTGAAAGGATTTCCAAATCCTTGACACGAAGCGTCCATCTCTATCAGAGATAATTGAGAGAGGCACTCCATGTCGTGCATCAATCTCTCTCATGTCTATTTCAGCCAGTTTACTCGTGTTGTCTTTTTCCTTGATTGGCAAAAAGTGCGCAGACTTCGTTAGACGGTCTACTATTACCCAAATCGTATCATGGCCCTTGGGCGTCCTTGGCAATTTCATTATGAAGTCCATTGAAATCTGCTCCCATTTCCATTTGGGTATTTTAGGTTGTTGCAAGAGACCTGAAGGTTTATGGTATTTGGCTTTTACTTTGGCGCAAGTTAAACATTTACCAACGTATACCACAACATCGCCTTTCATTCTTGGCCACCAATAGTAATCCTTAAGATTTGGGTACATCTTATCCGCTCCTGGGTGAATCAAGTACCGTGACTTGTGTGCTTCATCAAAAATAACATTTCTCAAACCACCAAACAAAGGAACCCAAATTCGTTTCGTGAAACACAATGTTCCTTCCCCGTTCGGTACCAATTGCTTCTCCATCCCATGGAGATATTCATTCTCAATATTCCTTTCCTTAAGAGCTTCTCTCTGCGCAGCACGAATGCGCAACGAGAGGTCCGTCTGAATGATCATTTCCAGAGCCCTAACCCTTATGGGCTTGATCCTTTCCTTTCGACTCAGGGCATCGGCGACCACATTCGCCTTCCCTGGGTGATACTTGATTTCACAGTCATAATCATTTAGCAGCTCTACCCAGCGTCTTTGCCTCATGTTAAGCTCTTTCTGATCTTATATGTGTTGCAGGCTCTTGTGATCAGTGTAGATCGTATAGCGCGTGCCATATAAATAATGTCGCCAGATTTTCAAAGCAAACACCACCGCGCCCAATTCCAAGTCATGCGTGGTGAAATTTTTCTCGTGAACTTTCAACTGGCAAGAAGCATATGCTATGACTTTCTGTCGCTGCATTAACACGCAGCCTAAACCCTGACGTGAGGCGTCGCAATATACCACGAAGTCGTCCGTGCCTTCGGGTAGTGATAAGATTGGCGCGTCACAGAGCTTGTTTTTCAACAGTTGAAACGATTCTTCTTGTTTGTCTCCCCAATCAAACTTCTTGTCTTTCTGTGTGAGAGTGGTTAAAGGTTGAGCGATTTTCTAGAAATCCTCAATGAACCTGCGATAATAGCCAGCCAAACCTAGAAACTGTCGAATCTCGGTTGGCGTCTTAGGAGTCTCCCAGTTCTTGATTGCCTCGATCTTTGTGGGATCCACATGAATTCCATTTCCGTTAACCATATGACCAAGAAACTGAACTTCACGCAGCCAGAACTCGCACTTCGAGAACTTAGCGTATAACTTTTCTTTCTTAAGCAGCTCTAGAATAGCTCTTAAGTGTTGTTCGTGCTCTTCTTTCGTCTTCGAATAAATCAAAATGTCATCAATAAACACAATCACAAACTTATCTAGGTACGGCTTGCAGAATCTGTTCATCAGATCCATAAACACTGCTGGTGCGTTTGTCAGCCCAAACGGCATAACCAGGAACTCGTAATATCCATAACGAGTCCTAAAAGCAGTCTTGGGAATACTTTCCTCTTGGATTCTTAACTGGTCATAACCTGATCGAAGATCGATCTTTGAGTAAAAACTTGAACCTTGCAACTGATCGAATAGGTCATCAATTCTCGGCAAAGGATATCTATTCTTGATGGTCAACTTGTTCAACTCTCGGTAGTCGATACACATGCGAAAACTACCATCCTTCTTTTTAACGAACAAAACTGGAGCTCCCCAAGGCGAGAAGCTTGGTCTGATAAATCCCTTGTCTAGCAACTCCTGAAGTTGTGTCGACAAATCCTGCATCTCTGACGGCGCAAGTCGATAGGGTGCCTTAGCCACAGGCGCAGCGCCTGGAACTAAGTCAATATGAAACTCGACTTGTCTTTGTGGCGGCAATCCTGGCAAGTCTTCTGGAAAGACTTCAGGATATTCCTTCACGACTGGAATATCTTCTAACTTCGGTTCAGCGGCTTCTTTATCAACGATATGTTCCAAGAAGGCAACACATCCCTTCTTCAAACACTTTCGAGCTTTTAGACAGCTAATGATCCTCAGAGGCGTATCACGCTTCTCTCCGTGCACTATGATCGTTTCTCCATCCGCCATTGGGATGCGAATGGTCTTCTCGTGACAAACAATCTCGGCCCGATTGCTGGACAGCCAATCCATCCCTACTACCACGTCGAAGCTTCCCAACTCGACTGGCAGTAGATCCAGTGTAAACTCGTGTTCTCCCAGCTCTATCACGCATCCCCTGATGACTTCATTTGTTTCAACTAGCTTTCCATTAGCCAGCTCAATTGAGTACAGAATGTCTAATTTACTAGCAGTTAACCCAAGCATTTTCTTAAATTCTAGCGATACAAAGCTATAGTCGGCACCAGTATCAAATAGCACAGATACAAAGCGTTGATTAATAGGGAACGTACCAGTAACGACATTTGGATCCTGGCGTGCTTCCCTCGCACCGATATTGAACACTCTTCCTTGGGCCTGATTGAGTTTTGGGCATTCACGCTTGAAGTGCCCGACGTCTCCGCAGTTAAAACATCCAGGTCCTCGACCATTCCCATTACCACCTTGTGTATTGTTTTGGTTGCGATTCCCACCTCCAGCTTGATTTCCAAAATTTCCTCGATTACCATTTCCGTTGTTCCCTCCTTGTGGGCGGTTTCCATTTCCACCACGGTTGTTGTTACCAAAACCCCTTTGGCCAACACTGCCTGTACCAACCCAGCAAGTTTCTTTCGTGTGCCCAGCTCTTCCACAAGATTCACATTTCCCAGATCTGCATCGTCCCTCATGATGCAATTGACAAGCGTTACACTTGGGCAAGGTGCCCATATACCCTTTTCCTTTTGCCCTGGCTGGTGCGCTAGTGTCACCCTTCTTGTTTGAACTGCTGATACCCTGCTTAAAGTTGGAGAACTTTCGTTTGTTTTCTCCAGAGGACTCCACATGAGTTTCCTTCTTTTTCTGATCAGCATTGGAAAACTTGTTTAGCCTGATGGCTTCCTCAGTAAGTGACACGCTCAGGTCGATGGCTTCAGTAATTGTTGCTGGTTTTGATGATGTAACCATGCTCATAATCTGAGGTGCTAACCCCCAGATGAAACGCTCCACGCGTTTAAATTCAGGCGTAACCATGTAAGGTACCACATGGGACAAATCATGAAACCTCTGAACATACTCGGCGATTTTTGGGCCTTCCATCTTTAGGTGCCAAAATTCCGTTTCCAGCTTTTGTATTTCAGCCCGTGAACAGTACTTCTACCGCATGAGCTCTTTCAGCTCAGCCCACGTCAATGCATACACCGCCGCTTCTCCCAAGGTTTGTACTTGCAAATTCCACCATGATAAAGCACCATCAAGAAAGAGCCCTGAGATGTATGTAACTTGCTGCTCAGGAGCACACTTGCTCATCCTTAAGATAGAATCCGTCTTTTCTGCCCATCTGTAAAATGCAACAGCACCTCCAGTGCCGTCAAAGTTTACGGGCTTACAGTCAAGAAATTGTTTGTAGGTGCAGCTTGTCCAAGCAATGTTATTCATAGAAAACATTAGCATTTGTACATGAAATGTCCAAATGTAGTGTAGAGTGTCTAGAGTGACTTAACATTACCATTTGGTGGGTTGTTGTTGTTGTTTGAGGTATTCCTGCTGGTCTCAGCGCGGGAGGCCTCGTAATCAGCAATGGCCTGCGAAATTCTTGCCTGCAATTCTGCCTCAGTGGTTGGCAAACGTGTGTCTCGTCGTGGAGGCATCTTCTAATAAGGTGATTATATTGGTCAGGTCATCGTAAGTATAGTAAGTAAGTAATATGCGTATGTAATAACATTTATCTACACAATAACACATAACATCCCATGTTATATTATAAAACAAAGAATCCAACAACGCATATAATGAGAATACTGCGATTGAGCTATTATAAAAATCAAGACCACAATACAATGTTTACAAGTTTTATAACTGTATCGTACATCAAAAGCGACTAGGGGCCACATCACCCCTGTCTGAACTATCTAGTCATATACAACAACCAAAAATCAGATATCAAAAGTCATCATGTCAAAATGCAGTCTTCAAAATGCTGTGTAGTCGGCTCAATCGCCGTCTTCTCACCAAAAGTAACACTACCTGCAACAGACCAAAAATCCTCATGCTGATGGGGGAGGAGGAGGAGGGAAGAAAATCAAACGGCGCATATGCACCCAATCCTCCTCAAGGGCGTGAATAACGCGCAACAGGTAAGCTATCTGCTGCTCAGGGGTGAGGAAACGAATATCAGAATCAGGGGGTAGTGAAAGAGGAGCGTGTGGTGTGGCAAAAGGAGTCTGATAGTGACACGGGGGAGGACGTGGAGTCCTCTCCAGCTCCAAAACGCGTCTGCTCAATGCATCCTGCTGTAACTGCAGGGATCTAAGTATGTCATCTGTGGTATATCCAACATGAAAAGGGTGATACGGGTCTGACAGAGGCATAACATTGGGTGATGACCACAAAAATGGCTCACCCATAGGTGTTGAAGCAGGAAAAGTAGTGTGTGGGGCAGGTGTAAACGAGGGCATAAATGAAAAAGTTGCCGTCGAATGGGGCATATGATCGAGCTGCTGTGTGGAAGGTCCTTCCCCTAGACGGGGAGGAGGGATCTCATGTAGAAAGGTGATGGGTAAGTCCGTACGGTGGACATCAGATACGTGCAGATAATACTGGGGAACATCAAGCGGTGTAAAAACGGGTGCAACAGTGAGTGTGACTGGTACAACAAAAGATGGATAATCGTCGTCCTCTATCCACCCGTTACGGGTGTCAGCGTATCTGGGATCGACATGTGTGGCAAAAGGTGCACGGTTAACTAATACCGGCACAGGATCAGGCTATGGTGCATCAACAATGGGAACATCAGAAACCGGTGGTACGACGACTGGTGCCTCAACAATAGGTGGTGCCAAGACTGGTATATAAATGTGATCAGGCTCTGGTAAAGGATCCGGCAAAAGTGAAACAGCTGGAGCATCAATAGAGTTATGGGCAATGACAGGCTCTGGAGCTAACTCGAGTGCTGGATCAGCTGGAGCTGGGTCAGCAGGCACAAACTCGACCTCAAGATCTGGGTCGACAGCATGGGGAAAGATGGGCGCAACAGACATCGCCATGTCTGATTCAGAGTCAGATGAGTAGTGCTGCATGCCTTGGGCGTGAAGTGAAGCGAACGCTACAGACTCGAACGAGTAAGGACCGAACGGATCGGATAAGGCCTCTGCGACAAGGGCCTCAGTAGGTGGCAAAGCAACGACATCAGCGGCAGGAACATCAACAATGGGAACTACAGGGTCGTCAATGGGAACATCAGCATGAACCTCAACCATGGGAATAACATGATCATCAACGGGAACATCAGCAGGAGGGACATCGTCATCCATAAGGGCCACACCATCCTGGTCGCCCTCCGGGGGACCCTCAATGAATAAGTCGATGTCATCATCTGATAACACATCGAGAGGTAAATCCTCTAGGGGAAAAAGCAGCGAGGGGGATAGGAGCAGGGATCGAAACGAGAGGCAGATCCCCGACGAATGGACCATCAGCTAGAGGAATATCATCCCCAAAATCTGGAAGGGCAAACGGCTGAAATCATCCTTATCCGTGCTCGTAGAATCTGGCGTAAAAACCTCGCTCTCAGATAGAACCTCGTCGTCCGAGACTATCGCCATGGGATCCAGGGTGTCTGACACTCCGGTATCTGAAGATGATGGCATGGTGTCTGTAACACAACCACACATATGCACATATATCAACATGTAGTCGAATAAGCATGCAAGTCACAATCAATGTAAGCAAGTAATCATCCTAGTCTTCCCCAGACTATCCCACCCAGTCTCTCAGACTAAATTCCCTAGTCTCTCTGACTAACTCCCTGGTCTCTAAGACCAACTCCCTGGTTTCTAAGACCAACTCCTAGTCTCTAAGACTAAATTTCCCCAGCCTCTAAGGCTGATCCTCCCTCAGTCTCTAAGACTGAACTCCCTCAGTCTCTAAGACTGAATTATAAATTTTGAAATGTGTATTTGTGTCTTTTTGTTTGTAAAATGTTTGTGCCCCGGATCTGGACTTTTTGTGTATGCAATGTAAAAAAATTTTGAAAACATTTTCGTGAGAGCCCTAGTGATCATAGTCTAGACTCGAGAATGAATCCTAGTTCGCTATGATCGAGGCTCTGATACCAAGCTGTCACACCCTAGCTTTTGCGGAAGCGTGGATTATTTTGGTGTGACTTCTTAATACCATAGCAACAATCATAACAATGCTATATGAAAATAAAACACAAGACGTTCATCCATTAATATAGTTTAGAAAATACCATAACATGCTTGTCTTGAAACATCAATCCAAAATAAGTTACAAACCATACTTGTTTAAAACGTGTTCATGAGACACAGCAAAAGACTTTAAATAAAACGTGCTTTAAAGATATGTAACCCGTCCAGGTAAGGATTACACCTGCTAAACCAACTACCCTGGACGAAATCTTTATTCAACGCAACTTGACATGTGCAGACACTTGCCAGATCCCTTAGTTTCCTGAAATACATGTAGTTTGAAAAATCAACAAAAAGATGAGCGAGTTCATGTGTAAGTGAGTATGTATAAACCTTTGTATTCAATGTAGGTATGTATGTATGTATGTATGTATGTATGTATGTATGTATGTATGTATGTATGTATGTATGTATGTATGTATGTATGTATGTCCCGGTATGATTGCAAACAAGGAAAAGATCACCAATGGTTTGCAAGGCCACTGATATGTGTGACGGTGTAGGAAGACTCAAACCTAGCAAAGTTGTACTGGGCTCCCGGCTGGAAGACATAGTTCACCTCTATGGGCCGCCCCGGCCTCATGGGTGTGGGCTCGCTACACCCAAATACATCTATCACTCATGCCCCGTGGTCCTATAACGAGGATTAATGGTCCCAAGTATCCGCCTACCCTATCACATGATCTATGGTTCTTTCCTAGGCTAATCATACTAATAGTATTGTAAGTATCCCTTTGAACATGTATTTCACCCCCGAAGTAAGTAAACAAAACAATTTAAGGAAAAGGGGGACATGAACTCACTGTATTGCGTCTCCTGTATAGCAACGTCAACTCAAACCTGATCAGCTACCCGACGACCTACAACGTACTAATGTCTATTAGATGAATGGGTCGTGCCTTGGCTTAGGGTTTAATGTTTTTGAGTTGCATTTCTTGTGTCTCTGAATATTATTCCAAGTTATAATTATTTGTTAAAATAATAATAATTTTAACCTTGGATTATATTTATTTCTGGAATAATTGTTAAACAATATTTCGTATTCATACTTCTCAAGTATTTTATATGCGTAATTCCTTCCCAAGGATGGGGGTATTTTATACATGTATATTCGTAGTCGCGAAAATTATATTTTAAGTCCCACTTAGGAAAATATATTTACTCATTTGTCCAAAATAACTTATTTCCAAAATATATGTATTTTTCCCAAAAATAATATATTTTACTTCTTTAGTTTCCAAAATAATATTTTACCAAAAATATAGGTGTAAGAGTATTATGCGGAATATTTTGTAAGTTATGTCTTAACGTTCGGTTTCTTGATACCGAGTGTGTAACTTAAATATTTATTCCGTGTGATTTTTGGTATTATTTTGGAGTTGTAATTTCCATGGTATTTGTAAGTTATATTATTTTACCCTAAAATAATATAACTAGTTCACAAAATAAGCAAGAATTCACACAAGGGTTTTAATGTAAAATATATATTCAAAATATATATTTATCCATTTTATTTGTAAAAATCAACCTCCGATACTTTGTATTTTTGTAATAAAAATTATGGCGAAGTTTATTTTGAAAACAAAGTTAAAAATATATTCGTAAACACTTGTTAGAAGAATATTTTCTAAGTGTCGGATTTTTAGAAAATTTCGCTAGAGTTTCCTTTGTAAATGGAGGTGTCCATGCTTATAGCATATCATTTTCTTTTAAATATTCATCCAATCAATCAATAACAAGTTACTAAACAATATTACACTAGTCAAGTGCATAAACTATGCAATTTACATGACAACATGAACTTGGTTTTTCATAAAAACGCGTAGTAACTTAGTGGGGTGTTTAGTGGGTTTAGTTACCTCCAAAGTGTGTTTGTTTTTGTAAGACTCTCGTTCTCGAGATTTTTAGATGTTCACAACTAGTGAACTTATTTTACAAAAATATCCATTTTCAATATTTTCATGCTTCACTAGCATCCATACACTTAGTTTATTTTAAAGATGGTGCAAGTATATGCATGAATCATACTTTTTCAAAAACCTCCTTTTAAACTTAGTTTTCTAAAATAACTCATACACAAGTCTTGAGTTTACAAGTCTACTAGTCCACTAGGTTTATTATTTGCTAAGAAAATCACTTTTATTCCCAAGTTCATGCTCTAACAAGAGGGTGATTATTTTGTACACATAATCATCCCTAACTTGTTAAGTCATGTTTTTAATCATAACTTAACAAGCTTCATATGATGATCAAACATCATATTGCTAGTAATCACCAAGTAATCAACAACATAATCAAAACAACTTCATTTTATCAAGTTTCCTTCTTATTTCATCATCAATTTAGTTCATGTTCATGTCTTCTTCATATGATTCATAAATGTTCTTAATGTTTTTGTTCATGATACATCATTAACCACTTAAACAAGATGAAAAATGAAAGGATCTAAGTTCTTACCACTAGCTCAAGGCTAGGGAAGTTCAAGTGAAGAAATTGAGTGGATAAAAGAAGATAAGAGAGGTCCTTCCACTTCCGAGAACACCGAGCTTCGTTGTATGCACTTTAACACCTTTGAATGCTCTTAGATTGGTTAGATATGATCAAATGATGATGGTGAGGGTGGTGGAGCATTCTCAATATTATGCCTTGAAGAGGACTCGAACCTCCACGCTCTTTAGCACGAGATTTTGTGGCTCACGGCCGAGCAAGAGAAAGAGGGAGAGAGTTTTGGTGTGTTGTTGATGTGTAAATGATGAAATGGATGGTGATCTAGTGGTTAAATAGATAATCTCCCAACATGTGAAGGACTATTGGATAACATGTTTCAAATGGTTAGACAAGATCTAATATAAAATGCAAATAAAATCATGGTGTGGGGGCTACCTTGTAACCGTAGATGGGGGGTGTTTAGTTGGTTTGCAATGGATAGTTAGTTAACTAGTTAGTTTTTAAGTATCTAGTTAGTGTTATAAGTGTGTTATGTAATATATTGTGTGTTAGGGTGTTCGGGTACCATAACTAGCTCAGTAAAAGTGAAACAATGTGTTTGACAATATTTTTGTGTTCCGGGTAATGTCCGGTTGTTCGGTTTGGTATCATTCCGTTAAAGTGCTTAATTGTTCCGTAAAGTGTCTTTTATAATACTTTTTGTGTCACAATTAATTCCCGGCACTTAGGAAAGCATACATGACCATTTTGCCATACTTTTGCACATTACTAGCACATTTAAATGCTGAATTTTGTTAGTAGATGTAGAATTCTGCATTTAAAGTGGGTTTTAGGCACTTCCCGGCACTTTAACTATCACCTAGTGACGCAGTTTTATGGTCCTCACTTCCCTACACACTACCCTAGTGTGATACCTTATTCCTGGCTCATACTGGGCCTCAATATGGTGTCTGTCTATGTGCTGGCATTGTCAGCATGTGTCTGTGTTATCCGCTCACTGTGCTAACTGTGCTTTGTGCATCAAGTTTGTCACTAAAGTCTGTGTGTAATAAATGGAGTGACAGTATGAATGTGATGCATATGTATGTATGATGCAAAAATCATAGAGCAGTTAAATCAGCAGTTGTAATCAAGCACAGTCACTAAGTACCAATTTAATATTAATTAATTTTACGGATACCAGTAATTGTGAGGGTTGTCACAATAATAATGCTGCCATTTATTCCGTATACCCTCACTTCAAGGAAAACATTCAGGTAAACTGGTCGGATGAGTGGAGTAGGGTCAAGCGGATTGGAAGTCGCCTAAAGTGTAAAACTGTACAAAATCATTTTTAGAGGGATTTGATGCAATAGGGTTTTGTAAGTTTTTGTGGCATTGACTAAAATGGTTCCGTCTGGTTAAAAAAAAGAGAAAGAAGCTTACGAAGGGTTAGGCTTTGAACTGGTGGGACCTTAACTTATCAAACCCTTGATGATATTTATCAATGGTTACTATGGATCCAAGGTAAAATAACCATTTCTCTTAAATTTCGTATTAGATGCTTCAGGGGTATTTTCGGTATGTAATGTTCGTGCAAAAAATGCAGGTTCCAAGTCAGGTCGACATGGGTCAGAAGTTCAAGTGGAACAACTGGGCGCCATTCAAAGTGGCTTTTTTTTTGTTTGGAGAGCATCTAGGGACCGGCTACCCACGAAGGATGCTTTAGATAAAAGGGGCATCAGCATTGGCTCGTGAAACTGCAGTTTTTTGTGGAGAATTTGAGGAGGCAACATACCATATATTTGTGTCAGGTGGTTTTGCTCAGATAATTTGGGATGCAATGGTTCAATGGTGTCAACAGTTTGATTTAGAGTGTAGAGTAACAGTGAGGTAGTGTCTATACGTGTATACAATTTTTTAAAAAATAAGCCGTTATACTAAAAAAATATACCTGATTAATATACATCCTATTTTTGTATGTTTTTATGGATCTTTACAACAAGAAAAAGTTTAAGAAACCGAATTAAAAAGTTATGGTGGAGAAAAGAGAAAGATGATACTTTAGATGTTAAAAGTGTTAGGGAGAAGAATGTTTATTCCACGAATCAGTTTGACACCGTCGGATAAAAGAATTCCTATCAAGTTTCAACGACGACAATTCCCCTTATATGTATATTTCGCAATATAAACAAAAGTCAAGGACAATCTCTATCAAGGGTTGGATTGTATTTGAAATATCCAGTTTTCTCACATGGTCAACTTTATGTTGCGTTATCAATAGTCAAAAGCAGAGCCGGTGTGAAGTTGCTTATACTAGACAAAGATGGGAATATAACGAGTAAAACAACAAATGTCGTCTACAAGGAAGTTTTTCCGGGATTTGAATAATTTTCTGTTTGTTTCTTCCAATGTATGCGTTTGTACAGAATATTAAATTTCAAAGTAAATAATATGTTTTTGGTTCAAGCCGTGTTTAACGCGGGCATTAACCTAGTTATTATCTAAAACAAACAACTTGGAAAATTTAACTTCATTTATTCAATTTATGATCTATTTAATTTTCTCAACTTTCATTTAATTATTATCTAAAATAACTTGGCAAATTTAACTTCATTTATACAATTTATGATCTATTCAATTTTCCCACATATTGCCTATATTCAATTTATGACAGGTCACATGCTCTCTCTACAGTTCTTGCATATGATTGAGATCGGATTGAAAATGCCATGTTTTCTAATCTTTTTGGAGTATGAAAGCATCTCATAATTCAGTAATTTAACCTTTTAACAAAACTACTTCAACTAATTCAGCAGTTGATGAACTGAAAGAACTTCAATCTGTTTAAATGTAATCAACATTAAAATTAAAATCGGAGTTGCATCAACATGTAGGCAAAGAGGCCGGAAGACACTTAGGGGGGTCGGGGCGCCCCCGTGGTGAACCCCCACCAAGCGTGGAACACCAAATCACACCGCTGCCGCTTGTTTCTATCACGCGTCAGTTTGAAAACGCGTCAAAACGAAGTAGATATGGAGAAAGATACTTTGTTACATTCACTGATGATTTCAGTAGATATGGTTATGTTTATCTTATGAAGCATAAACATGAGACATTTGAAAAGTTCAAGGAGTACCAAAACGAAGTAGTAAATAAGCTAAATAGAACTATTAAGATGCTTCGATCAGATCGAGGCGGTGAATATCTTAGTCAGGAGTTCATCGACCATCTAAAGGATTGTAGAATAGTTTCACAGCTCACTCCACCTGGAACGCCACAACATAATGGTGTGTTTGAACGGGGAAATTGAACTCTATTAGATATGGTTCGATCAATGATGTGTCGAACAACCCTCCCACGCTCCTTTTGGAGTTATGCTCTGGAAACTGCCGCAAAACTTGTGAATATAGCTCCAATGAAGAAGGTTGACAAAACACCTTATGAGATATGGCATGGAAAGAAACCAAAAGTATCCTATCTCAAGGTCTGGAGATGTAACACTTATGTCACTCTAGAGTCTTCGGATAAACTAGATCCCAGAGGCGAAAAAGTGGTTTTCGTCAGATACGCTAAAAGGATCGGTTACCTTTTCTACCACCCCACTGAAAATAAGATTTTCACTAAACGCAGAGGCACTTTCTTGGAGGAAGAGCTTCTGGCACGAGGGATTGGAGAAAACCATGTGGATCTTGAAGAAATTCGAGAATCACAAGTGACTGAACCAGTTGTTCAGACAGAACCAGAAGTAACTGATCTAGTTGTTGAAGTTGAGCCTGAGAGGACTCAAGAAACAACAGAAACACCAAGTGTTTGAAGAAGTATTAGGGATAGTCGTGCACCTGAAAGGTATGGCGATATCTTCATGATTGATGAAGCTGAACCTGTTACTTACAAAGCTGCAATATTGGACTAGAATCCAAGAAATGGCAAGAAGCCATGTATGATAACCAAGTCTGGGATTTGGTTGATCTTCCTACCGAAGGTCGGACTGTAGGAAACAAATGGATCTTCAAGAACAAGACCGACATGGATGGAAATGTGCAAACCTACAAAGCAAGGCTTGTAGCAAAAGGGTTCACTCAGACTCAAGGAATTGATTATGAGGAAAGTTTCTCGCCAGTAGCCATGCTTAAGTCTATTAGAATTCTACTTGCCATTGCTGCATATTATGACTATGAGATATGGCAAATGGATGTCAAGACCATGTTCCTTAATGGACACTTACTTGAAGATGTCTATATGGTTCAACCTGAAGGTTTTGTCGATCCAAATAATGATAATAAGGTGTGAAAGTTAAATAAATCCATCTATGGATTAAAGCAAGCATCTCGCAGCTGGAATCTCCGTTTTGATCAGAAAATTAAAGAGTTTGGCTTCATTAAAAATGAAGATGAACCGTGTGTTTACAAGAAATCTAGTGGGAGCTATATCACTTTTCTAGTTCTGTATGTAGATGACATACTAATCATTGGAAACAATATCCCTATACTAAAAGATGTTAAGGCTTGGTTGGGAAAATGTTTCACAATGAAAGATCTTGGTGAAGCCGTTTATATTCTAGGAATAAAGATTTATAGAGATAGATCAAAGCGGTTATTAGGTTTAAGTCAAAGTACATATATTGATAAGGTCATACGACGCTTCTCAATGAAAGACTCAAAAAGGGGGCTCTTGCCCATGGCACATGGAACCATTCTTAATAGCGAGCAGTGTGCTAAGACCGAAGAGGAAAAGAAGAAATTGGAAAGGGTTCCATATGCATCTACTATCGGTTCCATCATGTACGCCATGTTATGTACTAGACCTGATGTCTCATATGCTCTTAGCATGACGAGTAGATATCAAAAGAATCCAGGAGAGAGTCACTGGGCTGCAGTGAAGAACATTCTTAAGTACTTAAGAAGGACTAAGGACATGTTCTTAATATATGGAGGACTGGATGAGGAGCTGTAAGTTAAGTGTTATACTGATGCGAGTTTCCAGACTGATCGTGACGATTCAAGTGATTGGGAAATGTTTTCATTCTAAATGGTGGGGCTGTTACTTGGAAGAGCTCGAAGCAAAGTGTGGTTACTCAATCCACCTGTGAATCAGAATACAATGCTACTAAGGAGGCTGCCTGGATGAAGAAGTTCATTACTGATCTCGGCGTTGTGCATAGCATAAAGAAACCGACCGAGATGATGTGTGACAATACTGGTGCCATTGCTCTTGCAAAGGAACCAAGGTCGCATCAAACCACAAGGCATATACTCAGAAAATTCCACTATATTAGAGAGATAATAGAGCGTGCAGACATCATAATAAGCAAAGTTCATACGGATCTAAATCTGGTTGACCCCTTTACTAAGCCTCTACCTCAAGCTAAACATGAGGAGCATGCTGGAAAAATAGGGCTTAGATTTGCTAGACAGTGGGCATGATCTGTAGTTAGTATTGGTGTTTTAATTTTGAACTACAACAGTTACATTGAAATAGTTATTTGATTTATTGGTTAAATGCAAGTTTAATTATTTTGTAACTGTGTTCGTTATTTGTATGTTTATATCCTTGAATAAGCGTATTCTAAAATATCCGTAGTCGATCAAATTACATGGGAATGAATTTGAATGTAAGACTATTGTGAATTGAGATGATTGTATTCATAAGATGAGTAAGTTAAGAGTTTGAAAATCAAAATTCACAAATATCACTAGGGAATGATATTGGATGTGACTCGCTTCAAAACGATCTCCATGGATCTAAGTCATGAGATGTTTTGATATTGATATGTTCAATCTGTCTTTTTCCTTAGGCACATATTAAACTACATTGATCAAGGACAATCTTTGATGTTATCTAACACTGTCCTGAAACATGGGTAGTAATCCAGGTAGCGTTGTGAGAAATCCAAGGTTAAGTGGGAGTTGTATGATGCTGATGGAATTCTGCACTTCTATAGGATTAAAATGGTTACAGTTAGATGTGTGTTATCTATGGATGTTCACTTTAACTGGGAAATATATCAACTTGACATTAATAATGCTTTTTTATATGGTGACCTTAATGAAGAAGTTTATATGTGTTTGCCTGATGGTTATAATTATGGGTCTAAAGCTTGTAAATTAAAAAAATCTTTGTATGGATTGAAACAAGCTCCTAGGATGTGGAATGAGAAACTTGTGTCAGTTCTTGTTGATCTTGGTTTTGAACAAAGTAAGTGTGATCATTCCATGTTTGTTATGACAAAAGACTTTGTTTTTATTATTCTTCTTGTCTATGTGGATGATATTATTATAACTGGTAGTTGTTCAAAACAAGTTAATGAAATCAAACTTTTACTCAAATCAAAGTTTTTAATAAAAGATTTGGGAAAGTTGCAATATTTTTTTGGGAATTGAAGTTGTAAGAAATACAACTGGTTTGTGTTTAACTCAAAGGAAATATTGCTTAGATTTACTTGCTGAATTTGGTATGACTGGCTGTCCTATCGAGGCAAATCATGTTTTGTCTCATCTTTGTGAAAAAGATAATCAACCTTTAATCAATATAAATGTTTATCAAAAACTTGTTTGTAAGTTGATTTATCTGTCTCACACTCGGCCGGATATAACATATTATGTGCATTATCTTAGCCAGTTTATGCATTCAACTACTCAAGCTCATTTCAAAATTGCTTTAAGACTTTTAAGATATTTAAAGGGTGCTCATGGAAAAGGAATTTTTTTTAAAAAGGTAGATACTTTAGATATAAAATCTTTTTCTAATTCGGACTGCGCTAAATGCCTAGGTTCTCGAAAGTCTGTTACTGGTTTTTATGTGTTTGATGTGCACAAAATGCAACATATAAATTACATCAATTGTGGCATAAAACTATCCCTTTTTTTAGTACTAATGTTGGAAAAAGTGTGTTTTTGTTTTCCTTTTGTATTTTCAGGATTAAATGAGCTCAAATTAACAAAAGAAGCAAAAAGGCAGATAAATCTAACATAAATACAAGAAAAGGAACAAACGTGGCATGCCCGACCCCCCGACAGCATCTTCCCAAACAAAAACAAGAAAACAGAAGGCTGAACACGCCCCGTGCTCAGTGAACACGGGGGCGTGCCCAAGTGCCAGCAGAAAAGACAAAGCTATAGAAGCTTCTATCAACCACCACGGGGGCGTGCCCAGCGGACACGGGGCCGTGGTCAACTCTAAGATTCGCAGAATCTGAGGAAATCTGGATAGTACAGATATGCTTCTGCACACGGGGGCGTGCCCAGCGGACACGGGGGCGTGGTCAACTAATGCAGACAAACAACAATTAATGAAGGAAAAGAAGAGGATGGACACGGGGCCGTGCCCGAGCTACTGTTCAGCCTATAAATAGGGGTGCTTGGCTCAATTGCAAACCATCCCTTGGCACACCACCTCTCTCACACTTCACCCACCACCCACCACCATCACAACACCATCATCCACCACCATCATCCATTGTCCATCATAGAGTGTGTGAGTCGTCTCGGGATCCAAGATTGATCGTAAGAGTTCTTGACAATCAAAGGCCATGTTTGCCTAAGTCTCTTACATCACTTGGTGAAAACAAGTGTCTAGTGTAATACTTTTTATTTTTAATCTTTTCGCACTTTTTACTTGGTTATGTATTAATGACTTTAATAACTAGTTTCTCATGTTGAAGGTGATTCTTCCTTATCGTTTGTCCGTGGTGTATTGGCATTATTTTACTGTCTATATGTGGAGATATGTTGGCTACCTGGTCGGGGGTTAAGGGAACGGTTTGGTAAGAGTCTTGCCTTGTTCAATGTATAGATCCTGCAAGGACCTGGGTCAAATTTAGTAGGACCTCCTTCAATACCCACCGGTATTGGATGGCGGGGGTCCAAACTCTTTGATCCCCTCATATGAAAGCTACTATTAATATTTTAACCCGGCTACTTAGGACTGTATCCATGCTGACTCAGACTACTTAGCCGAGGGTAACGTCACCTTCAAAAGAGGGGCCACCATAATATGCATTAATAACTTAATTAATTATCTTTCAATAATCCGACCCTTTAGGATTGTATCCTTGCTGACTCAAACTACTGGGTTGAGGGTAACGTCACCTTCAAAAGAGGGGCCTACTACAATAACTAAGATAATCTCTTAAAAAGTGCAAAAGTGCGGAAATAATCAAAGGTTACACTAAACACGAGTCGGAGCCAAGTGATTCATCTTGTCTATCTGTTTTTACTTTTATTTTATTTTTCAGCATTTTAGTTAGTTTTTATTTTTCTAGTTTAAAACATTTTTTCTAAACTTTTGATTTGATTAGACGTTGAGAATAAACCGGTATTAAAAGCTCTTGTATCCTTGGACGACCTCGGTATCTTGCAAACACTATACTACGCTCACGATGGGTGCACTTGCCCATATGTGTGTTTGGTGTTAGTAAAATATCGTGTTTTATAAATTTAAAACTTGACTAACGTGTAAAAAGGGCTTAAAATATATTTAAATATATATCACACCACACACGCACCAATTTTTGGCGCCGCTGCCGGGGACACAAGGATTTTAAGAAAGTTAGAAATCAACGGCCTAATCGTTTTTTCTAATTTTTCTGTTTTTTATTTTAAGTTTTTCTTAATTTTTCAGTTTCTGCAGATCTCAGCACGGGCTGTGCCTGGTCGGACACGGGTCGTGCCCAGCATTGTCACTATCAGTTTTTATTTTCCGAGTTACATAGAGTTGAGCACTGGGCCGTGTCGGTGCAACACGGGGCCGTGTCCAGCTCCCCAGTAATAGGGATCCGGAAAACAATCACTGTATTTCCGACCACGGGCCGTGTTCACCTAAGCACGGGGCCGTGGTGAACCTTCTGACCAACGTTCTTTTCTGTTTTTATTGTAGGACTTGGAACACATGCGCCACATCTGAACTTTCTACGTAGTGTATGAGCTCCAGTTCTAGTAGAGACATAAAAGAACCTCTTGAAGAACCCGAACGCTTTCTCAGAAAAAGACTTAAAGCTAAAAACCAAGAGAAAGTTTCGGGGGACCCACTTCTAATGGCGGACCAACGTACCCTCATGGATTACCTACGCCCCATCGTAGGTAATCTCGGCGCCGCTATCAATGCGCCGAATGTCGAAACCAACAACTTCGAACTTCGGCCACATTTGATACAAATGCTTCAAAACTCCGAAACCTTCCATGGGCTTGCGGACGAGGATCCTCATCTACATATTACTAATTTCTTAGAAATATGTGATACCTTTCGGATCAATGGAGTATCAAACGACGCCATCCGCCTTCGTATGTTTCCATTTTCACTAAAAGACCGAGCTAAGGCTTGGCTTAACACCATCCCAGTTGGTTCGGTAAACACCTGGGATGAACTAGCCCAAAAGTTTCTATATAAGTATTCCCCTCCTTCTAAAACGGCTAAATTAATGACTGAAATTAATACATATTCACAAGAGGATGGGGAATCCTTATATGAAACTTGGGAAAGGTTCAAGGAGCTACTAAGAAAGTGTCCTCATCACGGTCTTGCGGTATGGCAACAAGTATCCACTTTCTACAATGGGTTGTTGCCACACACAAGACAAACACTTTATTCTAGCTCCGGGGGACTTCTAGGTAATCGTCGCCCAAATGAAATATATAATCAAATTGAGGAAATTGCTCAAACCAATTTTCAGTGGCACACTCCCCGAGGCAATAAATCTATTGCCCCGGGCTCCCATAAGG
Organism: Helianthus tuberosus; assembly: GCA_030545235.1. Taxonomy (NCBI): domain Eukaryota; kingdom Viridiplantae; phylum Streptophyta; class Magnoliopsida; order Asterales; family Asteraceae; genus Helianthus; species Helianthus tuberosus. The sequence goes on along the minus strand of CM060365.1, from coordinate 93,271,142 downwards.
TTGATGAAAGCACTTCTTTACAAGCCCAAATCGAGGCCCTTTCTTCAAAAATCAAAAAGTTAGAAATAGAAAAAAATGGTATCGGTTATGGCTTGTGAGGGGTGTGGTGGACCACATGAAAATTGGAGTTATATGAAAGAATTAGATGATCAAACGGAAACGGTAAACTACATTGATAATAGACCTAGGCCGTCGGGTCCTCCAACGAGTACCTACAACCAAGGATGGCGTAACCACCCTAACCTTGGTTGGAGAGATCCCGGCAATAGTAGTAACCAACAAAACCAACGAACTAACTTTCAACAACCACAAAATTTTTCTCAACAACAAGGTGGACGAGAAAGGCTTGAAGATACTGTATCTCGCCTCATCTCCGACACCGAAAAGAAAAACTCGGATCGATTTCAGCAATTGGAATCGAATTTCAGAAATCAACAAGCTAGCATTAAAAACATTGAAAAACAATTAAATCAAATAGCTCAAAATTTCTCCAAGAGACCACAAGGCGCGTTACCAAGTAATACCGAAACCAACCCAAAAGCACAAGTACATCTCATCACATTGAGAAACCGAACCGTGGGTCCCGAGGAGGCTCCATTACCGCCAGCTGAAAGAAGCTAATCCAGCCATACCACAACTCCACCCACGCCCCAACCAGTGAAGGCTTCTCCACCAAACCAAGAGCCCACTAAGACTCCTCTGGTTCCATACCCCGGTCGGTTAATTCGTTAAAAGACCGATGAGCAATTCGCAAAGTTGGAAAATTTACTAAAACAATTGCATGTTAATATTCCATTTATCAAAGTCCTAACCCAAATGCCTAAATATTCAAAATTTATGAGGGACTTCCTCACTCATAAAAGGAAAATTGAATCATTGCAATTAGTTAACTTAGGCGAAGAATGTTCCGCCTTACTACTCAACAAACTCCCGCAAAAGAAGATTGATCCTGGAAGCTTCACGATTCCTTGCTCAATTGGGGGATCCCCCATTCACAATGCACTAGCAGATCTTGGGGCTAGCATCAACCTCATGCCCGCCTCAATGTTCAAACGACTCGGCCTAGGAAAAACGAGCCCTACAAAGATGAGCATACAACTTGCCGACAGATCCGTCAAATATCCACAAGGTGTCGTTGAAAATCTATTGGTCAAAGTCGACAATTTCATGTTCCTAGCCGACTTTGTCATACTAGACATGGAAGAAGACGCCGAAGCCCCTCTCATCCTAGGGAGGCCATTTCTAGCCACAGCCCAAGCAGTGGTAGACATGAATGACGGAACACTAACATTGAAGTTTGGGGACGAGTAAGTGAAGTTTGGAGTTGGAAAAAGAGTAGAAGACGAAGACCCAGTCAACTACATGAAGGTCATAGACTCAAGCTTGGATGACGTTCTCCGATGGTGTAGCATGGGATGCAAAACATCCCACTTGGGTGACATATGACCAGGCTTTGGGTCTAGCCAAGGACCCTTATAAACGTGGCGCACCACGGAGGCATTCCGCAGAACCATCCTTAGTTTAGATTAATTTTTATGTTTTCTAGTTTAGTTTTAATTTTCAGGAATAAAACACACTCGGGATAGTAAAGGATAACAAGGGAAACTTGAACCAGCACCCCATGCACGAAAGGCCATCCGACAAAATTTTCTTCATTACAGCAAGTTCAGCATGGGCCGTGCCCGCCCAACACGGCCCCGTGCTACACTATCTGCAGAAAATGCCCAGTTCAGGTAACTGGACACGGGGCGTGCTCACTGAACACGCCCCCGTGCCCAGACTTCTGTTTCTCTTTATTCATTTCTGTTACTGGCGATCTGAACACGGGGCCATGCCCGGACACCACGGGGCCGTGTCCAGACACCCAGTAACATAAATTTTGCTTTTTCACACCTTTTTACACATTCAATCAACCTAAAAACTTATTTTTGGGACACATTGAGGACAATGTGTAATTTAAGTGTGGGGGGATGCTAAAACGTTGAATCTTGCAAGTCCTAGTTACAAGCCTTACACAAAACTCTATTGGAACCGCTAATCACCCCAAAAAATTTTCAAAAATTTTCATTTTTCTTCCTTGTCTAGGTTTAACTTGGGAATTTCAAATTCTAAAAAGGTTATATTTTTACAAATTTACAACCGATAGCGTCGTGATAAAAAGAACCAACATAAGAAAATTATGAAACGACATAACAAGCTTAGTTAAAATTTGATTATATATACTTGATCACATAAAAACTCATTCCCACAAAAGTGAGTTTTAGCCTTTATTGAGCATACAAATACATATCTTTAAACTAAATGCTCATTTTTCGTTTCTTGTGTGAATAGCCGCTTGGTTCTTACGACTCTAGAACTTGCTACGACGATACATTCCCGGTCCTTACCAACTTAAACTCGAGTAAGTAAATGATGGAGGCATTAGGACTAAACCTTTTTTTTCATTTCTACACCATTATTTTTTTTACCACCTACCCAAAATCCCCCTAGTTAACCTCTTTGAGCCGAAACCTTTTCATTTCTTAACCCAAAAACAAACACCCTTTCACCCACCAAAACCTTTTTATTTTTAACCCTTTGTTTTAGTAAAAAGCCGGCTTTTCGTTTGACTTTTCAAAAAAAATGTTGATGATGAAGCAAAAGAGAAATAAACAAACAAGTTCATCAAAAAATAACTTTGTTTGAATAATGGCTTCATCAAAATAAAAATTGCAAAAATAAAAAGTCTTACGAAAACCGACGCTTTTACGCCTTTCGCCCTTTTTACTAACCACTAACCCAACTACCTACCTTTAACCCAAGCCTAACCCTTCACCCAAAAGTCCTCTTGATATTTACAAAGGTATATAGTTAAAAAGGAGGAGGATTGATTGCTTGGCAAGCCTATGGTAGAAGTAAGTTCCATGCCGCTCTCGAGTGATTCACTAAAATACATCTTCGGCCGAGTGTTGAGTGATCCCCGTAAGGTATGTGAACTTGTATATAAATTGAATTTTAAAGAGGCATGTTATGCCCTAATAAGTAATTTATCTTATGTAATGTTTTAAATAAATCATGACGAATAGGATTGTAAATAAATAAAAATAAAACTTAATAAAGAATCTTGAAAATCTCGACACTCTATGACAAGCCCAAAAACCTTCTCTTCTACCCATTCCATTTGGGAGTGTGAAGCCACATTGTAAAGAGTTTTGCTTGAGGACAAGCAAAGATTCAAGTGTGGGGGTATTTGATGTGCACAAAATGCAACATATAAATTACATCAATTGTGGCATAAAACTAACCATTTTTTAGTATTAATGTTAGAAAAAGTGTGTTTTTGTCTTCCTTTTGTATTTTCAGGATTAAATGAGCTCAAATTAACAAAAGAAGCAAAAAGGCAGATAAATCTAACATAAATACAAGAAAAGGAACAAACGTGGCATGCCCGACCCCCCGACAGCATCTTCCCAAGCAAAAACAAGAAAACAGAAGGCTGAACACGCCCCGTGCTCAGTGAACACGGGGGCGTGCCCAAGTGCCAGCAGAAAAGACAAAGTTATAGAAGCTTCTATCAACCACCACGGGGGCGTGCCCAGCGGAGACGGGGTCGTGGTCAACTCTAAGATTCGTAGAATCTGGGGAAATCTTGATAGTACAGATATGCTTCTGCACAAACTGCAGACAAACTGCAATTAACGAAGGAAGAGAAGAGGATGGACACGGGGCCATGCCCGAGCTACTGTTCAGCCTATAAATAGAGGTGCTTGGCTCAATTGCAAACCATCCCTTGGCACACCACCTCTCTCACACTTCACCCACCACCCACCACCATCACAACACCATCATCCACCACCATCATCCATTGTCCATCATAGAGTGTATGAGTCGTCTTGGGATCCAAGATTGATCGTAAAAGTTCTTGACAATCAAAGGCCATGTTTGCCTAAGTCTCTTACATCACTTGGTGAAGACAAGTGTCTAGTGTAATACTTTTTATTTTTAATCTTTTCGCACTTTTTACTTGGTTATGTATTAATGACTTTAATAACTAGTTTCTTATGTTGAAGGTGATTCTTCCTTATCGTTTGTCCGTGGTGTCTTGGCATTATTTTACTGTCTATATAAAATAAAAGATTTTCACCATTCATATCTCCACGGTCTATATGGAGGTATGTTGGCTACCTGGTCGGTGGTTAAGGGAACGGTTTGGTAAGAATCTTGCCTTGTTCAGTGTATAGATCCTGCAAGGACCTGGGTCAAATTTAGTAGGACCTCCTTCAATACCCACCGGTATTGGATGGCGGGGGTCCAAACTCTTTGATCCCCTCATATGAAAGGTACTATTAATACTTTAACCCGGCTACTTAGGACTGTATCCCTGCTGACTCAGACTACTTAGCTGAGGGTAACGTCACCTTCAAAAGAGGGGCCTACCATAATATGCATTAATAACTTAATTAATTATCTTTCAATAATCCGACCCTTTAGGATTGTATCCTTGCTGACTCAAACTACTAGGTTGAGGCCTGAGGGTATGTTGTCTACCTGGTCGGGGGTTAAGGGAACGGTTTGGTAAGAGTCTTGCCATTGTTCAGCGTTTAGAGGTCCTGCAATGGACCTGGGTCAAATTTAGTAGGACCTCCTTCAATACTTAACGGTATTGGATGGTGGGGGTCCAAACTCTTTGATCCCCTCATAAGTTAACTACTATTAATACTATAACCCGGCTATTTAGGACTGTATCCCTGCTGACTCAGACTACTTAGTCGAGGGTAACTTCACCTCCAAAAGAGGGGCCTACCATAATTTGCATTAATAACTTAATTAATTATCTTTCAATAATCCGACCCTTTAGGATTGTATCATTGCTGACTCAAACTACTGGGTTGAGGGTAACGTCACCTTCAAAAGAGGGGCCTACTACAGTAACTAAGATAATCTCTTAAATAAGTGCAAAAGTGCGGAAATAATCAAAGGTTACACTATACACGAGTCGGAACCAAGTGATTCATCTTGTTTATATGTTTTTCTTTTATTTTTATTTTCAGCATTTTAGTTAGTTTTTATTTTCTTAGTTTAAAACATTTTTCTAAACTTTTTTATTTGATTAGGCGTTGAGGATAAACCGGTACTAAAAGCTCTTGTGTCCTTTGACGACCTCGGTATCTTACCAACACTATACTACGCTCACGATGGGTGCACTTTCCCATATGTGTGTTTAGTGTTAGTAAATATCGTGTTTTATAAATTTAAAACTTGGCTAAAAAGTGTTAAAGGGCTTAAAATATACACCTAATATATATAACACTTCACAATCATCAAGTTTTTGGCGCCGTTGCCTGGGATGGCGTAACCACCCAAACCTTGGTTGGAGAGATCCCGGCAATAGTAGTACCCAACAAAACCAACGAACTAACTTTCAACAACCACAAAACTTTTCTCAACAACAAGGTGGACTAGAAAGGCTTGAAGATACTGTATCTCGCCTCATCTCCGACACCGAAAAGAAAAACTCGGATCGATTTCAGCAATTGGAATCGAATTTTAGAAATCAACAAGCTAGCATTCAAAATATTGAAAAACAATTAAATCAAGTAGCTCAAAATTTCTCCGAGGGACCACAAGGCGCGTTACCTAGCAATACCGAAACCAACCCAAAAGCACAAGTACACCTCATCACGTTGAGGAATCGAACCGTGGGTCCTGAGGAGGCTCTATTACCGCCAGATGAAAGAAGCCAGTCCAGCCAAACCACGACTCCACCCGCACTCCAACCAGAAAAGGCTTCTTTACCAAATCAAGAGCCCACCAATACTCCTCCAACTCCGTACCCCGGTAGGTTAAATCGTCAAAAGACCGATGAGCAATTCGCAAAGTTCGAAAATTTACTAAAATAATTGCATGTTAATATTCCTTTTATTGAGGTCCTTACCCAAATGCCTAAATATGCAAAATTTATGAGGGATTTCCTCACTCATAAAAGGAAAATTGAATCATTGCAATTAGTTAACTTAGGCGAAGAATGCTCCGCCTTAGTACTCAACAAACTCCCACAAAAGAAAATTGATCCCGGAAGCTTCACGATTCCTTGCTCGATTGGGGAATCCCCCGTTCGTAACGCATTAGCCGATCTTGGGGCTAGCATCAACCTCATGCCCACATCGATGTTCAAACGACTCGGCCTAGGAACAACGAGCCCTACAAAGATGAGCATACAACTCGCCGATAGATCCGTCAAATTCCCACAAGGTGTCGCTGAAAATCTATTGGTCAAAGTTGACAATTTCGTTTTCCCGACCGACTTTGTCATCCTAGACATGGAAGAAGACGCTGAGGTTCCTCTCATCCTCGGGAGGCCATTTCTAGCCACCGCCCAAGCAGTGGTTGATATGAATGACGGAATACTAACATTGAAGTTTGGGGACGAGGAAGTGAAGTTTGGAGTGGGAAAGAGAGTAGAAGACGAAGACCCGGTCGACTACATGAAGGTCATAGACTCAAGCTTGGATGACGCTCTCCGACGGTGTAACATGGGATGCGAAACATCCCACTTGAGTGACATATGACTAGGCTTTGGGTCTAGCCAAGGACCCTTATAAACGTGGCACACCACGGAGGCATTCCGCGGAACTATCCTTAGTTTAATTTAGATTAGTTTTTATGTTTTCTAGTTTAGTTTTAATTTTCAGGAATAAAACACACTCGAGATGGCAAAGGATACAAGGGAAAACTTGAACCAGCACCCCATGCAGGAAAACAGAGCCGTCCGACGATTTTCTTCGTTAACAGCAAGTTTGGCACGGGTCGTGTCCGCCCGACACGGCCCCGTGCTGCACAGTCTGCAGAAAGACCCAGTTCAGGTAACTGGACACGGGCCGTGTTCACCCAACACGCCCCCGTGTCCAGGCTTCTGTTTCTCTTGATTTAATTTTGTTACTCGCACTTGAACACGGGGCCGTGCCCGGATAACACGGGGCCGTGTCCAGTGCCCAGTAACATAAATTTTTGCTTAAATCACACCTTTTACACATTCAATCAACCTAAAAATTTATTTTTGGGACACATTGAGGACAATGTGTAATTTAAGTGTGGGGGGGGATGCTAAAACCTTGAATCTTGCAAGTCCTAAATACAAGCCTTACACAAAACTCTATTGGAACCGCTAATCACCCCAAATTTTTTCAAAAATTTTCATTTTTTTTACTTGTCTAGGTTTAACTTAGGAATTTCAAAGTTCTAAAAAGGTTATATTTTTACAAATTTACAACCGATAGTGTCGTGATAAAAAGAACAAACATAAGAAAATTATGAAAATGCATGGCAAACTTAGTTAAAATTTGATTATATATACTTGATCACATAAAAACCCATTCCCACAAAAGTGAGTTTTGAGCCTTTATTGAGCATACAAATATATATCTTTAAACTAAATGCTCATTTTTCGTTTCTTGTGTGAATAGCCGCTTGGTTCTTACGACTCTAGAACTTGCCACGATGATACATTCCCGGTCCTTATCAACTTAAACCCGAGTAAGTAAATGATGGAGGCATTAGGACTAACCTTTTTTTATTTCTACACCATTATTTTTCTTTTTTTTACCACCTACCCAAAATCCCCCTAGTTAGCCCCTTTGAGCCTAAACCTTTTCATTTCATAACCCAAACAAACACCCTTTTACCCACCAAAACCTTTTTCATTTTTAACCCTTTGTTTTAGTAACTAGCTCGGTTCTTTGTATGACTTTTCAAAAAAAAAGTGTTGATGATGAAGCAAAAACAAATAAACAAGCAAGTTCATCAAAAATAACTTTGTTTGAAAAATAGCTTCATCAAAATAAAAAAAATAAAATAAAAAAATAGAAAGTCTTACGAAAACCGATGCTTTTTACGCTTTTCGCCCTTTCTACAAACCACTAACCCAACCACCTACCTTTAACCCAAGCCTAACCCGTCACCCAAAAAGTCCTCTTGATATTTACAAAGGTATATAGTTAAAAAGGAGGAGGATTGATTGCTTGGCAAGCCTATGGTAGGAGTAAGTTCCATGCCGCTCTCGAGTGATTCACTAAAATACATCTTCGGCCGAGTGTTGAGTGATCCCCCGTGAGGTATGTGAACTTGTATATAAAGAAAATTTTAAAGAGGCATGTTATGCCCTAATAAGTAATTTATCTTATGAAAAGTTTTAAATAAATCATGACGAATAGGATTGTAAATAAATAAAAATAAAACTTAATAAAGAATCTTGGAAATCCCGACACTCTATGACAAGCCCAAAAACGTTCTCTTCTACCGATTCCATTTGGGTGTGTAAAGCCACATTATAAAGGGTTTTGCTTGAGGACAAGCAAAGATTCAAGTGTGGGGGTATTTGATGTGTGCAAAATGCAACATATAAATTACATCAATTGTGGCATAAAACTAACCCTTTTTTAGTACTAATGTTGGAAAAAGTGTGATTTTGTCTTCCTTTTGTATTTTTTCAGGATTAAATGAGCTTAAATTAACAAAAGAAGCAAAAAGACAGCAAAATCTAACATAAATACAAGAAAAGGAACAAACGTGACATGCCCGACCCCACGACAGCATCTTCCCAAGCAAAACAAGAAGACAGAAGACTGAACACGCCCCGTGCTCAGCTAGCACGGGGGCGTGCCCAAGTGTCAGCAGAAAAGACAAAGTGGTAGAAGCTTCTATTGCCCACCACGGGGCCGTGCTCAGCGGACACGGGGCCATGGTCAACTATAAGATTCGCACAATCCAGGAAAATCTTCATAGTACAAAGATTCTTCTGCACACGAGGTCGTGCTCAGCGGACACGGGGGCGTGGTCAACTAATAAGACAAGCTGCATTAAATGAAGAAAGAGAATGATGTGGACACGGGGCCATGCCCACTGGACACGGGGCCGTGCCCGAGCTTCTGTTCAGCCTATAAATAGGAGTGCTTGGCTCAAGCTCAAACCATCCCTTGGCACACCACCTCTCTCACACTTCACCCACCACCCACCACCACCATAACACCATCATCCACCACCATCATCCATTGTCCATCATAGAGTGTGTGAGTCGTCTCGGGATCCAATATTGATCGTAAGAGTTCTTGACAATCAAGGCCATGGGCCCATGTTTGCCGAAGTCTCTTACATCACTTGGTGAAGACAAGTGTCTAGTGTAATACTTTTTATTTTCAATCTTTTCGCACTTTTTACTTGGTTTTGTATTAATGACTTTAATAACTAGTTTCTTATGTTGAAGGTGATTCTTCTTTATCGTTTGTCCGTGGTGTCTTGACATTATTTTACTGTCTATATAAAATAAAAGATTTTCACCATTCATATCTCCACGGTCTATATGGAGGTATGTTGGCTACCTGGTCGGGGGTTAAGGGAACAGTTTGGTAAGAGTCTTGCCATTGTTCAGCGTTTAGAGGTCCTGCAATGGACCTGGGTCAAATTTAGTAGGACCTCCTTCAATACTTAACGGTATTGGATGGCGGGGGTCCAAACTCTTTGATCCCCTCATAAGTTAACTACTATTAATACTATAACCCGGCTATTTAGGACTGTATCCCTGCTGACTCAGACTACTTAGTCGAGGGTAACGTCACCTCCAAAAGAGGGGCCTACCATAATTTGCATTAATAGCTTAATTAATTATCTTTCAATAATCCGACCCTTTAGGATTGTATCCTTGCTGACTCAAACTACTGGGTTGATGGTAACGTCACCTTCAAAAGAAGGGCCTACTACAATAACTAAGATAATCTATTAAATAAGTGCAAAAGTGCGGAAATAATCAAAGGTTACACTATACACGAGTCGGAACCAAGTGATTCATCTTGTTTATCTGTTTTTCTTTTATTTTTATTTTCAGCATTTTAGTTAGTTTTTATTTTCTTAGTTTAAAACATTTTTCTAAACTTTTTGATTTGATTAGACGTTGAGGATAAACCGGTACTAAAAGCTCTTGTGTCCTTGGACGGCCTCGGTATCTTACCAACACTATACTACGCTCACGATGGGTGCACTTGCCCATATGTGTGTTTAGTGTTAGTAAATATCGTGTTTTATAAATGTAAAACTTGGCTAAAAAAGTGTTAAAGGGCTTAAAATATACACCTAATATATATAACACTTCACACGCATCAACACGCATCAGTGTTCTTAGGAAGTAATCTTGTGTCATGAAAAAGTAAAAGCAGTCCACTGTTTCAAGGTCTTCTGCTGAGGCAGAATACCGATCAATATGTGCTGCTACATGTGAGATTATTTGGATTTCGAATCTTTTAAGGGAATTGAAAGTTGATGTTAAGCTACCAGTTCGGCTGTGTTGTGATAATACGGCTGCCATTTCCATAGATGCCAACCCTGTCTTCCCTGAGCGTACCAAACATTTTGAAGTTGAACTTTTTTTCTTAAGAGAAAAAATTGCTAAGGGAGTAATTCAGACCTTTAGTGTTAAGTCAGAGGATAAAGCTGCTGATATCTTTACAAAAGGTCTGTCTCATGGTCCTCACGAAAAGGTTTGTCAACTTCTCAACAAATGTAATTGTTTCAAATATTGAATTGAAGGGGGTGTTAAAATATATCATATATTCCAATTCAATATTTTATATTTGTTTTATCTTATATTTTGTTTTATAATTTTCTCATATATTTTTCCCTTTTTTGAGCTTTGCTATTATTGGGTTGCTCAAGTTTGGTGGGCTCAAGTCTTGTTGCATATGGGATGCTCTGATCGCGTGGGGCTTAAGTTGTTGCATAGGGTTTGTGTCACGGAGTTAGTCTTTCAACTCGCGTGCGGCCTTAGATCACGGTCTAAGTAAGCCTTGCCGACTTGGTGTCGTTGGGTTTTGATTATGAAAGTTGCTAAAGGGAACGTTGGATCGCAAGTGGGTTGCTTGTAATACTTGAACACAAGTATACAAGATAAAAGCTTTGTATTAACAAAGAGAGATTACAAGTGTGCTAGATGTTTACAAGTATTTGGGGATGCCTCAAATGAGCCCCCATGATCCCTATTTATACTACATGGACCACCATCTAGAGTGTTCTATATCTAGAACACTCCTTACAAAATATCATCCTTAAATATCTAAGATATTTCCTACTAAATATCATGATATTATGCTGGATTCTAGAATGTTCCTTGGCAGATTTTATGGCTGATATATCCAGCCATTTCCAGCAGATTCTAGCCCCTTCTTGGCTGATATTTTGTGCTTCTTAGTGTCTCCATGTTGCTGGAACAATATGGGCTGTTCCGGAGTCTTCCAAACGGCTCTTGAAGCGTGTAGATGGCCCCGGAAGGCTCTAGAAAGCTGAATTTTTGGGCTGAATTTTAGCGGGGCGTGACATCCTCCCCCACCTAAATTCGCAACGTCCTCGTTGTGATGCCTGAACGCCTCATGAGTCTTCATGAGTTGTGATGCCTGAACGCCTCATGAGTCTTCTTGGACTTCAAGGGTGCAGTGTGCACTTTATCGCCTTTGATGATGTAGAGTGTATTCATGAATGGTGCTGGCATGGCCTTTTGTTCTCGAAAGAAGTCCACCCCGAGAACAATATCGTAGTCTTCGATTGGAACAATCGAGAAGTGTAACTTGCCTGCCCATGTCCCGATTTTGGTTTTTACGCCCCAAGGGATACCTTCGATCGGTATGGGATCTCCGTTAGCGGCTTTAATCCAGCCTTCTTGAGTTGTGATTCTTAAGCCGAGTCTTCTCGCCTCGTTTGTTGACATAAAGTTGTGGCTAGCACCGGTATCGACCAATGCTTCTAAGGTTTCTCCTTTGATTTCTATATTGACAAAGCGAAGACCCTTTCCCTTCGAATTGCCCACGACTGTTGTCGGGTTAGCTTGATTTGCCATCGCCAATGGTTTTCCTTCCATTTCGGTCATAGCATTTAAAACTTGAAGTTGCATTGCACCTAGGCGAACCTCTTCGCCTCTTCGGTTTCCTCAGGTTCATCATCGCCGGTCCTTATAAGGGCCGTTAGTCTGGCTTTCTTTGGGCAATCTCGTGCATCATGAGGCCCATCGCAAAGGAAGCAACCTTAGTTTACGGCTTTTCCTTTGTTATATAATGTTAATGCCCGGTCATCATTCTTCCGGTATTGATTTTGGTTGGTGGGTTTTGCTCCCCCACCTTTTGCATCGCCAGTCTCTGTAGTTGCTGATCTTGTCGAACGATTTTCATTACGGTCGTGCAAGTTTTCAGCAACAGAGATTGCTGATGGTTAAGAGTCACGTTCCAATGTATCCGAGAATCGTTCTGCTCTGATACCAAGTTGTCATGGGGTTACTTTTCGACCCCCGTGTGGCGTCCCCAAGTCCCCGGGGACAAGCCAATCCATCCCGCTTCTTTGTGTGGGTCACTGGTTTCGTCCTGCCTTGGACTCATCAGGAGAGCGGCGCCAGCTCTCGACCAGTGGTGCGTTCGTCGTTTGCACGACTAGGCACGTAAACCTCTTCATTGACACTGACTCCGTCCCCTGATAAAGTCCCGGACTAGCCAGTAACCCAAGCGTTCAAGCGCAGCCCATAGCATTGCGATCTTCAAATATTTGGCCCGTGACACTCTCCCACCACCATTTCATGCATGTCCTCGTGCATGCTCGCCGTCCCATACCAGCTCGCATACTTGACAATGCATGATCCCCTTATGTTGAGCATGATTCACTTTGGGAGGGCAGGACACCCGAAAGCACAGCAACAATGATCTTCTGTCGTGCATGTTCAATATAGTACGTCAGTTTTGGTTTTAAGTGGCGCTGACGTCCGCCGCATCGGATTAGGTGCCGATGATTCACCTTGATTCAGGAATACGGGGACCTGAATAGTTGCAGCGGCTTTCACAAAACTTCCTTTTTACGGCGCTGCTTGAACCGTATATTTTTTAACATAACACGGAGGGCTTCACTGCAACTATACTTAAGCGGCTCTCACGATCCCATACTCGCGGAGTACAAAGACCTTTGCCGAAGCAAACCCATATCTGGTCTTCTCCCACCACCATTGCGCAACCATACTCTAAATGTTAAGCTCATTTGGTTAAGAATCACGTTCCAACGTATCCGAGAATCGTTCTGCTCTGATACCAAGTTGTCACGGGGTTACTTTTCGACCCCCGTGTGGCGTCCCCAAGTCCCCGGGGACAAGCCAATCCATCCCGCTTCTTTGTGTGGGTCACTGGTTTCGTCCTGCCTTGGACTCATCAGGAGAGCGGCGCCAGCTCTCGACCAGTGGTGCGTTCGTCGTTTGCACGACTAGGCACGTACACCTCTTCATTGACACTGACTCCGTCCCCTGATAAAGTCCCGGACTAGCCAGTAACCCAAGCGTTCAAGCGCAGCCCATAGCATTGTGATCTTCAAATATTTGGCCCGTGACATTTGGCTCTTTATATCAAGATGGCATTGGGATCCTGGACATACAACACATCTCTTATTCATCTCTCGGATTCATCCCTCCATAATCAGCTGCTCTGTTTTCTCTCTCTCTCTCTCTCTCTCTCTCTCTCTCGCTAGAACATTGAAACTAGGTTTTCTTAACCGTTTGAGTTCGAGAGTGTTTCTGGTGGTCTATTGATGATCTGCGTATTACGGCTACAGTTGGTTCATTGTTCTTGATTCTGTTTCAGTTGTATTTGGGATTTATTGGTTGTAAATTTGCTGGTGATTAATAAAGATTCTTTTACATTGATATTGTGTTCTTGACATTTATGAACTCTTTATAATGAAAACTTTGTGAAAAACATCAAAAGTTGCAATGTATGTAGCTTTTCGAAACTTCCACATGAACTTTGGACAGCCACAAACCCAACAATGTGCTCAAATGGGCCTAACTGATAGATGTGGCTTGTCGAGTCAGATTTCCAACCATATACAATACGTCGTCTAACTCCAGCTATTATATCTTCTACAAAATCAGTGTGCAAAGCAAATTTAATTGGAAAAATTACACGTTTTGTCCTTTATCTTATACCCTTTTTATAGGTGGTGTCTTTTCAAAGAATTTTGATAGGTTTTGCACTTTATAGGGAATTTTGTTACACGTTTTGTCCTTTACCCCTAACCCAGTTAGTTTTTTTGTTAAATCCGATCATGTGACTTACATGTGAGGGTATTTTTGTCATTTCACCTAAAAGGACTAAATATGTAAATAACTTCTCTCCACCACCACCAAACACCCTCCTGCCACCCTCCAACAAACATCCTGGAATTTGTCTAGATCCGGCGTCGGTCGTCGCCTCCGGCAACATGATGAAGCTTTCTGCCATTTACCCACCTGAATTTGCATCAAACCCTCCACAAGCTCCAGGATCGGCTGTAACGTGCCTTGAATAACTGTATCCACTGACGCCTGACACACATGCCAGTTCCCGGTCCATAGCAGTCCGACGTCACCGTTCACCGGATTTACAATCCGACCGACAGCTTCAAACAGTAGCGATTGAAAGCCCATCGGAACCCTAACTTTGCCGTTGTTGGTAACACCACCACAGATACATCCACCATCCACCACAAACACCCAACCACCACCACCATTGCACAGCCTCACTCCACCACTACCCATTCACCCACTAAATCAGAAATCAGTTTCTGCTTTCAAACGCACCGGTCACGCACGGTTTCGCCGTGGACCGTCGTCTACCACCGGAGACACTAACGGACCTTCATCTTCTTCACATTCGGAAGGTAAATCACTAGATATGACGTCGTTTGTAGAAAACGAGTGTTTTTCAAACAAATCGGTGACGGAGATAACGACGTCAACGACTCCGTCGTCTGTAGTATCGTCTTCCATCGGTGGAAACTTAGACGCAAGTGTTTCCAATGGTAAACAGTTTTCTTCGTTAGGTATAGTAGCTCCGGCGCTGACGTTCTCGTCTAGAAAACCACCGCTACCGTCGACTCACCGGAAAAGGTGCAACGCTGATCGTCCTGTACACAAAAACAACTTTTAGAAGCGTTTGAAATATTTTTATTGAAGCGGTTTTGATAAACAAACGCTTCAAAAACCCAAAAAGAGCTAAATTACTACTATAACCCTAATAAAACCGCTGCCTATATAAAGAGTCCGATTTACTTGATAAAAAAATCTATTTTAAATAATATTTTTACATTGAAACGCTTCTAATAATCTCATAAACTCTATTTTAATTCAATTAATAATAGACCCCCAAAATACTCTTTTTTTAACAGCTTTAATCTTCTCTGTCCTCAATAACTCATTTAAAATAAATAACTACTTTTTTAAAACACAAATTTAATTTCAATCGAATTCTAAAGATATTAACTAGTCGTCTTTAACCTCGTAACAAACGTCTTCAATCTCATAACAAAGATCTCCGTGTCATAGGTTTTAACATTAGATTATCTTATCACATAGTTATTAATAAATTTATTTATGTACAATTGTTTGTTTGTAGTTTTAATCACCGCCCAAAATTAATCAAGTTTACGATTTTTAGATTTATTGGGTTTCCTTCTGAATTGGTGTATAGAGATGGATATGACCGGATGATTCCGTTGGTAGCACGATAATACTTTAGTAGTCCGTCACTGATTTGTTGATCAGTTCTGTTTTAGACATAATGAAAAACATATAAACATACCTGATTGCAGCAGTACATGCCAGCAGAGAATCCAGATGGAGAGGCAACAATAAGGTTTGACATGAATGTCAGCTTGGTCTGGTTCCTCCTTAGGGTGCAATCTAATGATGGTGATAAAGAAACCGATAAAGGGGAATCGGTTAGGAGAGGAGGTCGATTGATGTTATGAGAGTAATTAGGTTATGTGCCTAACCTTAGAACCTCTACATAAGTCTCCTTATATATGCACCCAAGAGGAAACCCTAATTAGTTAATAAGGGTAATTAGGCCCATCAACAATTACCAACTAATTATTTAATAGGTTGTTATATATTTTGATCGATATAATGTAAATGATTATACTTTGGTACCTTTGAGTGTTATAGTTGATTTATAAGGCATCAAATTGTACAAGTGAAAATCTTAGTATGTAATGTACTGGAAAAATGTACTTATTTCCATGCGTGAACCCTTAACTTTATGGGTCATGGTATTTTACATTATTATGTATTCACATGACTTAGCTTTATAGTTTATAGTTTTAAATGAAGGCATGCATTTTAGGAATTCTTGTGATTATTCCACAATAATAGATTAGTCTTAGGAAAAACTTAATTTGGAATAACCTTTTAGTGATAGCATTTATCTTAGAGAGATCTTGATTATCATAAGAGACATCATGTTCGATGTGTCCTATTCATTATGCTCTACTTTTCTTCTGTAGTACCTTTATCAGAATAGAGCAATAGGATTATCGTGTCTTAAGAGATAATCAAGGATTTAATTTAAGAGCTAATTCTTATAGAAATTTTAAATAAAGCAAAACATTTTAGGTTTAGAAATTAGAGTGGATGAGATATTGATTTATAGAAGAAAGTTATAGTGAGAAAAGTTATGGGTACTTAAAATAAGGCAGACGAAATGATCATAAAATTAATGAAGGATCATTAATATAAGAATCATTATGTGAAGAGGTTGTGATATGTCTATTACTAACATCAAAATAATAGACTTAATTAAAATTCTACTTAAATGAAGACAAATCAGCTTTGGCCAAAAGTGTAATCATTTAAGCATGTATGCAAAGTAATCGTGACAAATCAGCTTTGGCCAGAAATGAGACGATCACTTTAGTTATGCACTTGTTAAGAATGCTATACATGAATGAATTAAATCAGCTTTGGCAAGAAATTAAGACATTCACGTTTGTAATGCATACTCAACATGGCTTTTATTATACTTGAGCAATAAATAGATGTATCAAATCAGCTTTGGCCAGAAGTGATACATCAGAAGCTCACCCAAGTTAAGCCATTTTGGTTTTGTAAAACATTATTTGATTCTGATTAATTATCTAATTACAAAACCAATTATTTAATAGCTAAATTTTAGTTCACATTAAACAGCCTGAAATAATGAGGTTTCGAGTTAGTCTTAGGTCTCGAGTGAGATCTCGACTCAGTTATGAGGTCTCGAGTGAGATCTCGAGTCAAGTCTCGATTCATCTTGTGGTCTCGACTCGGAACCATGGTCTCGAGTACTGAATTTTACGAGATCTCGACTCCATAATGAGGTCTCGAGTCGCAACCATGGTCTCGAGTTGTGAAGATTTAAAACCCTTAGTCGAAACCTCAATGGTCTCGAGTCGAAACCTTATGGTCTCGAGTAGAAACCTTTGTGTCGAGTCGAAACCGTTGTCTCGAGTTATAAAGATTTGAGAACCCTTATGATTTTGAGTCGAGACCTTGTGGTCTCGAGTCGAGATCTTGGTCTCGGGTTGTTAAAAGTGATCTCGAAACTCCTGTTAACAGCTGTTTTTTGTGAAAATAACTGAAAATTTGAATTCTTAGGGATTTTGAGATATGGTTTCCTGTTTTAGTGATGATCTAATTTCATCAAATATTTAGAAAATTTTATCTGTTGATCTAATAACAGTTTTTTCGAAAATTTTTATTAGTTAAAACAGATCAAAACATGGAAAAACACTCAATAATCCAAATCATATTTCAAAACATAAAGGAATTTTGAATTTTCCGAATAATACATGATGAACCCTAAAAATAAAATAATAATTCTGGAACCCGAAACGTGATTTTTTTTAAGGCTTTTAAACAGATTTCGGTAATAAAAACATAACCCATTTGATTTCGAGTAAACATAATATTAGTCTTTTTCCGAAATCATTGATCTCGAGTGGCTATATGCAACTCGAAACCGGCTGTAAATTATATTAGGCTTTCAAAATTCCGTTTTCCAGATTTCTATCCCAGAATTGATGGATACGAAAACATAACTGACTAATCAACATATGCTCTGATACCACATGTTGATCAGTTCTGTTTTAGACATAATGGAAAACATATAAACATACATGATTGCAGCAGTACAGGCCAGCAGAGAATCCAGATGGAGATGCAGCAATAAGGTTTGACATGAATGTCAGCTTGGTCTGGTTCCTTGTTAGACCCAGTTCAGGCTCAAAACAACTTCTTTTCACGTAATATGGCAAATGATTTCAGTAGATGTGAAAAAGATGTGCGGAAATGGAAATCAGACTTTCAAGAAACAAGACCTACAGAATTATCAAGTTTATATCACTTTGAAACAAAATGGTTTACAAGGTGATTGAAAGATTATTATCTAATACAAACGAATCTTGAATTCTGTGGGGGAGAGAGCAATGGAGTTTAGGTGTATGTGTGAATGCTAAGCTTCAAACTCACTTTGCTTCTCCTGGTTTAGCCTTCTATTTATAGACGGCTTGTATGAATAAACAATAGTTTATTCATACAATAATTTCTGCAAAAAGTAGCCAATTGACATATTCATTGATTCCAACGTTCAAGTTGCCTTTTTCATCATGATATCATTTAATGTCAACTTGCTTCGGTAAGTGTGGCAGGACAGAGCCAATTTCAGACAAGTGGGTTGTTTCATCAGAAATTCTGATAAACCACTTCATCAGAAATTCTGATGAACAAATCATCAGAAAATCCTTGATGATCAGAATCGTCAGATACTGATGATATTTCATCAGAAATATCATCAGATCCATCAGAAATGACCTTTTCTGATAATCCAATTCAGCTATTGATCAACTTGTGATTCTTTGAAGTAGATGCTATGTATTCCGGTTGTCCCATCTGATCTTCTTTTTCTAGTTCGTGATCTTCAGGACTGTGATCTCTTCATAGATCCAGTTGATTGTGTTTTTCTTCAATACTTACAAATAAAGTTTCCTAACAGTTTCCCCCTAAGTATTGTAAGAAAATGAACTACCTCTATATCAAACATAAACAACTTTCTTTGAAAGAAAAATTCAAAAACAACTAAGTTCAGAAACATTTGAACATAGTCAAACCAACTAAAAATCAGACACTGATAAAATATTGTTCATAAACAGGAAATTTAATTTTATTAAACTGTTTAGTTGATCTTCACTCCACTTCTGTATTTGTCTCCAGGTTTCAGCTTTTTCTTGTTGTCAATTGCCTTTTGAGTTTCTTTGTACATTTCTTTATACCATCCTCTTGCTTCCATCCAATTTTCAATGCACTCTTTAATTGTTTTTCTCAACTTTTCATTGTTCTTTCCCTTCTTTTTGAGCTGCTCTTGTTTTTCATTCATGCAGTTTTTTATGTATTTCAGAGTTTGATTTGAATACCTGCATATGTCACTGATTCTGAACAGAGCTTTCTCATTATTAGCATCTTTGAAGACTACACTCATTTCTGGTTGATCAAAGATTGCTCCAGTTCTTAATAGTTTAGAAGCAATTTTAGCTGGAATTGAAGTGTTCGGAGGTGGTATTAGCACTTTGTTGCTGTACTTAAAATTGATACATAGATCAAAGTCTGCCAGTGCAGCTCTTTTGTATAACTTTGCTCCTGCACTTTTGAGACTTTCAAGGGCTCTTCTGATTATAATTGAATTACCTTTCATTTCATCAATGATTTTCTTCATTTTGACTATACCCAATGGGTGAATATAATCAGCCAGATCTGCATCAGTAATCTTTTGTTGACTGTTGTCTTTTCTGATCAAGGTATACTTGTTTTGTGCTTCATTGCCTAGGATGCCTCCTCCAGTGGTCATTGTGTCAATTCTTTCAATTGATACTATTGGTTGGTCATGTGCTTGTGTAAAATTACCCAACCTCCATTGTTTCTGTTTTCAACAATACCTTTGCTCATTGGAGAGAGTGGTCTCTTTGGGTTGTCTTCTGGACCATTCCAATAGAAATTCTTTAGATGTTCTTCAGGATACATAATAGTGTGTAAATCACCTTTTAGCACTTCCATTTCTCTGATGTTTCCTTCTGAATCTTCTATCATTTCTTTTCTTGGCCTTTTTGAGGAAGTCACTTCATGTTCCATTCTTCTCTTTTCTTTTCTTTTGTATCCATTAATATGCTCAACTCTGTTTCTCCTGTGATGGTTGTAGAAACTGGTTGTACTGGAACATGAACTTTCGGTTGTACCCTTGATGTGTCTGGCTTTGAGACATTTGGTGGAGGACCCATGAGTATCTTCTGTTTATCTTGAGGTGGACCCATGGGTTGCTTCTGTTTTTGAACTGTTGAGGTTTCTGTTGGTTTGGTTTGATCTTGTTAAACAATTTCTGGTTGTTGTTGAGAAGTTTCTGATCTTCTTGCTTGTCTTTCTTGTGGAATTGGGGCTTTCAGTTCATGAAGATCAATATTTGCTAGTCTGGCAACATTATACTGCAATCTCTTAACTAACAGATGAACATTAGTAAGAGCTTGAGTATTTGTTTCCTCTTGTTTCTTCATTTTCTGTATCTCTTGATTCTCTTGATTTCTTTGTGCAGCTAATTCCATCAACAGTTTCTCAAAAGCCTCAGTCATGCTGCTGTTGTTGGCTCTGAGGAACTGTATTTCTTCAAGAAGCTTCCCTGAACTTGAGCTTTCTCCTGCAGTTGCACCCTCATCCATCTTTTTCTTGATATCATTCAGTTCCTTGATAGCTTTCTCAATTTCTGATGAGCTTTCTTTATTTTCTGATGATTTTTGCAATTTGTTGAGAGTTGCAGTATTGTCTTCAGTTTGCTTCTGCACAGTTTTGACAGTTTCTGACAAAAACTTGATCTCTAACTTTTGATTTCTGATTTCTTCTAGTATTAAATCAAGTTTTTCTTCTGTTGCTGTTTTCACAGTAGCATCTTTATCTTCAGGTTCTCTTTGAAATTGTTTAGGTGACATAGATTGATGTTCTTGGGAAATTGGAAAAACAACAGATGTTTCTCTTCTACCACCAGCAGAAAACACATTCTCTGCTGTTTGAAGGTTAAAAGGATTGGACGAATCCAAATTCACTATATCCTCACCAGAAAATTGAAACAAATTCAAGTTCTGGGTTTCCTCATATCCTTGAACCTTTTCAGGTTCTCCATGAGTTGTTGAGAAACTTTTTGTTTTCTCATCCAGGTTTCCTTGATCAGCAGGCTGATCTCCACCTGTTGTTACTACATTTTCCTCCTCAGAATCTGATTCAGAAAATGAGTCTTTTGTTTTACTCACATCTTGTTTTGAAGAAATAGTATCTCTAAATAAGATTTCATGTTTTCCTTGAATTGATTCGTCAGAATCATAAAATATGTTTATTTTAGACTGTTGTGCACCTGTTTCTCCAATGTGTGAGTCTTCAGCATGATGTCCTTCAGCCACAGGATTCATATCTATATCTTTATCAGCTAGATGAGGATCAGATTCATCCTACTGTTCCATTCTTGGTGTGCTTGACTCCTGTGCATCATGCTCCATAGGGGCGGTTGTCCTTTAACTTTAAAAATTACACTGTATGTCCTTTATGTTTGTAATCATTAAGGGGCGGTGTCCTTTCAGCTGAACCCAGTTAACTTTTTTATGTTAAAACCCCTCACGTGTAACTTTGTAAAACTCCTTAACAGCTGGGACCATATGTGTAACTTTGTAAAACCCCACACCTGCAACCCATTTCCATTCTTCTCTTTATCATAAAGATGAAAAAAGGAAACTTCATCCTGCTCTTCAATTATTTATATTACCAATGTCATCATCTCTCTCATTTCAACATCCTTGTCTAACAGTAGCCCGGTTTGTTCACCGGCACCGCCCTCCTGTTCTCTCTCTCCACCGCCCAAAACCACCGCCATAAAACCCGTAGAACCATCGCCGCCAAGAAACCCTCGGCTGCCTACCACCATCTACTTCATCCCTATATCCGGCCGGCCACGCTAGGTTTCCGGCAAACCTCTGGCGACCAGATCTGACCTTGCATATCTTATTATGATGTGGATCGACATCTTTAACCTGCATTTCTTGATCATAGTTCTAACGCCTTTGGCTCAATTTTTTAACTCATTGATGTCGTCGTTGCTAGAGAAATCGTGGCAAAGGACTTGGGAAGGAATCTGTGTTGATGATGTTAGTGTTCGCCAATGAAAACCACAAAATCAACACCTTTCGTGCCAAAATCGGTGATTCGAATGAAGCTTCTTTGAACATGTTTCATAAACCGGTTCATCTCTCTCTTTAGAGTTGTTTAAAGTACCTTTTTTCTATTTGTTTTCGCATTATATATTTTACACCCCTAACTGGATTTATCTTTCGTCCATAGCTAGGGGCTTCAAGGAGGTCTCTCACAGTGAAATCTTCAAAGAGGTGAGTTGATCTTAATAGGTTGTGTTTACAGTCGAATCAATATGGGACCCATGAAAGGTTTTGTTCTTTAAAATGTTTTTGTGAATGCAGGTGATGCTTGAGCTTCCAGTGACAGCAAAAAAGAGCGAGGAGTTGCTTCAGTTGGTTGGCCGGAGAAAGATGAAAAATTATGAACACGTTCATTCAGTAAAAATACTTTATTTATGATAGGATATTAGTTAGTAATCAAACATGTATGAGTTTTATGATTTACGACCAAACTATGCAGTATAGGGGCATTTTGGTCATTACATACATCATTTGAGAACTTAATTGAAAATCTGAGTTATGATTAAGTACCTACTGTGAAAACTTTCTAAATATGTTATAATATTAGTATGTATTAAATTTTGATTAATAGTTATGGTTTAAAACCATACTATGCGCCAAAAGGACGTTTTAGTAATTAAATGACGTAATTTACAATCTTTAATCAAAACTCAGGTTATAATCGGTTTCATAATATCAAAATATGTTAATTACATTAACATATCAGTAGGTAAATCATTTGCAAGTTCGTTGTTGATTAAAACCTTGTTTATTGCAAAAAGGGCATTTTGGTCAAAGTTGGGCATAATATAGAAACTTGCATATAAACTCAGAATCTGATTATGATTGTGAGGTTTGTGTTAGGATCGATTTCGTAACTCCGTTGAATGCGTAGATCACATATCTTGTGCGGAATCCAAGTACGTGAGTGGATCAAACAAGAATCTAGTAATTAAATGTTGTTTTCTATTGATGATGTAAACGTACAATACCACGAAAACAAACGACAAGAGTTTCCCCTTTCTGTCTTCAAAAGTACTAAATGAACAAGACTCTGCTCCGTGCGAACCAACTCCAAACCCTAGCTTTGCGCCCATTCGTGCGAACCAGCATATACATGTGTGTATTCTTTAGTTTAAGCCATGTCTTGTCCTATTTGCTCAGCTACGATACGTTATTGACGCAAACGATAGACATATACACTCACAGGCTCCCCCTTGGATATCGCTGCAGTTAATTTCGTAGTTTTTTCTTTCACTATGAGTCTTAGCAAGATTTGACATCTTCCACAAATAAGGACCCGAAACTTCCAGAGAGGATGATAGAATGATTTTAAGAATGGTGCACTTGAAAATGGAGGTCTAAGGTGCTATTTATACGGAGATCACGATTCGGATCATCACAGGTGTTAGCAAGAGTTCGGGGATGAGCACAAGTGTCCCATAACGTGGCAATAGCAGCCATGAAGCCCCCTATTTCGATTTAATGGTTTCATGCAGGTTTGCTTGGTGCCCACACATTGGCAAAGCTTACCCCCCCACCCCTAATTTTCCGAAACCAGGGGGCGGAAATGTATATACCAAAAAAATTTCTATACGAAAGTACTATTCATAACACTACGCATCGAAAAGTTCAGGGGGTCGGGCGCCCCCTCGGGCTATGCCTAAGCTGTGCCAATGTGCCCACACATTTTTGTCACTGGCGACCCTCTACGGATTGTAGAGGGTTCGCTTTTGCGCTCCGTAGAGACCTGGGTGCACCAGGTTTTCACCACCTCCTTGCGGACCGTATAGACTAGTTGTCCACGGTCCGTAGACGACGACCAAAAATCCAAAAATTTCATATGTTTCCATATATAGTCCCTCCATATGCTAACTTTTAAATATTGTCACAAATGGTCCTTCTCGTCCAATATTTGGCTCATCTGAGAGTATTGGCTCGACCGTATAGCATCAAGCTCGCGGTCCGTAAAGGGTCACTCAGAGGCATAGTTTCAGCATGTTGACACCTTTAGTCCATCCACACTCATACTTTCCATAATTGGCAAAATTAGTCCCTCCCTGCCAACATTAGGCACAATTCGAGTCAACCCGGTTGGGTTGGCGGTTTGACCCGTTTAACCCGTTGTATAATATTATATTTTTTACAATATGTTTTATGTTATAAATTATACTAGGTTATAACCCCGTGTATTACACGGGTTGAATAAATGAATTTTATATACCAAATAATAAAACATTATCTTTTTAAAAGCCTCCTTTATTGCACGGGTTGAAGAAATGTAATTTTATATATTAAATAATAAAATAAGTTATATCTATAAGAACCATATGTATTGTACGAGTTGAATAAATGTAATATTATATACCAAATAATAAAAAAAATTATATCTTTAAAACCATTGTATTACACGGGTTGAATAAAAGTAATATTGTTTACCAAATAATAAAAAAAGTTATATTTTTAAAAAACCCCATGTATTACATGGGTTGAATAAATATGATTTTATATACCAAATAATAAAAAAATATATATTTAAAAAAAGTAACGGATTTTTTTATATTTAAAGTAGGATAAGATTGAATATTAATCTGAATTAACGGATTTTTTTATATTTAAAGTAGGATAAGATTGAATATTAATCTTTATTTATTTAGTTAATATAAGATTGAAAAATCATATGATTGAATAGGTAGGAGGTTGTATGATGATAAATCGGTTAACCGTACTGAATGATAAAGATAATAGTGATTGTTGAACAAATTAATTAATCGAATTTAACATAAACATTTGTGATGTTAGGTGGATTTTTTTTAGAAAAAATTACAAGTTTTGTCCTTTATGTATGTCCCAAATTGCAGGCGTTGTCCTTTAAACCAAAACTTGACAGGCGGTGTCCTTTGTGTTTTCAAAATCTTGCACGTTTTGTCTTTTAGGCCAAACTTAGTTAGATTTGTTAGTTAAATCTGGTATCAATGGGCTATTTTGTAAAAAAAATTATTCAGGGACTAAATTGTACAAAACTTAATATTATTGAGTAAATTACTAACCATCATCACCACCACCCTTCATCACCATCACCACCACCCTCCACCGCCGCCACCACCACCACCGCCACCGCCACCACCGCCACCACCACCACTACCGCAGCCATGATTGTGGATTCAGAGCATTTAGATGGGATTCTTTACAAGATTCGGATGGGAAGAATGCCCTCATGGTGCATAACAAATGGAAGATATCCAAAGTATGGTTTTTTGAGGTAAAATTTGCAACTTTAATCAATCAACAACATTTAAAAGCTCAAAATCCCAAATTTGGGAATGGGTTATCTTATCTTGATGATGAAAAATATCCCAGATCTCCACAATATCCAAATTATGGATTTTGAGGCAAAGTTTGTAACTTTAATCAAACAAGAACATTTTACAAGCTCAAAATCCCAAATTTGAGTGAATTAACCCTTTAAAATCCCACATTTAAATATGGGTTCTCTTAATTTGATAATGATCAGAGCTTTTTCTTTAAAGGGTTTGATAAACTATACCAAAAATGGTATTTAATGCTTCCTTAACAAGAGCCATAAATCACCAAAACCCCTAGATATTTACACATGATCTCTGCAACAAACCAAAACCACATTAAACTCACCAAATCTTTAGAGAAAGAAAGAAAAATAATAATAATAAAAACAGAGAGGGTTACTAACCTGTTTTTGGATTTAAGGAAAGATCCACAGTAAAGATACAAATTTTCTTCACCAAATTAATGAATTTAAAGAAACTAAACAAACCCACTTATCTAGTGATCTGAATGAACAAATCCCACAAGATAAAAGTGAAGGAATCTGAAGAAAATTTCAATTTTTTATTTTCTTTTTTTGGTAAAATGAAAAGTTTCCTCTTTTTCTTTGTTGTCTATTCAATTTCCCACTGACTTTTTAACCCGTTGGAAAACATAAAGATTGCCTCCCTAGCTATAGCCCTCAAACAAACCCTAAACAACAGAAGTTTGAATCGAGAAATGGTGGTGGCGGTGGTGGTGGTAATGGGTGGATGGTCGTGATGAGGGAAGGTGATCGTTGAGCGGCGGAGGGCGGTGGGTGTGGTGGTAATGGCGGTGGTGGTTGCAGGTGTTTGGGGGCGGTGGTGAATGGGGTCAAATGGGGAAGACGACATTTGGGGGTTTTATATTTTTAAGTTTTGTCAATTTAGTCCCTGAATAATTTTTTTTACAAAACAGCCCCTTGATACCAGATTTAACTAACAAATCTAACTAAGTTTGGCCTAAATGACAAAACGTGCAAGATTTTGAAAACACAAAGGACACCGCCTGTCAAGTTTTGGTTTAAAGGACAGCGCCTGCAATTTGGGACATACATAAAGGACAAAACTTGTAATTTACTCTTTTTTTTATTATTTGAAAGTTAATATCAACTTTGGAATTTGTATGAATTTTTATTAGATTTGATTAAATATTATTGATAATAAAAATTTGTATTAGATTAGATTTTAGATTTGATTAAAAAACACATATAAACTTATTCTCATTATCTTCGATTTATGTAGATCCAAAATGAGAAAAATTAGGAATTAACTCAATAAACATACTATTGAAATGGATAAAAAAAACCCGTATACATACAAACATGTGATAATATTGATATGTAAATTTAATTTAATACCCTTTATCAACAAAATTAAGAATTTATCTATAACATTTTAAAAAACTTGCAATAATAAGAATTTGAATTAATTTAGATTAAATATTATTATTATTAGTATTATTAATAATTTTAATCAATTAAGGCCATGGGGTATGGGGCGGGGGTTTGGGTGTGGGGCGGGCTAGCAAGATGACATGGCGGGCTCTCAATGGCCAAACCAAACTAGCCATTTCACATGCCTCCATGTGTCAACCCAAGCCCCCAACCCAAGCCCCACCATACCCCTGGGCGTGGTTTTTTTTTCCCATTCCACATGTCAACCAATGCCCAACCCAAGCCCCACCATACCCCACGGTCTAAATGAGAGAATGACAAGTGTCCCAAAACAAGTTTCTTTTATTATATAGTATAGATTTGGTGTATGTTTTATGTTATACTTATAACTTAAAAATAGAAATTGACATAAGATTTTATAATTTTAATATAATTTTATTATCTAATTTGTGTTTTTTTAGTAGATATTAATTTTAATATCTTAATATGCTGAAAAAATAAAAAAATTCGTGTTGAACGAGTCGGGTTCGGGTCAGCCTGCGAATATTCGGATCAGGTTCGGGTTCGGTCGGGTTAAACCCGCCAACCCGTGAACACGACTCATTTAGCACCCCTATCTATCTTCTACCCGCCGCAAACACGACGTGGCAGGAACTTGTAAAGTAAAACTCCTACGAACGTGGGCAGCGAAAATTCTAAACCGCCAATGTTTAGCCTAAAATGCCAAACCGCGCGAAACAAAACCTTACTTTATTTTCATATCCCAGTCGTCCACAGCTAGGGTTATTTCTTCACAACTTTTGCTACAAATCAGTTAGGGTTCTTTGAAATACACGATTTCATCACAGATTTGCTCCAAGTCGCATTTAGGGATTTTCAGAACTGTATTTTTATCGAAGGAAACAATTCATCTACTAAATCCACCTCAAATTGGTGATGTTATTCTACCCTCTATTATACATTTCATATGTTTTGTGAGTTTGTCTGAACTGGATGATGATTTCATGTTAGGGTGAGCTTTTAACTTTTGAAATCAATCGTTGTAGGCAAAGTGTTGTTTGTGGAAGTGCAGAAAATGTTCTACAACAAGTGTTTTTGGTATATAGAGGGTTGGACGGTAAGATCCCTTCTAGGAAGGCCCTTTAAAACAGTTGTTTGAATATTGAAAATGCCTTTGATGGCAAGGGCAAGGCTACTTCTCTGCATAAAACTTTGGAGAATTTCAAGGAAACGACTTATCTTTGGCTTTCGAACAGGGCGAGCTCTTCGTTTCAGGTTTGGACGATATGGGCCGACCAAAATGTAGTTATGTGATTTGATTTTTT
This sequence comes from Helianthus tuberosus, assembly GCA_030545235.1. NCBI lineage: Eukaryota > Viridiplantae > Streptophyta > Magnoliopsida > Asterales > Asteraceae > Helianthus > Helianthus tuberosus. The sequence goes on along the minus strand of CM060365.1, from coordinate 93,243,047 downwards.
ATGTTCTGTTTTTTTTCCTGTTTGCTTGTAATTTTGTTCCCTCTCAGTTACTTGCTGGGAAGAGTTGTTTGGAATGAAAAGCCTTTCCATTAAAAAAAAGTTGCATTTTTTAGTAATCCTAGTAGCAAATCAACAGTTGTGAAGTTCTACTCTTTCTAATATTAATTTAGTTGTTATTAATCAATTATTTGGTGTTTGTTACATATGTCTGTTCTATATCCCGTTTCACTAATTATTCTTTGAGAATTGTAGATGACTTGATGGAAGTGCCCTGTAGAAGTATCTCCTCTATTAGGCCAGCCGACACGGCAAACAAATAGAAATACGTGAAGTAAGGAAATAGGTGTCTTTTCCAAACGAAGATGAGCTTTGCTATTTGTTCCTGGATAAGAGGTACATTTACTCAGCTACAAACTATCTATATTCTATTTTCCTCAAACATATACTCTGCATTCCCCAAATACATTTCATCTTCCTACACATATAAGCTTATGAATACATATACTTATGCTTATATACACTTATATAGCTAACTTCTATAAACAGGGGAATGTTATGGAAGCTTATGCCACAAGTCGTCAATTTGAATCCAAAATATTTCTTCAGTCATGTTACAAGGTCTCTAATTGTATATCCACCAACCCAAGGGAAAGCTACAACGTCGTTCCACAACCAGCAACAATCCAGCTTGGCAGAGGAACTTCATTTACCTCTATACTTGACTCTGGCTGCCCTCTTCACTATTTCAACTTTCTTTCTTATGAACGACTTAGAAATCTTTTGAACTTTAACTTTTTACTGGCAGGTCTTTACAGTCTATCTTTTACTATACTTACAGATTTATCACTAAAAACTGTTAAAAGTAATTTACTGTCTTTTACACTCGATTTTTCAGATTACATTGGAAGATTTGACACTTTCACTTGCGATAAAAGAACATCTGGCAGAAGGCTTCTCAAGTTTTTGCTTCAAGATGAGAAGTAAGTAGTTACTCTCATTTATCATTACCTAACACTTTACGTACATTATAAACGTTGCTGTAACTACCAACTCAATCTTTTACCTTAGTGAAAAGTTGGCTGAGGTACCATTATGGGAAGAAATTGCCAAAACAGTAGATAAAACAGCTTTAATACATGTCCCGTATCAGTGCATCGTGCTGTTACCTCAACGAAACTTACTGAATTCGGACGTATCCAGCTAACATGTACTACTGTTACGTTTACATCAACCCGGCATAGAAGAGGCGAAGTATCTGGCTGTAAGGTTAAAACCTCTTGTTTTTACAAAGAGTATGTATCCTATTTGTAAATATAAATACTATATATACATTTAAATCTATAATCTGTTACCAGGTTTAAAGAAAAATATAACACTCTTTTCCCTGATGAAAAAACTCAAATGACACTAGCCGAACTCAAACAGAAGAATCCTGAAGAAATGAGTGTAATTTACAACTCCCTTTATAATTAAATTCATCCTTTATTTATTTACACCTATACTTTTATACTATAATATAACTTTATCATGTAATTTTACAGAAACGGAGTTTCACCTGCCAGCCTCAATTACAGATTTCATTGAAAACAGAACATGGTACTACAAAGGATGCACGCCCGTTGCAACAAGAAGCTAAAACAAGAGACGGCGTGTTAGTTTGCTTCGACCATCCACACAAACAACAACCAAAATTCATGTAATACAATATATACACACACACACACATTCATATACATATTAACGACAATTAAATCATTTGCATCCAACAGCAAAGATAAAGGACATGACTGACGAAGCCACAGAAACGCTATGTGATGATGCGGTTGTTTCCCTTACGAAAAAGAATGCAGCCAGATAGTTGTGCTCGAAGGTACACTGATCCGGATGTTATACCTGACTCACTTCAAGAAGGCACATCCCAAAAGTTTTCCAGCTTCAACTCAGCAACCGCATCCAACCAGGCTCACTAAGGTTTATTGTAAATCGTGTATTCGATCCCACTACCGTCCCACATGAGACGTATAAACCGATTACTGCTGACTAGACCTGGCAAACGGGTTGGGTCGGGTCGGGTCGGGTCATGGGTCAAAACGGGTCAATTAAAAAAAGGGTTGTTTTGGTTCGGGTCGAAACGGGTTCAGGTCAAAACGGATTTGGGTTGTAACGGGTTCGGGTCGGAACGGGTTTCGGGTCAGAACGGGTTTCGGGTCGGGTCGGGTCGTGTTGGTTAAAAATTTTTTTTTTCTTTAAAGTGATTGTACATCAAGGGGCAATTTTGTCGGGTTAAAACGGGTCCGGGTTGGTAACCTTCGAATAATGTACCTACTTTGTCACCCAAACGATACTGGTCGAAACGGTACGGGTCGAAACGGTTCAATTCGAAACGGTACTAGTCGAAACGGTACGGGTCGAAACGGTTCGATTCGAAACGGTGCTGGTCGAAACGGTACGCGTATTTTATGACTGCTATAGAAGTAATCACAGTCTGTTATATGTAATTTTACTTTAATTTGGATTGATATTTCTCAGTGGATTGCTTTAGTCCGAAGGCATGCAAAAGTTGTGGCATATGATAACATCGTATTTCCAGTTTTCAAGAAGTTATGTAAGGTCTGTAGTTCATAGATTCAAATATCAGTGCTAGTTTTTCTCCTCCTGATTTCTTATTATAAGATAAACACAGAAAAGAAAATCATTGTTGACCCATTGGTTTTTATTTGTTACCAACATTATTCGATTAATGATTTTCGGAGACGTCCACCCTTGGTTATTAGTAAAGGAAAACAGAAACTTGTAAGTTATAACATGTTTCTTGATCAGTTGTTAAAGTCAGCCTAGAACTTGATTGTGATTTTTGTAAATATGCAGAAACGGTTCGATTCGAAACGGTCGAAACGGTACGGGTCGAAACGGTTCGATTCGAAATGGTATGGGTCGAAACGGTTCGATTCGAAACGGTACTGGTCGAAACGGTACGGATCGAAACGGTTCGCGTCGAAACGGTATGGGTCGGTTCGCGTCGAAACGGTACGTGTCGAAATGGTTTGCGTCGAAACGGTACGGGTCGAAACGGTACGAGTCGGTTCGCGTTGAAACGGTACGCGTCGAAACGGTACGGGTTGAAATGGTTCGATTCGAAACGGTACTAGTCGAAACGGTACAGCTCGAAACGGTTCGCGTCTATTATAAGATGGAATTTCAAATGACCTATTTCTTTAAGACACTAACCCACATTGACCCATTTCTTTAATGTTGTCAACCCGTTTTGACCCGAAAATAATAAGATGAAATTTCAAGTGACCCATTGTGACCCATTTAGTTAAAATATCTTACCCAAACCAACCCATATAATTTTAAAAGTAACCCAAACTAACCCATTTGGAAGGCTTTGGGTCAAGATTGCCCCCTCTACTGCTGACAAAGGTAAAAAAATCGCCTCACTTACATTTCACTTAGTTTATACTTGCAGCTTCTGATTAGACCATCAACTCATTTTTGCACTCTCAACAACAGCTTTAGTGAACACCAACTCCAACAACATCGACCATCTCTCCGAGCACACCGGAAATAACATCCGCTGCCAAAAGACAGCTCCAGTTCCCAGGTACGCATTCACTGAAATCCAAAAATTCAACTACTACATTACTACATCAAACCATAAAGTGTACTACATCAACTTTTCCATGTATAGAGAGACCTTTCTAAGATTCTAGCATTTGCCACAGGTGAAAAAGCGGCCAAGAAAAAGGAGCAGTGAAGCACACTTCAACACCTATGATAACTTGCTGGCCTTTTTTCACTGATGTAGATATACCTTTTGGGCAATGAAGCACCTCTGAAGTCCAACTCGAACACCTATGTGGGAATCTGAATCTATGTGCGCCTACCCGCAGCGTAGCACGGGTCCTGTTACTAGTTTCAAATAGATTTGCTGTTAATCTTTTTTATCTTCTTTATAGATTTATATCTTGTAGAAATTTGTGTATTGTTGGATTTGTGAACATAACTAATTAGTGTTATTTAATTTGAATTCGTAACTTCATGAATTGGTGTATTGGTGTACTGATGTTTTAGCAAAATTGATTTTGGCAGGAAATATAATAAAAAACACATTCGTTATATTGCAGCGTTTTCAAAATATTATATATTATTTTATTGTTTTTAGCTTATGACGAAACCGCGGCTAAAGCTAAGTTTATTATTTTAATTTATTTTTGTTAACCGCTACAAAAATAACTTTGACAACGCTGCAAAAGGCAGCGTATTTTTTGAGGCGCCAACTTTTGAAGCGCTCCATAAACGCTCCCAAAAATAAATTCCACCGCTTCTAAAATCATGTTTTGTACTAGTGTGTTGCTTCCGTACACAGATCTGGAAGCGATTGCCATTGTTGTTCCAAGAGAAGGTGCCATTGTTGTTCCAAGAGAAGAAGATCGACGGTTCACTTTATCCACGGTAATTAATCACCGATCTGACGGTCCTCAATTTAACACAGTGATCATAAATTTATAATGTTTATAATTTGATTGATTTCTCATTTAGTGAGTGATTTAGAGAGAGAGAATAGTGTGGTGGGAAGGGGTGAATGGGTTTTATATCATTAAAAAACGTTTATTAATATATTATAGTGTTAAAAGACAATAATACTCTTATATGGGGTCAACATAATCAGATTTAACTAGAAATATTAACTAGGTTAGGACCAAATGACGTAACGTGTAAGGATTTTTCCTATAAAGGGCAATACCTGTCAAAATTCGTTGAAAATGACACCGCCTGTAAAAAGGGTATAAGATAAAGGATAAAACGTGTAATTTATCCAAATTTAATTTTTCTTGTAAACCACTAAAAATAATTATTCTATCATAGATGGATTAATTATTGTTTTAAAACTCTTAAACAACATCAAAAGATTGATTTTAACTACTGATTTGTAAAATTATATTTAATTATTCAAAACCCTAGGACTTATTACTACTTCGCCCTAAACATCTTAATCATACCATCTTAATCAAAATCTAGGACATCCTTAGTAAAAGGTTGATTATCAAGAAACTTCAAGAACACAAGGTGAGTTTTCATAGCCTTTTTTCTTTCTTACTTTAGGGGTGAAAACATGTACTTGCAAACGTTTTTATACAATTCATTATGACATTGTTCTATATACTTGCTTGCTTAAACTTGATATGCATGTTGCATACATTATAGTCGTATAAGGCCTTCTCGTTCATATCATGCACAACCATTAACTTGTAAAAACCAACGGTATCGCACAAGTAGATCTATTGGTGTGGCATACCCATTCAAACCTGGGTAGGACGTTGAATGTTTGAAACCCGACATACATCATGAAGGCATTCGTCATTAGGTTTGGTTGTAGACTTCATGATTATGTGTTTAAATTCTTGTATGTTGAATAATGTTATGAATTATATCTTGTAACTCTTATCTTTTATAAATATGAGACAAACCTATGGAACTCACCAACTTTATAGTTAGACCCGTATTTTTACATGTTTTTGGGTGATGGACATTAGCTGGTTGATTGCTCACATAGGATTGCTTGGACCTAGTTTATTTAAAATCAAATGTTTATTTGTTTCTTGTTTTGTTTTGGAAAAACGAATTTTATGAGAGTCTTCTTTTGAAATAACTAGCCAGCCCATTATCTTCTCTATTGATCAAATGAAGTTGTGAGAGTCTTTGGATGTCCCATCTGGGTAAGGAACTGATTGAAATACAGATTCCGGAACTCCCTCTTCATAGCATAAACATTAGCTTCTGATCATACATCCAACTAATAATATTATGGTGTGTAGTAAAGGTGTTTCTCCCCAAGTGGTTGAGAGTTCGACTCTCATTGTGGACATCGGTGTAGATTTAAGAGTAGATTTGGAGGGTGTTTGGGTTATTTGTTCTAAAAAACAATGTTAATTAATAATGCTAAAAAAAGCAACGTTTATAATGCTGCCAACTTGTGGAACCTATTTCTCCTCAACTTAGAATAAACTGAATGAATCAATGGTCTACATATACACGGCCAAATTTCTAAGGTAATTTTATACCTTTTCAATTTAGAAGAGAAAGCCAATAGACTACCATATAGTCACTTGCACAAAATGTTATCACAAATCTGCCTACAAATGCAAACCAACCTACTCGTGAGCTTTGCTCGACGTTTTCCAACTAACGCATCAAAGAGGTGCCTGAACAAACCATCTCTTAACCATTTCATAGCATTCTTCGGGCTTGAACTCTGGAGCGGTGTGACCTGCTCCCTACACAAACAAAGGCCGGTTGCAAGTATTAACAACTTCCCTAGCTACATTTGTGTACGTAACCAACCAAACTTACCTTCACGGTTGCAAAAACTAAAGAATAATCGTCACGGGCATATGTGGTTTTGTAGCCTGCTTCCTGACTATTGACATACCATGCCTCCCAGTTGCTATCAGTGATCGTCAAGTTTAGAGAAAGTATCCATTTACGGGTGCCCACATGTGGTACCATCATATCGTGATCACCACTATTGCCAAAAATAATTAGGAAATAATAAATATTTGTTTGCAGAAAGTAATCATAGATCATAGTTTTTGAAATAAGCATGCATAAATATATGTTTCTATACCTGAAAACTAAAGCCCGGCAATTTCTCTTTGTTAGATTTGCATGGTAGACTACACTATTTTGGACGTTGAAATTGTAAGCCGGCATTGACGGTTTGCCATAGTTGTAGGTCATATCAGTGTTACATAATGTCCACTCTTTTACTGTACCCTATTTACATCCATCATACGATGAGATCCGAAAGAAAACCAGATCATATATAGTTATCTAAAAGCAATGTAAACGGCATTTGTGATTGTTTTGACAGTCGCAATAAGTGTAGTTTCTACCAAAATGGGCGCATATTTTTACACTTAAAGCGCTTAAAAAACTAGGCAAATCCAAAAAGAACCGAAGAGAAAAGGCCACACAAACGGATATGCCTAGTGTCGGCTAAGGCTTAGTTGGCTCCGTATCTGTGGCCTTTTCTGATTGGCTTTTTCTAGATATGCCTAGTTTTTAAGTGCAAAATGTCCACACCTACTTTGATAAAAACTCGGGTCAATTTGTCTATTTTAGTGATTATCCCTTAAATCTTTTGTTCCGCCACATGTTAAATATATACAATTTATGCTATAACCATGCATACCTTGCTTACATGAAGCGCCTTTTGAACGTTTTTGTTATTTGCCCATATCGTTGCATACTTGTATAAGTCACCCTACAAGAAGGAAAGAATTAATGTGTATATTTATAAACAATATCGTTATGTGAAAAAAATAAGGAAGAGAAATACTCGACAAAAGACACCCTTAAGCGATTGTCGTGTTGGGATCATTCTAATTTCATTCTGTCGAAGATACCGCCTACTTGCATGTGTTGTTGGGTTTACACCTCTTACCAGATTGGTCTTTGAGTCACAATCGGGATCCAAAATTTGTTGGATATTTATATATTCGACACGCTGTAATTTAGAAACCAGAACACTTAGCATGGTAATAAGAATGTTTTCAATCTTGAAAACAACCTCGGGTAAATTCGCGCAATGCTTACTTTGTTGACCTCAGTGATATCTGCCATGCATAGTAGATTGTTTCGATTACAGTTTGCATACTCTCCGTTGCAGTTATTTTTTGTAGACTGAAACAATGATATGAATTATATAATTATATTCAAAAAAACAATTAATTATGCTATGATAGTTATGTTATGATAATAAGGTATGATGTAAGAAGTGGTGGATCCAGGAACCACCCTGAATCCACCACTGGATGTAAGGCGTTCAAGGTTAAAATTAAACCGGTGAAATAGACTAAACTGGTCATCGTTTTGATTTCGCGGGCATTATTTAATACTTTTTTAAACTCGTGATTTTTTTCAAACCAGACCACATCCAGTGGCGGATTCAGGGTGGTTCCTAGTTAGATTGTCCTAAAAGCAATAACATTTTATAAAGTTAGATTGTCCTAAAAGTTTGTTCATTACATGTGAATTATTATATTACAATATTGTACAAGTACCTAGAAGTTTTTGATCAACCAACCGGCCCAAGCAGTAATATGCGTAAGCTTTTCGGGGGGGGGGGGGGGGGGGGGGGGGGGGGGGGGTTGTTACGATACATTAAAAACCTATACTGACCGTTTGACTCATGGTTTGACCTAAAAACTAGACCATAAACAGTCTAGAATAATGTACGTCATGTTGAATTTCATAATAAATAAAAGTTACCTCAAACAATTCATAGGATATAAGAGCCATGCGATAAGCGAATTCAACTCTAGAGTTTACATCTTCGGTTTTATCTGTTAACGGGTTTCCTTCCAAATAGCCCTGCAGTTAGTTCATTGTTAGCTGATAGCTTGATCGTTCTCGAGCTAGTAGTACATTATTTAGCACATTATTGAGCCAGTTCATTAAGATGTGCTTACTTTGATATTTAGAGTAGGCTTTAATCCTGCATCATTGCCTACAAGAGGGAATTATCATTTAGAGTAAATATTAAGAGAATTAATAGCAACAAAAAGCTATTTTATTTAAAATATAAAATAAAAACATATACCTTTATATATCTCTTCAGTAACCATTGGAACTACGATGCCGGAATATGATATTCCAGCAACGTATATTGTATTGTTTATGAACTTTGGATGGTCCCTAACAAACTGCATCGAAAGTTCAGAAGAAAATCCGCAATCTTAACCTTTACAAAAGCGTACTACGAAATTCGTTAAAATATCACTGACCTTCCTTAAAAACGTTGCGGTTTGAGAAGCTGATAATGTATCACTCGATATCATAGCCTCTGCTGTTTTTGCGTATGAAAATCCTGTTATCGACGGGGCGTCCAAATAAATCACATTTGCCACCTTTAAATCCCCACAATGACAACTGTTAATCATAATGACACGAGGTGTTTATCTCGTTGAATTAGACAGGTCGAACCGTCAATCCATTTAAAAGTTGAAACAAATAAATATATATTTAATAAGGTCAATCCGCTAACACGTTTAAGTGTTTAATTTAACCCGTCAATCGATTTATTACAAGTTGCAACACGTTATGACCTCTAAGACCGTTTTAACACTTTTACAAATAGAATAAGATGTCAACGTGTTTATAACATGTTTGAATTGTTTAAATAATCTGGTCTTGTTTGGGATACAAGATTTTAAATGTGACTAAGTTAGGGTTGACGCTCTTTGACACGGATTAACATGTGGATCCCGTTCATATTCATCGTTTCAATCGTAGCGAAAAAAATGTAAAAGAATAATTAAAATACACATGCCTTTGTCCATGAGTTGGGGTTCAATGTTAGGGCCGGTACGTCATCCCTGTATTCCCCATACTGAAACTGCACAGGACCTGTAAAATACACGACATTAATATCCAAACGACATCGTTTTCAGTGTTTCTTATCTTTTGCTTGAATTTTTAATATTTAAGGGTGGAGGGTATAATGTGCGGGGAATGGATCGGTGACTCAAACTCACCGATCGGTGACTATACCCGGTCGATGAAGATGTGCGGTGAGTTGGAGAGAGAGAATGATAATCGGTGATAGTTCACCGAATTGATTGAGTGTGAGTGATGGAGGAGAGAGAGAGGAGAGAACAACCAATCAAAACTGAGAATCACTCAAACACCCTAGGGTGATTAACCATACCCCCTGATTGAGTGCAAAATGGGGAGTGGAATGGGGAGTTGACATGACATAATATTATTGGGTAGGATTTCACTCAATCACCCTAGAGTGATTAACCATACCCTCCACCCTAATTAATATTTTTTTTGAACGGCCAACAAATAAATCCCGAGCACTCTCGGGGTACTCACCGGACAAACGGAGTACTCCGAGAGTAACACGAGTGGTCCACCACCAATTCCGGGGAAAACCCGGTAACCCACCCGCCCGTAGGCACGACGGTAAATTACCGGTAAAACCCGTTTGGCTCAAGGATCGAACTCAGTTTTCCCTGAGTCTCCTGTCACTGCCCACCAGTGCCTCATTCCTTTTTTGCAACAAATGAGAATTGAACTTGAGTTAGAGGTTATTGCCTCACTCCTTTATGTTCGGTTTAGTATGACATTATTTAGTTAATAATCAAATACTAAAGCTTAATGTGTGACCTGTTGTTTTTTACTTTCCGTTAAATATATTGAGTCGATGTGGGGCTAGCTCACTTGTTAGCAGGGACGGATATAGCTAATAAATAGGGGTAGTCCCTGCTACCCCTTGATACTTTGGCGGCAATGTAAAATTTGGAAAATTTTGAAGTTTTTTCAATTTCGGTTACCCCTTTTTAAACGTTGCCCAATAAGAATTTTTTAGATCCGTCACTACTTGTTAGACGACTTATGCCTTTTAGAGATGAGGTCCCAGGTTTAATCTGGGCAATGGTAATTAATTTAGAATTATTGAATTAATAGAGTCGAAACAAGTCATTAAAAAAATATATTGATAGAAACTAACAAAAAAAATCAGAAAGACCTATATTTCTTTAATAATTCTTTTTGTCATATGTCTTGAGTTTATCCTTATAATTGTCACGTCTTTTATTTTTAAGGAAAACCTCGAGGAAATGAACTTTAGGCCGGTGTTTGACCGGAGGAGGGTATCGGAGAAGAGGGGGTTCCAGGTATGTTTTCAAGTAGACAAAGTGGGTTCCAAAAAGATTAATATATTCATGTGGCGGGCGATCCGAAATCGCATTCCATCGCTTTTGGCTTTGCAAGCTAGGAACTATTTTGATGGTGAAACAGTGTGTATGATGTGCCATGATGGGGAGTAATCTGCGGACCACCTGTTGTGTGGTTGTTTTGTTGCTTCGATTGGTTGGAATCATATAAGCGGGTAGTGTAAAGTGAGTCTGATTTACGCATATTCAGTGAAACACTAGATCGAGTTTGATGAGCATATTAGCGAAGGAAAGCAGAAGAAGGAAGCGATTAAAAGGATTATTATGGTGTCGTGTTGGTGCATCTGGAAGGCGAGGAACAAGAGGAGGTTTTCTAATATACCGATCGAGGCGTGTTTTAAATCACGTTGGAGAGATTTTTTAAGGTGACTTGGGGGGCAAGGCGTGTTTTTTTTAAATCACGTTAGAGAGATTTTTTTGGAAAATCACGCCCAAAAACGCCCCTGGGGGTGGGGGTCAGGCGTGTTGGGGCGTGTTTGGTGGCAAATTTTGAAAAATCCACGCCCATTACGGATGGTCTAAGACACGATTAGACACGTTTACTGAAAAGTACACCATGTGATTTTTTACTTTTTTTTAAATAATTAAAATTAAAAGGTTGGGATCCATCATTTCTCCTTCTTAATACATAAAAGACATAACTATGTCATAAACATTGGATATAAAGTAGTTAAACGGGTCGTATTTATATTTAGAACTTGTGTTGTTCGCATCTTTAGAATTTCTATAAGTGTAGTTGAGTATTAGCGTTTTGCCTCAATGCATATGTGTTTACGGGGCGAGCTTCTAGTAATATTTTTTTTTACAGGCAATTTAATAAATAATGAATACGGGACATATATGAAATATTGGATGGGGTTCTAGAGTGAACACTAGTGTATTTGTGAACTGAGTGAACAAATCCTGACCATTGATCTACACACATGTATGGCCAGGATCTCATCATAGTGAACAAATCCTGACCATTGATCTACACACATGTATGACCAGGATCTCATCATCAAATCGTAAAATACACTAGTGTATTTCAACATCAAATCCTAACCATTGATCTACACACGTGTATGATCAGGATTAGTTCACTCAGTTCGAAAGCTACTCTAGTGTTCACTCTTGAACCTAATCCTAGTTTTATAACCAGTTAACCCGTATCACATCCGTCCAATTATCTTGCCCACTTACACATATAATTACCAATATATAATGCTAAATGACAATTTTCGTCGTACAAATTACGAGTGATGTTAAAAATATGGAATTAAAATAAAGAAATAAGCTGAAACCGAAAGAAATCATGCATATGAGCAGTGACCACGAGGAAAGTTACGTATCGTCATATACCTGTAAAGTAGCGGTGCTCAATGATTTCAGTCTTTTGGATGATAACATTTTGATAGCCTTAAATATAACCATAAATATAGTCTCAATTAAAAAATATATTCATAGCATTAATTATTATTTGAATAATTATTGTGTAAAAGATTAAAAAAATATATTCATAGCATTAATTATCTGAATAAATAAATATTGTGTAAAAGAAGTTTCAAAATTAACACAAGTATATTTATTTCTTTCTCTTTACGCCGTTCAAAAAAAATTTCTTTCTCTTTACAAAGGTCTCTTAATATTTAATATAAATATAGATATACCAGCTGAATCTACTTTGGAACGATAAAGGTTATAAAAATTTTATTACATATTCTATAATTTCTTGTTAATAATATCATCAAATCTCAATGTTTATACAAACAATATGCGTCTATTCAATTATAATTTGGGGTGACAATTTCAGATACGCCACATAAAAAATCAAGTTTCGCATTGTGAAATCTAACCTAATTTAATAACAAGTCGTGTGTCTAGGTTAACCTCATTAACATGTTTAACCGCTTTTTTTACATCCCACCAACACAATTAACACGTTTACAACTTAATTACTACCCATAGCCCGTTAAGGTAAACGGACTGTATTGAAGTTACACGACGTCAAGTGTACGGCTAGAGTTATTGTTTTTAACACATAAAGATATGAACAGTTTAATTAACCCGTTAGCCCGTAGCTCACTAACCCGTTACGATTAACACCCATAACAAACATTGTGTAAACAAAAGTAATAGAGAGGCTTGTATGTATGTACCGATTTCGAAAAAGAAGGCTCGGAGTGCGGAACACCCCGGGCCTCCAGCCAGCCAGATAACGAGCGGGTCTTCAGCGGGGTTCCCTGCCGACTCCACAAAGTAGTAAAATAGTTGCACCGTATCATTTTCTCCCACTCCAATATACCTATTACAGACACAAGAAGCACAAAAGTTAACACTTTGGCCTAGTGTCACCAAGGGGTCAAAGTGGTACGGATTCAAGTCTCACCAGCAAACAAAGTTTTTGCCGTTAAAAAAAAAATAAAAACACACACACAGTCTTAGTAGTAATGATGGGTCATACCCGGTTTCGAGTTTGAAAGGAAGGAGGCCCGGATAACCAGGTAAGGACTTGACCAGCGTTTGGGATGTGGTGCGAGTGGCTAGCACTAAAACCACGACCCAGAGATAGCCCAGTTGCATCAAAGAGCTGGTTGGGATCATGATGGCTTGGTGGGTGTTAGGTAGAGGACTAAGGGTAATCTTTTTATAGAGCTCACAGCCACATTCATACTTTCACCTAACCCAACTTTTGTGGAGAAAGACCCGGTTAACTGGTAGCAGTGGTAGGTAGGTGTATAAAACCGTACACTACTTTCGATACCAGTAATTATTATTTTACTAGACTAAAGGGTATGGTGAGGCTCATCCAGGTAGGCGTCACGTAGGCGGCTCGTGGGGGATGAGCCTCCATGCTTTTTGAGTGGGGTGGAGAATGAGCCTAGCCCATGTAATTTTTTATTGTTTAACTTTTATTTGTTTAACTTTTATTGTTTATTTTTTATTTGTTTAACTTTATAAAAACTATTCAACATTTAAATAAAAATAAAACATAAAGTAAGATAATAAAATCCATTATATAACATAAATAAAAATTACATAACCTAAAAAAAAAATTTACACTACCTAAAATTTGTAAAAAAAGACTAGATTTAAAAATTTAAAAAAATTACACTACTCGTCTTCGTCACCGTCCGCGACGTTAAAGTTTTTCCAAATATGTTCTACCAAATCCTGTTGAAGGTTTGCATGCGTGAAGTCGTTGGTTAGCGAGAACGAGTTTAAATCTTGTTGTGGCGGATCTACCGGGACAGTATTCCCGATAGATGCATTCTCATCATACTCACAAATTGCCCGACATTCGTCTTCAATAATCATGTTATGGAGCAAAATGCAAGCGTACATACAAAGACGCAACCTCTTCGGTGTGAACGCACGTGCCGGTTGTTCAAGGATGGCCCATTTTTTTCGTAAGACACCAAAAGCACGTTCGATGTCTTTTCTTGCAGCTTCTTGACGCTTGGCAAATTTTTTCCTTTTTTCGTCATCGGGATATGGAATAGTCTTCACAATTGTAGACCAAGACGGATATATCCCGTCAGCAAGATAATACTCACGTCTATACTCAAACCCAGAAACTGTAAAACGGGTGTCCGGATCGGTTCCATTAATGACATCGGTAAAGATCGCCGATTGGTATAACACATTGAGGTTGTTGAGTGAACCAGGGAGACCAAAGAAAGAATGCCAGATCCACAAATCCTGTGATGCCACGGCTTCAAGTATCACGGTTGGATAGCCGTGATCACCGCGAGTATATTGGCCGCGCCACGCAGTCGGGCATCTATGCCACGCCCAATGCATACAATCAATACTACCGAGCATTCCCGGAAACCCGTACCGTGCTTCATGAGCTTGGTACAACTGCTGAACATCATACACGTTTGGTTTACGCAAATATTTTTTGCTATAGAGTTTCACCACATTACGGCAAAACCCATACAAACATTCCCGCGTAGTTCTTGCCGACATTTGTAAGTACTCGTCCAAAGCGTCGGCCACTGTCCCATACGCCAGTTGGCGAATGGCCGCAGTACACTTTTGTAACGTGGTGAACCTTTCATAATTTCGAGCATCGGGTCGTTGCGTGAAAAACGGGTCTAGCCCCGCCAAATCATCAGCAATCCGTGTGAATAACCGACAACTCATTCGCAATCTGCGTCTGAATATCTTGGCATTGTAAAGGGGTGCATCCGAAAAATAATCGTTCACCAATTTCTCGTGCGCTCCTGTCGTAAAAAATATATAAATACGAGGAAATAAGGATAATAAAATTTATTAATGATAAACCTTGGCGGTCTCTGTTAATCCGTATTCGTCTGGTAATAACGCTTTCAGACGAGACGTCTTCCTCTTCGTCTTCCTCTTCCTCTTCGTCTTCCTCTTCCTCTTCCTCCTCGATAAGAATCTCCGCCGCCCGTAACACAGCGTTCGCGAAAAACATCTCCTCTTCCTCATCCGAAGACGAGGACCATCAAGAATTAGATGGCATTGTGGATGAAAAAGGTAATTTTTTTTTTAAAAGTGGAGAGAAAATGGTATAAAAATGAGAGGGTTTTGGGTTGAAAGTGGGGAAAAATGGTGAAAATGAGTGTGTTTTTAAAGAAAAATGGATTTTTTTTTAAATTTAGCCGTTGAGTAACGACCCTTTTTTGAAAATGGTGAAAGTTGGTCTGTCTTACCCGGCTGTGGGGAGCCGGTTGTGCCGAGCCGAACCTCAGGGGGGCGGTGTGGGGGACCGGCGCCGGTCCTAGCCGGGCCTAGCCGGCCCCCATACCCTTTAGTCTAAGTATATTAGACTGCCCCCAACGCTTCTTGTTAGGGTTGCACTTGATGATGTGGAGGATGCATTTGTAAAGGAAACATTGGGGTAGGTGGCATTTAAGGGGGGTTGCATGTAAGGAAGTGCACCTACAGGAGAGGGAATGTGAAGGTGGGCCCTTTAAGATGAGTCTTATGTGATTTTTTTAGAAAAAGAAATGGTGATGTTAAAAAGAGAGGATGCATGTGGGAAGGATGGGTTGGAGTTAAAAAGATGAGAGAGAATGCATGTGAGAAGAATGGGTTAAAAGCTGATGTGGTAGTGATGACTAGGATGCATGTAGTAAATGCAGGCTGTTGCATTGCGGACAGTCTTAAAACCGTACACTACTTACGATACCAGTAATAATTATTAATATACAAAAAGAAAAGGGTGTACATATTCATATACCCATTTGACTATTGAGTACATATATATAACTAGTTGATGCCCCGTCCGCGTTGCGGGGTGATGGCCGAATAATTATCAATCAATAAAAAAACACTACTATAAGTTTGCTAGGAAATACAAAATAAAACGATATTTTTCGGATAAGGGCAAAACTGTAATTTTTCAGGACTAATGAGCGAGTGTTAGGCGGCTCATTGACACGGAAAAAAATGAAATCGAGTCAACCAATTAAAAAAAAATGTTTTCTACTTTTGCTAAAAAAACTAAAACGATTGGGCAAACGTAATTTTTATCTGAGGGCGAAATCATAATTTTAATTCTGGAATAAAATCGTAAATTAAATGAACCAATCAGGGAGTGCGAGGAATCTGCCGGCATGACTGTAATTTTACACTGGGGGAAAATTGTAGTTTCACCAGGAAAACAAACAAAAAAGATGGAGAAAATGTAAATATAAGTTGGGGGCAAAATCGTAACTTGGCTGTGAGAAAAAAAACTAATGGCAAAACTATAAATTTATACAAGGCAAAATCGTAATTTTGAACTGATGACAAAATTGGATTTTTAGCTGGGAGCAAAAGCGTTAATTTATTTTTAAGTGGGGGTAAAAACATAACTTTGAACTGATGGCAAAATCGTAATTATAAGGGAAAAAACTAATGGCAAAACTGTAAATTGAAACGGGGCAAAGTCGTAATTTTTAACCAGGGGCAAAATTGAAATTTTTAGCTGGGAGTAAAAGCTTAAATTTATTTTTAGGTGGGGGCAAAAACATAACTATGAACTGATGACAAAATTGTAAATTTAAAACGGGATAAAATCGTAAATTTGTTGGGCCAATAGGGGAGTGCCAGGCAGCTGCCTGGCACTATTTCCCCTACCGTCCATTTAGCCCAATTGAAGGCAAACACTATTACCGCTCTTTGGTTTTGTAGATATTGAATGTATATGTTTGTGGGCATTCGAGGGGCAGAAACTGAAATGATACAAATTTTAACGTTATTGTGAAAAAGAGATAATCTTTTGTAACGACTCTCATCAAAAGTCATAATTATTAAAATAATTTGACCAATAGGAAACCCTAATGGAGACACCCAAGTGATTCCGCACAAACCCTAAAATTTCTAGAACAATTGGAATCAGGATCAGGGCCCCTAAAACTCAGAGGGGATAAACCCTAGTGGATGATTATCCACTAAAAGTTGCTGTCAACAAGTGAAAATTCGAAATATATGACTCATCTGAGCTAGTCCCACACGTGGCTACCCTATAACCTGTTTTCACCCCATACGCATCGTAGAGGTTTATAGCCTACGATGCGCAGGCTTGTTAAAGTTCCCTACGCATCGTATGGGTTTTATGCCTACGATGCGCAGGGCTGACCAAAATTGGGCTATAAATAGAGGACATTGGGACTTAATTCTGGACGATTGAACGACGCTCAAATTCACTCTGTGCGTTGAGATAAGTTCTGTATACTTCAATTAACACACACAGGTCCCTAATTAACGCCGCAATCAGGGTATTAGCACAATCGCTATTACGATTCATTGTCCGATCGATCAATATATCCAATGAATGTTTAAGTGCCGCCCACATTAGGGCTATACTTTGTCATTCGTCGTTAAATCGATGGATGTTTAAGTATCGTACTTTGTCGTTCGTTGTTAATTCGACGGATCATCGTTAATTCGATGGATGAAGTATTGCACTTTGTCGTTCGTTGTGAGAATTTGATCTCGTAAGTTATCGTAAATGCTGGATTGATTACTAACCCCGAATTGTGTGCTTGTTATTAAATTTAGGATAAAAGGCTAAATCAGTAGGCCAAACTCTGCCCGTATAAATCTTCAATGTGAGTCATTATCTTTTTATCAACTATTTTACAATACCTCAAATTATTTTCAAGGTTATAATTACAGGGACTAAGTCGTGGATATCTTGAATTACTGGTTAGGCGGGTATTGTGCACATTACTAATTTTCTCCCAGTTAGGTTCATTGACCTACTCGGGATAATCACTGTTAGGTTCATTGACCTACAGGGATAATCATCACTATTTAGGTTCATTGATCTAAATAGTGGTATGACCATCGTCACCATTGTGACTTGTCACCATTGTGACAGAACGCCAGATAAAAATAAGATAGAAGCCATTGTAATCGCTCTTATGCTGTAATTAATAACTATGCATCATTATGCAAAATAGAATGATTCACTCAGTATTTCCCGCTGACAAAACCTTTTTCAAACATGTTTCAGGTGACCTGTTATGAATCAGGAAAAGTGCCATATAGCACTACAAGCTCAAGGAAGTGGCTCAGTATAAAATAAAGAAACATGTTTTGTAAAATAAAAGATTTCTCCGTGAAATCAAATGATTGTAAATTACCGGGTTTTATCCCGCGTTGTGAAATAAAATAATCGGGAAATATTTACATTTTAAAAGATCCTGGTGAAAACTTCCGCTGTTAAACTCAATTAAATAAATACCACGGGAATTTCTGTCCCGCGGCTCCTGAAACGGGTCAAACCGGGTCGGGGGCCGTGACAGAAAAATGTGGTATCAGAGCCACTTATCGAGCCACTGATTTAAGCCAATTAAGTATTTAGAAAATACTTAATTTTTTTTTTATTTAATTGCTATTTTGTGATTATATGTTTTATTATCTGACTAATTTTGAACAGTATGGGCAGATTTTTATATGCTAGCTAATATAGCTATTAATGCAAATCTTTAAATAAATTTGAACTAAGTTTTAGTATCTTTATTATCTACAGTCTAGAAACCCTATTCAGTAAATAAATAAATTCATAAATAAAACCTAGTATGTTTTCATATTCGGTTGTTTCATAGTTACCCAATATGAAATACTATTTAAAAAAAGTTGTTCTATACAATATGTTTATAACTTAGTAATGGTATGTATTTTACTAAACAGCATGAGTGATCTGTCGGAAGCCCTTCAGAATTTAAATCTCTATCCAGTAAGAATCGAAGTTTCCAGAGATTTCAATAGGTATATTCCAGACATAGAAGAACCTATAGAATTCAACGCTTTCCCTCTTGAGAAACCTAAGCCTAAGAAAATGGAAATTGGGGAAAGTTCTAGGCAAATGGAGGGATTACCATCTCAAGAAGAACTAGATTTTATAATGGCAACCGATGATACTATTGAGTCTGTTAATAAAAATAATTTTATGAACTTAGAACCAGCTATTCCAAACCCTTCAATCCACTGGAATATAGACGAATGGTTGAATAATGAAATACTGTTACAAAACCATCCCTATAGGCTTTTTCCTAAGTTCAATCCAGAACCTTTACCAAATTCACCAATAAGTAACGAGAATATGGCCGAATCCCGTCATTTTGACGAAATGGATGCTGGGAATAGGATCCAAGAAATTTTGGGACAGATCTCCTGGAAATACGATGAGAAGGAACGCCGTTACTAGAACGTCACCTGAAAAAAGATAGGGGATTATGAAACTATGATTGTGTAATAGTAAAATCAGTTTGTGTAAAATAAATAATAAAACGGGTGTATATAGAAACAAGATATAAGGAAATTTTAGAAAGTTACAACTTTTGTTTGTATATTCATTTATGTGATTATGTGCAATTAAATTATGACATTGGATTATTTCCTTTATACTAATTATGTATCTATAAAGTAGATATCAGATGGAAAACGCTAATAATGAACCAGTTAATGAGATTAATCAATCTGAGCAACAACAGGGGGATCAATATGTGACTAGGCAAGATATAGAAAATATCGTTGCTCAAGGGATAGCCAACGCTATTCCAGAGATAGTTGCTCAAGGGATAGCCAATGCTATTCTAGCAATCATTGCTGCTGTTAAAAATCCAATCGAACCGCAACAAGTTGTTCCTAGTAAACGTATTTCTGAAGATAACTTTAGTAATAGCGTAAATGGAGGCAATAATCATGTTAATCATGATAATGAACCACGGCAAGCTCCGCTCCCTAAGAAAAGGAAAGTTGCAACACCTGGTTGCACTTACAAAGAATTTCTTGCTTGTAAACCCACTGAGTTTGCAGGCAATGAAGGAGCGACTGCGACACTGCGTTGGTTAGAGAAAACCGAGGCAGTAATTGCCATAAGTAAATGTGCTCAGGATGATCAGGTTATGTATGCGTCAAACCTATTCAAAGAAGTGGCGTTAGAATGGTGGAACACAATGTTACAGGCAAAAGGAAGAAGGATGGCGTATGCTATGAACTGGGAAGAATTTAAAAGTCTTGTAGAAAGAAAATTCTGTCCCGAATATGAAAAAGATCAAATGGCAAATAAGTTTCTAACCCACCGGATGGTGGATGTAGATTGTCGAGGATATACTACGACATTCTTCGAATATGCTCGAGTGGTACCAACCCTGGCTTCGCCAGAGCCGGTACTTATTTCTCGTTATATTTGGGGATTGATTTCCGAAATCCGTAATATCGTCAAGGCTGCGAAACCTCGCACGATGGATGATGCAGTAGAATTAGCCAATACTCTAACTGACGAACTAGTACGGACAAGAGAAGAAAATAGAAGGAAGGAAGTAGCCCAAAAGATTACCCAAGAATTCCGTTCAGGTAACTATAACAATTGCAAGAAAGGAGGGAATGGGCAATCTTCTACTAGTCCATTTTGCAATTTTTGCAAAAAGAAGCATTTTGGAAGATGCAAAGGATATTGCAATTTTTGCAAAATTCCGGGGCATCAAGAAGAAGACTGCAGGAGGAAGAAATCTTCAGTCTGTTACAACTGTGGAGAAACTGGACATCTTAGGCCAGATTGTCCAAAACTGAATAAACCATTTGACAATCAAGCCAAACCAGCAGAAGGAGCAAAAAGGAATGTAAGAGCCTTCCAGCTGACTACTCAAGAAGCCGAGATGATTCCAGATGTGATAGCCGGTATGTTCTTAGCTTACAACGTTTACACAACAGTATTATTTGACTCTGGTGCAAACCAAAGTTTTATAAATACTTTACTCTGCCAAACTCTTAACTTACCATTAACCAGCATTAGGCAAATTTCTACAGTAGAATTGGCAGATGGGAATTCAGTTAAAGTAAATAAGTTTCTACAAAACGTAGAAATAGAACTTTTAAGTCATAAATGTTCTGCAACCCTATTATCTATGAAATTAGTTGAAATCAAGGTTGTGCTAAGAATGGATTGATTAGTAAAACAATTATGCTCGAACTATCTGTGATAAGAATTTGAGCAATCACTGGGGAAGTAATAATGATTACAGGAAATAAGTCATAAAGTTCATAATCAATAATGGAAGTTGCTAATTATGAACGAAAGCAAGGAGTAGTATACATGATTTCAATAATCATCAATACTAAAGATAAAGAAATTAAGGAAATTTCTGTAATTTCAGAATACCCAGATATAATTCCAGAAGATTTACCTGGATTACCACCAGATAGGAAGATAGAATTTAAGATTCATTTAATTTCAGGAATTATACCAATAGCCAAGGTTAACACAGTGTTGATTGTTAAGAAAAAGGAGGTTTTGATGAGAATGAATATTGATTATAGGAAATTGAATAAGGTTATAACTAAGAATCGATACTCATTACTTAGAATTAATGATCTATTCGATCAATTCCAGGGAAATAGATATTTTTCTAAGATCGACATACGTTCCGGATATTATCAGTCGAAAGTACCAGAGGAAGACATACCTAAAACTGCTTTCAGAACTAGGTATGGTCATTACGAGTTTACAATCATGCCTTTCGGGTTAACGAATGCACCTGCAGCATTCATGGACATGATGAATAGGATCTGTAAACTATATTTGGATAAATTTGTAGTTGTCTTCATAGATAATATACTTATTTATCCCAAAAGTCAGAAAGAACATTATTAGCACTTGCATGCAGTCTTAGTATTTTTAAGAAAAGAGAAGCTTTACACCAAATTCTCGAAGTGTGAATTTGGTTACCAGAAGTACAGTTTCTAGGTCATAGGGTGAATCATGAAGGTATTCACGTAGATCCTGCTAAGATTGCAGTAATTACCAAATGGAAGATTCTGAAAACCGCAATGGAAATTAGGAATTTTGTAGGTTTAGTATTATAGACTATTTATTAAGGATTTTTCCAAAATAGTATACCATTAACTAAGCCAATTTGTGAAACAGTTAAATTTGAATGGGGATTTAAACAAGAAGAAGCCTTTAGAAATTTATCAAATGATTTAATTATAGCCTTACCAGAAGGAACAGAAGATTTTGAAGTATACGGTAATGCTTCAAAGCTAGGATTTGAAAGTATGATAAACGCAAAAAGGTAATTGCGTATGCCTCAAGGCAATTGAAAAAGTATGAAGAAAATTTTATCACTCATGAGTTAGAATTAGGAACCATAATTTTGCCTTAAGATTTGGATAAATTATCTGTATAGAAGTAAGTATACTATCTATACGGGTTACAAGAATTTGAGATATATATATATTTGGGTAAAAAGAATTAAAAGACTAAGGAGATGTATGAAAATCTTAAGTGACTACGATTGTGATATTCAGTATCACGAAGGAAAGGTTGAAGACGGCTAAGGATAGCTAGTAGAGTTATACAGATAAATAGATAAAAGCTGTTGAAGTTCGAGTTGGAGACAAAATGTAATTGAAAGTATCTCCTTGGAAAGGAGTAAGAAAGGAAAGCTAAGTCCAAGATACGTAGGACCATTTCAGGACTAGTTGCTTACAAACTACCAAGAAAGTTAGTTGGAGTACATGATGTATTTCATATATCCAATCTCAAGAGATATCTATTAAATGAATCTTTGGTAGTACCTCTCCAAGATATAGAGGTAAACGAAAAGTTAAAATTTGTTGAGAAACCTCTTCAGATAGAAGGCATAAAAGTGAAATTTCTCAAGCACAAATGACTAGTGCTAGTTAAAGTTAAGTGGGATTCGAAACGAGGACCCAATTACACTTAAGAACTGGAATTAGAAAAGAAACGAAGGTATCCTCATTTATTCCAGTAAATCTCGAGGACGAGATTTTTATTAAGGTAGGGAGAATGTAACGACTCTCATCAAAAGTCATAATTATTAAAATAATTTGACCAATAGGAAACCCTAATGGAGACACCCAAGTGATTCCGCACAAACCCTAAAATTTCTAGAACAATTGGAATCAGGATCAGGGCCCCTAAAACTCAGGGGGGATAAACCCTAGTGGATGATTATCCACTAAAAGTTGCTGTCAACAAGTGAAAATTCGAAATATATGACTCATCTGAGCTAGTCCCACACGTGGCTACCCTATAACCTGTTTTCACCCCATACGCATCGTAGAGGTTTATAGCCTACGATGCGCAGGCTTGTTAAAGTTCCCTACGCATCGTATGGGTTTTATGCCTACGATGCGCAGGGCTGACCAAAATTGGGCTATAAATAGAGGACATTGGGACTTAATTCTGGACGATTGAACGACGCTCAAATTCACTCTGTGCGTTGAGATAAGTTCTGTATACTTCAATTAACACACACAGGTCCCTAATTAACGCCGCAATCAGGGTATTAGCACAATCGCTATTACGATTCATTGTCCGATCGATCAATATATCCAATGAATGTTTAAGTTCCGCCCACATTAGGGCTATACTTTGTCATTCGTCGTTAAATCGATGGATGTTTAAGTATCGTACTTTGTCGTTCGTTGTTAATTCGACGGATCATCGTTAATTCGATGGATGAAGTATTGCACTTTGTCGTTCGTTGTGAGAATTTGATCTCGTAAGTTATCGTAAATGCTGGATTGATTACTAACCCCAAATTGTGTGCTTGTTATTAAATTTAGGATAAAAGGCTAAATCAGTAGGCCAAACTCTGCCCGTATAAATCTTCAATGTGAGTCATTCTCTTTTTATCAACTATTTTACAATACCTCAAATTATTTTCAAGGTTATAATTACAGGGACTAAGTCGTGGATATCTTGAATTACTGGTTAGGGGGGTATTGTGCACATTACTAATTTTCTCCCAGTTAGGTTCATTGACCTACTCGGGATAATCACTGTTAGGTTCATTGACCTACAGGGATAATCATCACTATTTAGGTTCATTGATCTAAATAGTGGTATGACCATCGTCACCATTGTGACTTGTCACCATTGTGACAGAACGCCAGATAAAAATAAGATAGAAGCCATTGTAATCGCTCTTATGCTGTAATTAATAACCATGCATCATTATGCAAAATAGAATGATTCACTCAGTATTTCCCGCTGACAAAACCTTTTTCAAACATGTTTCAGGTGACCTGTTATGAATCAGGAAAAGTGCCATATAGCACTACAAGCTCAAGGAAGTGGCTCAGTATAAAATAAAGAAACATGTTTTGTAAAATAAAAGATTTCTCCGTGAAATCAAATGATTGTAAATTACCGGGTTTTATCCCGCGTTGTGAAATAAAATAATCGGGAAATATTTACATTTTAAAAGATCCTGGTGAAAACTTCCGCTGTTAAACTCAATTAAATAAATACCACGGGAATTTCTGTCTCGCGGCTCCTGAAACGGGTCAAACCGGGTCGGGGGCCGTGACATCTTTTATAACCAGATCAGTAAGTACAACGATTTAACCAAAACAAGGTATCAAACACGGTGTAAATAACCAATTACAAGTAGCTAACAATAGCAGATCTTCAACCGAAGAATCTGCACAATATATTAATCAGCAGCTCGATGAGATGAACTTGAACAAGAGGAGAAAGCTACAGCCTTTTGAGGAATGTTCTAGAGAGCATCGAAGATCGCTGCAATCCCTTTTTTTGGGATGATGAAACGGCAGAGGAGCGGAGGAAATATAAAGGCGAGAGAACCCTAGAGACGAGCCCAATGAGATGACCAGTAGCAGCCCAAAGAAGCAGCCAAAGATATGAAAAGAGCCCAACCGAACCTCACAAAACACATGACAAAAAAAAGGAAAATATATGAGAGAATTAAATTGTAAAATATAAATGTTTTATATATTTTAACACCCCCTCTCAATTCAATACTTGGAACAATCAAACATGTTAAGGAGAGAACAAACCTTTTCATGCGGTCCT
This sequence comes from Helianthus tuberosus, assembly GCA_030545235.1. Lineage (NCBI taxonomy): Eukaryota > Viridiplantae > Streptophyta > Magnoliopsida > Asterales > Asteraceae > Helianthus > Helianthus tuberosus. The sequence continues at coordinate 93,218,012 of CM060365.1, read as the reverse complement.
GTAGACAGACCTTTCGTGAGTATATCGGCAGCTTGATCCTCTATTTTGATACCTATCGTTTGAATAATGCCTTTAGAGATTTTTTCTCTTAAAAAACAAATATCTATTTCGAAGTGTTTTGTGCGTTCATGAAACACGGGGTTGGCTGCTATGGATATAGCAGCCGTGTTATCACAAAATAACTGAATGGGCAGATTGACATCGACCTTCAATTCTTTTAATAAGTTGGAAATCCATATAACTTCACATGTCGCAGCACACATTGAACGATACTCTACTTCAGCAGAAGATCGTGAAACAGTGGACTGCTTTTTACTTTTCCATGAGACTAGATTATTTCCTAAGAAAACACAGAACCTAGTAATAGACCTTCGAGTCCCTAAACATTTAGCCCAATCTGAGTCAGAGAAGGCCTTTATTCCCAAAGAGTCCTGTACGCTTTCCTAAGTGCCGGGAATTAAAAGTGTCACAAAAGAATACATAAAAGACACTATACGGAATAACTTAACACTTTAACGGGACGGTATCTAACCGGACATTACTCGGAACACTAAAATATTACCAGAAACATTGTTTCACTTTTTCTGAGCTAGTTATGGCTCCCGAGCACTATAACACATTACATAATACATGAAAAACACTAAACACAAGTCTTACATTTAACCTTCCATTAAATCACCTATTACCATCAATTTACAACTTACCCCCTTCCCTCCATGTAATTGACGGTCATAGGTGTCCCACTCACCAAAGATTTCTTCAAATCTTCTAAAATCCATTTAAATCTCTTACATGATCTTTCATTGGGAATTGGTGGATCTTGTTAGTACTATATGAAACAGATGGACTTTTGGTTAAAAGCACTTGAAGATTATAAGTAAACATAGCACCCATTTTCTCCAACACACCACACTCACTCCTTTCTTTCCTTCTTGTCCACGGCCGTAGATTGTCCCACATACACCAACCATTTTCATTTTTATTCATGCAATCCAAGCTTGTCTCCAAGTGATACAAGGTGTTTTAGGATGTGTGGAACTCACGGAACTTGAAGGACCTCACTCGTTTGCTATTATCCTCCACATTTTCACTTGTGATCTTCCCTAGCTTTAAGCTAGTTGTAAGACTTCTTTACACTCTTGTTACTTCACATTTTTTATGGTTAATAGATATATTATGATGAGATCGTAAGATCACCAAAAGAGCATAAACATAAATCATGAAACATAAGCTTACAAAGGATGAAACATAATGAAATATTGCTAGAATGTGGTTATTTTGAATATGTGGATGATTTCTTGTTGATTACTAGTAATATGATGATTGATCATCATATGGAACTTGTTAGAGTATGATTAAAAACATGGTTTAACAAGTTAGAGATGATTATGTGCTTTCATGAAATAATCATCTTCTAGACTAACATGAACTTGAAAGTAAAAATGATTTTTCTTACAAAGTAATAAACCTAGTGAACTAGTAAACTTGTAAATCCAAGACATGTGGAGGACTTTACTAAAGTTTAAAAGACGGTTTTAGAAAGATCATGATTCTTACATATACTTACACTATTTTTAGAAATAAAATAAGTATATGGATGCTAGTGAAACATGAAAATGTTGTAAATAAATATTTTTGTAAAATATGTTCACAAGTTGTGAACATCTAAAAATTCCGAGAATGAGATTTTAACAAAAGAAAACACACTTTGAAGGGTAACTAAACCCACTAAAACACCTCACCGAGTTACTACGCGTTTTTATAAAACATCAAGTTCATGTTGTGTTATAAATAGAATAGTTTTTGCACTTGGCAAGTGTAATATGGTTTAGAGTATGGTTGTTGATTGATTTGAATGATTTTTTGGAAAAGAAAATGATATGCTTAATAGCATGGGCACCTCCATTTACAAAGGAAACTATGGCGAAATTTTCTAAAAATTCCAACACTCAGAAAATATTTTCTAATAAGTGTTTACAAATATGTTTTAACTTTGTTTTTCAAAATAAACTTCGCCATAGGTTTTGTTACAAAAATACAAAGTATCGGAGGTTGGTTTTTTTAAATAAAGTGAGTAAATATATATTTAGAATATATACTTTATATTAAGACACTTGTGTGAATATTTGTCTACTATATGGAGTAGTTATATTATTTTAGGGTAAAATAATATAACTTACAAATTACCATGACATTTACAACTCCAAAATAATACCAAAAATCACAAGGAATAAATATTTAAGTTACACATATAATATTGTGAAACCGAACACAAAAACGTAACTTATGAAATATTCCGGGATATACCATTACACTATATTTTTGGTAAATATTATTTTGGAAATGAAAGAAGTGAAAATATGATTTTGTAAATATTACCAAGTATATCATATTTTTGACAACGAGAAAATATATTATTTTTGGGAGATAAAAATATATTTTCCTAGTATATTTAGAAGATATATAATTTTTGAGAAAAATATATATTTTCTTGGACAATACATGATTAAACAAAATAAGTTTTTACATATTTAAGTGAGACTTGAAACATATTGTTTTGGAAATATATATTGGGAATATATTAACATATTTTTATTTGGAACGATACACCGAAATACGACGCCATTACTTGGCAAGATATACAAATACAAATACGAAAATACATGTATGATGATACCCTCATCCTTGGGAAGGAAATACATACTTGAGAAGCATTATCAGAAATTATTGTATAAACAATTATTCCAAAACTAAATATAATTTAAGTTAAAACAAATATTATTTTAACAAATAATTATAACTTGGAATAATATCATAAACGTAACTCAAACGTAAATACTAAGACAAGGCACGACCCGTTCGTCTAATAGACATTAGACCATTGTAGGTAGTCGTGTTTGCCGAGGAGATTTGGGTTACAAGTACCAAAGACGCAATACTGTGAGTTCATGCTCCCCCTTTTCTTTTAACTGTTTTCAGTTTTATACTTCGGGGGTGAAATACATGTTACAATTAATACAAGCGTTTATTACATGGTATGATTAGCTTAAGGAGGGTTTTACTACTAGATCATGTGAATGAGTAGGGCGATTAAGGCCATCAATCCTCGTTGTAGGACCGAGGGGCATGAGTGATAGATCTATTTGGGTGTAGCGAGCCCCACCTCTGCGTCCGCTGAGTGGACCATGTGGTGACTATGTCTTACAGCCGGGAGCCCGGTGCAAAATCTGCTAGGTTTGAGTCTTCCTGCATCACTTCAGACATATCATTGGCTTTGCAACCCAGTGGTTATATCTTTTTCCTTATTGCTACATACCAGGGACTTACATACATACTTACAACGTTTCAAAGGTTTATACATACACACAAACGAACACATGAACTCGCTCAACTTTTGTTGATGTTTTTCAAACTACATGTATTTCAGGGAATTTGTAAAGTGGATCTGGCGGGCGTTGGAAGTTTTTATGCTGCATTAAGAATAAAGATGTCATCCATGGTCTTTGAGTTTGGCTAGTGTGTCTTATTCCTGGACGAGACGCGTCTTCCAAACCTTGGTGTTATTCAATAACTTTTGACGAGTCTTTAATGAACTCATAAACAATTTGTACGACTTGTAAAACTTGAAATTGAAGTCTACGTTTTAAAACGATGTTGTTATGTTTTACACTTATTTAATGGATGACAAACCTATGGTTTTATCATATAGTTGATGTTATGATTGAATGCAATGATATTAAGAAAGTCACACCATAATCACGCTTCCGCAAAAGTCAGGGTGTGACAATTAGGACAACTACCAGTTATAATAATATCATCTACGTAGACAAGAAGAATAATAAAACTAGAGTCTTTCGTCATAGTAAACATGGAATGATCACACTTACTTTGTTCAAAGCCTAGATTAAGAAGAACGGAAACGAGTTTTTCATTCCACATCCTAGGCGCTTGTTTTAAGCCATAAAGGGACTTTTTTAATCTACAAACTTTAGTCCCGTCAGATTGATCATAACCATCAGGCAAACACATATAAACTTCTTCATTGAGCTCACCATAAAGGAAAGCATTATTAATATCAAGTTGGAATATTTCCCAGTTAAAGTGGACATCTATGGACAAAACACATATAATAGTGACCATGTTTACGATTGGTGAGAAGGTGTCAAAGAAGTCAATGCCTTCTTTTTGGCTAAACCCTTTAACAACAAGTCTAGCTTTATATCTTTCTATTTCACCATTGGATTTGTATTTTATCTTATATACCCACTTACATCCAATAGCTTTCCTATTAGGAGGTAAATCAACAGTTTCCCATGTGTCATTTTTATGTAATGCTTCTATCACTAAATTTATAGCATCAACCCAGTTACTATCAGTTTTTGCTTCAAAATAGTTTTTTGGTTCACAGCTTTTGTTAAGGACAGCAGCAAAGCACATACCTTCAGGGGATAAGTTAGCATAATTTAGGACCCTTTCTAGACCATATTTAACCTTCCTATCTACCACAAAATCATTAAGTTTAGAAGGAAATTTGATATTTCTAGAAGATCTCCAAAGAGTAGTGCTTGGTTGATCCTGAATTCCTCCCTCAGAATTGTAGTTGTCCTCATATTCAGTGTCATGCTCAGCCATGTCTGGTCCTGATTCTTCATTACTGGGTTGCTGATTATCAACCATCCCTAAAGTAACACCTGAATCAGTTCCAGACTGCTCAGTCTCATGTCCTGATGAGGTGCTTGTTTGAATAATCTCATCATTGGGAGTTTGGTCAACGTTAGGGTTTGGGTGTAGTTTAAATCAGATAAATCAAAAAAGTTTAGGGTATTAGCCTCAGAAAAAGTATCAAGATAAACAGACATTTTCTTTTCTTTAAAAGGAAACACGGTTTCATAGAACCTGACATCCCTAGAATAAAACATCAATTTTTGATCAAGACTCCAAAGTTTATACCCCTTTTTTTCATTTGAATATCCAATCATGACACATTTTTCAGCATGTATGTCAAATTTATCAGAGTTATTTAACACAGTGCTAAAACAAAGGCACCCTACCACCCTAAGTTGACTTAAAACAGGGGCAAAACCAAACACTAGTTCATACAGAGACTTCCCATTTAAAACAGATGAAAGGGTCCTGTTAATCAGATAAGCTGTAAGGACTCTCAAAATTATCCTAAAAATACCCGTAAGTATAATCCCGAACCCCTGAAACCATACTGTGAATGAAAAACCAAGAAAACAAGAAATATGGTTCTCAGGCGGGCCGCGTAAGAGTAAGCATGGTCTTACGCGGCCCGCGTCAAACATAGGTTGACCGGATAAGTGTTCCAGATCCACGTAGTGACCACCTAGCTAACCTACTCGTGACCAATCAAGCCTACTAATAGACTAGGCGGCCACGCGGGCCGCGTAAAGGTAAGCCGAAGGCTTACGCGGGCCGCGTGAGGCCTCAATTTCAGCTATAAATGGCTTGTTGCATGCAGAGTCCACTGGTGTCGATCAAAACTCTCAAAAACGAATTTCTACTGTCCTAAAGTCGAATTTACTTTCAATATTAGCGAGGCGTTGCTCCGATACCGGGTATTAACTCGATCGCTGCTACGATTCAATGTCCGATCGATTAAACTATCCAATGGATGTTTAAGTGCTGCCCACATTAGGGTTTATGCTTTGTCATTCCTCGTAAATTCGATGGATGTTTAAGTATCGCACTTTGTCATTCGTTGTGAAGGTTTAATCTCGTGAGTTATCATAAATGCTGTATTAGTTACTAACCGAGTTCGTGTGCATGTTATTAAATTTAGGTTAAAAGGCTAATCAGTAGGCTAAGCTCTGCTCATATAAATCTGCAAAGTGAGTCATTCTATTTTTATCAAAGTGCTTTATAAATTCTTAAATATTTTCAAAGTTATAATTACAGGGATTAAGTCTTTCTAATCTCCAAATTACAGCCGGTATGTGGGGTTTTGTATACATTACTTGATAACCTTCACCATTAGACAACGGGGTAGCCAAGGGGTGATATGACCATAGTCACAGACACCATTGGACAATGAGGTTACCAATGGATGGTCGAGTGACAAATACTGTGGGTAGTTGGTTGATATATGGAAACATTGTAATCGCTCTTAATACTGTAAATTATAACAAAGTGTCATTTTAGTAAAAAGAATGATTCACCAGTATTTCCCACTGACAAAACCTTTTTCAAACATGTTTCAGGTGATCTGTTGTGATCCAGGAAAAGTGCCGCGAAGCACTACAAGCTTAAGGAAGTGGCTCAATATAAAATAAAGAAACATGTTTTGTAAAATAAAGATTTCTCAGTGAAATCATATGATTGTAAACTACCGGGGTTTATCCCGAATTGTGAAATCAAATAATCAGGAAATTTCAGTTTTAAAAAGATCCTGTTAAAATCTTCCGCTGTTAACTCAATTAAATAAATACCACGGGATTTTCTGTCCCGCGGCTCCTGAAACGGGTCAAACCGGGTCGGGGCCGTGACAGAAAAAGGTGGTATCAGAGCCACTGAGTTAAGCTAATTAAGTATTTAAAAATACTTAATTTTCCTGATTGCCATTTTATGATTATGTGTTTTATTAACTGACTATTTGTTAGTTACAGTATGGGTAAGCAAAAGCTTTCGAATATCTATCTTAAATTAGATAGTTCCTAAAAAGAGAAGGGAAGTTCATCCCAATTAAAATCCTCAAGATACTCAGTAGATACAGAGGAGGGAATATTTGTTCGTAAAGCCCATTATGAGGAACCACTTTCTCCTAATAAAAGAAGTTTGATTATTGGGAAAAGTCAGGAGAAAATAAAGAAATCTCAATCAAAAGAAATGAAAGTTAATCAGGAAATTCAGAAACTCGGTAGTAACCCACCATGGGAAGACAAGTTAGATGAAAAATGGGCAGATCTCTATATGCTAGCCACTGTAGCAGTAAATGCAAATCTTTAAAATACTCTGACCCAGTATTAGCACCTTTATCACCTACAAGCCAGAAACTTTACCCAGTAAATAAATAAATTACAATAAACCCTAGTGTGTTTTAACTTGTCAGTTGTCTTTTGTATTAAAATTAGCCACACGGTATGCAATAATACTTGAAAATTATCTGTGAAAATTTTGTTATAAAATTTTAACTTAGTATTTTTGCATATATGCTAAACAGCATGAATGAGTTATCTGGAGCCATAGAGAATCTCAACCTCTACCCTGTAAACATAGAAGTTTCCAAAGATTTTACTGGTTACTTTGCTGATGTGGAACAACCTATGGAATTTTGTGCTCCACCTCTAGAGAAACCAAAGCCTAAGAAAAGGAGAAGACTTGTAGGCTGGAGACGTGTACGCAGGAGGAAACCAGCAACTAGGAGAGTTCCCAAAATAGAAAATCCCATGGATAAAGGAAAAGGGATCGAGGTTGAGGAAAACACTAGGCAAGTAGAAATGGAAATTGGGGAAAGTTCGAGGCAAGTCGAGGAGTTGCCATTACAAGAAGAGTTGGATCAGATATTGGCGAGTTGTGATATCGTGAGACCTATTAATACTAACCTTTACCCTTATTCTGCCGAAACTCAAATTCCAATAAATTTGGAACCAGTTATCCCAGAACCTTTAATCCATACTCAACCTTTAGGAATGGACGAGTGGTGGACTAATGATTGGCAGTTTCAAAACCTTCTCAACAGTCCTTATACCTTTTTCCCTCAGTTCGACCCGGAACCTATACCAAACCCACCTATGAGCAATGAAAATTTAGCTGAACTCCGCCACTTTGGCGAGGACTGGTGGATGCAGGAAATAGGATCAGGGAAGTAGGAGAACAGATCTCCTGGAAATACGACGAGAGGGAACGTCATTACTGAAATACCAACTGACGAGGGATAGTGGGTTTGTTAAACTATGGTTGTACAATAAATAATAAAATATAATAACCTAAAATAAAACTTTGTAAGATAATGGTGTGTATTAATGCATATTATAAAATATAAAAATAGGAATCGAGAAATCGATAATTTTGGCTATAATTGTGTTGTGAAGTTTGTATGATTATTTTGTGTATAATTGTTATTTATTCTATACTAATAAATTATATATATTAATTATTAGATGGAAAACGCTAATAATGAACCAGTTAATGAGGTTAACCAATCTGAACAACATCAGGAGGAACACTTTATGACTAAGCAAGATATAGAAAATATTGTTGCTCAAGGAATAGCCAATGCTATTCCAGCAATACTTGTTGCTGCCCAGAAACCTGTTGAACCTCAACAAATCATTCCTAGCAAACGTATTTCTGAAGATAACTTCAGTAATAGCATAAACAGAGGCGGTAATCATACTAATCATGATAATGATTCACAGCAGGCTCCGCTCCCTAAGAAAATGAAAGCTGCAACGCCTGGTTGCACTTACAAAGAATTTCTTGCTTGTAAACCCGCTGAATTTGCAGGCAATGAAGCAGCGACTGCGGCACTGCTTTGGTTAGAGAAAACCGAGGCAGTGATTACAATAAGTAAATGTGCCAAGGACGACAAGGTTATATATGTGTCAAATCTTTTCAAAGAAGGGGTGCTAGAATGGTGGAATACAGTACTTCAAGCCAAAGGAAGAAATATGGCCTATGCCATAAACTGGGAAGAATTTAAGAGTCTTGTAGAAAGAAAATTTTGTCCCGAATATGAAAAAGATCAAATGGCGAATAAGTTCCTAAATCATCGAATGATGGGTGTAGATTATCGCGGATATACTTCGACATTCTTTGAATATGCTAGAGTTGTACCAACACTGGCTTCGCCAGAACCAGTACTCATTTCTTGCTATATTTGGGGACTGATTGGCGAAATTCGTAATATCATTAAAGCTGCGAGACCTCGCACTATTGACGATGCGGTAGAATTAGCTAACACCCTTACTGACGAGCTGGTACGCACAAGAGATGAAAATAGGAAAAAGGAACTGGCTCAAAAAATTACCCAAGGATTTCGTGTGGGTAATAATAGCAACTTCAAGAGAAGAGGAACAGGGCAATCTTCAACTCCGCCGTTCTGCAGGAATTGTAAAAAGAAACATTACTGAAGATGTAATGTAACCTGCAACTTTTGCAAAGTCGTAGGACATCGCGAAGAAGACTGCAGAAAGAAAACAAGGGTCTGCTATAACTGTGGAGAAACAGGAAATTTTAAAACAGAATGCCCTAAGTTGGTTAAACCAGCAGATAATAAAGTTAAACCAGCCGACGGAGCTACCAAGAAGAATGCTCGTGCATTCCAATTAACTACTCAGGAGGCAGAACTCATTCCAGATGTGATAGCTGGTACGTTCCTAGTTCACAACGTTTACGCAAAAGTATTATTTGACTCTGGTGCAAACCAAAGTTTTATAAATACTTCATTCTGCCAAGCTCTTAACTTACCCTTAACCAACCTTAGACAGATTTTTACAGTCGAAACGGCAGACGGAAATTCTATTAACATAGATAAGGTTTTGCAAAAAGAAAATATAGAACTTTCAGGTCATAAATTTTATGCAAACCTATTGCCAATGAATTTAGCTGGGTTCGATGTTGTGTTAGGAATGGATTGGTTAGTAGCCAACCATGCTCGAATTCTTTGTGATAAGAATTCCATAGAAGTTCATACACCCACAGGAGAAACAATCATGATTACAGGAGATAAACCACTTAAGACCATGAAGTTCATATCAGTAATGAAAGTTGCTAATTATGAACGAAAGTAAGGAATAGTATATATGATTTCAGTAATTATTAGTACTAAGGGTAAAGAACTTAAGGAGATTCCTATAGTCTCAGAATACCCAGGTGTATTCCCAGAAGAGTTACCAGGATTACCACCAGATAGGGAAGTAGAATTTAGAATTCATCTAATTCCCGGAACTATACCGATAGCCAAGGCACCTTATCGGTTAGCACCTACATAAATGTTAGAACTAAAGAAACAATTAGATGAATTGTTAAGTAAAGGATTTATACAACCTAGTTCATCCCCTTGGGGAGCACCAATGTTGTTTGTAAAGAAAAAGGACGGTTCAATGAAAATGTGTATTGATTATAGAGAATTGAATAAGGTTACAATTAAGAATCGATACCCATTACCTAGGATTGATGATCTTTTCGATCAACTTCAAGGAGCTAGATATTTTTCTAAGATTGACTTACGCTCCGGATATCATAAATTGAAAGTACAAGAAGAAGACATACCTAAAACTGCTTTCAGAACTAGGTATGGTCATTACGAGTTTACAGTCATGCCCTTCGGATTAACGAATGCACCTGCCGCATTCATGGACATGATGAATAGAATCTGTAAACCGTACTTGGATAAATTTGTAATTGTTTTTATCGACGATATACTTATTTATTCCAAAATTCAGGACGAACATTGTCAGCATTTGCATGCACTCTTAACTTTGTTAAGAAAAGAAAAACTTTACGCCAAATTCTCGAAGTGTGAATTTTGGCTGCAAGAAGTGCAATTCCTAGGACACATGGTGAATCACGAAGGTATTCACGTAGATCCTGCTAAAATAAAGGCAATTACCGAATGGAAGGTTCCGCAATCCGCAATGGAAATTAGAAGTTTTATAGGTTTAGCCGGATATTATAGACGGTTTATTAAGGATTTTTCCAAGATAGTTGTACCATTAACTAAGCTAACCTGTAAAACAGTTAAGCTTGAATGAGGACCTAAGCAAAAAGAAGCTTTTAGGATTCTAAAGCAAAAGTTAACAAATGCCCCAATCCTAGCTTTACCAAAAGGGACTGAAGATTTTGAAGTTTACTGTGATGCTTCAAAACTAGGATTAGGATGTGTGCTAATGCAACGCAAGAAGGTAATTGCGTATGCTTCAAGGCAATTGAAAAAGCACGAAGAAAACTATACGACTCATGATTTTGAATTTGGAGCCATAATTTTTGCCCTTAAGATCTGGAGACATTATCTGTATGGAAGTAAATTTACTGTCTATACGGATCACAAAAGTTTAAGATATATATTTGGGCAAAAAGAGTTAAACATGAGGCAAAGGAGATGGATGGAAATCCTAAGTGACTACGACTGTGATATTCAGTATCACGAAGGAAAGGCAAATGTAGTTGCAGATGCCTTAAGTCGTAAGTACCATGAGAAACAACAACGAGTTCGTGCTCTTAGATTAAATCTACAGTTAGATTTAATGGAACAACTAAAGCATTTTCAAGAAACAGCAATCGAGGATGATGTTGAAGGAATGAAAGGAAGAATAAAAGAATTAGAACAAGGAGCTGATGGAATTTGGAGATTCCACAAAAGAAGGATTTGGGTACCTAAGCAGGGAGAATTAAGAAATAAGATTTTAGAAGAAGCCCATAAATCTAGATATACCATGCACCCTGGAAACAATAAAATGTACCAAGATTTAAGAAATAACTTTTGGTGGATAGGAATGAAAAAGGGCATAGCTCGATATGTTTCTAAGTGTCTTACTTGTTCACAAGTTAAGGCAGAACACCAGAAACCTTCAGGTCTACTACAACAATTAGAAATGCCTGTATGGAAATGGGAACTCATAACAATGGATTTTGTTACTAAGTTGCCTAAAACCAGAATAGGTAATGATGCGATTTGGGTAATTGTGGATCGATTAACCAAATCAGCTCACTTTCTACCTATGAAAGAAACCTTTAGCATGGAAAGGTTGGCAAAGTTGTATGTAGATGAAGTAGTATCTTTACATGGAGTTCCACTCTCCATTGTTTCAGATAGGTATAGTCGTTTCACTTCCCATTTCTGGACAAGTTTCCAAGAAGTAATGGGAACTCGACTAAATCTAAGCACTGTATATCATCCTCAGACAGACGGTCAAAGTGAAAGGACAATCCAAACTCTGGAAGACATGCTCAGAGCATGTGTGATAGATTTTGGTGGAAATTGGGATGACCACTTACCCTTAATAGAATTCTCCTATAACAATAGTTATCATTCAAGCATTGAAGCTGCCCCATTCGAGGCACTGTATGGAAGAAAGTGCAGAACTCCAGTTTGTTGGGCAGAAATAGGAGGGAGTCAATTATCAGGTCCGGAGATTGTGCAAGAAACTACCGACAAAATTACACAGATCAAGGAAAGATTAAAGACTGCTCGAGATCGTCAAAAGAGTTATGCAGATAATAGACGAAAGCCACTCGAGTTTCAAGTAGGAGACAAAGTACTATTAAAAGTTTCTCCTTGGAAAGGAGTAGTTTGATTCGGTAAGAAAGGAAAGTTAAGTCCAAGATACGTAGGAGCATTTTCAGTGATCCAACGTATATGACCAGTTGCTTATCGTTTACAACTACCAGAAGAGTTAGCTGGAGTACATGACGTATTTCATGTATCCAACCTCAAGAAATGCCTATCAGACGAATCTTTGATAGTACCTCTCCAAGATATAGAGGTAAACAAAAAGTTAAAATTTGTTGAGAAACCTCTTCAGATAGAAGATAGAAAGGTGAAATTTCTTAAACACAAAAGATTGGTACTAGTTAAAGTCAAGTGGGATTCAAAAAGAGGACCTGAATACACTTGGGAGCTGGAATCAGAGATGAAGCGAAAGTATCCTCACTTATTCCAATGAATCTCGAGGATGAGATTTTAAATAAGGTGGGGAGGATGTAAGGACTCTCAAAATTATCCTAAAAATACCCGTAAGTATAACCCCGAACCCTTGAAACCATACTGTGCATGAAAAACCAAGAAAACAAGAAATATGGTTCTCAGGCGGGCCGCGTAAGAGTAAGCATGGTCTTACGCGGGCCGCGTCAAACATAGGTTGACCGGATAAGTGTTCCGGATCCACGTAGTGACCACCTGGCTAACCTACTCGTGACCAATCAAGCCTACTCATAGACTAGGCGGCCACGCGGGCCACGTAAAGGTAAGCCGAAGGCTTAGGCGGGCCGCGCGAGGCCTCAATTTCAGCTATAAATATCTTGTTGCATGCAGAGTCCACTGGTGTCGATCAAAACTCTCAAAAACAAATTTCTACTGTCCTAAAGTCGAATTTACTTTCAATATTAGCGAGGCGCTGCTCCGATACCGGGTATTAACTCAATCGCTGCTACGATTCAATGTTCGATCGATTAAACTATCCAATGGATGTTTAAGTGCTGCCCACATTAGGGTTTATGCTTTGTAATTCGTCGTAAATTCGATGGATGTTTAAGTATCGCACTTTGTCATTCGTTGTGAAGGTTTAATCTCGTGAGTTATCGTAAATGTTGTATTAGTTACTAACCGAGTCCGTGTGCATGTTATTAAATTTAGGTTAAAAGGCTAATCAGTAGGCTAAGCTCTGCTCATATAAATCTGCAAAGTGAGTCATTCTATTTTTATCAAAGTGCTTTATAAATTCTTAAATATTTTCAAAGTTATAACTACAGGGATTAAGTCTTTGTAATCTACAAATTACAGCCGATATGTGGGGTTTTGTATACATTACTTGATAACCTTTACCATTGGACAACGGGGTAGCCAAGGGGTGATATGACCATAGTCACAGACACCATTGGACAATGAGGTTACCATTGGATGGTCGAGTGACAAATACTGTGGGTAGTTGGTTGATATATGGAAACATTGTAATCGCTCTTAATACTGTAAATTATAACAAAGTGTCATTTTAGTAAAAAGAATGATTCACCAGCATTTTCCGCTGACAAAACCTTTTTCAAACATGTTTCAGGTGATCTGTTGTGATCCAGGAAAAGTGCCGCGAAGCACTACAAGCTTAAGGAAGTGGCTCAATATAAAATAAAGAAACATGTTTTGTAAAATAAAGATTTCTCAGTGAAATCATATGATTGTAAACTACCGGGGTTTATCCCGAATTGTGAAATCAAATAATCAGAAAATTTCAGTTTTAAAAAGATCATGTTAAAATCTTCCGCTGTTAACTCAATTAAATAAATACCACGGGATTTTCTGTCCCGCGGCTCCTGAAACGGGTCAAACCGGGTCGGGGGCCGTGACATAAGCAGCAGTTAGAACACATTCAGACCAGAATTTGAGAGGAAAAGCTCCTTGAAAAAGTAAGGTTCTAGCTACATTTAATAGATGTTTATGTTTTCTTTCAACGACCCCATTTTGCTGTGGGGTATGAACACATGAAGTTTGATGTAAGATACCATTTTCATAGCAGAAATTATTCATTTGTTTATTAATGAATTCTTTTCCGTTGTCATTCCTGAATATTTTAACAGGTTTACTAAACTGAGTTTTTAGCATATTATAAAAGTCTTTAATATAGTAAAAAACTTCATCCTTTGACTTCATGAGATATACCCACACAGCTCTAGTAAAGTCGTCCACAATAGTAAGAAAATTCTTAAAACCGTTTCTACTTGGAACTCTATAGGGACCCCAAACGTCTAGATGAACCAGATCACCTAATAATTTTGATTTATGGTCACTTAAGGGAAACGGTTCCCTATGTTGTTTAGCCCTATGACAAGTTTCACAAGGTGCTAACTTAGAGCTAGTTTTAATATTTAATTTATTCTTTAAAACATGCAGAATAGGTTGAGCAGGATGTCCTAACCTAGCATGCCAGAGATTAACATCACAACTAGCGTTACAAACCTTATTCGAAACAGAAGAACTACCACAGAAGTATAGACCATCAAACTGATTACCAGTCACCAGGACTTTCTTTAGATGAGAATCCTGAATATAACAGTTATGTTCATCACAAGAAACAGTAAGCTTACAATCTCTAGCAAGTTTATGAACAGAGATTAAGTTAACACAATAATTGGGAACAACGAACCCATCATAGAGAATGACTTTGTCACTTAATTTAATATCACCGATTTTAGTTACCAAAGCACTTATGCCATTAGGGTGTTTAACTTTGATGTTGAATTTAGTGACAACCTTTTGATTAATAAGACATTCATTAGTCATAACCATATGCTGGTTAGCACCAGAATCAATTATCCATCCAACCTTTTTTCCATAGTCAACAAAGTTTGAAAAACAATAGATAGGTTTAAAATCACAAGTGGGTTTGGATGTAACATTGACAAAACTATTTAGACATACAGAATTTGCACACATACCAACAAAGTTACTACTCTCAGTGTCACCCTTAGGTTTATCATTCAAGAGACTAAGCAATTGAGCTACCTGATCATTGGTTAAAGAGCTCATAACAGAAGAGGAATCAGTAGTATCAGTAGTGACATTATTACTAACCCTGTTACCCTTGTTCCCACTAGTTTTTTATTTCATCCAAGAAGGATAGCCAACAAGTTTAAAGCATTTCTCAATGGTATGACCAGTTTTATTACAATGAGAACATTTGAGATTAGGATTAAGAGTTTTTACATCTTTTTTCTTTGAATCAACACATTGATTTGCTCTAGCTGCAAAACCAACAGCACCATTAGGGGTTTTTTCAGAAAAACTTTTTGAGTGTAAATGAGACTCTTCTCTAGAGATGAATACAAAGGCATCTTTCACAGAGGGAAAAGTTTCTCGAGTTAATAAATTTGTTCTCACAGACTGGTATGAATTATCGAGACCCATCAAGAATTGCATTAGCTTTATAAGATGATTAAAGTCATTAAACCGTTTAGATGCATCGCAAGAACAGGCAGGTAAAGCAAGTAATTGATCCAATTGTTTCCACATACAGTTCAACTTATGATAATATTCAGAGACATGCATACTATTTTGACTAAACGAGTTGATTTTTTGATATAGATTAAACACAACGGAGCCATCTCTCTTATCATAAGTCTCTTTTAGGTCTTTCCATACATCAGAAGCAATTTTAGAATAAACCAGGCCAAGATATAATTCCTCAGACACATAATTAAGAATCCATGTAAGAACAATAGAGTTGCATCTATCCCATTGTCTACCCAAGACCTCATCAATTTTAGACCTAAGGCAAGAATCATCAACAAACCCTATCTTATTTTTCACTTGTAAGGCAAGATACATGGCATTGGACCAGATCCTATAGTTTTCTGACCCTTTGAGTTTTACACTGACTATAGATAAATTGGCAGAGTCACTAGGGTGAAGAAACAGAGGATCACCAGCATCTATTTTGCTAACCAGGGTAGCACTAGGGGATGTCATAACAGAGTCATCACCAGACATATTGATAACACAGACAAAACCAGTTATCTAGAAAACAGGCAAAGCAAGAAAATACAGTAGAGACAAAAAAAAACAGTCAAAACAAGAGACAGATAAGGGCAAATAAAATACAGAGGACAACGAAGCCTGAACAGAGGTCCGATCAGAGGTTCATCACTCAAAGGTGCCTCCGCAGACAATATTCAGGGAGCTTTGACACACAAACAAAACAAATGCAACAGATAAGCAGATAAGACTAGATCAAGTGCCGGCCCGACTAGTCTGGTAAACAGGGGATGCCTAGACACACTGACTCAGTGATGCAGGAGACACAAAAAAAAAGAAATAAAGGACAGAGATAGAACAATCTCACAGTGGGTGCGTTTTACTCCTGATAATCACACTTGTAACCTTCACTTAGGGTTACAAGTTTGATTATAAGCAAGGATGACCAGTAAAAACTCTGTTGGTTTGCTCTGTAACAGAGACCAACAAGAGCCCTTTTAGAAGCATGAAAAAGGAAACCCTAGGAAGGGTTTCAGTCTTTCAGCCGATCACAAGCCAGACAACGATCCGAAGAACCCCTAACCACAACTGTTCCCAAACCCTCGAATTAGGGTTCCAGCCTTCAATCAGAGATATCTTCAAGTAGATGATCAGGAATCGGCGGATTCACAGGTACCGCCAAGATTCCTTATACCTTAATCCACAACCCTAGATCCGAATGGATCTGATCGAACAATATGCAGCAGTAGTGGAGGAAGACGAGTATCAGAGAGCCGATTATGGCTCTGATACCATGTGAAAAAGAGATAATCTTTTATAACCAGATCAGTAAGTACAAATATTTAACCAAAACAAGGTATCAAACACGGTGTAAATAACCGATTACAAGTAGCTAACAGTAGCAGATCTTCAACCGAAGAATCTACACAATATATTGATCAGCAGCTCGATGAGATGAACTCGAACAAGAGGAGAAAGCAATAGCCTTTTGAGGAATGTTCTAGAGAGCATCAAAGATCGCTACAATCCCTTTTTTTGGGATGATGAAACAGCAAAGGAGTAGAGGAAATATAAAGGCGAGATAACCCTAGAGACGAGCCTAATGAGATGACCAGCAGCAGCCCAAAGAAGTAGCCCATCCGAACCTCACAAAACACATGACAAAAAGGAAAAGATATGAGAGAATTGAATTGGAAAATATAAATGTTTTATATATTTTAACAGTTATCTTAATAATTTCGTGAAAATAACGTTAAAAGTGGCGGATGGTTAATCATGTATCATGTGGTGGCATTGATAGCTGAAAGACACGGGGGTATATGCACTAACGGTCTTTGTCCCGATGGTTTGGGTGTTATGTGCCTTGGGTCCAAGGCTTGATACAAAACTACAATCGAGTCGGGGGGTCTTACTGGAAGCAGCATCTCTATTCCTACGGGGTAGAGGTAAGGTTGTTTACATCTACCCTCCTCAGACCCTGCCTTAGCTTTGCTATTTGTAGGATTTACCGAGTATGATAATGATGATGATGATTATTATTATTATTTACGTTTGAGACCCATGTATACATCTCTTAGAGACTTGCACAAAGCCTATAGCCTTTTTATTTTTTATTTTTAAGAGAATCTTTGATTTTGTTACATCACGTCTTATATGTCTTGTATAGACCTCTATGGGGCGTAGAAAAAAAAGACCATTTTACCCCTGGTTTTGGGGAGCTATACGTAGCTCAAACCAGGGTTAAAATGGTATTTTTTGCCCCTCGTATATGCCTATACGAAATGTATATAAAGGCTTTTTTAGCATTTTTATACAATATTTATTGTTTTAAGAAAGTTCTATAATAAATATTTTTTTAAAGTAAATAAAAAACATTGTTAAGTATCGTATCATATAGATGTAATATAGGTCCTCTATATGCATATAAGTGTATTATAGTATAGTATAGTATAGTATAGTATAGTATAGTATAGTATAGT
Organism: Helianthus tuberosus; assembly: GCA_030545235.1. NCBI lineage: Eukaryota > Viridiplantae > Streptophyta > Magnoliopsida > Asterales > Asteraceae > Helianthus > Helianthus tuberosus. The sequence goes on along the minus strand of CM060365.1, from coordinate 93,199,889 downwards.
ATAGTATAGTATAGTATAGTATAGTATAGTATAGTATAGTATAGTATAGTATAGCATTGTATCGTATAGTTGTAGTGTAGGTCTCGTATAGGCCTATAGGTGTAGTATAGTATCATCTCCTATCGTATCGTATATTACCGTATATTGTAGTATCGTATCGTATCATATATGTGTTGTATATGTCTCGTATAGGCTTATAAACTTGAAACTCTAGAAACTCAGAGGGGGTCAACATGACATTTTAGAAGGATTTCAGAAAGTTATGGGAGTGTAAGTATCAATGCTAAAAGTTGAGGGGGTGAGGTGAGCAAAATTAAAAAGTATAAGGGGTGGTAGGGTGCTTAGCAAGGTACCGTAGTAATGCACCCTGATTTATTATATATAATAATAATTTGGTTGTGCAAGACTATCTCTCTTTTCCAAATGTTGATAATCTCAATTAAGTTTTTATACTTGTGTTACGTGATGTTTTTAAACAAAGTCGAGAAACATATATGAAACATAAAATTTTTGTGTTGATTCAAATCCTCTTATTTAGGTCTGAATTGGGATGTACTTACCACATGGAATTCATTTTTTAAAATGTTTGAAAGTGTTTTACGACAACAACACATTGTACAACCTTTTCATAATCGGATTGTCTCGCGTAGTTGAGCTATAATATTTCCTGACGAGGGTTGGGAATGTATTGAATATCTCACCCAATATCTTGAGGTTTTAAAAAATGCAACTACAAGATTAATGGGGTTTATTATCCCACGAGTTCAGAAATAACAAACGAGTTATATTTAATGGCCTAAACAATAAGTGAGTTTGAAAATAAAAATGATTTTTTACAATAATGATAATCACCCTTAAATTAATTTTAAAAATATATTGACGAAGTACTACACGCTTTTACTTGTGTCGTGACTTTAAACTCATATTTAAATACTACGAGGGTTGATACGATAATAGACGAAATGGATTTGGCTTTATAGTTGTTCAAAATTATATCAAACTGGGCAATCAACGGAAAACATTATTTCAATTATAGTTTCAAACATCGTATAATATTTAGTTGTTAAGATATGGTCCTAATGTACACACCACTCGAGATAAATGGAATCGGGTCAAATCACGGTTGCTCAAGTAGGGGTAACCTAAAACTCATATTATTTAATATTGTGAAAAGAAAAAGGGTAACTTCCTAAGCAGCGAGCTTAGGAGGTATAAAGGCTTGGATTTTGTTATACGTATATCTGGCTAAGATTATGAAATTTTTTATATATCGACTTTGTTGAAAGAAAATGAATATAAATTTTCTGATCCTAGTTGCCATGGCTATGATCAGCTAACCATCAAAGCTTCTACTTCTACTGTAGCTTGGTGGCATGATTTTATTGATATGAAGAACAAGACTGTCTCCTCCAGCATTGGAGATGCGCATATGTTTAAAAGATCATTTAGACTCGATGGATCGTATACAACGTCAGACAACTCTTGAAGACGAAATGGAAGTTAATGTAGACAACGAATAGGTACAAGAGGGACCAAGTGATCTCCTATTCGACTAAGAGATCGCTACGATGCATCTATTCGCATGAATAATAGTTCGGGCGAAGAATAAACACTAAATATAAAATTATGTTTTTTTATTAGTAATTGTAATTTTTAGAATTGGGGTCAGTTAACGTACAATATTTCTTAACGTACATTGTGTACGATGAAATTACGCATGTTATAAACACAAAAAACCCCTAATCACACATGTTGAAAGAACATAAATGACGCATGTTTGAAAAAACATAATCACGCATGGTTATGATTTTGAACATACGTAATTATGGTTTTTCAACATGTGTAATTATGATTTTCAACATTCGCGATTATGGTTTTTCAACATGCGTAATTATGTTTTCAACATGTATAATTTCATCTCATACCCAATATACGTTAAGGATATTGTATTACACTTTCACCTTAGAATTATGTTTTTGGTATTTCATTTTTCTATTTGCTTGTTTTGAAAACTATAAAATTAACAAAGTTGATTTTTATATATGTTTTTGTAACTTAAAAAATATATAAAAGCGCTGATGTGTGTAAAATGCACATATAAACTACATCAAATAAGACATAAAACCAACCCTTTTTTAGTACTAATGTTGGAAATGTAGGATCGTTTTCAGACCCAAATGAGTCGTTCAGAAGAATTCTAATCAATTCAAAAGGCGGAAACAGATGAATTGACTTGAAAACAGCTTGATTCACTTCTAGTTTTCTTGTTTTATTGATATAACACGTTTTCAGATCAGTAGACACGTCGGCAGCACTTTGGTACCGGAATCACGAACATTACAAAAGAAATCACATCAAGCCTATTTATAGGGAAGGTAATTTCGCACGGAATTACCAAGTGCTATTTCGTGCGAAATAGCTCATGCGAAATTAACCTTTCATACTCAAATCCTATTTTTTCGTACTACGTGCCCTGATCTAATAAATCTAGTACAAGACTTGATACAAGACGAAGTCAACAGACGTATGCACCAACAGACTCCCCCTCGGATGTTGACGAGTCTTCAGTGTCGAGTCTTCACAGATCTTCAGCCTTGATCAATCTTTGGGCTTCTTCCAAAATATCTGACAGTGCAAGCATCCATCAAACTCTATCTCCTTTCACTTCATTTCTAGGATCTCGACCTGGCTTTTTCTTCACTCTAATTCTCTTGATCAGATTCAGGATCAAACTCTGGCTCTTGCTGCTTCTTTTTGTTAATCGACTCCCCCTTAAATTGTGATGGGATCGTAGTCTAGCTTTCATAAGTTCTAGAATCGCCATATGGCTCTCACATAGCCATAACCTGCACATTCTCTACCTCAAAGTAAATTTCATAAATTTTAAAATTTGACAAAAATCAAATTGAAAGATATAACATTTAACATATCTGATGACCACTTGTAGAATCAAATATTCAAAACATCTTCTTGAAATAATTATGACATTTCCCAAATTATTTCAATCTGTTATCATCAATTTTCATTTCGAACAATCTACTCCCAAACCTGTTCATCATGTTTAGCACTCGGAATTTTGAAAATCAGCTTTTCATCATCAGTTGTCAAAAATCTTTTTGCATTTTTCAAAATTTATGCTAAAACACTCTGAAAATCTTTTTGGATTTTTGATTTTAATGAAATGCAGTAAAGAAATATTTACAGACAATATTTTTGTGAGTTTGTGTAAGAGGATCATATCAGATTATGAGACAAATCACCAACACCGTTAAGCTTTAAACGTTTTAAGTTCTAAACGATTCACTTCGATTGTCAGTATACTGATCCACTTAAATTTCCACACAAATTTCAACTGTTTCGAGATACGGGATTAATGTTTTAAGCACTTAAACTTATTCGTGTGTCCCACCTCAGAATATACTCCCGTATCCAGATCCCAATATTCAGTCTTACAGGTGAGTATACCTAGATGATATCTGTAAAGGGTTAAATGCGAGGGCCGTGAGAGCTCAGGCTATTGCTTCCGCAAAATCAGAGAGATGACGACTTCGACTTTTGGTGTGTTCCCTTTAGAGAATCTTTTCTTCAACAGCGCATGATTAGCATTTTGCAATGTTTCATCATTTTTATGCTGAGGGGGTGCTATATTTCAAGCAAGAGAAAAGTATTATACGGGGACTAGGCCATTGCTTCCGCAAAATCAGAAGTCCCGGGATAATACCCCAGATATCACTAAGCATAAAGACCTAGTATCTCAGAAAGAGGGGCCTTTCAAACAAGATTTCGGGGGTTACCCATATATCCGAGAGATGTTCCCCACAAGATAAGTCAGTTTGAAATTTAGGTTTATATCTCGACACGGTCTACTAAATGTGGTTTATATCTTGACACAATCTACTAAATGTGCAAAAACCTACTGGCACATCATCAGTGAGACCGTTTATCACTATTTAACTTTCCAATTCTTTAGCATGCTGTGATAGTCCACTGATGTACTATCATTTCCTCTTTTCTACAACAAAACTCATTTTGAATTTTATCATGTTTTTGTCTTTTTCAAATTTTCTAATGTTTTTGGATTTTCCAAAATTTCTTACCCCCCCTAAAATTCAAAATCATTTAAAGGAAATTTGAAAACAAAATGTACAAGGTAAAGTGACAACTGATTTTCAAGCTTCAAATCGCCATCCACTTGGCATAAACAATCAGAACTCCCCCTTACAACAAACTATTTTCCCATTATGATTTCAAAACACTTAAGTTTGTTTTAATAAAAAATGGTTTTTCCAGAAAATTAGTTTTGTTGATTTTACCACTTGTAAGATCGGGGTTATCATCACTTTGTTTTCCAAACATTTTGTATGAAAGTTAAATCAAGTTCAACTTAATGACTTTGATCAACCAATTGTAAGTGAAAACCTTCTTTAACCACATATAGGTTCACTTATCATCAAAACAACTTGTAATTCAAAATATAACAATTTTAAGAAAAACTGTCACTTGTAGGAAAATGGCGATTCCTACTCCACACTTACCAACCTGGGAGTTCCGGCAAGTCCACAACCTGTAGAAATTTTAACAATTTTTAAATGTTTTATAAAAACAATTTTTCAAGAATAATGCCGATTCATGCTCCACGATTACCCACTTGGGAGCTCCGCCAAGTCAGAATTTTAAGTAGAAAAGGCAGTCACCCAAGACTGACCAGCCTTGGGTGATTTTGATTCAACTCTATCCCAACCTCCTTTTGATCTGTAAAAATCTTTTACACTTTTCACTTTCCCATCTACCATCTTCCCAAATATATGTTTAACTTTCCCATTGAAAGCCTTTTCAGCATCAAATTCTACTTTACCAGAGAAAAATTGATCTGAAATCTCAAACCTACCTTTTGATTTCAGATTTTCCTTTGACAAAGGCGGAAAATTTTCATCGTTCAACTCAGGAACAAAATTTTCATTCTTTTTCTCAACTGATGACTCCTCTGATTTTATGGAATCAGATTCATTGTCAGAACTACTCTCAGATTTAACAACCCATCTTTGTTTGTTCAAATCAACTTTTCTTTTGTAAAAACGTTTTGAACTTTCACCAGTTTCAAAAATTGAATTTCCAAACATATTAGTTTTCTTAGCTGATTGTTTCTTTTCATCAACATGTTTCTTAATCATTTCAGAGTTAGAAGAAACTTCCTGTTTTGTATTGTTGAACTGTTGGCAATTCCAAGCAATGTGTCCAACTTTGTGACATTTAAAACAAATTCTTTTATCAACTCTTGATACAAATTTCTTCATATTCTTCTTCCTTTCAGCAAGAAACTCTTGATTTGACTGTCTCCAGAATGGTTTCTTCTGCTCTTCTTCAGAATTTCCTCCTGCAACAAATTTTGTTTTTGGTTTATAATTTTTCTCATTTTTATAATTTTCTGAAGAACTAAAACCAAGACCTTTCTTTTTGAAATTACCGTTATGGTTTGGTTTCTTTCGATAACCTGAACCAGAACTTTAACCCTTTTTCTTGTTCAATCTCTGTTGAACTCTTGAAGTGTACTTTTTAGGTTTTTCAGAAAGATTTACATTTTTTATTTCAGATATATGAATTTCTGTCAATTTGAAAACCTTTTTGATCATTTCAGTTTTGACACTTCTTATTGGAAATTCCTCATCAGAATATAATTTGTCCGAATCATTCAAAGTATATGCTACTTTGATTGGTCCATCATTCAAATTAGATTTTGATAACAGGAATTCTTTATTGTAAACCCGTTTAACCGGTGAACTCGGACTCTTTTCTGATGAACTCTAACTTTCAGACTTAGACTCCGACTTTGACTCTTCATCCATATCCAACACCTGATCGACCACTTTCTTTAACAACTCAGACTCATGATCAGTGTCAGACGCTGTGAATGTGACATCAATATTATCTGGTAACTAATCAATGATTTCAGACTTTAACTTGATGTTGAGAGCCTTATTTAAACGTTCCTCATTTGGGTTTCTGGGAGAATAACTATTCCAAATCGGGGGCAGACACTTGTTATACTTGACACTTTGTTTCTTACCAGTATCCGTATCTTCTGTCTTTTTATCTTGAAACGCTTCAAGACCTGCAACAGTAGGATAAACTCGATCAATCAAATAATCACATGTTGTATAACTCAACAACAAACGTTTGATTCTTTCACTCTCAATCTTTTCAAATTCCAAATCCTGCTTTAGCTTTGTGCAATCTTCAATATATTCATTGATGACTTTCTGCTTTGTCATTAAAGTAGAACTCATCATTGTCATAGCAACATCAACTTCTGAGTTTGTCTTTTTCAAACCATCGACTGTTCTGTTCAGCACATCATATGATTCCTTTACATACTTCACATCAGACAACAAGTTCTCCTTCAACTCTTCCAGTTCAAGAATCTTCTTGTCCTTCTCCTTACAATCTTTGCATGATTCTAGACATTTCAGACAAGGTTTAATGACTTCAACTATCTTTTTAACCTCGACAATCTTTTCAACTTCAACAATTTTTTCTACCTCAATGACTTTCTCAACTTCGACGAGTTTTTCAACTTCAACTATTTTTTTAATCTCAACAATTTTCTCTACCACTTTCTCAATCCCTAGTTCAACATTTGCTTCTTCAGCTTCCATCTTTGTCTTTTCATCAGTCATTCTTATTGCTTCTAGCTCTCGCTTCAATCTGGCAATCTTCTTCTCATTCAGCATCTCAACTTTATCTGCAAAAACCAAATTAAAACTACCAGGATCTATACCTTTTCTAGCTTTATTAAGATATTCTTCTTCATCATCGGTATCAATATCACTTCCTAAATCTGTATTCTTTTCGGACTAGATTTGACTTCATCTTCTTCCAGAATTTTAGCAACAAGACCTGAACCAGGTGGAATGTATTTATCCCAGCTAAAACCTGCTGCAACCTTTTCATCATCTTGGTCAATTATACCATAACAAGCTCTTTTCTCTTTTTCTTCAATGGCACGTGCATGTGCAGTTTGTGGTTGTTGAGCAATCTGATGGAAAATTGATTTTTGATAATAATTGTTCTTTCCAGACTGATCTTGTCTTCCATCTGCTTCTTTGTTTTTGCACTCACGCTTAAAATGCCCTTTTTCTCGACACCTGAAACATGTAACCTTTGATTTGTCAAAACCTATCGGAGATTTAGCCAATTCATTAAAGTCATATCTTCCGGTGATTTATTGAAATTTTTCTGCCCTTCGAACAGCACTGGGAAGGTAATTTCGCACGGAATTACCAAGTGCTATTTCGTGCGAAATAGCATATTGCTATTTCGTGCGAAATTAACCTTTCATACTCAAATCCAATTTTTTCGTACTACGTGCCCTGATCTAACAAATCTAGTACAAGACTTGATACAAGACGAAGTCGACAGACGTATGCACCAACAGGAAAAAGTGTGCTTTGTCTTCCTTTTGTATTTTCAGGACCAAATGAGCTTAAACGAACAAAAGAAACAAATATGCAGCAAAAAGTAACATAAATACAAAGAAAAGGAATAAACGTGACATGCTCGACCCCTCGACAGCATCCCCAAGAGCAAAAATAAGAAACAGAAGGCTGACCATGGCTCGTGCTCACTGGACACGGGGGCGTGGTCAGGTGTCTGTAGAAAGGACAAAGTTGTGGAAGCTTCTACGCCCACCACGGGGGCGTGGTCAACGCTAAGATTCGCAGAATCTTGCAAATCTTGGAAGTACAGATACGCTTCTGCACACGGGGCCGTGCCCACTGGACACTGGCCGTGTTGAGCCCTATGCAGAAAAAAGCAATTAATGAAGGAAGAGAAAAAGGATGGCCACGGGGGCGTGTCCGCTGGACACGGGGTGGTGGCCGGGCTTCTGTTCAGGCTATAAATAGGGGTGCTTGGCTCACTTCAAAGGCATCCCTTGGCAAACCACCTCTCTCCCACTTTGCCACCACTCCACCACCATTATAACACCCACATCCACCACCATCATCTACCATCCACCTTAGAGTGTGTATAGGAGTCTCGGGATCCAATATTGATAGTAAGAGTTCTTGTCAATCAAAGGCCATGTTTGGCTAAGTCTCTTACATCACTTGGTGAAGACGAGCATTTAATGTATTACTTTTGATTTTTAATCTTTTCGCACTTTTTATTTGGTTTTGTATTAATGACTTTAATAACTAGTTTCTTATGTTGAAGGTGAAACTTCTTTATCATTTGTCCGTGGTGTCTTGGCATTACTTTACTATTTATATAAAGTAAAAGATTTACACCATTCATATCTCTACGGTCTATATAGAGATATGTTGGCTACCTGGTCGGGGGTTAAGGGAATGGTTTAGTAAGGTTTTTGCCTTGTTCAGTGTATAGATCCTGCAAGGACCTGGGTCAAGCTTACTAGGACCTCCTTCAATACCCATTAGTATTGGATGGCGGGGGTGCGAATGGCTTGATCCCCTCATATGTAAACTACTATTAATACATTAAACCGGCTACTTGGGATTGTATCCCGGCTGACTCAAACCACTTAGCCGAGGGTAACGTCACCTTCAAAAGAGGGGCCTACCACTTTTCGCATTAATAACTTAATTAATTATCTTTCAATATTCCAAACCTTTGGGATTGTATCCTTGCTGACTCAAACCACTGGGTTGAGGATAATGTCACCTTCAAAAGAGGGGCCTACTACTATAACTAAGATAATCTCTTAAAAATTACAAAAGTACGGAAATCATCAAAGGATACATTAAAGGCGAGTCGGATCTAAGTGATTCATCTTGTCTATCTATTTTTATTTCTGCATTTTTAGTTTTATTTTTCATGCTTTAAAACCTTTTTCTCAAAATTTTAGTTTGATTAGACGTTAGGGATAAACCGGTATTAAAAGCTCTTGTGTCCTTGGACGACATCAGTATCTTACCAACACTATACTACGCTCACGATTGGTGCACTTGCCCATGTGTGTGTTTAGTGTTAGTAGAATATCGTGTTTTACAAATTTAAAACTTAACTAATGTGTAAAATGGGCTTAAAATATCAATAAAAACATATCACACCTGACACACACCAGCGCGCACAAGAACTGGTTTATGAACCGAAACCGAACCAAAGTAAACCAAAATCGGTCTTTCAAAACGATGAAACCGGGAAGGAACTGAATTGAAACCGAATGGAAAAAGGTTTCACTTCAACCCGATGGACAATATTCGGTTTCTAAAAAAATGATGTGTGCACCTCTACGCTGGTGAGCCCTGTCCAAAAGGCCCGACTTGTGTTTTGCAGGCAATAGCCCAGTAGGGAACTTTTTCCTTTTCTTTTTCTTTTTGTGGGCCCGCGTGGGCTAAGTCAGATTCCTGTTTTTCGGCCCAACTGCTTTTCAGCTGCTCTCCTATTGGACTATTTTGGAGTTTGGCCTAGTAATTACCTTATAAACCGACAAATAAATTATATGGTAATTATTTGTTAGCGAATTTCAGTTGTAATGTTGTACTTTGTGTTTTAACAAGTTGACGCTAACTCGCGCGTTGCGGTGGGATGTTAATTATAAGACATACAATTCCATAATTTAAACCATTGGCGGGAGAACTTGCTCAAATGCAGCGATTTAGTGCACGTGAATTAGGTCGGACGTGAATAAAATTTGAAGAATATAAATTGCTTGATTTTTCTTCTTTCACGGAAATATCTTTTGAGTATTAATCGTTTATAGGAATTTTAAATGCATGTAAATGAAATTATACAAAATGAAGATGTTCTTAATATCATACTCCTTTGCTTACATGATTCTGTTGACAAAGGAATTTTAAATGCAAATCTAATTTAACATGTATATGAAATTATACAAAATGAAGATGTTCTTAATATCATGCTATTATTCTCCTTTGCATACATGAATCTTTTGTTTAAATGTCAGACCAAATCTCACAGAACCCAACATAAATTTTTGCCAACATGTTTCACAGCAAAAAAAACGAAGTTAAGAATCGTCATCGGAAAAGCTTAATCCTGACGATTTCCGGCTCACTACGCCGTGATGAAGGTGATCACACAACTTTCTCCATCCGGCATCTTAGCCTCTTTACAACGGTTAGCCAATCCGAAGATGATCCACTCGAAATCAGACTTGTTAAATGTATGGATATATAATGTTATGTAATAATTTCCAGTTGTTTAAATTATATTTTCTCGTAAACTGACGTGACTTTTAACCAAAAGGTGAATCTCAAGTTGCTAATTGTATGGATATATAATATTATGTAGTAATCTGAAGTTGTTTAAATAGACCGTTAACTAATTTAAACCATTTAACTGATGTTTGTTCATATATATAAACTTCAATTGGCCTAGTAAAATAAATACCTTGACTAAACCTTTTTTAATAGATACAAATAATTTGGAAATGTGTACTGTTAGGATCTGAGTTTGATATGATTGTGTTTTGTTTAACTAATATGAATATGAATCAGAAATAATTGCAGCGGAAATAGATGAATAAACTTTCAACACAATCAAAGAGAGAACAATTCTAAGCAAACATGTTTAACATAGAGTCGAATGATTGTATTTGATTACAATACTCAAAACTAATGCATGCATGCACAAAGTCTCCCCCTCAGCCTGAGCTCACAGTGATTGTTCGTACAGAGTGACTTGGTGATGAAGAGAGCTAATAGAACAGTACAGGGTACTGTTCTATTTATAGTACAGAACAAACCACTATGGCATCTTTACTGACATCACCATGAAAGTGACATCTAACCTCCTAACAACCTCTAACCACTGACTATTACAAACACTGCTTACAAAAGACTGATTACAAGTATAAACAAAATACAAAGTAAACTACTGCTTTTCCTTCCACTGTTATAGCTCCAGCAGTGCTTTGTGTCTTCAGCAGTACTTGATCCATATCAGTAGATTGAGCATCAGTGCTTAGTCTTCAACAGTCTTTGGGTGACAACAATTGTTGTAGATCAGCAGTTGTTTTAGAAGGGCAGTACTAAGAGGACATCAGATGTTAGGCCACATTCAAGGGGAAAGACTGATGCAAACAACTGATTATTGTGAATCCACTGATCTGATCCAGTTTTGGCTTTAATCAACTGTTCCTTTGTAGGGTTCAATCCCAACAATCTCCCCCTGGAACAGATGATGCCAAAACTCTTCATTATTCTGGATTTTTATTGTCTTATCAAGAGTTCCCTAACTTTACCTTTGAATTGTAATTCAAAGTTCACAGAGTCCTCATCATCCTCATCCCTGCACAGGGGAAGCTCAAGGAGATCTTGCATATCTTCAACACCCAGGCCAAGTGCTGCTTCCCTTGATATTTGCTTCACCACACCATTAGATCTAAGCAGAGTCAATACGTGGGTCTTTTGTTCAGACTTCCACTTTAGTATCTTTGAATCCAATGGGATTCTTGGGAGAGTTTTTATTGCTGATGAGTTTGGAGATTGAGGCGTGGTGATGACAACTTTGGCAGGGTCTTGAGATTGTGATGATTCTTGTTTCTCTGCCATAAGTGTCTGAAGAACCATCTTAATGATAAGCTCTTCTTGAGCCTTGTCTTCTTTGGTTTCTGCATCCATCTGCTTTTGTTTCCTTCTTTGATAAAGGATGGCAGCAAGTGGAGCAGTGGATCTCCTGATTGGTAACTTTTGTTGTTTAACTGGAACCACTGCTTCTAGATAATCAGGCTTTTTAGGAGCAGTGGTATCTCTCTTCCTCAACTCTTCCAAACTTTGTAAGTAGCTAACACTTTATCCTCTGACCACCTTGTAACCTGGTTCCTTGACCCATAATCAGCAGCTATCAGCTCTTCTTTCATTCTTTTCAGCTTTAAGGTCCTTTCTGGTACATTTTTCTTGTACTTGGCCCATACTGGAGTAGTTTGCTTTGTTTTGTTTTTAATCATCTCTTGAATTCTTGCTATCTCCTCTTGTAACTCACTGATGGTCCATTCTTTGTATTGATGCTTTTCTGCCCTGTACTTTTTGTAAGCCATGATGTATTCAAGATAGTCACTTCTCATGCTTTCATCATCTTTCCCTGATAATTTTTGACATAGGTCTTTTGAGAACTGCTCTAAGGTTCTAACTTTGGTGAGCAGGTACTGCAAGTTTTTTTGAATTTCCTTGTCAGACTTTCCCTCTGTGTCTCTTTTGGATATATCCTCTGCTTGTTGGGCCTTTATTTTGAGATATTCTTCTCTATTTCTTGGCAAAGGATAACCTTGAATAGATGGGAGATTCCTCCTTTCAGGGTCATCTTCAGAGTAGAAGGATTTGATTTCCTCCCTGACTGCTGGAAGATCTAGAGGATATTGTACTCCTGCAGGGACAATGGCAGTGTTTTGATTGAAAGCTTGAACTTAAGATAATGGAATAGGGTTTGGAATGGTAGCAAGGGTCAGAGTTTGTGTAGATGTTGGGAGTGGAGAACTATCATCTTCCAGTACAATGTTTGTTACCCTTCTCCTTTTATGCTTTGGAGAAGTTGGTGGTGTGTTTGTGGGTTGAGTGGTGGTGATTGAGATGGTAGGTGTTTGACTAACACCTGTTGAAACAACTGGTGTTTCAACCACTGTTGTCATTACAATAGATGATGTATCATCTGTTGTCTTCTGCTTTTTTGGCAGGTGGTTTTTGAGGTGGTGAGGTTGTTTTTGGTATGGCAGTGGATTGAGTGTGGGTTGATGTAGTATTGATGGCAGTTGTTGGGATAACATCTGTTGAAACCACTGAAGTACCAACAACATTTGATACAACAGGTGTCTTAACATCTGTGGGTTTGGAGGTTTGATGAGAGGAACTTTTGGGGATTTGGGGAGTTTGTTTGGTGGTTTTGGAAGATGTGGTTTTGGGTTGGCTTACTTTTCTAGTAGGTTGTCTTCTTTTAGGTCTAGAAGTACCCTGCTCTTCCTTTTCCATCAACACTTTCTTCTCATGCTCAAATCTTTTAGACCCTTTTATTTCCATTGACTCTTTCATGTTTGCTATTAGATTAGCAAAAGCATTTTGAGTCTCATCAACCTTTTTGGAACCATCTGGCCTTGGGATTTCTACAACCAGTTTTGACATTGGATCTGGTTTAATGTATAGACCATCTTTTCCCTTTTTACACTTCTCCCCCTTTTTGGCATCATTAAGAGTTTCAACAAATATGATTGAAGGAAGAGCAGTGCCAGTGGTTTGAAGCAAGTGAGCTTTGATGGCTTTGATATCTACTTGAGTGTCTTTGTACCTAGCTTCCATAACATTTCTGACCATTTGAAGTTGAACTTCATGCTGTTGATCCGTATACTGTCTTTGTTTGTGAAGCAGAGGTTGAAACAGATGCCATAGCTCATCAGGGGATGGACCAGATGTTGCAGCAGTGGGTGTAGCCTTTTGAGCTTGTAACAACTGTTGCAACATAGATTTGATTTCTGCAATAGATGTGTCAAGTTTATCAACCCTCTCCGTCAATTCTTTGTATTTTAAACCATCACCCAAGTTAACGGGATCATCTGATTTCCCACCGGTGGTGGTTTTATCAGTGGTTGACTTAGGAAAAGTGTCCCAAAAGTCATCCACTGATGCCCCTTTTTGTCACACCCCGATATTTCCACATATTACCGGTGGGCCCGGCGGGGAGTATCGTGACGTAGTTGATATCATCATAGTCAATACACACAATATAATAGCACAGCGAAAGGCTTGGTGAATAAACTATTACAAACCATAATGTCTGAGTGTTCGAGTGACAGAATATACAGACTGGAATGTAATAAGATCCACATGCGGATCGTAAACAAATACAAAGAAACAAAATAACAGACTTCAGGCATCTATGGATTTGCAAGATCCTCTTATGACACCTAATAGCTCCAGCCTATTACGAGAGGTACCTGTCAAATCAGTCTTTAAGAAGATACGTCAGTTTACACTGGTAAATACAATTAACTGACTCTTTTGAAAACATTTATGAAAATTGATTTAAGTGCACATGGCACAAATCTTTTATAACTTGGGACAATTATTTAAATATAATCTTGTATACAGATTTACATGTTTGTCTTACAATTGGGGCCGGTTGGAAGCCGGTCGTGATTAACCGACTCACCACTTATAGAACCCACAAAGGAGTTATCCCCAACATGTGGGTTTATATTTTAGCATTTGCATCTGTCAGGTGTATGCCTACACCCCGTGCATAGGTCGTGGCCATTTTCAAATGAAATGAGCCGAGGATATCCAGGACACGGTCGTATTAACCCCCAATGCTTATGTTATCAAACAAGACAGATTAAAACGGGTTATGTAAATTTATTAATCACAATCCGATTAAATGATTTAATACCCGACCAAGTGGTATTATTATAATACCATATCCCAAGCCCGTATAAGGGAAAATAAGTTAAAAGTATTTACCTGATGCTAGAAGTAAAATCCTAAAGCTTTTGATGGCACCTTCTACCGGAAGCTATTTAATCTGTATAGAAGGTTTATTACCTATTAGGACGCTAACGGGTCTTTAATTTAGTCAAGGACTTAGACCGGCTAGCTAGAAGGAAACCTTGCGGTTCTAAACGCTAGATTAAGCGGAGATCGGAATAGAATGTGGTTTAGACCCAACAAGCTTGGATACTTGTATGATATGGGTAAACTAAACACATTCTGGAAATTGATAATTTATTGATAAGGTTAAGCCCGTTTCTATTATTTTATGTAAACTAGTCACAAAGGCCGATCCGAACGCGTAAACGCGTAACGGGTAACCAAATAAATTATATACAGGTCTTAATCGTTATTATGCTCAAAATATGTTAATACATCAGTAAGATGTTAACATATATGCCCAAAAATAATTTAAACCAAAATAAGTCCCATAAGGGCATTTTGGTAATTTTAATGCCCATAAAAGAGTTCAAAGAGTAACTGAGTTTCAGGTCTGATCTAATCAGTAAAAATATGCATTTTTATAAGTTATATCAGTAGGGTATTTTATATATATGAAATTTATCTTATATAACCAAACTATGCACGGTAGGGCATTTTGGTAATTTTACATAGGCTTTAAAGGTCAAAAGAGACTTCTGAGTTTAAAAACTTTGACTTACTGTTTAATTGTATAAATTAACTTAAAACATCAGTGGGTAATAAGTTTTATATGCTAAAAATAGTTTTGTCCCATATTAGGTGCTTAAAACGTTTAAAAGTCGGTTTAAAGGGATATTCGGGTTAAAATAGGAAATCTGAGTTTTTGACCAGTTTATAAGGTTCAAAATATTTTATTTATCATATCAAATCAGTAGCAAAAAGTTTGGCATTAAAATGTTATGTAAAACTCATTTTATGCGTGAAAGGGGTAAAACCGACATTTACCGAAAACAAGCTATAATCCTGTGTTATGCTCAGCCTAAAAATAATTAAAAATCTTCAAAAATCCCAAAATATTATTTTACATCAGTAGGTAAGAAATTTGGTGTCAAAAATTGGGTTTAGATAGGCTTTATGCTAATTACGCCATTTAAATAATAAAAAGTTTCTTAATTACGCTATTGAGCATAACTCCTATTCTAGACCACAAAATGAAGTCAAATTTTTGGGACATATCTAAATATCAGTAGCAAGGGTGTTAGTCCAATCACATTGTTAAAAATCTCGATTTTATGTAAAAAGGGCGTTTATGACATTATTAAGCATAATTACGATCAAGTGCATATAATTCAAACCACTAGGCACCATGCAATATAACTCCAGAGGGTTATACTACTAAGTAATGTGGTCCTAATGGAAGCTTAAAACAT
The DNA here is from genome assembly GCA_030545235.1 of Helianthus tuberosus. Taxonomy (NCBI): domain Eukaryota; kingdom Viridiplantae; phylum Streptophyta; class Magnoliopsida; order Asterales; family Asteraceae; genus Helianthus; species Helianthus tuberosus. The sequence goes on along the minus strand of CM060365.1, from coordinate 93,184,084 downwards.
GGGAGAATTAAGCTTGAACGGGTCAGAACTAAAAGTCAAAGCAAAAGTCAAGCTTTTGCGACTTTCGGTTATAAACTGACATTAGACTATTAATTGACGGGTTAGGACTGATAAAACATGTTTTAATATTAATTACCAAGTCATTAGAATGTTAAAATATAATTTAGAACCTCTGGTTTATTAATTTTAATCATATTCAAACATTCTGTCCAGTTTGACTTTTTGTCAAACTACTTTGACCCGACAATTGACCAGTCAAACGAGCTAATTAGGAGGTGCCCTTTTAAGGGTTAATCACATACACTAATGTGGTTCTATAACCACTTTCAATTTGATCAGTGGTTAGACCATATGTGATAATTCTGAAAGTCAAACCTAAATTACTATATGTTTGACTTTTAGGAATTTAAACTAATTAAAACAATTAACAAGTAATTAGAGGCTTACTACAAGTCCTAGCTGTCTTTTCTACACTTCAAAGTCTTCTCCTTGTCCTAAGCAAGCTCCAGAAGTTGTAGATTAGAATTGGTTGCAAGTGTGCTTTGGAACTCAAGAACTAGCACTCCTTATATAGCAATTTACAAGGTCATGGATCATTTCCAGGTGTTATTGGAGGCCCTGGGATCACCCCAGGTGTCCTAGCTAGTGAAAATAACTGACTTAGCTCCTTAGGTCGTTACAAACTAGGCTAAGGCGGTGGACCAGGCAAAACCCGCACCTGTCACAAACTTTCTATTACTGGCACTCTCAGGCGGGCCGCGTAAGCCATAGGGGGGGCCTTACGCGGGCCGTTTGGACCGTCTGATCAGGTAAAACAAGTTTGCAACTTGGCAGCTTTAGTCCCTGATCATTTTTAACCCTTTTTAACTTCGTTGTTGACATGTAGGGCCCTTGTAGTCAGTATGTTGAGGCTCTAGGATGAATAAACTAACTTCGTTAGGCTCCGGTTCGTTAAATACCTTTATGAAAGCAAGTTTCATCAAGTTGACACTTTTGGCCCAAAGTCTTGAAAACATACGTAGCGATCTCAAAACCATGTGAAATTTATACCACTTATTCTTGAGAGTATATTTGAATATTTCGAAGCCTCGGTTTCATTAAAAGGTCATTCAGAGGTCAGAAATGACATGTTGACGCGTTTAACCCTTATAATTTAATAATCTTCCGATTATTTTCATAAACGGCTTCTTATATCCAATCAATCACTCGTTTAAGAATATATTCATCATGTAAGGTCATTCAGAGGCACAAGTTTGGCATGTTGACACTTTTAGTCCCTGTGGTTTCATAGTTTCACTGTTCGACAACTTTGGTGCTTCAAACTCAATCTTTCGCACCTTTAGAGTTTAGGACACGTGTCTTTACATAATTGGACACGTTTTTACGTGGTGTTACACTTTTTCTGGGTACTGGGGTCTTCTTTCTTCTGCAGAGGTTACCATTCTAAGCTCACCAGTGTATATTGGATACACCCCAGTGGATATTATGGTTCCCAAAGAATAAATTGCCTTCAAGGGAGTCTTACTAATGAAACTACTGTCCAGGTGTAAACCAGTGGGTTCAACACCTGTAGTAGCTGCTCCACTTGAACTACTGACAGGAATTACTTGTAATTCCTGCAGTGTAACCTCCTCAGTTGTTGGTGGGTTAGCAGAGATAGGGAGACTAGACTCAGTCACTTGTTGAGGTATATTCTCATTTACAAGTGGTTGAGAAGAACCGATTTCTGTCTGGGCTATATCAAGTGCATCCAACAAAGGTAGCATTGATGGTGGGAGTTATGCAGTAAGGATGGGTGTAGAAAGAGAATTTGCCCCGGGAGCAGGGCTGTGGAAGATAGATTCAAGTGAATCCATTGCTTCATATTGTGGTGTCCCTGTGGATACAACATGATCCTTTTGAGAGGATGTAGGAGGAGTTTTAGGCTCAGGTTGAGATCTTTCATCCAACTGCTGTGAGGAAGTAGCAGCAGTGGTTATTGGTGACTTTTTTGTTGTCACAGATATAATCTCTGGGATCTCATCTTCCAGAGTTACCTTTTTGGTGGGTTTGGGGGGCTTTTGTGATTTTTTCTGTTTAGGCTTTTTGGTGTTTTTAGGTGTGGGTTTCACAGTAGTGGGTCTGCTGCTGTGATCACCTAGAGCAGTAGGCTCAACAGCAGGGACCTGAGGAGCAGTTGTTGCTGCTAAATTCTGCTCAGGCTCCTCTGTTTGTGTTTTTGAAGGTTTTAACAGCCTAGTAAAGGTTTCAGAAGATAGGCTGTTTATTTGAAAAGGATTTCCTTGGATTAGCACTTGTGCATTATCCTTGGAAAATTTCTTTTGTAAATAAAAACTTAAAAACCTTGGAAACAAAAGAAATGGTTTCTTATTATATTTAATATTATTGATATTTTTAACTATATCATTGAAAATCTCCTGGGAGTAGTTAAAATTTTCTTCATTCATGATAGCATATCCCAGGTATTGAATTTTCAATGGTATCTCATTGAAAGCAGTAGTTTTATTTGACACACACATGAGGGGGGTATGGAATAAAAATCTCATGGCAGGTAGAAAATTGCCCTTTTGTAAAGTATCTTTTTTCATTTCTTCTTCATACCCTCTCTCAAGGAAATCAGTTTGGTACTCTATTTTTGGAAAAGAGCTTTTACCAGTAAGATCATTGATTTCAAAGACCGCTGAAATGGTTTGAGGTGTGATGGTAACTGGAATACCCCTTATGGATGAATTTATAGCTAAGGGCTTTTTGTCCTTAACATCAAGTTTCACATTTTTTCCAGAATTCTCTTTGGGTATCTAGGTAGATGGGAGCATTACAGGTCAACAAAGTTTTGTACTTTGATGACGAGAGAGCATCAATGACGGAACTGAAGGTTGTGTTGTGAGTTGGTTTTTCAAGTATGCACAGGTAGTTATGAGGAGTTTTGAATGGGAGAGGCATGGTGATTCGAGTGTGATTGCGAAAGGAGGAAGACGATGAATGATTTGAGAGAAATTGATGGTAACGGATTTTAGAAAGGAATTTTGAATTCGATTCGACAGTGAAAACCCTGTTTGGGGTTTTGATCAGGGTTTTATGAGGTGGAAAAGTGAACGCTGACGTGGCAGCGGTTACAAAAGATCTGACGGCTAAGTACTGTCCACGTGCCAACCTTTGATGAAAAATGGAAGATAGTTGTTTAGGGAACCACTGATGGGCAATATCAGTGGTTCACAATGGTGAAATGAAACAGTGGCTGACTTTAGGCTAACAGTGGATAGCCATCAGTGGGTTAAAAACACTGATGTTTGATAACAGTGATTAACAATGGAATGAAGGAACAGAGGTTGACTTTCAGCAGTGGACAATGTTAAAAGAACAAATGTTTGAACCAAAAACAGTGGTTATGGCAGACTTTTAAAGATTAATGAAAATTTTCATTTTTAGCTATTTTTAAGGATGAAATTTTGATTTTCTGAAAACATTTTAATGCTTTTATTCATAGAAAAATAGGATTTTGCCTGTTATTCCATGTTCAGCATGCCAATCCTAGAGATTAAGCTTTCAAAGGTGGATGTGTCTAATGCTTTTGTTAGCACATCTGCCAGCTGATCTTTAGTTGGAACATGGTGCAGAGAAATCAAACCTTTTTCATAGCAATCCCTCACAAAGTGATGTTTGATATCAATGTGTTTGGTGGTTGAATGTGAAACTGGATTTTTGATGATATTTTCTGCTGCCTGACTGTCCAACATGAGAGGTGTCTTTAAGACAGTGATACCAAAATCCAGCAATTGATTTTGAAGCCATAACACTTGGGTTGTACAGCTTGCAGCAGCTATATACTCTGCCTCAACAGTGGATGTTGAAACAGCTGCTTGCTTTTTGCTTTGCCAAGACACTAAGTAACTGCCTAGGAATTGACACCATCCTGAAGTGGACTTCCTTGTTGTATTACATCCAACAAAGTCACTATCTGAGAAACCTAAAAGCTTGATATTTCCATCAGCTGGATACCAGATACCAAGTGTGGGAACACCTTTTAAGTATCTGAATATCCTTTTTACAACAATAAGGTTTGACTTTCTAGGGGCTGATTGGGATCTTGCACAAACACATGTTGCACACATGATGTTTGGACTAGATGCAGTCAGGTACAATAAGGACCCAATCATGCTTCTATAAAGAGTTTGATCAACCAAATCATCCTTTTCATCAGACATGACTATTTTTGTGGTTGCTATGGGTGTACTACATGGTTTGCAATCATCCATCTCAAATTTCTTTAAAAGTTCTTTGGCATATTTGCCTTGAAGGATGAAAGTACCAGTTTGCATTTTCCTTACTTGGAGACCAAGAAAGCACTGGAGTTCACCCATTGCACTCATCTCAAACTCAGCTGTCATGAGTTGTCTGAACTCTTCACACATTTTGGAACATGTGCTTCCAAAAATGATGCCATCCACATAAATCTGGACAATCATCAAGTCTTTCCCTCTCCATTTTAAAAACAATGTTTTGTCTATTTTACCTCTCGTGAAACCAATAGAGAGAAGAAAGATGGAAAAAGTTTCATACCAGGCTCTAGGTGCTTGTTTCAGGCCATACAAAGCTTTATTTAGCTTGTAGACATGATTTGGATTAAATGGATCCTCAAAACCTGGAGGTTGATAAACATATACCTCTTCTTGTATCTTACCATAGAGGAATGCACATTTAATATCCATTTGAAACACCTTTATGTTGTGGTTAACAGCAAAGGCCAGGAATAATCTGATAGCTTCCAATCTTGCAACATGGACAAAAGTTTCATCATAATCAATGCTCTCTTCCTATCTGAACCCTTGAACCACTAGCCTTGCTTTATTCTTGACAACAATACCCCTTTCATAAGTTTTATTTTTAAAGACCCACTTTGTGCCAATAGGACTCAAACCCTCTGGCAGTGGTACAAGCTCCCATACTTGTTGTCTTTTAAACTGTTGGAGCTCCTCTTGCATGGCATCTACCCAGTTGTTGTCTTTCAGTGCCTCTTGGTACTTGACTGGCTGATGGAGTGATAGAAAACCAGCAAAAAGACAGATGTGTTGGGATTGGCTTCTTGTGAGCACCCCTTCACTGATGTTGCCAATGATTTGGTCAGGTGGATGAGACTTCAAGAAGATTAAATCTCCTTTGTATGGAACAATGGCATTTAAAGGTAAAGGCTGCAGATGTGAATCTTCTGAGCTAACCACTGTTGGTGACTTTGATGATCCAACAGGGTCTTGAAATAGAGGTGGAGGAATAGGAGGAAGTGGTGTGGAAACATGCTAATTTTTATCCACTGTTTGAGGATTTTTATCAACAGTGCTTGAGGATGTGGAAGCAGAGGTTAAAGGGCTACTTTGGTCAACGATTGTTGAGGTAACAGTGGTTGAGGTTTGACAGCAGTTTTGAACATCTGTTGGAGGATTTTGAGATGGACCTGCACTGTTAGTCTTGACAAAAACATTTTCAAAAGTAAATTTATCAAGATCAAATAACTCTGCAGGATTTGCAGGGATTTTCATTGAAGAAAGTTCATTGAACTTCACATTCAAAGTCTCTTCCACTGTCTTAGTCCTGGTGTTGAACACTTTGTAGGCCTTAGCAGTGGTTGAGTATCCCAAATGATAACCACAATCAATTTTGGCTGCAAACTTTGAAATGGAATCTTTTAAGTTTAAAATGAAGCATGGGAAGCCAAAAACTTTGAAATATGAGATCAGTGGTTTGATTTTATACAGCATTTCATAGGAAGTCTTTTGATGCCTGGGGTTTATTAAAACTCTGTTCTGGACATAGCAGGCAGTGTTTACAGCCTCTGTCCAAAAAGTTAATGGCAAACCTGAATCAGCAAGCATGGTCCTGGCAGCCTCAATCAAAGTTCTGTTCTTTCTTTCAACTACCCCATTTTGTTCTGGTGTCCTTGGAATGCTGTACTGCCTTACAATTCCTCTTGACACACAAAACTCATCCAACTCCCTATTTCTGAATTCTGTGCCATTGTCACTCCTGAAGATTTTTACTGGCAAGTCAAACTGCCTTTCAACCTATGTGACAAAGTCTTGCAGAATGCCCGCAGTCTCATCTTTTGAATGTAAGAAATAAGTCCATGTAAACCTAGAAAAGTCATCTATAATTATCAAACAATATATTTTCTTTCTAAGACTCATGACTTTAACTGGGCCAAAGAGATCCATGTGAAGCATTTGCAAGCACTTGGTTGTTTTGGACTCTTCAATGGACTTAAATGAGCTTTTATGTTGTTTTCCTTTTAAGCAGGAAACACAATGCTCAGGACAGGTGAACAGTTTTTGAGGAAGACCTCTTACTAACCCCTGTTTTGACAAAGCAGTGATTTTCTTGAGATTTGTGTGCCCCAATCTCCTGTGCCAAAGTTCTGTCTCTTTGTTAGAGGCAGATGAGAACAGACAGGCATCAGTTCTTGGGCTCTCTTTTGACAAATCAACTACATAAACATTGCCACTTCTTTGAGCAACAAGTTGAGTTTTTCCATTTTTTATTATTTCTTCAATCTTTTCAACCATTTCTGGTCCAACAATCCTACAGCACTCCATAGTAAAAAATGAACCATAACCTCTGTCACTCATTTGAGAGACACTAAGGAGGTTGAATTTTAGATTGTCTATCAGATTGACATTTTCAAACTTAACATTTCTAGACTGTACCATACCAGAACCCATCACCTTCCCTTTACTATTATTACCAAAAGATATATCACCCCCTCCATGAGTTTTGAATTCTTTGAGTAGGGCTCTACATCCAGTCATGTGCCTAGAGCTTCCACTATCTACATACCAAAGACTATCTAAGCATGCAGAAGCTCCCTTTACATCAAGTAAATAATTAGTTCAGGAGGGTCTCCAAAGCCAATAAGGCTTTGGATGGGGTCTCAACAGTGTCTTTGTTGAGGTCAGGAAGATGGACAGTGGTAAGATCAGGGGATTGATTAATTTTTGCAGCTTGTTTCTCTAACCACTGTTGGGGATCATTTCCTATCAATTCTTGATATCCAAAGGGATGCTTGTTCACTCTTGGTTTAGAACGCCTTTTGTAGGCTTCATAAACATGTGGGACCCTTGGATATGGTGGTTGACCTTTACCTCTTTGGTATTGGTTAGTAGGGGGTGCATCAGTCACCTGAACTTCTCTTTTGACAGAGGTTTGGTTCAGAGGTTTGGTTCAGCTGTTTTGTAACAGCTGTTTGAACTGGCACAAATAGTGGTTGTTTCTTGACTTGTGGTTTTGATGAACTCATGGATGTTTTTGAAGTGTACTCATTCTTTTTTACATCAAAGGATTTGAGATACACACATTCCTGAGTGAGATGGTTTGTTTTACCACAGATGGTGCAGTTCTTAGAAGGCACAATGATGGTTGTTTTGTTTATATCATATGCTTTTAGATGAAAACAATCTTTGGTCAAATGATTTTTCTTCTCACAGAAATCACAAAACAAGTTTTTAACCTTTTCTTTTCTTTTCTTCTTTTCAGACTCCTTTGCAACAGAGTTTTGAACCACTGTTGGGATGTCCTTAAGAGGAATGACCTTGGCCTTAGGAGCTTTGACACCATCCATAGTTGTGAAGTCCATTGGTTTGAAATTTTCAAGAATGTCACACTCATCAGACCATGTGGGTTTGAATTGGTATTTCTCAATCTCCTCAAAAGTTGAGGACCCCACAGATCTTTCCAGAGTGATTTTGTTACTAAGTTTATCAGTTATTTTAACTTCTTGGCCATTCTTGTTTGTGGGTATGATTTCAACAGAACCAGTTTGATGTACAGCAGTGTTTTCAACTTGGTCATTTTTTCTAAACCCTATGCCAAATTTTAAATTGCTTTCAAGCTGTTTTTTAAGCATAATCTCATAACCTTTGCAGGATTCCACCCATTTTTCACAAGTGATTTGGGTGGTTTCCAACTACTTTTTAGAGACTTGATATTTTTCTATCATGGTCTGGAGTTGGTCCTTGGTTATGCTATGCTCTTTCTTGATGCTGCAAATTTCATTCTCTTTTTCAGACAATTTGAATTTCAGTTCTTTTAAAGACTTTTCAAATTGTACTTCACCAGTTAATAACCTATCTCTAAGGTTTTCATTCACCTCCTTAATGTTTGCAAATGCTATGATGCATTTATCTGAACCAAGGTTTTTAAGAACCTGGGGTGATACCTTAGTTGCAGCCATCATGGCACAATCACAGGTATGATCACTTTCTTCTTGAACTTTCTCTTCTTTTTCACCTTGTTTCTTCTCTTCTTTTTCTTCAGACCAAGGGTCAGACAGTGGTTCCAACAGGGGTTCTGATTTTTTTCCCAGCAGTATTTCATCAGCAACAGCAGTAACCACTGCTTCAGCAATTGTATCCACTGTTTCATCACCTGACTGTCCTTCTTCAGTTTCCAGCCCTTCTGGTATAGACTCCAATGCTACAAAACAAAAATCACCACTAGAAACATTATTTTGAGCATAGAGTGCAAAATTTTCATCTCCTAGCTCTTCAGGTAAGCTAATCCAGTCAACAAGGCATTGGGTGAAAAAGCTTTGCTGACCTGGTTGAACCACTACTTGTGCAGCTTGTTGAGATGCAACTTGTTGCACCTGAACCTAAGGAGCAGGGGCCTGGACATACTGTATCTGCAGAACAGTGGTTTGAACATAGTGCACAGGAACAGGGGTTGCAGGGTGTGCATAATGAGCTGTGTTTACATGAGCAACATGGGCATATTGGGCATAATGCACAGTGTTTTGGTTATTTTGTGGTCTAGGGTTTGAGCCAGGATGTGTGATAACTGGTCCATTGGTTTGAATCTTGCACTCTCTAGCAAAATGACCAAACCTATTACACTTATAGCATTTTATCTTTGACTTATCCAGACCTACTTTCAAGTTCCCATGTAACCCTGGAAATTTCCTCCCTGTCCTTTTGTAAAACTTGCTGGTTCTAACACTCAGCAGTGCAAGTTGGTGCAAAATGTCCATTTCCTCTAAGTCAGTTGGATCAAAATGCTGCAGATCATTGAGTTCAAAGCACAGATTGTCAGAATTCTGGTTTTCACTACTAGCCATGAAAGCGTAGTTATTTGAGTAAGAATCAGAGTTATTAAAGGCTCCACCAGCAGTTATGTCAATATAATGATCATAACTCTGATCCTTACTACTACCAGATTCTTCCTGACCCAAAAGAGCCGTGCTGCCAAATGAATAGTCATCTGCAACTTTTCCAGACTCTTGTAACTTCTTTTTCTGGTTCAACTCCCTTTCATAGGTTAGGAGTCTACCATGAAGTTGGGTTAGGGTCAGATCTTTGAACTCAATAGAGTTTCTGGTTACAAAAGCAATTGTGTCCCATTTTCAGGAAGTGACCTTAGAAACCTGCTATTTACAGTTGATTTAGGAAATTTTGTTTTAACAAGCTTAAGTTCACTTATGAGATAACTAAATCGCTCAAACTGTTGTGTTAATGATTCACCCTTAATGTGACAAAAGGTTCCATACTGTTGGTTCAAAATTACCCTGTTATTTTCAATTACTTCTTTAGTCCCCCCAAACTGTTCCTTAAGTGCATCCCATAATTCCTTGGCACTGTTACAGTGTAACAGTCCAGCATAGATCTCATTTTGTAGTGCAGATGCAACGATGCTAAATGCTTTGGCATCCAGTTCAATTTTCTGAAAATCCTATTCAGTATAGTTCTCTATTTTCTTAGGAATCATGACCTTTAGATCCTCAGCACTCGGCACCATTGGAACATGTGGTCCAAAGATAACCAACTTCCAACATCCGGTGTTCTGTTGAGCTAGGATGTGACCCATCCTTCGCTCCCAGATGCTGTATTCAGATCTCTTCAACATAGGTGGTTTGAAGAGAGAACCAATGTTATTATTGATATCCTGTGATTGTGACATCATTTTGGTTATTTTTTAGGCACTGAATAATCAACTTTGTACGTGATTATACCTTACTCTGTTTTACAACAAAATGAACAATTAAAAGTATCAACGGTTTTGAGTTGAACTTTTACGTCAAAATGATTGTTAGATCAAGTTTGACTGTCCTAGCTCTGATACCAATTGTTAGGATCTGAGTTTGATATGATTGTGTTTTGTTTAACTAATATGAATATGAATCAGAAATAATTGCAGCGGAAATAGATGAATAAACTTTCAACACAATCAAAGAGAGAACAATTCTAAGCAAACATGTTTAACATAGAGTCAAATGATTGTATTTGATTACAATACCGAAAACTAATGCATGCATGCACAAAGTCTCCCCCTGAGACTGAGCTCACAGTGATTGTTCGTACATAATGACTTGGTGATGAAGAGAGCTAATAGAATAGTACAGGGTAGTGTTCTATTTATAGAACAGAACAAACCACTGTGGCATCTTTGCTGACGTCACCATGAAAGTGACATCTAACCTCCTAACAACCTCTAACCACTGACTATTACAAACACTGATTACAAGTATAAACAAAATACAAAGTAAACTACTGCTTCTCCTTCCACTGTTATAGCTCCAGCAGTGCTTTGTGTCTTCAGCAGTACTTGATCCATATCAGTAGATTGAGCATCAGTGCTTAGTCTTCAACAGTCTTTGGGTGAACAGCAGTTGTTGTAGAAGGGCAGTACTTAGAGGACATCAGATGTTAGGCCACATTCAAGGGGAAAGATTGATGCAAACAACTGCTTATTGTGAATCCACTGATCTGATCCAGTTTTGGCTTTAATCAAGTGTTCCTTTGTAGGGTTCAATCCCAACATGTACGAATACTAGTACTTCTCCTTAAAACGTAAAATTCATTTAAATTGAGAAATTTATGCTAATTATTAATCATAGTTATGAAAAAGAAATCGTCCAAATCAACTTAAAACATAACATGACTGTTTTTTTAACGGTAAGGAACGACGTGTTAATCATCGTGACACCGGGTGTTGTGGCTAAGGTCGACTACTCGATCGCCGCCAGCCCCTTGGCTCTCTCAAATGCGCGGAAACCCGACCTCTACTTGCTCGAAGGCACAACAGTGGAATAATCAGTAAAACCTCGCCTCTCATCCAAGACGAATCGGCGCCACCCGTATTCGCCCTTCACCTGTGTAACACCTCGTAAAATCACATCCAATGATGTGTTGACACGTGTACTAAACCCTAATAAAGTCAAACGTTGAATTAAGGGACTAATTTTGCGAAAGATCAAAAAATTTGATTATGGAAGGACTAGAAGTGTTATCATGCTTAAAATAAGTCTTTGAATAACCTCTCATGATATTCGTATTCTCATATTAAGCCACTTGTTGGATAAGCGAAACCGTTTGCGTATAAATCCAAAGTTTGCACGGTGAGGGTTAGAAGCATCAACATGCTTAATAATACCTCTGAATGACCTTTTAGCAAACCTAAAACATTATTATATCTGATCATATTCTTGGGAACATAAAACATTGTCCAATTAGGGCTTCAATGTCAATAAGTATCAATACACACAAGTTTGTGCGTTAAAAAGGGTTGAAAATGTCAACATGTTAATTCTTACCTCTGAGTGACCTTTTAACAAACCCGAAGCATCATAATATTCGATAATACTCTCGGGAATGCCCAATATGGATAACATAGGGCTTTGACGCAATAAAGCGATAATACGCGCAAGTTTGCGCGTTAAAAGGACCAAAAGCGTCAATATTTAAAACTAAGCCTTTGAGCGACCATTTAAGCGAACTGGTGTGAAATGAAGTGTCATAATACTCCATTGTACTCCATTATACTCTTAGGAATGCTTGTTGTTAACCTTGTAAGGATTTTACGCCATTTCGCGTTAATACGCGCTAGTTCGCAAATTAAAGAGTTAAAAGCGTCAATACGTCAAACTAGGCTCTGACTGACTCTTTTAACGTGTCGAGAAGTTTATGATGGTTGGTTATACTCTTGGATGTGTCTAATGTTGGAAATACAAGGCCTTGCGTGCTAAAAACATTGTTTCGGAGGAGTTCCGAAGTGCATGGGACAAACTTGTCAACAGATGAAACTTTGTGTGAGCTGGTCTGGTCCTTACGGACCGTATACCTGGACCCTTACAGTCCATATACCATGCCCAGTAATAGAATATTCAAAAACCAGCTTTGGTTTGCCTCCTTGTCTCAAATGTTTGATTCTATGGATCATTTGATGGTTTGGAAGGATGGTATTACACCTGTAATCATCTTGTAACTTCTCATAACACTTGTTGATCATCTAAAGACCCTCCAAACACTATAAATAAGAGGTGAAATCCTTCATTTCATTTCACATTTCTTGAGTTCTTGCTCTCCTACTCAAATTTGAGGGTCCTGATCATTTGGAACCTCCTTTTGAGTTATCTTCTGTCCTAAGGACCACTTGTAAGTGTTCCTTTCATTCTTAGTTATTTTGTTTGGCTCTTAAAGCCGAAAAGTCAAGCGTTTGCGATAAACACTTTGACTTTTAGCTAGACCTTGTATGGTGGAGCCATGGTTCACAACGAACATGTCTACGTGATCGTAACTAGGTAGGTGTTAAACCTTTTAAGGGCACCTCCTAATTACCACGTTTACTTAGTTAATTGTCGGGTCAAAGTAATTAAAATAAAAGTCAAACGGGTCAGTTTTTAATTAAAATTCATAACTGATAATTTAGAAGCTATAAAATCAGTTTTGTCACCTTAATAACTTGGTAAATATTAAATGAACATGTCTAGGCATGTTCAACCCGACAATTCTAAGTTTAGAATCGATTAGCAACCGAAAGTCGCAAAAGTTGACTTTTGCTTCGACTTTCAGTTCTGGCCCGAATTAGCTTAGTTTAATTATGCCTTAGGGTTCCTTTGTGACGATATTATATGTTAGTATAACCCCCTGAAGTTATACTACTTGGTCCTTTAGAATTAGAGTTCATATGCATGTTTTCGTTATATGCTTAAAAGTTGACCGTTATGCCCTTTTGATATTAAAACTAGATTTTTGAAAATGTGAGAGGACAAAAACCTTTATTACTGATTTATAAACATGTCCTAAAAATTTGATATCAGTTTGAGGTATAAATTAGGAGTTATGCTCAATATCGTAAATTAAAGCCTTTTTTATTAATTAAACGACATTTTTGGCATAAAACCTATTTAAACCCAGATTTTGACACCAAACTTTCTACCCACTATTAAGATATAATATTTAGGGATTTTTGGAAATTTTTGTTAAATTTTAAACTGATCATAACATAGAGTTCTTGCATAGACTCGGTAATTGACAATAATGCCCTTTTCACTAATAAAACGAGGTTTACACATCCTTTACATGTCAAACCTTTTTCTACTGATTATATATATATATATATATTAAATAAGTTATTTTAAACAGTAAAGGCTGATCAAAATCTCATATTTCATTAAAACAACCCGAATATCGTCAAATACTGACTTTTATGCGAATTAGGCGCATAGTATGGTTTAAAACCATATTTAGCACCCAAGACTTGATACCTACTGATGTTATAACTAAATTTTTATACTTTAACTAGGGAGAAAGCCCGTGCAATGCACGACATGCATAATAGCTATTGTTTGTTCATGGTAAGACATTTGACATGGCCGGTGCATAAGCAGAAAAAGGGGCGTGCTTAAAATTTATTGTTTGTTCATGGTAAGACGTATGAATCAATGGATGAACCATGTGGAACAACACAAAGCTTCTCTTCAACCTTTGGTGGATCCTCCAGTTCATCCGCATCAAACTTCACGTTGGCATGCAACTTTCGACCTATAAATCATAACCAAAAAGATTATTACACCACATTCATAAGATAAGTAAAAATATACCAAAACATGAACTTAAACTCATCATCTTACTCTTCCCCTATCCTCAAATATCTTTAAAATAAGAGCAAATCAATGACCTTTCTACCATTTAACCAATTGTCCTTTAACTAAATTGTAATTTCTTCTACTGGAACGTCTTTCACTATATCAAAGTTGTACATGTTTGTTTCATTTTAATCACCACATAGCAAACAGTAATACTAATACCGGCAATAATCACAATCAACTTGAATAGTTAAAAAACAACAATTTCTATGTGTTCCCATGCTACTCTTCAACCAAATTACTAACAGAATAAATAAATGAAAGTTGTCGGTACATTATAAGGTTGAGAACTTGATACATTGAGCAAGCAAATATCAGATATACATCTTGAAGGAGACGTGATCTGTTGTTGTATGACATCTTTACGACAGCTTGTGGGTGTGGACACAACTGGGCAAATTCAATTATCGTCTTCAATCTTCGATTGAAACATCAAATCATCAATCAAAAGGTAGAGGAGATAGAAGTGAGATTAGTACCTTAGCTATCATCGATATCACCGTCGCCGGAGGGCCCTTGCTCCCCTCTCTTCGTATTCTTCAGTCTTCACTCTCGCTCCCTCTTTAACTAATACATCGAAGGAGGGTACCATTAATCGCATATTCATGAATCGATAACGCATGACCTTAGTGGAAATTCAATCGACATTCACAACTAATGGTAATTCAATGGACATTCAATTGGCCTTTAATTTGAGATGATTGAGTTCAAGAAACTGATAAACATTGAAAGGAGAAGGGAACTACCTTGAGATAAATCTAGATTGTTGAATCGTATCATTCAGTTTTATGAGGACATGGGCAGTCGTGGAAAAAAAATTAGGGTGAGCATGACCATTCATCTACCATCTTAAAATTGTTTGAAAATTTACTTTATCTTTCCATCTTAATAAAGATAAAGACTTTATTTGACTAAGATCTCTAAGAAAAATAAGCGATAAAGAGTCATGTTACCTAGAAATGGCCCTTTCCCCATAACCTTGTTGTGTTCATTAGCTACATGGTTAAAGTAATAATGAACACAAGTATAGAGCTGTAATTACCTAAACACCCTTCCTCAATTCATTATTCTCTTCAGTCAAGCAGTCACTGAAGAATGCTGATCATCGGTTGGGCTCGCATCACTTCAATCTTCAAAATCTCCTTCTCCATCGACGCATTTAAAATTTCATTTTCCAAATTACTAATGAATTTCGGATACCCTGGAGGCACCGATTTCTCAAGGGTAGAGGCGTCAAATGACGGCTAGGAGCGCATATAGATGCCATAGACCAGCATACTCATAGTACAGCTTTTTATCTGCTTTCACATGCAGCTTGTAATGCAAGAGGATGAAGAACGATAACCACCCATGAAAATGCATTGCAAGGTTAAGTGCAGAAAACACGACAAAAGCAGGCTCCTGGAAAAATTACAATACGCTGCTTAAGATTGAAGATCAAAAAAAGCATTGAGATTATGAGGTATAAGATTGATGATAACAGACCTGAATTCCAAATACTCGTTTGAAGGGCCATTGACCGTGATATTTTACGGGCTCATAACCAGATGCTGCTCATAAACTGATGTAGTGTAATTTCTAAGTTTCGGGCTAGTGGTTCGTTAAAGTACTTTTAATGGTTTATATAATCACACTATTTAATGCTTGTTATTAAGTTCATAGTTAATACAAAGAGGATCGGATCCCTAATCGCATTATCTTAGTAAAAAAAGAATTTTAAAAAGTACTTACAGTTGACATCTTGAATAACCTCCTCCTTCTTCTTAGTTGGATCAAATGGTGCAATCCACACTATGATACTACATCATTGTTTAAAAAAAAACACCTATTACTACACATCGTATTTTTTTTGGTAAGCGTGTGGTGGTGCTTCATATGGATATTCAATTGAAACTCTTGGGCAACTGTCTATATAGTTGATCAAGTTATAGAAATATCCACATCTAAGTTTCAAAAGTCACAAGAAGACAACAGGACAGTTGACAAACATGAACTGGTTCCTGTCCTACTTTAAAACTTTGACTTTTTATATTCCCAGTAGTTTATTACTTTATTCGACTCTTAACAATTGTTCATGTCTCTAGTTATTTATCAATTTACTTTTAAAGTTAATTTAGTCCAATTGACCACTTATTTGCTCTACAACTATGAAGTTTTGCAGCACAAAGGCCTTCTTTAGAGGAAACCAAAATGAAGCTCATGGAACCCACACAATTTGTTTTCCATCCTAAAGGCCAACCCTTTAATGGAAGAGCAGTATCACCTTGATTCAATCCTGAAATGATGGGGATGCGAATAATGAAAATTCATTTGTACCATCTAATACAGGATTGAGTTTTGTATCATCTTTTTTTTTTATTATGACGTTCTTTTTCTAAAAAAGTTCCAGTCCAGCCTCTTAACATTGTTGTGTATATAAGTGCTCACCGCTATAAATCCATGACGCAAGGTGAAGTAGATGCCGATTCTTCACTACCTCCAAGTCGAAGACTCAAAAAACCACCCCCAAAGTTTCCTTGAATCCCACTTTGACTCTGATTGAAACCCGCATTGTTTCAAGTGTGAACAAATGCAAATTCTCTAGGGTGAAGTAAAATAGAAGAACCAGCAATATCTCTATTCACATGTGGTCTATTAACTAATGCAAGTTCCACCACTTTATTTGAAACCCTTGATTCCGATCAGCCGAATCTGTAACAACAGATACGAAACCGGTCACAAAACTCGGGTATATTAGATATATCCAATTCCAATTTGTGAGGTGGTAGTAACCTGAAAATATAAAATGAACCCAATATTTATTTGGTAAAAGTAGTGCGAAGAAATTGAACATTTTGATCTGAAAAAAAAAAGCATACCTTCATATCGAACATGAACATGTCTCAGGCCTTTTTCTTTGCGATTCTTATCCCTTTTTTTTTAAATATGATTAGAGGTCAAAAGGTCAACACATAAAACATATACAAGAAGTAAAGTAACTTTAGTTTTTGTTACCTAAAACAGTAGATTCCAAGAGATGTTGTTATTTCATGAATAATGACTGATGTGGCAAAATGCAGATACAGTGTAGCTGCAATAACCAAAAATTTGTTCAACAATTACTTTCCACTATGAAGTATGCATGTAAAATCATTCAAGTATTACTTCAAATCATCACGATGGACACCATACCTGCATATATACAGAAACCGAGAAGCACCCATTTCTCATCAATTTAGGGAATTCTGCAAATTTAAACATCATGAAACGTTACATACGAACTATAAAGAAACTGTGACTTAAACTTTGAAACAGATGAGTACTAACCCATCATTTAACCGGGCGGTAAGCGTATTTGCAATTGCGAGCGGAAGATCAAGGATCATATGAAAGAATTCAATTCCAATCCCACATGAACTAAACATGTTTATGCAAATTATATAACTTTGAATTAAAGCAAAAATTAATTCATACATCATATAAACCAGTAACTTGAAAAACAGAAAAAAAATCTCAATTAAACAAATTACTGTGTGATAGAGGATTTAGAGACACGTTTTCAAGGGATCATTCATTGCACTCCTTCTCTTCTTCAACATCTCAAGTCAAAATAAAAACGATAAACAGTAAAAAAAAAAAAAAAAACCTCATGAAGGAAATTATTAGTTCCGACGATGGAGGCGGCTATGACCGAGGCTTCGCCAGAACCCTAGAATTAATTAACGCAGCCACTATCGATTATGATGAAAAGGGTAATTCGAACCTGGTGATCCAAAATTGTAGGATGCCGTTGTCACGCATCTCGGCAGGTCTCGTTTCGTCGTTCGTTCTATCCACCAGAGCCGACTTGGCGGAGAATCAACAGTGTGCGGCATTTGATGGTGGTTGTGCGATGACTGGTCGCTGGCTTCTAGAGAAACATAGAAATTAAATAAAGAAAACAATAATGATATGAAGGGTTTTAAAGATTTGGCAAACGAATGGCTTCAAATGAAATTAAATCAAGTAATAATGATTGTTGATTGTTTTCACATTCCAACGGTTACAACAATAAATTGGGTTTCAAGAATTTTGCAATCCATGAGGAGCATTTATCAAATCGTGGCACTGATGAACGGCAGCAAGGGCAGGGAGGAATGTTTAACCATACTATTAAGGGGCAGAAATGGAACAAAATGGTAAAAAAAATTAGGCATTTTACTTAACCCTTCATGATATTAGCTATGTTTATAATTCTAATTTCTCCTTTAATTCCATTAATTTAGAGTTAATGGAAGGAGATGAAGAGTTGTTATTAAAATTCCTTTAATTCTATTCTTTAATTCCATTAATTCAGTTACGTTTATCTTTAATTTTATTTTAAGCCTAATTTGTTAGAATTATAATATTAATTTTATTAACTAAATTTCTAAGTATTTATTTTAATCAGTATTATTTTAAGTATTGCATTTAAAACTTCATAAATGTTGGTTTTAAAATAGAACATGCAACTAAATTTTAGATTATATATAGATATTTAAGTCTAATTTGTTACAATTATAATATTAATTTTATTAATTTGAAGAAAGAATGTATTTAAGAGTCTCATTAATGAAGGTTGTAAAATAGTTCATATAACTAAATTTTTAATTATATATAGATAGTAGGTATAAGATTTGAACTCAGATTTCCAAATTTGACCCTTAATGCATATGTGAAATGACCAAAATGCCCCTATGGTGCATAGTTTGGCCATAAATGATAAATTTCACATATATATGATATCTTACTGATATAACTTATTAAAATAAATATTTCTACTGATTACTTTAGACCAGAACCTCAGATTTCTATTTAACCTCTTTTATAATCCTTAAAATGACCAAAATACCCCTGCGGGGCTTAAATTGATTTTAAATTCGTTTTGGGCATAATGGAAGGTATCCTACTGATATCACAACATATTAAAAGCATATTAAGTTGTGGAACATGTTCATGACTCATTTGGTTACCCGTTATGCATCTTTCGCGTTCGGTACGGTTTATGTAACTAGTTTGCATAAATTAACCGAAACGGGTCAAACCTTATCATTTTCACTTCAAAATTCAGAATGTGTTTGGTTTACCCATATTATACAAGTCTTCATACCTTTTCGGGTCTAAATCACATTCAAATCTGGTCTTCTCTTAAGCTTGCGTTTTGAACCGTAAACCTTTCCTTAAAACTAACCGGTCTAAGTTACAACTTAAATAAGACCCGTTAGGAATCTAATAGGTTAATAAAACCTTCGTTCCAGATTGAGAGCCCCAGTAGAGGTACTTGTGCTTGCTGATTAGAATATACGGCTGAGTATAAATTGCATTTTAAGCTCAGGTAAATACTTTTAACTTATTTTCCCTATACGGGCTTGGGATACGGTATTATAATAATACCGCTTGGTCGGGTATTGAATGTTTAATCGAATAGTGGTTAAATTATTAAGGTAACCCGTTTTAATCTGTCTTGTTTGAAATAAAGCATTTGGGGGTTAATGACCATGTCCCGGATATCCTTGGCATCATTATTAAGAAATGGCCACGTCTTAAGCACGGGGTGTAGGCATACACCTGACAGTTGCGTAGGAAAAACGGTATCTCACTCACTTGTGGGCCTATACTTGTGGTGTGTCTGTTAATCTTGACTCGTTTTCTACATCGGGCCCTGAATGTATAACGAACATGTAAATCTGTATACAAGATTATTTTTATATAATTGTCCCAAGTTATAAAAGATTATTTGTGCCTTGTGCATTCAAATCAATTTTCTTAAACATTTTCAAAAGAGCCAGTTAATTGTATTTACCAGTGTAAACTGACGTATTTTCCAAAAAGGTTAAGTGACAGGTGCTGTGCGTAAATTGGCTGGGAGTTCAGGGCGTTAATAGGGAATCTTGCAAGTTCTAGACGTCTAAAGTCTGTTGAACAGTGTTTATCTTTTTGTTTTAAGATCCGCCTGTAGATCCATCTTACATTCCGTTTGTAATTTTGATGTTACTTTCGAATCGGTTTGTAATATATTTACTTTTGACTTCCGCTGTGCATTAAACTGTGATTATTTGACTATGATGATATCAACTACGCCACGATACTCCCCACCGGGCCCACTGGTAATATGTGAAAATATCAGGGTGTGACAACCTGGATGCCGCAGAAAATAATGGGGAGAGTGAGAGTCAAACCCAGGTCAAAAGGAACACTAAGTTTTTCCACAACCACTCCACCACTACCTCATTGGCAAAATAACGTAACCGTTAGTATCAAATAATTTCATAACATAAGAAAGAGATTTAGATGGAACTAATAACTTTTATATGAATTTTAACTTGGAAAATCGACTATTTATATAGTATAATAAACTATGGGTGGCAAAATGGATGGGTTAGGCAAGTTTGGGTAATGGGTTATTATTGGTTTATTAATAAAAAGGTAAGCATGTGTTTGGGTTAACATAGGTTTGACTGTTTGAGTCAACATGGGTTTCATTCATTATAGTCTAAAAAAAATAATATATATATATATATATATATATATATATATATTCAAAATTATTTTTAAAAAATCAAAAAATTATAAAATAAAATTTTTAATTCTACAAAAATCACAAAAATTCAAAAAAGAAATCTAAAAAATGCCATAAATTTTAAAAAAAATATAAAAAAAAATCCAACAAATTTAATAACATAAAAAATAATCAAATATATTCCGAAATTTTTAAAAAATAAAATATTAAAACCCAAAAAACTCTAAAAAATCACAAAAAAAAACAAAAATTTGTAAAAAACTTAAAAAAAGAAAAAAAAATATTCGAAAATTCTATAAAAATATAAAAATAAAAAAATAAAAAAAAATAAAAATTATAAAAAAAATCTAAAAAAATCAAAAATTCTAATAAACCAAAATAAATTCTAAAAAATTCTAAAAATCTAAAAAATATTCTTTCAAAGCCTTATAAAATATAGATTTTCAAACCGAGTTCAGGCTCATAATAAAAAAAACAACTCTTTAAAAAATCACAAAAATCAAAAACATTGTAAAAAAAATTCAACAATAACAAATAAAAAAATCAAAAATTCTAAAAAATAAAGAAACCCTAAAAAATAAAAGAATTCTAAAAAATAAAAAATTCAGAAAAAAGTCAAAAAAATAAATAAAAAGGGAAATTGGTTTTTAATAAACCAACCTTTGCCCCATTGGTAATAATAATCCTACCTACAGAATTGGTAATTAATAATACTACGTTTCAATATGTTGGTACTCAATGGACCTCCGTTAGTTTTTTTTAACTGAAGTTAGTTTTTAAGTTTTATTTATTACACAAACAGTCCTTGTAGTTATAATTTACTAGTTTTAAGTTTTATTTATTACACAAACAGTCCCTGTAGTTATAAAAAATTCATAAAAATAAAAAAAATCAAAAAAATCAAAAAAAATTCAAAAAAATTCTAAAAAAATCAAAAAAATTCTAAAAAAAATCAAAAAAATCATAAAAATCATAAAAATCATAAAAATCATAAAAATTCAAAAAAATAAAAAAAACTCTAAAAAATCATAAAAATTCTAAAAAACATAAAAATCCTAAAAAAATAAAAAAAAAAAACTCAAAAAAATCAAAAAAACTCTAAAAAATAAAAAAAAATTCAAAAAAAGCAAACGTTTCGACGCGAACCGTTTCGACCCGGACCGTTTCGACCCGTACCGTTTCGACCCGGACCGTTTCGACGCGTACCGTTTAGACCCGGACCGTTTTCGACCCGGACCGTTTCGACGCGTACCGTTTAAACGGTCCTGGTCGAAAAAATATAGTTGTGGTGGAAGTTCATTTGATAAGAAATGTGGAAATATAAAGTTAGAAACGAATGAAAGCGATTCGTGCTTGAAATATGCTTAAATACCCTTAACGGGTCAAAATAAGCATATGAGCAAAAACGGATTAAAAATACGTAAGAAACCCGTGGTTTGAACCTTGAATAATAGGAAACTGATATAAGATGAGGTTCATGATAATTAGTATGCAACAAACTAGTTTTGTTTGATAAAATCATGAACGAGTCAAATATTGGTAATTTATTATAAAGCCGAGAGCTCGAAAATGTAGAAAATTGTTAGTCCAGATATCCGATTTTAACTCCATATGATGGATTATCGAATTACGATCACGTAGGAAGAAACGTGACGCAAAACGGATCAAAAACGAGAAAGTTTTGTCCGTTTTCGCAAAATTTCAGTTGGCTGGAAAAATGCAGGATCCAGAACCAAACTTGCTGGAAAAAGGGCATTGTCGCGCCACGCGACAGATATGAGAGAATTCGTTGCGACGCGCGACGGCGCTTGCAGACCGCGACAAAACTTACGGAGTCTTTCGTAGCCCGCGAGAGACACAAAACAGCAAAAAAAATTTGTTTGTTGTTGTATTGTTGCTAGAACTTGTTTGTTTAAACATGTTTTAAACTAGTATAATTGACTCATTTCATGTTTATATGAAATGTAGGTATAAAGTAAATACCGGAGGACGATCAAGCATAACGAAGAACTGAACACGACCAAGAATTAAAGTTTCCGCATTATGATTCGTCGTTACGTTTCTGGGCGACAAATGTTTTTTTTATAAATTGTTGAATCGTTTTATTTCTTAAAAGTTTTTAGGAAATATGTATTTTATAAAGTATGTGTAAGCGGATTTACACAAATATAGTTGAAAACTATATGAAAATCGTAATAATTAGCCAAGGGTCTTACAAGTTGGTAATCAGAGCGCCAGGTTAAAGAGTAAAGTGTTCGGTTCGAGACTTGATCGCAAAATCTGGTAAGTTGTTATGTATATTGACGGTCTAGTATGATAAATTGTTAAAAACAACACATAGGGATATCGTGTAACACACGTTACCCCAAATAAAGTAATAAAAGACCGATATAGTTAACGAAATACGTGTGTTAACACGTATTGTAGAAAACCTTGTAGTATAATTCGGGCGCTTGTTAATATCAACGTTACTAACATTTGTAGACGCTTTAAATTAAAGGATCCTCGCATCTGAAGATGACGAGAGTCTAAGGATCTATCGATACGATGAAGATATGGTCTGAAGTATGACAAGTAAGTCATACATATCAAAGACATGAATCAAGAAATGATCTCGAAGGAGAGATCGAACAATAAGGAGAGTTATCAGGGAGAGTATCTACAAGGTACACGTCTTAAACTTATAATATAAACAGTAGTATGCAACAAACACATAGTGAATGACAGTTGAATATAGAATATGAAACTTGGAAAACCTTGATAGGTTACCTATCCAGGATGACGTTTCCAAGAGAAATTCAGTAGAGATACGTATTATTCACAGTCATGAATAATAAGACAATAACTGAATTTAGTTTAAATATAAACTTGGACGAAAGTAATTATCTAAGTAAGTATTCTTAATATAAATTCTATTGAGAAAAGTAACGATCACATCAACGAATGTGCTTGTATAAATGTTCATAAAAAGGAACATTTTATATGTTCAAGGATAAAACGGGTAAAACTAATAATTGTTAATTGACAATTAAATAAAGTTTTGCCAAATTAAATCATAAATATGGAAATAAATTGAGGAATTACTTACATGGGACGTGATGTGGTAATTATAATAAGGTCATGTGTACCATGTGTTAATCGCTTACTCTGGCCAAGTAAGTAGTGAACGCATGATACCATGAGCTTCTTATAATGAGCACAGTTATGTCCGATGTAGTAACGTTGAGGCGAAAGAAAAGTTAAAAGAACCTTGGGGTCAAGAAATCTTATGGGCATACTCGTATAAATGGTTTTCGAGGGAACCATAAAGACGATGTATGGCGCGCATAGAAATAAATGACCCAAGTGAATTGTGAAATAAATAATTATGGACGAAATAGCCATGGTTGACCAAAAGGGGCATGTAAAACCAAAGGATAATTGACCCGCGAGGTCATAGAAATAAAGGTATTGCCCAAACGAAAAGACGATCAAAGTCATTGACTTTGGCCGTGGTAAAGAGAGGATGATGATGATGATGATAATCATCATTCAGAATTTATAAGACCATCAAGCATGGTCACATAAAGAAGAATGGTTTGATAGTATAAAAGCGATGGATTTCGCTAAGTTAACTAAACTGTTTGAAATAACGAGATTACGTTATTTTGAGTTGCATTATTTCGTATGAGATACGTATATGCTTTATAAACCAAAAAGATATTACCATACTTTTCTGGTAATACTAACAAATGGTTAAAGTATGAGTAATGCTTAAAAGATTACTCAGATTAAGTGCATTGGGTTTAAAACTCAATGAACTATGTAAGAAAGGTTTCGAGGACGAAACCTCTTTAAGGGGGGTAGACTTGTAACACCCCGAAAACGGGTTTGGTAATCAAACCACGTTAATACTAAAAGACGGATAAAGTACCGTTAGTGGTAAAAGTAAACCGGTGAATATTAGGATTTTAAATAAATAAACCTAATATTAAATAAAAGTTGGATAAAAGCTTTTGAGGAAATAAAGTTTTTAAAAGGTCCGAGTTAACGAGACTTAAAATAAACTGAGTTATAAATACCCCGAACCCAATAAGTTAACTAGGAATGTTTAACCAAGTTAATAAGTGGAAATATTGTTAGAATTAAGTAGGTCGTAACCTACTTAATAAACTAACTAAACATGAGGGGCCAAAGTCGGATAACAGGAAAATTAAGTATAAAAAAAGAACATCAAAACAAACACACATAGAGTGTGTGTTCTGGACGTTCAGAAGAAAGCTCCTAGGAGCTCAAAACCCTAGTTCATGCTAAATCATCAAATTGAAGGGCTAATTGAAGCTCAAATTCACAATTGAATGTGAATTAATGATCACCCAAGCTAAAGGATCATAAATGTATGCAAAATTTTGATGATTCTTGAAGTTGTGAAATTGATAAATCTCACAATCTGCGAATTATGGATGAATTATAGAAGTTATGGATGAATTATGATGTATAATTGCTTATGAACAAAACCCTAAGTGGAAAATTATACATATGATGCTATGAATCGAATGTTTAGATGATTTGCCACACTAGGATAAGTGGGTTTTAATCATATGATAAAATTGATGATATAATTGTGTTTAGAATCATCATACATGATAGTAATAAGGAAATACTTGAACAAATTGTGTGTTTGAGTTATGATCATACTTAGTATGAAATGGGTTTTGTATGATAAAACGAAAATGATGATAGATTCCTGTTAGAATGATGTTTGATATCATCATGTGTTAAAAAGGATTAAAGTTGTGTTAATTCGATGAATTACGATTACAATAACTTGGTTAGTAAATGATTAAAACGGTAGCATGAGAACGATGTTTACCGGATAATTGACCAAGTAATTAAACGAGTAGTTAAGCTACGTCGTGTATTCATTACTTTAATAGGCAGTTGACTTTAAAAAGTCAAACTGACCAATGATATGATTGAATGATAAATTCGACATAAGAATCGTAGGATGGAATAGTCGTGAATGATTATGACTAATCTAACCGTCTTACAAACTACAATGATAGTTTGACACTTGACAAGCTAGGTGAAAGCTTGGGAAGGATGCGGGTCAAACGGATCAAGAAAGAAGGAAAAAAAACATAATCTGGATGCAAGGTAAGTAAAGCTTACATATTTTATTGAATACCTATTTGTTTTATAGGTTATGAATAATAAAAAGCCATGTTTGAATTATGATATTTCGACGCGACATATACGGGTCGGAACAAAAGACAATAATAAACCATGTTTAATGGTTAAAAAGGACTAATACGATTATTTAGTCATGCAATGACTAATAGATAATGAGTTTTGAATGGTTACTTTATAGGGTAAACCAACATAAATAATAAGGGTAAAACAGTAATTCGGTCACTCGTTAATGATAATCGTTAGTTTTTTAAAGACACTTTATGGCATAAGCCATAATGGGTCAAAATAGTCAAGAAATCGTTTATAAGTAAAATGACCGCACTGTATTTATCAAACATCCCATAAATTTTACATTAAGTGGTAGGAAGCTCTTTTGATTGTTTTTACCATGACAAGCTTCCACCACCTTTCTCCATAAATTTTGATTTTCGCCTTTATACCTCCACCCCCATTTAAAAAGAAGAGCCAAATTGATCTTTTTAAGTCTGTTAATACCCAACCCCCCTTTAGATTTTGGCCACATGATCCAATCCTAAGCCACCCAGTTCATTTTGTTATTTTCATTAGATCCCGCTGTGACAACTGTGTTCTGTAATCATCGTATAATGTAAAACAATGTTAATTATCAATAAAACAATGTGCTTTGGTGTTATTATATGTGTTATTGTGTTTAATGATTTTACAATTTGATTCGATTCCGATTTCAAGCTTTAAATCTCTTTTTGGAAGGTTATACGCAAACTGGTGCGTAAACGCAATCAGTTTAACGCGACATACACTCCGGAACTGTGACCGAAGCCAAACATACCCTAAATATCCTTTACATAACTTAGAAATAAGTTTCGAAGGATTCGGTATGGCAAAAACATGTTTATTTGAACTAAAAGAACTAATTATGACAAAACTGCGAAACGAACGTTGGTGACCGCTCGGATAATATTTAAATCCCAAAAATATTCTGTTATGATTAAAATTTTATTTTAATCAGGTTCGTGTTGAAAAATAAATTAAAACGCTTGAAACGTTATTTTTCAAATTTAAGCGCGTACCGCGTGTTTCTGCGCAACACAGTGCTTCTACTGCAAAACGCAGACAACGCAGCCAGTCTCGGCAACTGAAATTTATTTTAGTAATATTTTGGCGAGTTTATTTTTATAGAATAATAAAAATAATTTAGAACGCCATAAACCGAGATTTAAACGCTAGATAAAATACCCGGTATCCAGTTAAATACCTGTTTTTATCTATATTTACCAATCAAAATTACACTCTACCCCCTCCCCCCCTTGAAATTCACGGTCACCATAAGGGGACCCCACCAAAATTTAGCCAAGATTTTTCATGATCTAATTTGATCCTTGTGTGGACAAGTGTAGTTGCATGCCAATTCCATATCTTCTATAAATCTTTCATAAGATCACAAAGCAATCTACACTCAATCTTCCACTCTCTCTCTCCTTCCCCAAACCGTAAACACCCCATCACTCCCACTTTCATCTTTTGCAACTTTGTCCTTCATAATCAAGCTCCATTTCAAGCATATTTCAAGTTGGTGTGAAGATACAAAGGAGTTTCCAAGGTGTTTTCAAGTGATTTCAAGCTCCCTATCATCAAAATCTCATCCAACAAACTTACTTGAATCTTGAAGGTATAACATTTATGTTTAAATCATACTCTTGATTCTTGGTTGTTCTTGATGATTTGAAGTTTCTCTTGAATCTTGGAATTTTCACAAATTTGAAATCTAAAATGAAATGGGTCTTGATACAAATAAAAATGGTGGTGATGTATATGTATATATAACCATACATACATACATACATACATACATATATATATATATATATGTGTGTGTGTGTGTGTGTGTGTGTGTATGAGCTTTGAAGTTGGATTTCTTGATAAGTACTTGTTTAGGATGGTTACTTGTTCTTGAATGATAGTTAAAATGCAAGTGTTGAATGATTTGTGCATGATATGATAAATGTTCAAGTACATCAGCAAATAAACATGAATAAATCACATATTTGATGCATCTAAACTCATATGAAAAGATGATGCTATGATAGTGTGCTTTAGGCACTTGTACATGAGAATACATGTTGATTTAAAGCTCAAGAAATGATAAAAAAATGGTTATATGACAAAAATGTTTTAGATCAAGTTATAAACACTAAAAATAACATTATTTGGTATATTATAATGGCATGAAACTTTGACATAGGTTTGATAGCTTTGCATGTTGTACATATAGCTTAAAAAGTGGTAAAATATGTGAAATTTGCATGATTTGTGTACTTTATGTGAGACCTGCACTATCATGAGTATAACCACTATTTTATTCAGTAAATAACATAGGTTATGTTAAAATATCAAGTCGTTTCGATTTGGGATGGTTAGGGTAACGTTTGATGCAAAACTATGCGGTAAAACGGTTAAAAATCGGCTTTTCGGAAGATTTTTATAAAACTGTTTTAGATCAGTAAGTAAACTATTATTGTTGCTATAAAATAAGTATTTTAACTTATATTAAGTTTACTTGGTGTTTGGTTAGTCATACGTGACTTCCGGCGCCCAAAAATGTTACCGAATCGCTAAAATAAGTGTTCTTCGACATACACTATAATAGTTTGTTCATAGGTAAATTTTAGGTGTTACAATGTGCTATGTGTTTTACAATATGTGTATGATGATGTGTTAGTGTTGACAAGATTATGTGTATTACGATGTTACATTTGAGTATATATATACAAATACACCAAACTAATCAAAAATAATAACTTTTTGAGAAAAATCTCAAAGTTATGTGAAAATTCTAAGTATCGGAGAAACTTATGTATTTTGTGGGTTTTTTTATTTTTAAATCATTCTTATTTAATTTAGGACGAATAAACAATTTGAGGGATTGTGTTAACATATAAAAACGCACCCAAAGGTGAGTACATAGATCCCCTCTTTTACATGTTTTTGATTGTTTTTGGGTGATTCATATGTATCAAAACGATTTCGATATTTTAACGATGGTTTCAAAAACGATTACGATGGTTTATACTAAACTAATAACGATTTCGACAATGTGAACAAACTTGTTGGTTGTAGTTACATAACAAATGACATTCATTAATTTTGGCCGAACCGACCAGTATTAGGTTATGGTAACATAGGATCCGACAAATCCCGTTATCAGACTTCACCCATGGTTATGTGTGGGTTAGGTGGGTAACGAATAAATCTGTGATTGTTAACTTACCCTTTGGTGGTTTGTTAATACGAGTTGAACGATGGACGAGTTACGAAGGTTTTAATGTTATTAGCGAGACGACCAAAAATAGTTTTCACAATTAAAACGAGAACGATTTTGAACGATTGAACGATTATGAACGATTTAAACAAATGAACGATGATCTATAACGAGAACGAGTTAAACAATGTTACACAACGATGTTTACGAAACTATATAAACCATACGAGCTTTATTAACGAGAACGATTTATGATTTGGTTTGCATAAACAAATGTTTTGGGTTAAGATTCATGGCATCGAGGTTTTATAAACTATAACCAATCTGTTTTGACTTGGTTATTCATTTTACGATACAAATGGTTTACAAAACAAGGTTTTCTAATATCTATTAACGAGGTTGTACGAGTTATTTAAACAAATAAACGAGACATGAATCTGACACTCACACAAAAACTATGTGCTCGCCAGCATTTCTTTGCTGACTTTGTTTTTACATATGTTTCAGGTGATGTTGCTTAATGTTGATTGCTAGGATGCATAAGTCACATAGAATCTGGACGAGGCCTTAGTGACAATGATAGTCAATATATAACTTGCTTGTTTCATGTTAAAACGATGTAAATTACTTAATGAATAAATAAAACGAGACTCTTTTGTATCCATGGTTGTGAAACAATAATTCTGTTACAACACTCCCCGACGTTTCCGCCACAATTTGTTGTTTTATGTGGTCGGGGTGTGACACCCGCCCAAAAGAATTTTCTCATTTTCGCTTCAAGAATCTTTATAATTCCCACCGGAACCTTGTATAACGAGAAGTAATAGATAGGGAGACTTTCCAGCACAGAATTATAGTGAGTCTCCTCCCTATCGAAATAGTTTTAGCTTTCCACACCGACAATCTTTTGTCGAAAACCTCAATAATCAGAGTCCAATTATTAATTCTTTTCATGTTAGCTCCCACCGTAATCCCCAAATAAGTGAGCGGAATTTTATCAGAATTACACCCCACCACCTTAACCATATCCCTTATCTCACCATCTTCCATTCCCAACCCATATAAGTTAGATTTATGTAGGTTTTTTAAACCCGAACACATATAAAAAAATTCTCAAACATCTAGTCACATTTAACACATTAACCCTATCCCAATCCCCCATCAAAAGAGCATCATCCGCGTAAAACAATTGAGAGATTTTCGGACCATTATTAGGCGTTTGAATTCCTTTGAATAATCCTTCAACCCCAGCTTTACAAAAAAATGCTGGATAGAGCTTCCATAACTAAAAGGAACAAAAACGGAGGCAACGGATGTTCTTGCCTAACACCTTTGGAACAACTAAACTCAAAACTAGGGGACCCGTTCACCAGAACCAAGGATCTAAGTGAAACTTGAACCCCTTCAACCCATTTACACCATAACCTAGGAAAACCCATTTAATCCATGTTGTCTAAAAGGAACTTCCAATTGACGTTATCATAAGCCATTTCAAAATCAATTTTTAAAGGAAAACTTTTTATTCTTTTTTTTAATCCAAGCGATAAGTTCATTTAACATTAAAGGGCTATCGAGAATATACCTTCCATTAAGAAAAACCATCTGAGTTTCTGAAATGATGCCCCCGATCACCTTCTTTAACCGATTTGCTAGAATCTTGGATATAGTTTTGCTAATCACCCCAATCAAATTTATCGGTCTGTAGTCCTTTAGCCCCACCGGATCCTTGGTTTTCGGGATTAGGGTAGTGAAGGACGAACTACATTCCTCCGGATTCGACCCTTTACTGTAAAAGTAAGTTAACAGGCAAGAATTTTTTTTAAAGAAATGCCAATACCTTTTGATCAGTTTAAAGTTGAAACCGTCTGGCCCAGGAGCTTTGTTTGCCCCGCACTTGAAAACCGCAGTCTTAATCTCTTCATTTTTTAACGGAACAATCAGGGTAGCCGCATCCTCCTCCTACAGCCTCTTAGTATAACGACAAGTAAGCTTAGGAATGTCCTTGATTTTTTTTCTTTGAAAGCCTTTTTGAAGAACCCCATAATTTCCTTTTTGATCAATGAAGGTTTTGATGTCCACACTCCATCTATCATAAGCCCAAGAAAATTGTTACTAGCACGCCTACTATTGATATACCCATGAAAGAAAGCCGAGTTTTCATCTCCTTCCAAATCCCATCTTATCATAGCTCTTTGTTTGAGATCTTTAATTTTGTATCCTTCTAACTCCTTTAGATCTTTCAGGCATTCCAATTTGGACTATTCCTCCTCTTCAGATAACTCTCTACTTTCAAGTAGTTTGTCAAGTTTTTCTAGATCATCTTTTATAATCCATTATGTTTCCCTTTCCTTAGCTAATACCTCCTTTTTCCATTTTTTTAATACTCTCCCTGATCATCTTAAGTTTCTGCATTAAGACCACATCTACCTCCCCACCACCGTTAAAATTTTCAATCGCTTTATTAACCACCTCCTCAAAATCCCTTCTCCCCAACCTAGAGTTGAAAAATCTAAAAGGTTTGGGCCTAAAATTTTTATCGGAACAAGTCAAAACAATAGGGCAATGGTCCAAGTGAACCCTCGGCAAAGCCCGAAGGCAAGCCACCGGCTATTCGGAGAAAAATCATGGCAAACCAAGCCCCTGTCAATTTTACTTTGTTAATTTCCATTATCATTAAGAGACGTGAATTTCCTCCCTTTCATGTCATATTCTCTCAAACCGTTTCCGAAAATAAAATTATTAAAGTTAGAAGCACATTTCTTGTTGAAAAAAGAGTTCCTTTTTTTCCGCCTAAATAGCGAACCGCATTGAAATCCTACATAACCACCCACCACCCCGAATAACTACCCACAACCCCCCCCCCAATATTATTCCAAAGAGCCTTTTTCTGTGTAACTTTTTGCGGGGCATACACGTTAATAATGTTGACCGCTTTGTTACTCCCCTTTAAAACCCCCATAGTCGATAAAAAATTGGAATGTTTGAAAGATTCGTGTACCTTAAAAACGCTGGTATCCCACATGCTAACAATCCCTCCCGATCTTCCATTCGCTGGGACATGATCCATCTCAAATTTGCCAGATCCCTAAAATTTCTCGAATTCGATACCTGAAATGTCACTAAATTGAATTTCCTGAAGAGCCAAAAATCAATCCCATTATCTTTTTTCAACTCCCGATCCACCCCGTTTTATTTCCCCCCCCCCCCCCTCCCCAAGACCTCTGATGTTCAACGATAGGAAATTCATCTTAACACTTTTTGAATCCCTTCCTCCCATATCGCCTCTCTGATCAAGTGCTCGTGGTTTTGAAGATTAACTCCCACCACTCCCCCCATGAAAGAAGTAGCTTGTGTCTCTAAAATTATGTTATCTTCCTCCTCACTTGGTTGCACGTTTAAATCTTCAACCAAGTTATTTTTTCTCTCACCCCCATCTCTCTCTCAAGGCCTCCATTGTCCCCCTCAAAATTTATTTCGGTGGCAACCTGTTCTGCGCTACGGCTGCTTTCATCATTAATACCAATCGTTTCATTTAGGTCAAAAGGGGTTACTTTGTCTTGTCCTTTTTCTTGGCCTAAGAAGCCCACTGTCCATATCCACATTAGTTTTACCATTTCTTGGCTTTCTTATTTTTTTATGTCCACGATGTGGCCCACTACTTTCAAAATTCACCTTAAAAGTCATCATATTTGTTGTTGTGTCCAAGAAATCAAAACCCTCGTTCATATCACTCCTGCTCACCCCCACCTTATCCCCATATAACCTATTAAAAATAATTAGTACTTGCGCCGCCTCCTTTAATCCATCTTGACCAATCCTTTCCTTCTGCAAATTTACATCCTCAGAATCCCCACCAATGTTCAAGTCCCCTATCTTTCCACCTACCGCATTAATTCCATCTCTCATATCAACGACCGTCGGAATTCCTCCGGTGTTGTCCGCCATTATTTCCAGTAGGCAGGCACGTTACATCTTCCATTCCATATGTGCTCCCGACTGATTTTTCCAGCCTAGCCCACCCGACATCGGACAGGTATTCATGAAGATCCGGCCATAACCATCATTATTTTCCTTCAGGCCGCTATTACTCCCCACTTCCGGCATCGAAACTATAACATAGGAGTTTCTGCTGGACCCATTTATACCCTCTTTTAAACAACAGATATCTTCCTCCGACAAAGGGTCCCAGCCACCATCTTCCTCCTCAGTGTCTCCTTGGTCCTCCACTAGGTCGGGAACCCAGTCACCCCTTTCCTTTTCGACCCAAACCCTGACCCGCTTACCTTCCTCAATGATTAAAATCTCTTTTTCAATCATCTTGACAGAATCCGTCATCACACACATAATCCGATGTTAAAAGATTGTCTTCCGGCTGACGTTGCGAGGCATGAATAACTTTACCAAAAACCCTACCCACCGAATCGAACGTTTCATTTCCTGACTCGTGAAGAGGAACTCCATGTATATTCAGCCACGCTAGTCTTTCAAAAGCCACCGATTAACCCCTCCATGTTTCATACTCTCGAACCACCCAAAACCCGGTGTGTTCGATCTAAAACTATCGGCCTCTTGTGTCGTCTTGAAGACTAAAAGAATACTCAACCCTCCTAGATACTTGATAATCGATTCTCCATAATTTACTTCCTTCAATAGGACTTTCATCTTTCTACGAGTCCACAAATCCTTCACCTTACCGACTATCGCCACTCCATGAAGATCGGTGTAAGCTTTCGCGAACTTTGAAACCACCACTTCCTTTAATCTAGAATTGGAGTGAGGCTTACCTGATACAATACTCACAAAAGACTTACCATATGAAACAAAAGAATTGTCTCTGCCGATGTTCTGATCTTTGAAAAACCGGTGTCTATCTTCCTTTTTTTGAACGGTGACTTTCTTTTTGAGTGACCCAGTGTCACACCGCCTAAACGGTAGCCCTAGCCAAGATCTACCCAGACTATGTTGTCTTAACCACTGGGTTGGTCAGACTTGGTTACGACGTTCCCCCGGAAACCGTACTGCCTCCACACGAGATGCCTCGTTGAAGTAACAACAGGATGAAAACCGCGGTGCGGCTCAGGATTGAACCCCCCTCGGTGGGTTTGTCACCATCATTGCCCAATATCCACCCCAATATAACACAAGTGGGAATTGAACTTGAGTCTCCATTGGAAACTGTGAGCCTTCTTCTTCTCCTCAGCTTCCGTTTTGGCGCTTCCTTCCTCGTTATCCAGCGAAAACCTAGCCACGTTGATGAAAAGTTTGTAACTTCCCATCCATACATTTCTCATCTTCTTCTCTAAATCCATCGTGTCCTTCACTCCTTTGAAGCTTGCAAAACCGAACCGGAAACCCCGTTTATCTCTTTTCCTAGCGATGTACACACCCTCTATCACCCAGAAGTGTCCTAAAGCTTCCGCAACATCTTTAGAGCTACACCTCTCCGGCAGCCTCGCGATATAAAACTTTGTAATTCCGAAAGGTTCTGATCCCGGACTTCGGCCTTCCCTGTCCGCCGGTCTTCTGCTTGTCTTAATTATTGGAGTATAATTAATTATAGTCACATGTCACAATCCGATGGAATTAGAATTGGAATTTGACATGAATTCCATCAAATTCCTTTACCTAAAGAAATGCAAAATCTTTTCCATCAAATTCCTTTAACTAAAGAAATTCAAAATTCTTTCTATATGTGAAGAAATTGAGGTAAATTCATTGGAATCTTTAACCGTTTCGACTTGCATTATTTCGACCCGTACCCTTTCCATCTGAACTGTTTTCACCAAACCATTTCGACCTGTACCGTTTAAACCCGAACCGTTTTGACGCGAAGACTATCGACCCGTACTGTTTCCACCCGAACCATTTTGACGCGAACTATTTCGACCCGTACCTTTTCGACGCGAATCCTTTCAACCTGAATCATTTCCACCCGTACCGTTTCCACCCCTATCGTTTCCACACGAATCATTTCGACCCGAACTGTTTAGACGCAAACCATTTCGACGCGAACAGTTTCGACCCGTACCATTTCCATCTGTACCGTTTCGACGCGAATCCTTTTAAACCCGTACCGTTTCCACCCAAACCGTTTCAACGCAAATCATTTCGACCCGAACTGTTTAGACGCAAACCATTTCGATGCGAATGTCTCCACCTGTACCATTTCGACCCCAACCGAGGGTGGTGGGTTCCGGGGTGATGGATTCCAATTCATTTGACAACCAAACACATCAAAAATGGAAAAACGGAATTGAGATTCTAGTTCCAAAGTTTCCATTTCCAATTTCAAAACATTCCGCGAACAAAACACGCGTATCGTATGCAATTATGCATCTATTGATTGGAAGAATTGTGATACATGAATGAAAAGCTAACACAAACTAATACACAAATAGTTTCTCATATGTGGTTTCTGATGTTAGCGGTTTTGTTAGGCTCGGATATGTTCATGTAGTGTTAGGCCTATAAATGAATCGAATGAACACGAACATCATTTAACTTTAACCGAACCTGAACACGAACACAAACATAGAATCGAAGATATTTTGTTGTTCGTGTTCGTTCATTAAGAAATCGGGCATGTTTGTGTTCATTTATGTTCGTTCGTTTAAAGCTCAAATGAATAGTTCACCAACATAAACGAACACAAATGAACATAAACAAAAAAATAACTGAACATATTTGAATAAACATAAACAAACATAAATTAACATGATTGAACAAACATAAACGAACACAAATGAACGTAATTGAACAAATATAAACAAACACAATTTAACATTAATGAACACAAATGAACGTAATTGAACAAATATAAACAAAAAAAGTTTAACATTAACTAACACAAATGAACGTAATTGAACAAATATAAGCAAACACAATTTAACATTAGTAAACATAAACAAACAAGTCTTATATATTACAGTTCATCCGAAAGCACATCAAAATTAGGGTTCATAGATACTAAAATTAAGTAGTATTTTTATATAAATATTAAGTAAGTGATCAGTTACGATCTAAGAAAAATTCTAAAATTTCATTTTTCATTACTAGAAAACTTAATTACTAATTAATTATACTTATATAAGTAGTAGAAAACCTAATATTTATATAAATATAACTATTTACGTATTTACTAAAATTTAAACGAACATAAACGAACCTAAATAAATGAACATAAATGAATGAACATAAACGAGTGTTCACGAACATAAATGAACGAACACAGGGTATGTTCATGTTCGTTCATTTAATTAAACGAACAAAATTGTTTGTTCGTGTTCGTTCATTTATTAAATAAACGAACATAAACGAACTTCCCGCCGAACATGTTCATTAATGTTCGGTTCATTTACAGGCCTATGTAGACTTGTAGTGCAACGCCCTTGTCTACTAGAATTCTTCATGATGTTACTACAACTCTTTGCTTCGAGATCTAACGCGTGTGTTTATTTCTCATAAGGTTAACTTTTGTCTTTAGCATTTAATGTCAAGGTTTATATCTCTCCGATCTTTAAGGTTTCCATGGGTTGGCTTGGCTATGCATTTTTGGAACTTATTTTATTTGTATAAAAATATAAATATCATTAGAATGAGGTAACTAGTTTCTTTTTTCAACAACCAGCAGATACCCTCTCTAATTCTACTCATAAATCTATACATTTGTATACCATATAATCCCTCAAACTCATGTAAAAGTACAACTTTACAACACATGATGCTGGGCTACAAGCACTTTTGTTGATTGTAAAAAGACCCTATAAATGAACCAACTATTACTTTTAAACATGGTTCATAATATGATTTTTAACAT
Source organism: Helianthus tuberosus (assembly GCA_030545235.1). NCBI lineage: Eukaryota > Viridiplantae > Streptophyta > Magnoliopsida > Asterales > Asteraceae > Helianthus > Helianthus tuberosus. The sequence continues at coordinate 93,147,435 of CM060365.1, read as the reverse complement.
CCCTTGCAATGATAAAATTTTGATGATCTCCATTCCAAGTGTGTAAAATTGTTAGTGTGGATAATCTCTTTAGTTATATAAGATAGTATAAATTATTATTTAAAGTTGTCAAAGATGTTGGTATTCATATAAAAATATCATTTGCTTATATCTACATATGTAATGACTACGCTATTAACTTTAAACCAAGATTATCTTTACACCAAGCCGTTACAATTCTGACCAATTTAGCTTAATTTTAATGGTTTTTATCGGTCCAGACAGGTTTTAACATGTTTAATATTAAGGAGTTCACCTGCCTACACATAAGAACTTCTCTGTTGGAGAGAAATGGACAATGAGGTGGAAAGGACGTAGAACAAATGAGGATGGCGACAGGGGACATCCCCATTGAAGATGGCATTTGCTTGGATGTTCAGAATTTGAACGTGGGAGTCGATGGGAGAGTGGGACATCCCCATTTGATGAGTGTAGCGGAATGTGATAACTTTAAAGTTTCATTGTACTTTACAATTATCTTAATAGAAAATGAATATCGTGTTCTAAATTATCGCCGCCGCCACATTATGTGGGTTCTCTACTAGTATACATACATATATATAGGGCAAGGATAATCGAAAACCCACTTGAGTTGAGAAAACCCAAGAAACTCAACGTCTACCATTGATTTAAGTGATCAAGGGTTGTGATAATTTTAGGTGTGCGTCTGATTTTACTTTTAGTTTAATAATAAGAGAAAGTACATTGAAGGGTATTATTAGCATGAAAAATCTAACTGGATGTACAATGACATCTATCAAAGGAAAAGTCCAAAGGCCTACAGTACCAGATCTCTCTCTCTCTCTTTCTTTTCAAAACTTCAAACACACTTCAATATGTGATCTGCACCTCTCCTAGAAGAAAGAACTTACACTCATTTCCTGAAATTTCCACAATAAATCATACAAAACGATTTGATGTCTTCTGGTTCTTCCACTTAAACGACTTGCCAGACTAAAAAGGTAAAGTATCTTCCTTTACGAAATAGATTCATGATGTTTTTAAGACAAAAAATGTATTCGATCATCCATTGAAACTACCAGTGTCGTCTTTTTTGGGTTTGTTTGTTTATAAATCCATGAAAAAAGGTTCGGTAGGGGGAGAAAATGGGGTTTTGTGATTTTTTGGGGCTTTTTATAGTTATTACGTTGAATAACAAATATGTAAGGGGTTTTTTATACTTATTAAAGTTGAATAACAAATGTTTTTAGGATTTAAAGGTGTTACTATATTTTTTGTAAAAACAATACTTGTTACCTTAGAAAACTTTCTAACTAAGAAAACTTTATATTTTAAACAAATTTTAATCAGAAAGGTTGTAGGTTGGTTTTGTTTTGTTTATACAAATAATTATATGTTGGATGTTTGTGTATCTATTTCCAAATTTACATATTTTTCCGTCAAGTTTGGGCAGTTTTTTTAAGTTTGTTTGTTTGGTGGTGACATAAAAAAAGGTTTTGCATTGATTTTTTTTTAAAATGGTTACAAAATTGTTCTATTATGAAAAATGTTACTTTCTAAGACGTGGATATTTCACAACATCTGTGCTAAAGGGAAAAATCTAAAAAGGGGGGAAATGTGAAACAAAAAAAGAATTTACATTTTTTGTTTGTGCTGATTCCAGGACCCGGTGAGTTCGACGGAGCTTCGGTCCTGAAATGACATGTTCGGTGCGTTTATTACGACTAAGAAAGGAGTAGAAACAGAATACAACACCGAGCAATCAATTTCAATCTGGTCTCTATTGATTATTCAACGTTTACAGCACCACGAGACCAGTTGGACAGCATTTCCCCTCTGGGAACCAAAAGCTTGTCCAAATGGGAGCCCCAACCCCCTATTTATAGACAACTAACACTATGTGCCATCCGATCGGATTGAATTTGATAATTACAAAACCTGTCCAACTTTCTCTATTCTATACAATATTCAACAGACGCTCTATCTAATTATTCGCACAGTGGCAGACGTACAAAATATGCACCAACAGATTCCCCCTCGGATGTCACTGTCGAATCGTCTTTAAAAGTTTGAGAACCTTGAGCCTTGTTTGAATATTCTATAATCTTCAACTTTTCTGCAACTTCAATCAGGTATCTTGAAATCTAACTATCCAAATTCCCCCTCGATTGATTATTCGGGTTTGCTTTTGTCAAAGAAAAGCACGAATTCCCCCTGGAATGAATCTTCAGGTCTTTTGCACAGTTTACGACTCTCCTCTGATTTGCTAAACTGCAACCTTTACGAGCAATCACCAACTTGAAACTAATCAATGCAGCATCCTCTGTTTCAACTTTAACCGCATCCGAGCTCGGTTTTTGATATCACAAGTTAGCACCACGATCTTCGCATTCCGCCTGCTCGACCTAAGAATGTACAAAAACTCAACCGGCAATTGATAGAAACTTCAAATACTCCACTGGTTAACTTCAAATCCGTGATTCCCCATGAAGATCTAATATCCCGTTTACCGTGATCCACATTAACGCACCGTAAGAATGACAGATTCGTGTAAACAGTATTCTCCACAATCTGCAAATCTTCATCGGAAAACAAATCATCTAGAAATGTAATCCAATCTCTGAAGCATTTGTCCACAATCAGATTCATCTCCTCGGATAATCTAGATCTCAGAAGCTATCATCCACGATCACTCTCAGATCTCTGATGCTTTCGTCCACAATCAGATATCAACACCTCGGATCATCTTGATCTCAGAAGCTTTCACCCACAATCAGATTCACATTCCCCCTGACAATCTAAAGTCGAAAACTACCTGAATACTGTTGCAGTGTCACGAATTTCAAAAATGCCGGAATTTTATCATACGACAGTGAAATTTTTATTCCCCCTCATTTTTGCAAATTCTGACGCATCTATCACTGAATTCCCCCTCAAACTGAATTCAGTTTTCAATTCTCTTCTCCGAAAAACTTGACCAAACTAGAATATCATAATATTCGCCACAATTATCAGTTTTTCGTCTTTGCGGATTTTACAATTTGGCCCATAAATAGTCAGTTACCCTAAATGATAAACATTCTGTACCAGTATCATGACTACCCCACTAATTTCCACAATCTGTGATCGCATCATCAAATTTGTTCACTGAAGCCCCAGACGATGTCCCCGAACAACCCACCTTGGTCGTTAAAAACCCAAAAAAATTGACAATCACCAAATTTTTTCTGGAGACTCTCCTCGTCGTTGCGATCAAAAAATACCTTTTTTAGGCATTTGATCATCTGGTCGAATGGCAAGTGTCGGATTGTCATTCGACTGAAGGATAAAATGGACAAACAAGAGTTTGTAGATCGGATGGTCATCCGATCGGATTGTCGTTCGTTGAAAACACCTTGATCTTTCAAACACCCCATAGTTATATGGATCGGATGGTCATCGGATCGGATTGTCGTCCGATCGGATTGCCATCCGATTGAAAGCATATAAACCTTCAATAATCCTTCAAGTAAGATAGCGATGTGGATCGGATGGTCATCCGATCGGATTGCCACCTGATCGGAAATGTTCTATCAGCTCAAGAACACTCCGAATCACTTTTTTTCGATCCAAAATCTTTATTTGTGTGAATTTCATGATGAAACTTCACAGGATTGTGCGCGAATCAATTTTGAACAGAATGATGTCATCAATTCCAAAATCCATCCGTGAATTGACCTTTATTTTGATGATTTTCTCTGTTTAACGTCAAAACTCCCGTTTAACCCAAAATTGATGAGCTTTGGGTGATTTAACCGACTGTTAGATCGATTAAATCAGTACCGTAGCTCTGATACCACTGCTGATTCCAGGATCCGATGAGTTTGACGGAGCTTCGGTCCCGATCTGACGTGTTCGGTGCGTTTATTACGACTAAGAAAGGAGTAGAAGATAGAATACAACACCGAGCAATCAATTTCAATTTGGTCTCTATTGATTATTCAACGTTTACAGCACCACGAGACCAGTTGGATAACATTTCCCCTCTGGGAACCAAAAGCTTTTCCAAATGGGAACCCCAACCCCCTATTTATAGACAACTAACACTATGTTCGACTGCTGATTCCATGATCCGGTGAGTTCGACGGAGCTTCGGTCCCGAAACGACGTATTCGGTGCGTTTTTTACGACTAAGAAAGGAGTAGAAACAGAATACAACACCGAGCAATCAATTTCAATCTGGTCTGTATTGATTATTCAACGTTTACAGCACCACGAGACCAGTTGGACAGCATTTCCCTTCTGGGAACCAAAAGCTTGTCCAAATGGGAGCCCAACCCCTTATTTATAGACAACTAACACTATGTGCCATCCGATCGGATTGACTTTGACAATTACAAACCCTGTCCAATTTTCTCTATTCTATACAATATTCAACACACGCTCTATCTAACTATTCGCACAGTGGCAGATGTACGAAATATGCACCCACAGTTTGTTGTATATTTTTTTGGTCGAAAATGCCTTTTACATTAAAAAAAGGTAAGTGTGTCACAAAAGGGGAAAAGGGGAGGGGGTGTTGACATCAAACAAAAAAAGGGTTTTTGTAGATTTTTAAAAACTTGTTACAAATTTTTTGTCACACCCCAACCGATGGCGGAATCATCGGGGCGCGGCACTAGGCGAATCAGATTGCTCAAGAGAATCCATAACAACTATATTGCGATAATATTTAATACATTCGTTATCCCATACTAACAAATAATACAATCACATAACTTATCACAGATTTCTTGTCCTCTCGAACAATACAAATCCGACAACCTAGATTTTAGTTGAGTTTCTAGACCTCCTAGCTTGATTTGATATAGTCTGCGATCTAACCTGCAACATACGTTAAAATATTTGTCAATACAAAAGTATTGGCGAGTATACAGGTTTTATATGTAGCGTAATAGATTAAAATGTGTAGCGAATTTCCACATGCATAAACGTAACACACGACATATATACTCGCAAAGCTGATACTACCAACTAAGTCCTCGATGCTCGAATATGCGATGGCAAACTAGACCCCATCGGGCGCAATAGTACTATACTAGTCGTGGTGGGACGTCGCGAGTATAAGCCCTAGCACATATGCAACTAGCATCACGTATATCTATGCATAACAGTTATTCGCAAGTGATAATTCGATTGATTGAATAATTCGTTTGATAAGTTCGATTTGTTAGAAACGTTTGTTACACCCAAAATGTGATTAAAAAGGATTCAAGTATACTCACAGTGCGTGTTTAGCGAGAGCAAAGTTTGATTGGATCGGTTAGGAGTTCGTCTGCGTTAAACATTGAATGGTATAGTAAGCGATGCACGGTCTAACGGGAATAGTATCATAAAGACTGATGTCCCGTCGGATGGTGCTCATCCGGTTGGATGGGCTCATCCGGTCGGATGACAAGGGTTCTGATCGGATGACATGTATCCGGATCGGATGACACGTGTTCGGATTGGATGACATGTGTCTGGATTGGATGACATGTGTTCGGATCGGATGACATGTGCTCGGATCGGATGACACGTGCTCGGATCGGATGACAGTCATCCGGTCGGATGACATGCTATCCGATCGGATGACATGCTATCCGATCGGATGACATGCTATCCGATCGGATGGCATGTGGTCCGTTCGGATGACATGTTATCTGGTCGGATAACATGTCTGTTTTTGTGTTCTGATTAACTGTTTTCGAGTGTTTTCGGAAGAAATACGTGTGGTTTCACTAAGGTGTTGCGATATCATTTTAAACAATGATATTTCATCAGTTTCGACCCGTTCAAACGGTCGGGAACCACCCCGTTCCATCAGATCTGGCCGTTCTTAACGGTTTCTCATATTTAATCCCGAAATCATTCAGTTCTTGATTAAATACATATATTTTTAGGTGAGATTGTTATAACAACATGTGGAAATCGCCCAGATCTGAGTCGTTTATGGTAGGATGAGGTCACACTTTGAAGTTCATATGAACTATTGGTGACATCACCTTAAAACACCTCAAATCAGTAGATTTCACGATTAGAAATTGAGTTTTAAAAGACAGAATGATGTAGAATTGAGTGTAGATCATAGAAGTACAAGTTTTTAGGTTGAAATCTTACTGGAATCGCGAGGAATCGAGAGAAAAGGGTCCTAGAGCGTGTTTGGTCGAGTGGGAGCTGTCACATCACTGTTCAAGTGATGTGACGCGCTATTTATAGGCAACAGAGCGAGTTGGAGGGTATTGGGTCGGATGGCCCATCCGTTCGGATGAGGTTGTCCATTCGGATGGCCACTTCGGCGCGGGGGATTTCTCCGTTTTTGAGCGTTGCGATAGTTTTTGGGGTACGCGCATTCTATAGTTAATTTATATTATTATTATATATGTATATATATCACTAGGGGTCGTATTTACGTATCCACTTTTCAAAGTTTCGATATAACAATCGGTTTTCGTTTCGAGTGTGCGATTATTAGCGACGTTTCACGGCCATCAAGGAGGGTAATATAGGTCCTTTCTCGATGTCATCGGGAACATTATTGTGTGTTGTGCCACAATAACTGACGGGGTACCACTCACTCGTATTGTCATCATCGTCACGATGACTGGAGCTATAGCACTCACCCGAGAGTCTTTGTTAGCGTTAATTATCTGCGTTTCGACACATCACGGCCACCGAAGAGGGTAGAATAAGTCCTCACTCAAATGCCATCGTGAGTGTTAGTATTGGTGATATAGTGTGGTGTAGCGATAATGTATTGCGAAAATATGCGATTATTCTTCGAATAGCGATGTATGCGATATAGTTACATTATGATCTGAATCTCTGGTGCTAGGCGTAACGAGTATATCGAGTAGTAACAACGCACGAAAGTGCGGGTTGTTACAGTCTCCCCTGCTTTAGGAAATTTCGTCCTGAAATTAATCCAACAGGTAGACTTTTGAGGGTTGATCTTGTATAAGTAGCGATACAGCGAGCGATTTGACCGAGAGTTGACAAGCGAGGGCGTTTCGAATAAGAGAGATCAGTTGCGATAGCGAGATGGTGACGTAAAGAAAAAAGTAATATCCCACAAGTTGGCGTTCCACAGTACCTCATGTCGCGAAGAATTCGTTAGTTCGATGCGATTGCAATTTTAAAGAACTTGAAGGGTTTCTCATGACGTAGGGTTAACTGAGTCGATCGTTAACCAACGTTACAAGAAACATTCGTTTTTAGATATTTAAAAGAAATTTTGGATGGAAATCTCGAAAAATTTCCTTTAACGTATGGCCAACTGAGTCGATGTTAACCAACGTTGCAATGAAGTTTAGGTTTTACACATTTTAAGGAATTCGAAGATGAAAACTGGGGCTACGAAAACTCTCCTACGACATGGGTTCAGCTGAACTCGATGTTGAACCAACGTCTCAAGAAAGTCTTGTTTTTGATATTGCAAAAGGTTTTAAGGAAAAATTGGGCTCATGAAAGCTCCCCTTGGGCATGGAGTTAAGCTGATTCGATGTTACCTCCACATTGTGAGGAATTTCACTTGTCCCATGGTTTTTAATAAAAGTTTTATAAAAATCAGTTTTAACCGTTTGAAAAAGACAATTTAGCATCAAGCCCCACTTGGCACCTTCCCACGGAAGTTCGTTAATATGATTAAAACACTTATATATTGGAAGTACCAATGGCGTATCCACCATGTTTTGCCCGTATTACTTCCGTTTCGTGAGGCGGTGTCATGTGTGCCGATACGACATGGATAGAATTGCGCTTACTCGGCCCAATTGATAGAAAGTCAGACTAGGTATAAGATAGAATCGAATAGGTTAAGCCGGCGAGTTGAATTGCGAACGTAGCTACAACAGCGTGCGCGAGTAGCCTGACGACACAAAACACTTATGTGTCGTGTCTGGGTAGGTGTCGAGCGATAAGCGATAAGCAAATAGCGCGTTTTCGATTAGATCCCACTTTGAACCCACATGACACGTTTCCACGAGAGTTTGCTAACATGATGAAACACCACGTTTAACCAGGTTAGTTTTGCCTCGTGAAGCGATGTCATGCATACTAATACTACACAGATTTTAATGAACACCAAACGAGCGAATAAGCGGTAGACTATACACGATAAGCGATAAGCGATTAGGTGATTAAGCGAATAACACAACACCAACAATGACGACGATGATAAACGAATTTTGATAAGCGACAGTTGTTGCGTTGCAAGCGATGGAGGTATGCGCGATTTATGCGGTTCGATTTGATGGATTAACACCACAGAGTTTAACTAACATCAGACCCCACATGGCCTATTTCCACGAAAGCCTGCTGATATGACTAAAACGCCTTGCTTTAACCATATGAGCTTTATTTCGTGAAGCGAGGTCATGTGTGCTAACTTTAGACAAACATCACAGATAACGGTAGGTGACAGCGATAGATTGATACACAGAAAGCGATATAGATTCACACAATAAGCGGTAGAGATTGCGGGATACACATGATAAGCGATTGCGATTAGCCGAGTTTTGTTTCGAATAAGCTTAACGTTACGTTGCGACGCATCACGGTTATCGAGGAGGGTAGAATAGGTCCTCACTCAACAATATCGTGAGCGTTTATGTACTTGACGACATTTGTTGTGACATATTTACGACCAGTCTTGCGTCGATGCAATTGCCCTGCGAGGGTAGACTCTCCAGAGTCCATCGATGAGGCGATTGCACTGCGTTTGCAGACTTACGACAAGTCTCGCGATGATACGGTTTGTTACGCCTTGCGATTGAGTGTAGTGTGTTGAAAATAATCACAATAGTATAATAGGTCTAATAACGTTCAACTCCACGTGGCACTTTCTTCACGGAACTTCGGTAGTATGATATAGCACACCTTGCTTGACCCCTACTACTTAGATCCCGTGGTTTGGTGTCATACTTCGTCGTAACGCTTATGGCACTTTAGAATTTACTACGATCTCCGTGCACTGACCCAAATAATCCCGTGTGCACCCGTGATTAATCGTTCCTTGCACGTTTATCGTACCTCGTTCTAAGAGTGTAGTGAGGGTAAAACACATTATTTCGTGATATAGTAGATAGTATGTGTGTGAATCTAGTCTAAGTGTGATGACTAGATTGTGAGAGAGAAAACGAAAACGAGAGTTAATGTTACGCATAGTGGCAACATCGAGTAATAGAGTAGGTTCAAACTTAGAAATTAACGTCGAAAATAGTATCATTACAACTTTATCCTACGCTTGCTAGATGTTTGATGCTGAAGACTTTTGCTGGAGCTGTTGTTGTTGTACTCAAGTTCGCGGTTCGATGCGGCAGTTGCGAGTGAAGTGACCGTAACGGTTGCAGTTACTGCAATAGCGACAGTCAGCCTCAACTGGATGATGATAGGTGCATGAATAGCACTGAGGATGAGCTCCAGTGAACGCTCGTTTTGGAAACACCGGGACTGCTTGAAGAGGCTTCGGCTGCGGCAGTTCGGTGGTTGATGAGTTCAGGCTTGAAGTCTTTCGTTTGCGGCTGGGTTTGTCGGTGTCTTGCGAAGAGGTGTCGTCGTTGGAAGATTCGTCTAAGGACTCACTTGCAGAATCTTTGGCCGATTTGTCGGAAGATCCGTCGGCAGATTTGTTAGAAGAATCGTTGGCAGATTTGTCAGAAGAATCGCCAGTAGATTCGTCAGAAGAATCGTCAACAGATTCGTCAGGAGAATCGTCGACAGGATCGCCTGAAGAATTAATGGCGATTGCTTGATAAGCTTGCTTGACAGGATTCTTTGAGAAGAACCCTTCCATGAGTCGTTTGTTGTTGATTTCTGCGGCGAAGCGGTAGGTTTCTTCGATGGTAGCAGGTCTTGCAGCTTCGACAAATCACCCACACACTCAGGCAAGACGCGAATGTACTTCAAAATGGCTTTTTCTGAAGTGTTGACTTGACTTGGGCAGATTATGCTAAGCTGTTTGAACCTTGCGGTGTAGCCAGCATTGTCACTTTCGACTTGCTTGATTTTCCAGAATTCGTCTTCCAGCTTCTGAATTTCGTGAGGAGGACAATACTCTTTCTTCATGAGCTCTTTCAGCTCATTCCAAGTGAGAGCGTAAGCTGCGGAGATCCCACGTTTGTTACGTTCGGCGGTCCACCAGTCGAGTGCTCGTGATTGAAATACTCCGGTAGCGCAAGTAGTACGGAAACTATCGGGACACCCACTTTGATGAAGGGTAACTTCGATAGAATCGAACCACTGGAGTAGTTGAGTCACACCTCCTTCACCCGTGAATTCCATCGGGTCACAGGCTTTGAAGTGTTTGTAAAGAAAAGCAGATTGCGGCGCTTCTGTCTTGGAGTCTTCCGAGGCTCGGGAGTTGCTGAGAGAGTGCACTCGAGCGGAAATTTGAGGAATGAGCTTGACCACTTCCTTGGTCACAAGTGATGCAATCCTCTTATCGGCGCTTCGTTTGGCTCTTCTCCTAGCTATTCGTCTCGAGGTAGAGTCGTTGGAAGGCATCTAGACAGGAAGAGACTTGGAATGAGATTCGATCATAATGATTTTTGAGTTTTGCGATGCGATTGAGCGCGTTCAAAACTTGATGCGATAGTATAATAGTAATGCGAATCACATAGGAGTCATATAGGAGGCACGAAGTTCCTAAGTTCTCACACAATAACTTGTCTGTTTATACGTATGTATATATTTTTACATAAATGCAATTTGTAATCGTACCTATACAGGTCGATTTAGAATATGCGAGGACGCGTTGAGGTGAGAAAGCGAGAGCGAAGGCGATAGATTATGCATTAGTTTTGTTGCGAACATTCGGGTTTCGTTTTAGATTGCGATGGCTATGCGAATTATGCGTTTATAAAGCAGGGAGTGAAAATCGTTAAATCGAGAAATCGATAAAGCGTAAAGTTTCAAAACGTAAATAAGTTCCAATCATTGGTAAGATCGGCGGGTCGTATGATAGAGTGCCTTGGGTGTTTAGGCGTCGACTACCCAAGGTAACCCAACTATATTCAACAAGTTCCTGTACGCGCGTTGACCTGGAAGCCTTCATGCTTCCACTGGGATGCAGCTCATGGCATTCATCTTCCTAGTCATCACATGGCTAGAGTTATTGTGATAGTCGAGTCCTTGGTGAGAGCTTTTTGAAAACCAATATATAGAGAGTGGAACGGCTTATTAAGGTACGAGTTTCACCCCTGACTTAACAACTTCGTTCCTAATTGTGGTTATGTTCTTCGAATAACTTTTGGGAGTTCCACTAGATTTCGAAATGGAGACCTTCGTCGAGATATGGATGTCACTCCTAACTCAACGAAAGGTTCTCGTGCGAGAAGAAAATGCGTTGGGTGAGCGATCTCGTCGAGAGTTCTCGGTTTTCACACCTGGTCTCGACTGGATCACTCGGTTTCGTTATGCGAGTATTTTCGAAAACATGTGTATTGTATCAGCCTTAGGAAAGGCTGAGGAGTATTCCGGCCTTAGGAAAGGCTCCTTCGTGTGAAGCTGTAGTACGCGGTGTTCACACAAAGTTGGAGCTTTTAGCAATTTCGATCGAGAGTATCAAGTAGGCCCGATACAACCCTACTGGGTTCGTACGAGTCGGCCTGTTGGTACTTAGACTATAGACTAGGTCAATTTCTAAGACGTCGACCCGGACTAGGTCGAGTCTTGCCTAATTCCTTATAGTTATGGCTCTGATACCAATCTGTCACACCCCAACCGATGGCGGAATCATCGGGGCGCGGCACTAGGCTAATTAGATTGCTCAAGAGAATCCATAACAACTATATTGCGATAATATTTAATACATTCGTTATCCCATACTAACAAATAATACAATCACATAACTTATCACAGATTTCTTGTCCTCTCGAACAATACAAATCCGACAACCTAGATTTTAGTTGAGTTTCTAGACCTCCTAGCTTGATTTGATATAGTCTGCGATCTAACCTGCAACATACGTTAAAATATTTGTCAATACAAAAGTATTGGCGAGTATACAGGTTTGATATGTAGCGTAATAGATTAAAATGTGTAGCGAATTTCCACATCCATAAACGTAACACACGACATATATACTCACAAAGCTGATACTACCAACTAAGTCCTCGATGCTCGAATATACGATGGCAAACTAGACCCCGTCGGGCGCAATAGTACTATACTAGTCGTGGTGGGACGTCGCGAGTATAAGCCCTAGCACATATGCAACTAGCATCACGTATATCTATGCATAACAGTTATTCGCAAGTGATAATTCGATTGATTGAATAATTCGTTTGATAAGTTCGATTTGTTAGAAACGTATGTTACTCCCAAAATGCGATTAAAAAGAGTTCAAGTATACTCACAGTACGTGTTTAGCGAGAGCACAGTTTGATTGGATCGGTTAGGAGTTCGTCTGCGTTAAACATTGAATGGTATAGTAAGCGATGCACGGTCTAACGGGAATAGTATCGTAAAGACTGATGTCCCGTCGGATGGTGCTCATCCGGTCGGATGGGCTCATCCGGTCGGATGACAAGGGTTCTGATCGGATGACATGTGTCCGGATCAGATGACACGTGTCCGGATCGGATGACATGTGTCCGGATCGGATGAGATGTGCTCCGATCGGATGACACGTGCTCGGATCGGATGACACGTGTTCGGATCGGATGACAGTCATCTAATCGGATGACATGCTATCCGATCGGATGACATGCTATCCGATCGGATGTCATGTGGTCCGTTCGGATGACATGTTATCTGGTCGGATAACATGTCTGTTTTTGCGCTCCGATTAACTGTTTTCGAGTGTTTTCGGAAGAAATACGTGTGGTTTCACTGAGGTGTTGCGATATCGTTTTAAACAATGATATTTCATCAGTTTCGACCCGTTCTAACGGCCGGGAACCACCCCGTTCCATCAGATCTGGCCGTTCTTGACGGTTTCTCATGTTTAATCCCGAAATCGTTCAGTTCTTGATTAAATACATATATTTTTAGGTGAGATTGTTATAACAACATGTGGAAATCACCCAGATCTGAGTCGTTTATGGTGGGATGAGGTCACACTTTGAAGTTCATATGAACTCTTGGTGACATCACCTTAAAACACCTCAAATCAGTAGATTTCACGGTTATAAATTGAGTTTTAAAAGACATAATGATGTAGAATTGAGTGTAGATCATAGAAGTACAAGTTTTTAGGTTGAAATCTTACCGGAATCGCGAGGAGTCGAGAGAAAAGGGTCCTAGAGCGTGTTTGGTCGAGTGGGAGCTGTCACATCACTGTTCAAGTGATGTGACGCGCTATTTATAGGCAACAGAGTGAGTTGGAGGGTATTGGGTCGGATGGCCCATCCGTTCGGATGAGGCTGTCCATTCGGATGGCCACTCCGGCACGGGGGATTTCTCCGTTTTTTAGCGTTGCGATAGTTTTTGGGGTACGCGCTTTCTATAGTTAATTTATATTATTATTATATATGTATATGTATCACTAGGGGTCGTATTTACGTATCCATTTTTCAAAGTTTCGATATAACAATCGGTTTTCGTTTCGAGTGTGCAATTATTAGCGATGTTTCACGGCCATCAAGGAGGGTAGTATAGGTCCTTTCTCGATGTCATCGTGAACGTTATTGTGTGTTGTGCCACAATGACTGACGGGGTACCACTCACTCGTATTGTCATCATCGTCACGACGACTGGAGCTATAGCACTCACCCGAGAGTCTTTGTTAGCGTTAATTATCTGCGTTTCGACACATCACGGCCACCGAGGAGGGTAGAATAGGTCCTCACTCAAATGCCATCGTGAGTGTTAGTATTGGTGATATAGTGTGGTGTAGCGATAATGTATTGCGAAAATATGCGATTATTCTTCGAATAGCGATGTATGCGATATAGTTACATTATGATCCGAATCTCTGGTGCTAGGCGTAACGAGTATATCGAGTAGTAACAATGCACGAAAGTGCGGGTTGTTACATTTTTCTACTAGGAAAAATTGTTACTCTATACACTGTTGATATATGACAACGTATGTGATAAGAGAAAACATTTAAAACTTTTTAGACTTTTTTAAAAAGTTGTTACAAATGTTCTATTGGAAAAAAAAATGTTACTTTTTTATGTCGTGCATATTTCAACAAAGTGTATAATAAAGAAATTACATTTAAAGGGGGAAATGTAAAAAAAATGGTAGATGTTGGTTTTGAAACAAAACAAAAGTTATATTTTTTGTTCTTTGGTTATTTTAGTTGAATTCCTTTTTACATAAAAAAGTTGCATTAATATTTGATGTGTATAAAAAATGTACATGTGTGTTGCATTTTGAGATAATCCAAAAGCTGTACATTGTATATGAATACTTTACATTGTTGGATCCCTGGAAAAAAGTGTAACTTGTTATTAACCTTCGTGCTTGTAGATAGTGAAGATAAGCAACAAAGCAGAAAAAAATGACCACATGTGTTTATACATTCAAACATTTTTTTTTTTTTTTTGCTTGGGTGATCCCCATCTTCAAAAACGTTTCGTATTGCGAGGAATGTTGATGTTTTTTAATTGAAATGCAGGGAAAAAAGGCATCTACCACCAAATTGGAAAAAGGTGTTAAAGGGAAACTAATAAGTATTTAATCTCAAATTATTATTACATTAATTTGTATAGTTTGTGTTTACGGATTTATTTGTAACATTGCAGAAATGTTTTGTTTTATGTATGGTGCTATGATTATATATCTTATTACCTGGTTATATAAAAAAAACTTTTGGGCTTTGTTTTTTTATTTATATGTACAAATGTGAAATGAAACAAAAAAACGTCTATGTTGTAGCATTAATGTGTATTTTCATGTAGGATAAAATATGAAAAAAAATGATTTTTGTAACATATGACTCAGTTTGGGTAGTATATGAGAAAATGATTGAAGCCTAATTAACTAATGTAGATATGACTCGGTTTGTGTAACATATGAAAAAAGTTGATTTTTGCAAATGGTTACGCCAAGTGAAAAAAATGTTACATCAAACAGTTGTTACATAAAAACACTGATGTAGTTTTGTATAAAATGTTCCTATAAAATGAATGCAGATATTATAAAGGGTCTTGTGTGTGTTGGTTTGGAAAACAAGTGATGTTACCAAAATTAGGGTTGGAAATTACAAAAATGTAGTTTTTGACAAAAAAAAATAAGGTATGGAAATTACAAAAAAAAAATGTAGTTTTTACTAAGTTGTTGATATGTGGATTAACAAAACGTTAAAAAAAAGGGTGATATGATTCTAACTTTGTTTACATTTTTTGGGGATGTATTTTATCTGTAACACCCATAGGTATAATGCAAAGAAATGTAAAATAAAACTTTTGTACATGTAAACATATTATTTTTTGTTGTAACCATGTCAATGCAGGAGATTGAAGATAGACAAGAGAACAATAGTGATGAACTACAGAAGGAAAAAAGACAAAATCCAACAAAATCACAAAAAGTGCTATCTTTATCAACTAACTAGTTTTTGTATATTTTTTTCATTTCTTCAACAACAAAAAATGTGATGTTGCATTTTTTTGCTATGTAATATGATTCTAACCTTGTTTACATTTTTGGAAGATGTATTTTATCTGTAACACCCATGGGTATAATGCAAAGAAATATAAAATGAAACTTTTGTACATGTAAACATATTATTTTTTGTTGTAACCATGTCAATGTAGGAGATTGAAGATATGCAAGAGAACAACAGGGATGAACTACATAAGGAAAAAAAAAGGAAAAAATCCAACAAAATCACAAAAAAATGTCATCTTTATCAACTAACTACTATTTGTACATTTTTTCAGTTCTTCAGAAACAAAAAATGTGATGTTACATTTTTTTGTTATGTACTGTAACATGTATTCGCTTGAGAAACAACAACGTAACAATTGTCTTTTTTTAGTTACAAAAAAAATGAAGGTATATTATGTTACAAATACATATTTTCTATTAAAAATGAGATTGAAAAAGATAAACTCATAAAAACTGATGTGACTATTATATAAATAAAAAATAATGCTGTACTACTTTAAGAAATTGGTGTACTACTTTACACACCTGACACGTATGTTCCATTTTATTAAACACATCTTTGACATTTTATCTAACTCTCATTTAATGAATGCACCGTTTCCTAATGTTCCATGCGAATACATATTATGTGTAAAAAAACAAAAAGAAATGAATTAATTCTTGTTGTTATAGTTTAAATAGTTGCATAAATTTTGTTACTTATTACTGATAATAAATATAAAAATCTAATAGTTTTAATGTAACTGCAAAAAATGTTACATTTTACTAGTAAAAAAGTTAGATTTTACAAGTAAAAAAAGTTACATTTTACTGATAAAAAATATAACTACCAAAAAATGATACGTCTAACTGATAAAAAAGTATACATGTAATTGCCAAAAGATGTGGGTCATCCGAATTACAACTACAAATCTCTGCAAATTGAGCTAGCACTATCAAAAAATGCATATAACATAAAAGTAAAAAATGTACGATTTCTAATACATGGGGTAGAAGTCATTATAGCAAATAAATACATAAATCTTACAAAGATCTAATACATGTACATTTTCTAAGATAAATAGAAAAATGAAATTATGAACCTCCAACATCTTCAAAATCTTCAATATCCGGTTATCAAACTCTCATGTCGGACTTATCGCCAAGATCCGGTCACCCTAATACTTCAAAATTAAACTCTCAGATCCGGTCATCCTTAAAAAATGAAGTTATGAAACTCCAAACCGGACTTCTCTCAAAAACCCACCATAGTTTCCGGCAAAAAAATCAAATATAGGATGATTTGTGTTTTTAAATTCTTGAAGTTATATGAGACATAGAGATAGAAAGAGACGTGGAAAGAGAGAAAGAGAGAGAAATTAAAGTAAAGATGAATGTGCAAATGAAAAACATTTGAAATTTATGTGAGATCTTAAAGCTTGTGAAAGAGAATGATATATGTATAGATTTCAAATGTGTATGAGGATGATTGTAGCACATCATACATTTTCAACTAATACATTTATTGTCCATGTCTAGTGCAAATTTCCCAATATGCCCCTCAGCCAATCTCTTACAAAAACATGTGGCTATTTCTGGTCCACTTATAGAGTTTTCATAGTTTTCTTAACTGGAGTGGGTTTCTTCATTATAATTAGCCCATATGTATAATGTCATAATTATAATTTAAAAAATATGTTTGAAACCGGATCAACCCTGAAGAGAAAATGAATATGTTTGAAGTATAGAATAAATATGATGTGGTAACTAACATGATCTGTTTATTAACGGTATATATAAGGATGCTTTAAATGCTTGTAGATTTGGATCCAACGTGTCCAATTTTTTAAAACATTTTTTAATTGTCTACTTTAATAAAATTGTTAACCTTTTCGAATTAGCACAAACTATTTTATAGTTTGAGAGCATCTTAATCATACATATTGTTGTTTACGATATAAAGATGAACTTTTGTTAATGACTTTCAAGGCGTCTTATTTTGACCTTATTTTATTAAAAAATAATTTTAGTAAACTGTAAGGAATTACAAAATATACCATGTTTCACTCGTGTGGCATCGATAACCTTCACCAAATATTTTGTTAATATAATAAATTACTTTTAATAACCAAAAGGTCAACCAAATACAAAAACAAATATAATTAAAAATAAACAAAAACATATAATATTTCAACAAAGACTTGTGGCACCAAATTAATTATTATTAGATTGGAATCTGATTTTGCTAACAGTTCAAATCCTGTAAATTTCTCAATCTCGAAATATATATACATATATATTTAATTAAACCATGTCATATACAATTCAAATTTAATTGCATCAAGAACAAAATGAGAACTAATGCTTTATATTCTAAACTCATAATAAGGGTGTAAAATCATTAAACAAACCCAAAATTAGTGTGTTTGAGTTTAATCCAAACGGGTTGGGATCTAATTCGAGCCAAAGAAGCTAACACATTCAGCTAAACGAACTGAGTGCTGCCTAAACGGGTGACTCATTACATATCAATGTTTATAATTTTCAAAATATGTTTTTTTTTAATTTAAGTTCATTAGGATATTTCATTCATACTTGCCAAGTTACATCAAAACAGAAGATAGACAGGCAACAAGCTACGCCGCCAGCCCTTTCTGAATTGCAAACCCTAATCTACCAAAGACAAAGTTGTAGGTGACCCGTTAGACGCTGGTCAGGAATATGTTTTTAATTTTATTACTTAAAATGGTTGGTTAGACGAAAATGCAAAAACTAAAAAAGAAATTCACATAAATTAATAATTTTAGAATAAATTTAAAAGGGATTAAAAATATTAATATGCAAACAAAAATATAAATTTAAACAATCAATACAATATAAGAGTTCATGCGTGTTAGATTCAGCTCACTGTTCAGAAACACAACCCATTTAACCAAACTACATAAATTTTACATAATAAGTTAATAACTCTATAATACTAAACAAAACCTTTATATATTTAGACCTTCACTATTCTCACACCCCTGTATCTTATTTTTATATCTTTTTTCACTCTATCTCTCAATATATATCTGTGTATGTATATATATATTCTCACATCTCTGTATTTTATTTTTATATCTTTTTTCACTCTATCTCTCAATAAATATATATCTATGTATGTATATAAAGAGATATAAAAGAGAGCATGTGTGAATTTATTCAACATTTCTAGCAATATCACATTTCAAAAAGTATATGTGAGAGAGAGAGAGAAAAAAAATAAAACAGTAGCATTTACTAATAGACAAAGAAATTAATTAGAAGAAACTTAAAACGTCTAGATTACCTCATCACAAACCTTGGATTACCAAATTATACAAACAAGAAAATTAAAACTCAAAACCATAAATTAAAAAAAAAAAAAAAAAGACTTGTTAATTTTTATAAATCAAGGAATGGGGCGCTTGCCAGGACGATCGGCAGCCTGTAGTGTTTTATCAATAAGTTTCCGAGCTTGACGGCTGCGGATCTCGACCCTAACACTGTTGGTTTTATCCATCTTCATGTACACCTTCTTCGGTTTCTTCTTCTTCAACGCCTTCACCTTTGATTTGATCGTCTCGATCAAACTCTCAAACCCATTCGTCATACTTATACTTGCTGCTGCTGGATTTCAAATCAATTGTTGTGTTACATATGGAAATATTTTTTATACATGTATTATTGAGAGAGAGGGAGAGGAGAAAGAGGAGAGTTGTAACAAACTGTCAAGTAGTAGTAGGACCTAAGGTTTGAATGGTTTAGTAGCTATTTATGGAATTAGTTGCGTATCTGAATGCGTTTTATATTCTTTGTTTTTTCAAATGTTGTTAAAGTGAAATGTTTGTTTCGGTCCTTGTGGTATTAGTTAAGTGTCTCATGTGACCTTTTATTTTTTTATTTTTATTTTTTTTAATGGGTTTTTGGAGGTAATTGAAAGAGTTTTTGTTTGCTTTTGTTGTTGTTCTTTGAAGATGTTTTTCTCTCAATGAGGAAGACGATGACGATTACGATTACGATTTCTTTTATTGTTACTACTGGTAACGAATGTTTCGGTTTGATTGATTTTTGAAATAGATGATGAAAGTAATTTGTGTTTGATTTTTGGGCTCAAATTTTTTGTTTGAAATGGTTTAAGGTATTTTGTTTGATTTAAATGTTATTATGTAATTACCAATGTAAAATAGAATGGATTTAGTATTGTTTATGTTTACATGTCAAAAGTGTTTGTATTCTTTCGTCAATGAAATGTAGCACACCTAGATTGTTTATACAATTTAAGGTTGTGTTTTTTTTAAACGTAGTATGTAAAGAGCTCAATTGTGTTTGCATTTTGAATTTACAAGCGAAAATTAAGCTATTGGATTTGACGAGGTAATTTGAATATGAACATAAAAACTCATTATAACATCGAATGAAGCTTGTAGAGTTGGATGCATCATTATAACAAATTACATATTTTTATATATTGGTATATCAAAATAGGGAGGAGTTCATGCGAGAACCATCCTTATTGCAAGAACCGCGAAAACCAATGTGAACACAACCTAAAATAGCTAAAAAAAACCTAACCCCCCACCCCCCCCCCCCCCCCCCAAAAAAAAAAAACCTAAACCCCCCTCCCCCACCCCCCAAAAACCTAACCCCCCCCCCCCCAAGCTAAAATGCTAAAAACTAAACCCCCAAAAAACCTAAAAAAATCTAAAAAAATCAAAAAAAAATCTAAATTTTTTTTTAAATATTTTTATGCTCAAATCGCTACTTTTAGTGGCCAAATTTTTTTTTTTTTTTAAATTAATTTTTTTAATTTTTTTTTTGCTTCGAAAAGTAGCGATTTTTATATAAAAAATATTAAAAAAAAATTGTGTGATTTTTTGCAATTTTTATGCATTTTTGGTTGTGTTCACATTGGTTCTCGCGGTTCTCGCAATAAGAGGTGGTTCTCGCATGATTTTCTCCCTATCAAAATATATTATATCGACTCAAACCTAATAAGTCAAATGCACTGTTATAATATGTAAGACACACATTAGAAAACTTGTGCGTTAACAATATTATAATTATGTATCAAACTTATAAAGTCAAGCGTATCATTGTCACATAGTATATACTATAATAATATGATTAAATAATAAATGTTAATCCGTCAACAGTGGATTCATTAAAACCTATATAAATTAGCAAGTTTTCTATGCATAAGGACTTGTACATTATGCTTTGCACATTATTCAAAAAAAAAACTTGACTTTTTAGTTTTAACCCAAATGTTTGTATCTTTTACAATTTTAACCCTACATAATTTGTTTTTTTAACTTTAACCCAAAACTTTTCATTATTTGCAATTTAACTTCACAACTTTTGTCACTTATACTTTTCATCTTTCGCAAATTTCCGTTTTACATATAGTTCTAAATTTTTCGAGTTAATACGACGCAACGTGCATGTGTGGTTCAACGTTTTTGCCTCTATTTTTCCATGTTTGACAGGTTCATCGCAACACGCATATCCTAGGTCAAGTCAGTGTTGGTGGTCGATGACGGTTGTGTGACATTAGTACTATTTGACACCGTTTTACGCCCCGCTGCAACGCGGGGTGTGCTTTGTGGGCTTTTCAAAGAAAAAATGGTTATGCATATGGTTGTCGTAACGTTGGCTTTAGGGGTTTTCCAAAAAAAATTGATTTTTTTTACTTTTCACCCAAAAGTATTTCATAAATTACTTTTAACCCAAAACTTTTTATCTTTTGCAATCTATCTTCATAACTTTTTTTACTTTCAACTTTGTTCCTTTATAGTTTTCATTTTCCGCAAATTTTGCACTTTATGCTTGGTTCTAAATTTTGTGACATAACACATCACAGCGTGCGTATTTGGCTAAACGTTTTTACGTTTCGTTCTAAATTTTGCGAGTTAACACGATGCAACGTGCGTGTGTGGGTGAACGTTTTTACATCATCTATTTTTCCCCGTTTGACACGTTTAACAACATGCGTGTGTGGGAGAACGTTTTACATCGTCTATTTTTCCCCGTTTGACAGGGTTAACATAATGTGCGGGTCCTGGACCGACTTAGTATATAACTAAAGAATCCCCGCCGCATTGCGGCGGGTCGTAATCCTAGTTTGAACATAATTCATAATATTGGGTATGTATTAAAATTATTAGATATCACTACAAAATCAATAACGATCAATTTTTGTTTGATTTTATCAACCAATAAAACTGTACCGTTTATTTAAGTCTTGAAAAGTGATATCAGTTGTACCTTTTTAGGTTTGGTCAAAGTCATTAATAAGATGATAAAGATAAACGTAAAAATGCATTTACACTTGAACCATTAAGGCCACTTACTATGTACTCACACACTTTTTTTTTTTAACGGATAATTTCTTTAATCCCCTGTCGTCTGTGGGACTTGAACCCAAGACCTCCCCCTTCCCAACCTTGGTGTTTTAAAGGTTTTGTCTTTACCAATGGACCACCACCCCATTGGTATATGGACTCACACACTTGATGAGGTGGCTTTTAATAGGCGTTAAACGCCAAAGCAAGGGGCGTGAAAGCCCAGTTAAAATCAAATGGCGTGGGTGCAGCCACGACGTGAATGGCAAAGGTTTGTTGGTCTTGTACTCTCTCAACCAATCAAATTAATCCTTTTCTTTTAATGTTATTTTTAATTTATTTGATATAAATATTATTTTAATGGGTATTGGGTAGTGGAAACTTGTTAAACCATAAACACAAACGTGATAAAAAGTGAGTGAAAACTAATAATTACATACCGATTACGTGAAATGAAAAAAATGTGAAAGTATAGTGAATGGCCCAGAAAAACAAGTTTTGAACACCTACCTTTGCACATGAGCTAAGGGTGAAGGGAGTGGTTACCTATTTGAAATAAGTAAACTCCTCATTCAGCCAATCATACAGTGACACATCAATTCACCTAAATTATTTACATAATGCTCAAAAACGTTGGCGGTGGTTTACCTAACGGGGTTTAGGTAAACTATTTAAAAAAAAATGTGTTATTGGTTGAGAATAAATGGACCCCACCACATACCCATCTCTCTCCCCCTTCCCTCCCTCTCACCGAATCGGTGAGCACTCACCAAAAACGCCCCCCCAATTCGGTAACATGTGCTCAGTAAAAATGGATGACGGTGGAGTTGGGATCGGTACCGCATGAGTTTACCGACCCACTACGCTCACCCTAACTATTGTTACCCTTCTTGGGAAGGGGTGATAAAATGGAAACACGATACAAAAATAATTACTTATCTTTTTTCCGACAAGTTTTAGTTTGGCTAATATAATTTGTTTATTAAATAAGTTAGTCTGAATACTACTGATGTATGTAAAATGCAACATATAAATTACATCAAATGAGGCATAAAACTAACCCTTTTTAAGTACTAATATTGGAAAAAGAGTGTTTTTGTCTTCCTTTTGTATTTTCAGGATTAAATGAGCTCAAAAACACAAAAGAAGCAAAAAGACAGCTAAATCCAACATAAATACAAGAAAAGGAACATAAGTGGACTGCCCGACCCCTCAACGGCATCTTCCCAAGCAAAATAGAGAAGGCAGAAGACTGAACACGCCCCGTGCTCAGCCAGCACGGGGTCGTGCCCAAGAAGCAGCAGAAAGGACAAACCTATAGAAGCTTCTATTGCCTACCACGGGGCCGTGCCCAGTGAACATGGGGGCGTGGCGAAAGTACAGCAGGCGCATTAATTGTAATTGCGAATTACAATTAATGAAGAGAGAGAATGTCAGACAGGCACGTGGGCGTGTCCAGCAGACACGGGACCGTTCCCAGCCTTCTGTTCAGCCTATAAATAGGAGTGCTTGGTTTCATTTCAACTCATCCCTTGGCACACCACCTCTCTCACACTTCATCCACCACCCACCACCATCACAACACCATCATCCACCACCAACATCCATTGTCCATCGTAGAGTGTGTGAGTCGTCTCGGGATCCAAGATTGATCGTAAGAGTTCTTGACAATCAAGGCCATGTTTGCCTAAGGGGCTGTTTGGTAGCCTCTTAATGACCATTCAGATGGTATCTCTTAATGGTTTAAAACCTCTGAATAAATAAGTGGTAACCTCAAGTCTGAATGGTTAAAAGGTAACCTCTAAATGGTAAATCATCACATGTCACATTCTTCGACCTTCTCATTTGTAAAATTCTTAATGGTTCCATTAAGAGGTAGGCTCTTAATGACCATTCAGAGGCTACCAAACAGCCCCTAAGTCTCTTACATCACTTGGTGAAGACAAAGTGTTTAGTATAATACTTTTTATTTCTAATCTTTTGCACTTTTTATTTGGTTTTGTATTAATGACTTTAATAACTAGTTACTTATGTTGAAGGTGATCTTTCCTTATCATTTGTCTGTGGTGTCTTGACATTATTTTACTGTCTATATAAAATAAAGGATTTTCACCATTCATATCTCCACGGTCTATATGGAGGTATGTTGGCTACCTGGTCGGGGGTTAAGGGAACGGTTTGGTAAAGGTCTTGCCATTGTTCAGCGTTTAGAGGTCCTGCAATGGACCTGGGTCAAATTTAGTAGGACCTCCTTCAATGCTTCACGGTATTGGATGGCGGGGGTCCAAACTCTTTGATCCCCTCATAAGTTAACTACTATTAATACTATAACCCGGCTATTTAGGACTGTATCCCTGCTGACTCAGACTACTTAGCCGAGGGTAACGTCACCGCCAAAAGCGGGGCCTACCATAATTTGGATTAATAACTTAATTCATTATCTTCCAATAATCCACCCTTTTAGGATTGTATCCTTGCTGACTCAAACTACTGGGGTGAGGGTAACGTCACCTTCAAAAGAGGGGCCTACTACAATAACTAAGATAATCTCTTAATTATGTGCAAAAGTGCGGAAATAATCAAAGGTTATACTAGATACGAGTCGGAACCAAGTGATTCATCTTGTCTATCTGTTTTTATTTTTATTTTTATTTTTATTTTCAGCATTTTAGTTAGTTTTTATTTTTCTTAGTTTAAAACATTTTTCTAAACTTTTTATTTTGATTAGACGTTGAGGATAAACCGGTACTAAAAGCTCTTGTGTCCTTGGACGACCTCGGTATCTTACCAACGCTATACTACGCTCACGATGGGTGCACTTGCCCATATGTGTGTTTAGTGTTAGTAAAATATCGTGTTTTATAAATTTAAAACTTGGCTAAAAATAAGTGTTAAAAGGGCTTAAAA
Source organism: Helianthus tuberosus (assembly GCA_030545235.1). NCBI lineage: Eukaryota > Viridiplantae > Streptophyta > Magnoliopsida > Asterales > Asteraceae > Helianthus > Helianthus tuberosus. The sequence continues at coordinate 93,122,608 of CM060365.1, read as the reverse complement.
TATACACCTAAAATATATAACACTTCGCACGCATCAAGTTTTTGGCGCCGTTGCCGGGGACACAAGGATTTTAAGAAAGTTAGGAATCAACGGCCTAATCATTTTTTTTAGGATTTTCTTAGTTTTTCAGCTTCTGCAGAGCTCAGCACGGGCCGTGCCCGCTGAACACGCCCCCGTGCTAAATCATTGGAACTGGCAATCCTGTTTTTAGTCAGACAGTAAGCTGAACACGGGGCCGTGCTCACCCAACACGCCCCCGTGCCCAAGATTCACTTACTGAAAACAGAACCGTTAGATCCCGGCGGTTGGTAATTTCTGACATAAACATGAGTGATAGTAATTGTTTTTACTTTCGGCACTCTTATGGTACGTGGTGTCAATTATGTGGTGGCGAACATAAAGAAGTGGAATGCTACTTTCTAAATTATAGGCCCCACTACATGGACCCACCGACTTCTTATAACCTTAAGAGGGGCGAAAGTAAAAATAAGCCCTATCTCTCCCTCGAATGCGCCCAGCTAGATATTATAGGGGAAATGCTCCTTGACGAGTTATTTCAACTAGAAAAGCTAATTCTAAATTGGTCAAAAGAGCTTAGGAAGGACTTTATTGATCCACCCCAAGACGATGACCATGACGAAATGCTGGAACCGCATTCCGACAACCTCGTTGCTCCCAGAAATACCTTCGTACCTAGCAAAGACTTGGACGATAGTCGTCCCTGTGCCGATTGTGCCGTGAAGGACTCTCCATCGACTTCGTTCGGTGCATACATAGACCTGAGCGATTTGGCATACACCTTCTTTAACGAGAGCCCGGGAAAGGGTTGGACTTGTCCACCTAGAATGAAAATAGGAATTACCCTCACCGACAACCTCTTGCGTTCTCGCCTTAGTTTAGGGCAATTAAGGTATCTTAGGAACTTTGGGGTTGTTCCAACCAGTAAGGAACCACCCGATATCGACGAGATCCTTAGAAGTAACAAAACTCCATAAGACAGCCTCCAGACACGGGGCCGTGTCCAGGTCAACACGCCCCCGTGCTCACCTAAAAGATTCTCTGCTGATTTTGTCAGAATACGGACAAAATGTGTCAGGATTTCCTCTGCACACGGGGCCGTGTCCAGCGGACACGGGGCCGTGTCCAGTGCGCTGTCGTTTTCTTTAAATGCAGCCTGATTCCTGCTCATTTTTTACCACTTCAATTGACAGAGATTCCTGGGATCTTCACTCATACCATCCTAGGTAAGTGCTAAAAGAAGGTTCCCAAGGACCATCTTGTCCCTTCCACTTTTATTCATTTCCTCTTCTTTCAAAAATTTTTCAACATTTCCTCCATGGAAGCTTGGAAATCCCATGATTCCAACCCTCTATGTGAAGTTTGTAAGATTATTTGCTAAGGATTCTTGTTTAAAGTTAGTTGTATAACTTTATTTTAAATTATCTAAGCCTAAAAACCAGCTAAAAATCATGAAAATAATTTAAAACTCCAAGACTCCTTAGCCTAAAATCCTGTAGACAAATGGACATGGGGCCGTGCTTAGCGAGCACGGGGCCGTGTCCGAGGCACTGTTTCGTAAAAATTTAGCTTTCTTCGGTTTCTTTCACAGAAAATGGCAAGTAGAACAAGCGGATCATCTTCAAGAAGTAACCGACAAGGGAGGAGATCATCAACAACAGAAGACTCTCTTGTAAACTATGTTTACGCCCTAAGGGAGGCTATTGACGAAATGACGGGAGTGGAGGAAGCATTGGTCGACCGTATCAACTATCTAGCAGTGGGGCTGGAGGGCTATCTCCGAGAGGTAAACCTCTTGCACCAGAGGTTAAACCTTATCGCCTCCCCACCTTTGGTACCTATAATAACCCAAAGGGCGTGGAACGTGGTGCCCGAAGTCATCATTCCAGCCGAATGGTACACCATGCACCAAGAGCCTCCGCAAAGGGTGGTGCAAGGAGTCCCGGTGAATATTCCCCCTCAGCCACCAGTTACTGAGGAAAATGAAGCCGCATTCTTCCTTCCTAGGGAGATCGAAGAATGGCTTTAAACAACGTTTAGGGAAGAAATCCTTCGGCTAAAAGTCCTACTATATCGGGAAACTATTCTCGAAATTTTGTTAAAATAGTAGAACTCTTTATGATAACCTCGTGTACCTCCTGACCTATTTAGTTAAGTTTTTGTTTTATCTTAATTTAGGACTATGTAAGGTCTCTCTATGATTGCAATAAAATGATGGTTTTTAAAGTTTGGATGGTTCATAATAAATAAAACTCACTTGTGGTGGTAAGGGATGAAAAGGGGAACGAGAAAAATGACCCCATGCACAAGAACAAGGCAACCCGGCACAAATCTATCCATTACAGAAGGTTCCACACGGGCCGTGTCCAACCAACACGGCCCCGTGCTGAACCCCCTGCAGAAAAATGCCCAGTTCAGGTAACCGGACACGGGCCGTGTTCACCAGACACGCCCCCCGTGTCCAGGCTTCTGTTTCTTTTCTTTAATTTCTGTTACTGGCACCTGAACACGGGGCCGTGTCCGGGCCCCACGGGGCCGTGTCCAGACTACCAGTAACATAAATCTTTGCTTTTAACACCATTTTACACATCTAATCAACCTAAAAATTTATTTTTGGGACACATTGAGGACAATGTGTAATTTAAGTGTGGGGGGATGCTAAAACCTTGAATCTTGCAAGTCCTAAATACAAGCCTTACACAAAACTCTATTGGAACCGCTAATCACCCCAAATTTTTTTCAAAAATTTCATTTTTTTTTACTTGTCTAGGTTTAACTCGGGAAATTCAAGTTCTCAAAAAGGTTATATTTTTACGAATTTACAACCGATAGCGTAGTGATAAAAAGAACCAACATAAGAAAATTATGAAAAGGCATGGCAAACTTAGTTAAAATTTGATTATATATACTTGATCACATAAAAACCCATTCCCACAAAAGTGAGTTTTGAGCCTTTATTGAGCATACAATTACATATCATTAAACTAAATGCTCATTTTTCGTTTCTTGTGTGAATAGCCGCTTGGTTCTTACGACTCTAGAACTTGCCATGACGATACATTCCCGGTCCTTATCAACTTAAACCCGAGTAAGTAAATGATGGAGGCATTAGGACTAACCCTTTTTATTTCTACACCATTATTTTTCTTTTTCTTTTACCACCTACCCAAAAATCCCCCTAGTTAGCCCCTTTGAGCCTAAACCTTTTCATTTCATCACCCAAACCAAAAACCCTTTTACCCACCAAAACCTTTTTTATTTTTAACCCTTTGTTTTAGTAACAAGTTCGGTTTTTCCGTATGATCGTTCAAAAAAAAATGTGTTGATGATGAAGCGAAAGATAAACAAACAATCAAAAATAACTTTGTTTGAATAAAAGCTTCATCAAAATAAAAGTTACAAAAAAAAAAAAAATAGAAAGTCCTACGAAAACCGACACTTGTTACGCTTTTCGCCCTTTTTCTACTAACCACTATCCCAACCACCTACCTTTAACCCAAGCCTAACCCTTAACCCACAAAGTCCTCTTGATATTTACAAAGGTATAAAAGTTAAAAAGGAGGAGGATTGATTGCTTGGCAAGCTTATGGTAGGAATAAGTTCCATGCCGCTCTCGAGTGATTCACTAAAAATACACATTCGGCCGAGTGTGAGTGATTTCTCCCGTGAGGTATGTGAACTTGTATATAAATGGAATTTTAAAAAGGCATGTTATGCCCAAATAAGTAATTTCTCCTATGAAACGTTCTAAATAAATCATTACGAATAGGATTGTAAATAGATAAAAATAATACCCAAAAAGATCTTGGATTCCCAACACTCTACGACAAGCCAAAACCTTCTCTTCTACCCATTCCATTTGGGAGTGTAAGCCACATATTAAAGAGTTTTGCTTGAGGACAAGCAAAAGTTCAAGTGTGGGGGTATTTGATGTGTGTAAAATGCAACATATAAATTACATCAAATGAGGCATAAAACTAACCCTTTTTAAGTACTAATATTGGAAAAAGAGTGTTTTTGTCTTCCTTTTGTATTTTCAGGATTAAATGAGCTCAAAAACACAAAAGAAGCAAAAAGACAGCTAAATCCAACATAAATACAAGAAAATGAACATAAATGGACTGCCCGACCCCTCAACGGCATCTTCCCAAGCAAAATAAAGAAGGCAGAAGACTGAACACGCCCCGTGCTCAGCCAGCACGGGGCCGTGCCCAAGAAGCAGCAGAAAAGACAAACCTATAGAAGCTTCGATTGCCCACCACGGGGCCGTGCCCAGTGAACACGGGGGCGTGGAGAAAGTACAGCAGGCGCATTAATTGTAATTGCGAATTACAATTAATGAAGAGAGAGAATGTCAGACAGGCACGGGGGCGTGTCCAGCAGACACGGGGCCGTGCCCAGCCTTCTGTTCAGCCTATAAATAGGAGTGCTTGGTTTCATTTCAACTCATCCCTTGGCACACCACCTCTCTCACACTTCATCCACCACCCACCACCATCACAACACCATCATCCACCACCATCATCCATTGTCCATCGTAGAGTGTGTGAGTCATCTCGGGATCCAAGATTGATCGTAAGAGTTCTTGACAATCAAGGCCATGTTTGCCTAAGTCTCTTACATCACTTGGTGAAGACAAAGTGTTTAGTATAATACTTTTTATTTCTAATCTTTTGCACTTTTTATTTGGTTTTGTATTAATGACTTTAATAACTAGTTACTTATGTTGAAGGTGATCTTTCCTTATCGTTTGTCCGTGGTGTCTTGACATTATTTTACTGTCTATATAAAATAAAGGATTTTCACCATTCATATCTCCACGGTCTATATGGAGGTATGTTGGCTACCTGGTCGGGGGTTAAGGGAACGGTTTGGTAAAGGTCTTGCCATTGTTCAGCGTTTAGAGGTCCTGCAATGGACCTGGGTCAAATTTAGTAGGACCTCCTTCAATGCTTCACGGTATTGGATGGCGGGGGTCCAAACTCTTTGATCCCCTCATAAGTTAACTACTATTAATACTATAACCCGGCTATTTAGGACTGTATCCCTGCTGACTCAGACTACTTAGCCGAGGGTAACGTCACCGCCAAAAGCGGGGCCTACCATAATTTGGATTAATAACTTAATTCATTATCTTCCAATAATCCACCCTTTTAGGATTGTATCCTTGCTGACTCAAACTACTGGGGTGAGGGTAACGTCACCTTCAAAAGAGGGGCCTACTACAATAACTAAGATAATCTCTTAATTATGTGCAAAAGTGCGGAAATAATCAAAGGTTATACTAGATACGAGTCGGAACCAAGTGATTCATCTTGTCTATCTGTTTTTATTTTTATTTTTATTTTTATTTTCAGCATTTTAGTTAGTTTTTATTTTTCTTAGTTTAAAACATTTTTCTAAACTTTTTATTTTGATTAGACGTTAAGGATAAACCGGTACTAAAAGCTCTTGTGTCCTTGGACGACCTCGGTATCTTACCAACGCTATACTACGCTCATGATGGGTGCACTTGCCCATATGTGTGTTTAGTGTTAATAAAATATCGTGTTTTATAAATTTAAAACTTGGCTAAAAATAAGTGTTAAAAGGGCTTAAAATATACACCTAAAATATATAACACTTCGCACGCATCAACTACTCATTTAATAAATGGATTAAACCAATTAAAAAGTTCTTTAAAAAATCCTATTTAGATTTAAAAGTTAAAAAATTTGATTTTTATTTAGTTTTCCCCGTTGAATATTTTTCATTTCCTACAACTTATTTATTAATTAGAGACAAGTGCCCGGATAGTACTTGTGGTTTGCCAATTTTTCACCTTTAGTCCCTAACTTTCTAAAATTACAATTGTAGCTCTCAACGTTTACAATTTCGTTCCCGTATAGTCCCTGGCGCGGATGGGAGTTAGTTTTTGGTCTTAAGTGAATGTGAAATGACCAAAACACCCTTACTGTTAAACTAATACCTTAAAGTTAAAAAGAAATATAATTAATATTAAATAATTGATGTGGGACACATAACTTACCCCCACTCACTTCATCTTCCCCACTCTTTACCACCATCACCATCTACACCTTCTCGAACGGCCACATGTCCTCGTAAAAATCAAGCATCCTTTACAACATACATTTTTTTTTCTTCTCGGCCTGAAACGTCCATATTGAATTATTGATATGAAGATAAGCCATGAATAAAAAAATAAAAAAAGCCACTGCCTCCCATTTCCCAGTATTACCCGTTAACCCCAATCATCATTGAAGACTCAAATACCAGTCAGTTCGAGCTTGATTGAGACGAGTCTCAGAAGAACTTTGCTAAAACCTGAAAAATCACAAGAAAGAGAACTCACCGTTGCCTCGTCACAGGGAGGGGGGCCTCTTTGTGACCAAGCTCGGACGTGAGAATAAGTATTTGGAGAAGAGTGATAGGTCAGTGAGAGAGAATGGAGGATTTAGAGAGAGAAAGTAGTGATTACCCCTTGCTGGAAGTTTTGGAGGGGTATTTACCTTTTGGGTGTGCTGATGTGACGGGTTGGTTGGGGTCGGACCAATCACTATCAAGTAGTTAATGTTGTGGGCCCCAAGTTAGTTACAGGAGATTCTGTTGGCTGTTCGTTCCGACTTTGGTTCGACTTGGGCCCTCCGGGTAATCGACCCGGAAGTATGTGGTGTTCGGTCCGATCCAGGACGTATCCTCATCAAGTCCCCCTAGTTCGTAGCGTTTGCTAGGTAAAAGTTTCGAACTTTATTAAAAAGGTTTTGTTTCGGCGCTTTTTCATTTTGACGGTTATTTTGTATTTTTGAATTTCTTTTTCTGGTGGTGAGTTTTTGATAGGTGACCGTCTGTCGCTTGAGTTTCTTCTTTTTATTGATATGACATTTGACATGCGTCACTTGTCATGACGTGTCGACTTCTTATTGGCCCAAACTAAGGCGGTGTATTTGGTATAAATAGGAAAAAAGGTGTTTATACTTTTCATAATTTATCTTCTTGTCTCTCTAGTTTCTTTCCTCTATCTCCGCCTTCCTTTTTTTTTCTTTTCAGATCATCATTTCACGAACAGGTTAGTGTTTCTTCTTTGAACCTTGGCAAACAAGAGTAATATGTCTGGTTGTTTCAATATTTTGAGTCGAAGCGTTATGGAATGGTTTGTTAACCAGTATTCGATCCCATTTCCCTTAATCCAACTCTGCCTGAGAAGGATACGGCTATTTTCCCTTTTATTCCTGGGAAGATCGGGGGTTTATACCCGGATGTTCGACTACTGTAACTATCGTCTCCCTTAGACGAAGTTTTTAGTTAGGGTTTTGATGTTTCATGAGATTCATCTCTCCCAGATGAATCCCTTTGGCCAAGCCAAAGTGTGTCAGTTTGAATTGGCCTGTCGTAGCTTGGATTCCGATCTGGATTTGGAAGTGTTCCGAGCATTTTATAGGCTGAATCGGACCGGAGATTGGTATACTTTTGAGGTTCGAAAGAAGAATGCTTCCTGCTATTCATGGATTACTTCGAGTTTGAAAGATTGGAAATATCATTTTTTCTTGGTGGATAATCGGTGCATTCCAGCTGAAATGGTCTGGAGGCCGAGGAGATCAAGCCTTCCTGGCCCCCTCCTAGAAGACTTTGATTTTAACAAGGGCTTGTATGCCGCTTTGATAAAGGAGTCCGGTCGAATCCAAAAGTTCCCGGAACACATCCTCGTCATGGGGAGGATAAGCACGATATGGCCCGAACCTGAGTACTTTCCAACATTTCGTTGGAACGGACAGGGTTAGTTATGTTTCTTGTTTGGATGACCCCCTACTCTTTTCTTTATGTGTTATTATATATTTTTATTTTTTGTGTGTATTCATTATGAGTTATTTGCTTTTGTGCAGTCATGCGGTTAAAAGAGGCCTTACGGTTGAAATCTTTTGATTCTTCCGAGCTTGACATTCAAGCTAAAAAGACGCCGAAGGGATATCCACCGTATCTATCGATTGTTAATGAAAATTTGTATGCAATCAGAGAGCCTTCGGCGGTTGCTGAGCAAGGTGGTTCGGGTTCGGTTCCTCCGACTCAGGTTGAGAACGTACCTCCGACTCGGACCTTATCGGCCGCGGGAAGTGGCAAGGGAAAAGGAGATGGTTCGAGCAGAACTAGAGTTTACGGTTCGAAGGTTATCTTATATGGTTCGGAATATTTATCTATGGAGGACGAGGACGCGAATGTTGACGCTGTGGGTAATCAACCTCAGGTAAGTCTGAAGAGGAGTCGGAACCCTTCTTTGAAATCTGATCCGAACCCGAAAGGGTTGAAGAAAACTAAGCTTGTTCCTAAAACGATTGCTCTGGAGGATGACACGGATCGGGTCATGGAATTTTCTACTTCTGGAGGTTTATTGGAGAATCTAAGTGCTCATCTTCATGGCGGCAAGACCCCGAGAGATCAACCTTTTACACTCCCTCCGAGCCCTTTATCGTTTGGGGGTCTGACTACCAAGGTGATTGCTGATACTGAAATGCCAGATCCATTGGCCTTCAAGAAGATTTATCTATCTCCCTCGGGTAAGCCCACAACCGAGGTTGATTCTAATGTCTCGAGGCCGAGTCCTCAACAGTTTGATGGTGGGGACAGTGCTTCCTCGTCTCCTTTGTGGTACGAGACTGAAGTTGTGTTTATTTGTCAGGAGTTAGGTTCGTCGGACGCGATGGATGTGGATTCCACCCAAGCTTTGGAGAAATATGTCCCCGATTGGTCGCTTGCTAACAAAGATAGGATTATCGATGCTCTTACTGCGAATATGTCTTTGTTTCACATTGGCACTCCTGCCGAGCACTTTTATTATCGTATGATGAGTGGACCCGAGCTTGGGAATGCTTTGATGCTGAATCAAGCCCAATCTAATTCCTTGGTGGTCGAGACATACAAGCGGTGGGTTGAAGCAGAGTCCAATTGTCGTCGATACGAGCGTGAGGTTGCCTCGTTGAAAAACGAAGAGAATATTCGTTCAAAAACTAAACAAGAGCTTGCTTCGCTCCGAGCTCAGGTGGATCGTTTGAAGGAACAAGTTTTAGAGACAAAGGAGATTAATAAAGCCTCTCAAGCTTCAGCAGCGGCTGTCTATGAAGCCCGTGACATAGCTATCCAGGATTTAGAGGATTTAAAGCTGAAGTTTGAGGCATTGGAAAAGAAGCTATCCGGGATCGAAGAGGAGAATAAGTCGGGGCAGAAGAAGATGCAATCTTCGTATGATCAGCTATTGGCCGATCATCTCCGTCTTGTGAACGGTATGTTTGGAAGCGTTGTTCTTTGTTGCTTATTTGGTTTCTAACTTTTTATTATTTTGTCACTCTTTTTAGATAAGGCGGAGCTCGAGAGGGCCCGGGACAAGGCTATCGATTTTCACCGGGCCGCTGTTGCGGATATGATGGACATGGCCACTATGATGGTGAGATGGTTGAATTGTATGGACTTGCGTCTGAGCTTTTACTCACCAAGAAATGGTTTTTGACGGAAGGGGTAGCTTGGGTTGTTAAACTGGTTCATCATAGCCCCGAGCTTGAGAAGGTAGTTGCTGACTTGGTCAACAGTGTTAATGCTGTCGGTGTGAACGACGGCATCAAACAGGGCTTTCAGGCCGTGAAGGCTTCGGCTAAGACCGTTGACGAGATTCTGGGGTATGACGAAGGTGCAAAGGACACTCTCGATACTACAATCAAGGCCTTTGACAACTTCCACATTTCGGTTTTGGATAAAGTTTCGGAGCTGGTGAACGAGCCCTTGGCGGTTATAAAGGAAAAAAGCAGACTTCCTATTGTCAAGGAAGATTGACGGATGTAATTTTTTCCTTTTATTTTATTTTGAACAACTGTGGTATGTAACCGTACCATATTTTATCGCAATTTCAACGAACATGTTAACTAGGAAGTTATAATTTTTGCTAATGATGTTCGTGCTTGGTTTCTAGCTTAGTTTGCATCCCAACTTTTACTATTTGCCAACCACTTGTGTTATTATTAATTCTCAGATGACCTGAGTGCCCGGATCGTAGCAAGGACTTTGATAAGTTTTTATACACTTATTGTTTAAGTCTCGCATGTTTTATTCATGGTTCGGTCCGAACCACTTTGCTTTAATAGATTTTTTTTGTTTTTGAACTCTTTAAGCCTTCTCGATCGGCGCGAGGCATGGGTCGTGGCCCGTTTTGTGCACATTTTATCGTTCGAACTTATAAAATGACATGTTATTTTTGCACCAATTAAGAACGTAGATCGCTTTATTAAATAGCAAATAACATAGTCTCTGGGGTAGACCCTCCCGGTTTTTAATGGAAATTGGAAATATGTTCGGGGCATTACCCTCTCGATATTACATAGAAAAGGAAAATGACATAAAATAAAAGCGATCTTTCTGGTGCTATGGTGATCATCCGGTCACATGAAATATTTCTTTAGATGGACCCCATTCCATGTTCGCGGGACGGGGGTCCCGTCGATTTTCTCGAGTATGTACGACCCTTTGTCGCTAGCTTCTTTGACCCGGTACGGTCCTTCCCATTTTGGGGTTAACTTCCCTGGTGGCTCAACCTTGCTCGCATCATTGCTTCGGAACACGTAATCTCTGACTTTAAACTTGTAAAGTTTGGTGCGAGCGTCGTAGTATTTTTCGACTTTTTTCTTGTACCGAGCTTCTTTAATTGCTTCTATGTTCCAGTGTTCCTCTAACATGTCCAGGTTAGATAGGAGCTCTTGCTCGTTTTCATCCCAATTTTTGCATCTTTGCTTTGGGAGTCCGACCTCTGCCAGAATCACTGCCTCGGTGTCGTATGTAAGACTGAACGGTGTCTCTCCGTTGCTTGTCTTTTGTAAGGTTCGACGGGCCCACAGGACATTTGGCAGCTCGTCCGCCCATCCTTTTCCTTCATACCCAAGTCTTCTTTTGATTCCATCCACGATACGGCGATTTATCTGCTCGACCTGCCCGTTTCCTTGGGGGCGGGCGACTGAGGAGAAAACTTGATTAATTTTTAGACTTTCACACCATCGCTTGAACGGATTCTCTGCAAACTAATTTGCATTGTCGCTCACTATGTATAACGGGAGGCCGAAACGACATAAGATTTGTTCCCAGAAAAATCTTGTCACGTTATAACCGGATATGACTGTGAAGGGCCTTGCTTCCACCCACTTGGTGAAGTAGTCTACTGCAACCAGCAAGTATTATGCACTTCCGCTTGATCGTGGGAAAGGTCCGACTATGTCTACGCCCCATTTTTTAAAAGGCCACGCGGCGATTACGGGAATCATCTCGTTCTTCGTTCGGAGACTCACTGGTGCGTGCATTTGGCACTCATCGCATTGCTGGAGTTCTTTTACTGCGCTCTCATGCATTCCGGGCCAGTAATATCCTGCGTTTTTTACTTTTGTTACGATCATTTTGGCCCGGCATGGATGCCACAGATTCCGTAGTGTATCTCTCTGATAATGTAACTTGCTTTCTCCAGATCGAGACGTTTTAGCAAGGGGCCCAGGAAAGTCTTTCGGTATAATCCCCCATCTTGCATTTGGTATTGAAGTGAGTTGATCTGGACCTTTCGGGCCTCTGCTTTATTAACTGGCAAGACATCATGAACCAGTAGTTTATGATTGGAGTCATCCAAGTTTGGGTCGGAGCTTCTATTTGCATGACCTGCGGAGCAGCAATCGATGGTGCGGATAAAACTTCAACCCGCACTTCTTTCGCAAGATGGCTGCACGATACGGATGCCAGCTTGCATAAAGCGTTGGCTTTTTTGTTTTTGTTGCGTGGGATGTGTTCGACTTTGCATGAATCGAATAATGCCATTGCTTGTTTTACTTGCTCTAGGTACTCGATCATGTTGGGTTCCCGTGTTTCATAACCGTCGTTTACTTGATTTGCCACGAGTAGAGAGTCAACAAGTGCTACGACGTTTTTTGCCCCAACTTTGGCTGCTAAGCGCAGGCCAGCTAGCAATGCTTTGTATTCGGCCTCGTTATTGGAGCTTTTTGTAACACCTCGTAAAAATCACGTCCAATGATGTATTGACACGTGTAATAAACCCTAATAAAGTCAAGCGTTGAATTTAAGGGACTAATTTTTCGAAAAATCGAAAACTTTGGATGCAAAAGGACTAAAAGAGTCAACGTTCTAATCCAGTCTTCGCTTAATCTTGTCGGGTCTAAATCACAGAATGTGTTTAGTTTACCCATATTATACAAGTCTTCATACTTGTCGGGTCTAAATCACATTCTAATCCGGTCTTCGCTTAATCTTGCGTTTCGAACCGAAAACCTTTCCTTAAAACTAACCGGTCTAAGTTACAACTTAAATAAGACCCGTTAGGAATCTAATAGGTTAATAAAACCTTCGTTCCAGATTGAGGGCCCCTGTAGAGGTACTTGTGCTTGCTGATTTGAATATACGGCTGAGAATAAAATTACATTTTAGTTTAGGTAAATACTTTTAACTTATTTTACCTATACGGGTTGGGATACGGTATTATAATAATGCCGCTTGGTCGGGTATTGAATGTTTAATCGATTAGTGGTTAAATTATTGAGGTAACCCGTTTTAATCTGTCTTGTTTGAAACAAAGCCTTTGGGGGTTAATGACCATGTCCCGGATATCCTTGGCATCATTTATTAAGAAATGGCCACGTCTTAAGCACGGGGTGTAGGCATACACCTGACAGTTACGTAGGAAAATGGTATCTCACTCTCTTGTGGGCCTATACTTGTGGTGTGTCTGTTAATCTTGACTCGGTTTCTATATCGGGCCCTGAATGTATAACGAACATATAAAACTGTATACAAGATTATTTTTATATAATTGTCCCAGGTTATAAAAGGATATTTGTGCCTTGTGCATTTAAATCAATTTTCATAAATGTTTTCAAAAGAGTCAGTTAATTGTATTTAACAGTGTAAACTGACGTATTTTCCAAAAATATTTAGTGACAGGTACTGTACGTAATTTGGCTGGGAGCTCAGGGCGTTAATAAGGAATCTTGCAAGTTCTAAACGTCTAAAGTCTGTTGAACAGTGTTTATTTTTTCTGTTTTATAGATCCGCCTGTGGATCCATATACAACCGTTGTGTAGTACTTTATTATGCTTTCGAATCGGTTTGTATTATTACTACTTTAGACTTCCGCTGTGCATTGAACTGTGATTATTTGACTATGATGATATCAACTACGTTACGATACTCCCCACCGGGCCCACCGGTAATACGTGGAAATATCGGGGTGTGACAGGTTGGTATCAGAGCCAACATTGAGTGAATTAAACACTAGCCTTTTGTGTTTAATCTCAATGACATAGTAGCACATTCCTTGACTTCCAAGTCTAGACATGAACTAGGAATGATCTCATCCCTGTTATATGTATACATTGTTTTCGATATTTGTGTACTTCAGGAACATGTCGCCTAGCAAAGCTGCCATTGGTGGAGGCTCTCCAAATCCGAAGTTTAAGAATGTAAAGCTTCGTACTACATCTCGAATTAGCATACGACCGGTATGGAGAAATGACCTTTTGAACCCATTAACCATATTTCAAAATTCTATACCCAAGACTTTTGAAACTTCAAATGAGAAGCCAACATCGGAGGAGTTCATACCAGTTGTCCTTGAAGCTCTCGCTCCAAAGATACTACCTATGGACCCAAAGGACTCATATTTCTTACCTCCAAGTCTTGGAATCCCAAACTTGGATTATACCTGTCCTGACCTTATTCATGATTCGTATTATTCATTAATCATAGAATCCTTGGATTCCACTATTGCAAGGATTCCTAAAATAGAAGATTTCGACTACACACCAACACCTTCAGTATTCGTACCTCACACAGAGAACCAAGGAGAAAATTTCCAGAAATAAAGTGAAGAAGAAACTCTTTTTGTTGCATTTCATTTCTTTATTAGTCCTTATAAGGACACATTTATCTTTTAGTTCCTATGTGGACAAATTTCTTGTTTAAAAGTCCCGTTTAGGGCATCTATGTACTTTTTCCATTTAATGGAATGTTATAATTTAAAATTTTCATTTGTCCTTATATGTATGAACATAACATATAAAATAAATCAAAATATCATTCATTTTGTAATTGATCTGCCTTTGAATATTGAAAGAAAATCTTGAAGGTATAACCTAGCCTATAGGTCATTTAGACATGGCCTAGATGGTAAAACCTTTTTAAGATTTAAACCCTTGTTAACATCTGAAAACATTTTAGCACTCCTGGCAAATGTGATTCGATAAAATCACACAAATCATCCTTATATTGGATTCTTCCAATTTCTTATCTAGCCTAGTGATTTAGAAATCATGGCTCAAATCATCAGATAAGATGATCATATCATAAACATCCCTTAGTGATGAAATGCCTACGGGCTATATCTACTGTCCTAAAAGACAAAAACAGTTGTAGTCTTTGACTCTCTGTCAAGAAAGGTAATGAACTGTGTTCAAACCTTAATGCCTCGATCCTATAAGGTCATGGCTTATAAATTCAAAACTGTCCTCGTGACAAGGCCTTTTGTGCCATTTCAATATCCTTAATAGTTTATAACTGGGATAAAATATAATAAAATTTTAAATCAATTAAATTAACCAATATGGCTTAAAATTTCCATGGTTAGTGAATTGCCATAAGTGACAATTCCATAATAGACTTCTGAATAAATCATTATCAATATTTATGTAGCAATCAAGCTACATGGCTGGATCAGATGAGGTTAACAGCCACCCGAGGGAGAATAATGATACTACCAGAGTTAATATAGCTGGAGCAGAACTGCAGGCATTAATAGATAATGCCGTTACTCGAGCTCTTGACAGACAGTATAATGAATCAAGTGGTATACGCACCATGACCCAATCTGTACCTCATACAAAACCACCTTCCCAAACGCATGTATCTCATAAGGACGATTCTCATCACTCATCGAATCAGAGGAGTGTTCCGTCTAGACAGGTTGTGCTTAATCAAGAGCCACGTGTTAAAACCTGTTCATATAAATATTTTGTCTCCTGCAAGCCCAGAGACTTCACAGGAGAAAAGGGAGCCATCGATTGCATGACGTGGCTCGATGAGATGGACACCGTTGTTGATATTAGTGGATGTGCAGCGCAAGACATTGTGAAGTTTGTTTCACAATCTTTTAAAGGAGAAGCTCTAGCTTGGTGGAGGTCACTAATCCAAGCTACAGGGAAGATCCCGTTGTACAACTTGACTTGGGGTCAGTTTGTTGCTCTTATCAAAGAAAATTTATGTCCTCAACATGAAGTTGAGAAAATTGAGACTGATTTCTTGACATTGGTCATGAAGAACTTAGATTGTCAGGCATATCTTACAAGTTTCAATACCATGTCTCGATTGGTTCCTTACTTGATCACACCGGAACCGAAGCGTATAACTCGTTTTATTGGGGGTCTAGCCCCAGAAATCAAGGCAAGTGTGAAAGCATCGAGACCTACTACGTTCAGGTCAGCGGCAGATCTGTCACTATCTCTCACACTTGATGTGGTCAGAAACAAGGCTGCCAAAGCTTCTGATGATGGAAAGCGTAAAAGGGAGGATGAGAATTCTCATCGCTCCGATAAGAAGAAAAAGGGGAACTCTGATCATAAGAAGAGTTCCGAGCTTAAGAAGGACAACCAGCAGTCGGGTGAAAAGACCAGGTGCAAAACCTGTAGGAAATACCACCTCGGGAAATGCAGATTTGAATCTCAGCCTCTACCTTGTGGGATCTGCAAGTCTAAGGAACATAAAATCTTGGATTGCAAGAAGTTGAAAGATGCAACCTGTTATGGTTGCAACGAGAAGGGGCATATCAAGACTAGCTGCCCTAAGAATCAAAAGAAGTCTGAAAAGGCCAAGAAAACAAATGCGTGAGTCTTCCAGATGAACACCCAGGAGGCTGTACAGAATGATAACATCATAACAGGTACCTTTCCTTATCAATGATGTTTATGCGAGAATTTGTGTGATTATGGCACAGAAAAGTCTATTGTGGACAATAAATGTTGTAAACTGTTGTATCCGCCTGTTAGGACTTTAGACATATAACGCAAGGTAGAATTGGTCGTTGATACTTTAGAGACTGCTTCAACAATCTTAGATGGATGCTTTATATCCATTAGGAATCACTCTTCTTAAATATCCTTATGGCGAGCTTTCAAGCCATCCAAAATCATCAATATGTTAAAGACAGATGTGACATTTTGATCCCCTGTCAAAAAGGTAATGGACTAGGTCCAAACCTTAAATGCCATTGACGGTCTTTTTATGGCCTAGGCTAAATATAATGGATATATATTTAAATATCATTCATTAAGAATATTCGTACTATATTAGCCTGTATGGTTTAATGATACCATGGTCAGTATATAGGTCATCAGGATGATGAATAACGGTTGTTGGATTGCAACTAAGCAATTGTTTCATTTGGTGTTAGGAACCAAGTCTCGAGTATGACAAACTCGGATAAGACAACCGTCAATCGCGCCATTGATGATGCGACACATGCTAATGATGCTACAATTGTGAACCTCAAAATTAACAAAGATGTTCTCCAAGCTATGATAGACGCAGCTGTTGGAAAAGCTGTGAGGAAGGTCGTGAAAAAGTTCAAAGGGCCCAATGCTACTTGCTCCAAATCCCATTTAAGACTACACTCCCTTACTCATGAGAAGGATCTTGTTCATGCCTCGGATGCAAAGAATAAACTAAAAAGGAAAAGGGAGGAAGATAACTCCCAGACTTCTAAGAAAAAGGGTAAGCTTGAGTTCAATAAGAACAAACAAAAGTCCAACAAGAAACCTGTATGCAAGACCTGCAAGAAGCACCATCTAGGAAAGTGCAGGTTCGAATCAAAATCCCAATCGCAGCCTAGGGCTTGTGGGATCTGCAAATCAAGAGAGCATAAAACGTTGGATTGCAAGGACATAAAGAATGCAGTCTGTTTCGGCTGTGGTGAGAAAGGCCACATCAAGACCACATGCCTTACACCTGTCAAGGGAGGTACGGCTAAGGATAGAAAGCCTAAGAATGAAAGCGCTTAAACTCTCCTGGTGGATGCCAGAGGTAGTTCACATCAATAATGACATCAGGTACATTCCTTATCATTTATTAGTAATATAAATGCTAAGAGTTCTGTTTTGATTCGGATACCAATAAATCCTTTATAAATTGTAAGTATAGCAAACTTTTAAAATTTTCCATAAGAACCTCAGATATTAAGTGTAAGGTGAAAACTTACAGACAAAATCATAGGAACCATTTCTTCTGTACCTACCAGAAATCTTCAGTCATAAAATTCTAAGAGTACTCCCTCTCCAAATGATGTACGTCAGTATATGTAGTTTGATATCTATTTGATTTCTATAAATTGCGGATACCAGACTGTATGATAAAAGCGCCATATGAGGATTGGTGTATCTTAATATGTTCCATAGATTGCTTCCATGCCTGATCAGTATGGAGGTTTAATGCATGGAACCACTAAGATATCCCAATGGTCATGTTGTACTAAAGTCAGCTAATGGTATTCAAAGAAAATATCCAGAATTGAATTGTCCAAGTAAGTGTCTCTGATTAAGGAATCCATGGATTCGTAAAGAAAATGTGTCATTTGTCTGGCACGTGAAATGATGGTAGAACCGGGACTTGAGATTTGGAAAGATCTCTGAAATCTCCTTGTGTCTTGATTGTTTTCTCCAAAGACTACCCTGCTTACCTCCTGAGACAAGTAGAGTTAAGAATAATACCACGCTTAGAGTTGCATCTATTGGAAAGCCCCATATCGAAATGGTAGTACCAACGAAATGGAATAACTAAGAGTCAATCAGAAAAGCTTTTAGAAGAGGACTTCATAAAAGCCTAAAATCAAAATTCTGGGAGCTCCAGTATTATTAAATTAGAAAGACGGTTCATTTTGCTTAGGCATTGATTACCGCAACCCTATTTAGGCAACAATTAAGAATCGCTATCAGCTGCCCAGGATCATCGATTTGTTCGGCTAACTGTAAGGATTAGCTATTCCTTAAGATTACTTTTAAGCAGTAGTTGGAATAACCATCTCACCTTAAATAAGCTTTTCTATAATAGTTGTTGTATAAGTATCAAGGCTGCTCCTTTGGAGACTTTGTATAGATGGGATGTTAAACATCTGATATTGGACAGAAGTTTAGTAAGTCCGAATTAGTAGGACCTGAAATTACCTTGGAAACAACGAATAAGATCATACGAATTCGTGATCGTCTGAAAGTTGCCAGTAATCGACGGAAAAATCAAGGATTGATGAAAGTCGCAACCCTCTTAAGTCCTTAATAAGGAATAAGGTTCAATCAAAGGTATCGCCCTAAGAAGGGTGTGCTAAAATTTTAATACAATGGGCTAGTTAAGCTCTGGATATATAGGATCATTCGAGGAAATCGGATATATCAAAGATCAATAGCTTATAAGCTAAAACCTATTTAAGGAGCTTGGTGGAGTTCGCAATGTGTTCCACACTTATGATTTAAAGATATGGCTAGACGATAGGACAAGAGCATTGTCACATAATGATAGGCGGATTAATACTTATAGTTTGTGGCGAAATCAACATCGATTGAGGATCGACAAGATTAGAAGCTCCAAAAGGGTACATGTACCTATTATAAAGGACATCTTGGGTGCCTGGAGGGGCCCCAGATATGCTGTGGAAGATTAAGTCCATTATAAGACAGAAAGTACTTCCATCTTTTGAGCAAATCTCGAGGTCGAGATTTCTTTTAAGGGGGTGAGGATGTAACACCTCGTAAAAATCACGTCCAATGATGTATTGACACGTGTAATAAACCCTAATAAAGTCAAACGTTGAATTTAAGGGACTAATTTTTCGAAAAATCAAAAACTTTGAATGCAAAAGGACTAAAAGTCTCAACGTGCTTAGTATAAGCCTTCGAATGATGTTACACGGTGTTCCTATTCACATATGAGCCACTTGTTGATCAAGAGTAGCTGTTTGCGTAATTAATTGAAAGTTTGCGCGATGAAGGGTTAAAAGCGTCAACATGTTAATTCTTACCTCTGAGTGACCTTTTAACAAACCGAGAAATTCATGATGGTTGATTATACTCTCGGGGACGCCAAATATTGGCCATCAAAGGCTTTTATGCCTTTAAGCGACGTTACGCGCAACTTTGCAAGTTTAAGGGGTTAAAAGCGTCAATATGTTTAATTATACCTCTGAATGACCTTTCTACGAACCCGAATCATTATGATGTTTTATAATACTCTCAAGAATGCCTAATATGGATTAGATAAGGCTTCGATGCTATTAAACGATGATATGCGCAAGTTTGCGCATTAGATGGCCTATTTGCGTCAAACTGCAAAAGTCTGTCGATTCGTATGGTATCGAACCTTCCGGAATATGATCATAAGTTAAACATGCCCTAAATATCCTTTACATATCTTAGAAATAGGCTTAGAGGTGTTTGGTGCGCAAAAATAAACTTATTTGATCAACAGGGACTAAAAGCGGTAAAAAGTGCATAAGTTTGCATTTTCACGCATATCTTACGTTCTGAATATATCCGGACCTCCAAAAATTTATGTAATCATTTAAATATTTTATTTTAGTGATTGGCATAATAAAATTTCATTCATCGCATAATTTGGACCGTTTTTCGCGTCCGTTCGTGTTTCGTCGTAATTAGCCGAACAACGCAACCGTACGACCAAACGAACCGACATCTGACATATTTTTGAGAATGTTTTATGTTCCCTATGTTTAGGCATCATTGTAGAGCCTTGAAAATGGCTTAACGGGCCCTAAATGTGTTAGAAATGGCTTTTAACATATGCAGGGGCTGATTCTGTAATATTTGAAACTGTTGCTGAGTTTCCAGGAGGTCGCGGGCCGCGTAAGAAGTAAGCTGAGCCTACGCGGGGCGCGAGAGCCTCCCTGGTCTGCCAAAAACAGTTTTTCAAACTCAGCTGCTGGTTTCTGGTTTTTGCACTTGTTTTCTTCAATCTATGTGCTTGTTTTAAGCACCCATGGTATTGAAATTCAGTGGGTAACACATGTAGGGTCTTGATCAAAGCACAGGTTACGAGAAACGATCCTAACGGTTCTTGAAATCCTATAAATACCCACTTGTTTTTACTCTCATTTCACACTTCTTTCAAAATCTACTCTTGTTCTCATTCTAAGAGGATCCTGGTCAATTTGGGAACCTCCTTCAGTCCTAAGGACCACTTGTAAGTGCTCCTTTCGTGCTTAGTTTAATTGTTTGGCTCCTAAAGCCGAAAAGTCAAGCGTTCGCGATAAACGCTTTGACTTCTAAATGGTCAAGCCATGGTTCGCAACGAACATGGCTACGTGATCGTAATTAGGTAGGTATTAAACCCTCAAAAGGGCACCTCCTAATTACCACGTTTGCTTAGTTAATTGTCGGGTCAAAGTAATTAAATAAAAGTCAAACAAGTTGGTTTTTAAATAAAATTCATAACTAATGATGTAAAGACAATAAAATCAGTTTTGTCACTTTAATAACATGGTAAATATTAATTGAACATGTCTAGGCATGTTCAACCCGACAACTCTGAGTTTAGGCTCGGTTCGGAACCGAAAGTCGCAAAAGTAGACTTTTTCTTTGACTTTCAGTTCTGACCCGATTTAGCTTAGTTTAGTTATGCCTTAGGATTCCTTTAGGACAGTATTATATGTTAGTATTGTCACACCCTGCTAGTAGCGGAAGCGTATTGTGTGTGACGTAAGATAGGTAATCATTGCATCCAAATGAGTAAACATAATAAACCACAACGATGCCATAGATACATTGTTTTCGAACAAAGTTTTCAAGTTTCCAACATAGTTTTCTAGTTTCCATAACGTTTACAACGTTAACCAAAACATAGTTATATTACACAACACAAAAGATAGTTTTTGACATAAAACATAATGAGGTTTTGTCTGTGACAACCCGCACTAAACCAGGTATCCGTACGACTTAATTAATAATTAATTACTGCTTAATTACTGTGCTTACTTGAACTTGTGGATAAACTGCTACTTGATTACTGATACATGTACTTACCTGCATCATACTTTACTTACCGTCACTACATTATTTACATGTTGAACCCTAGTGACAAACATGATGCACAAAAAGCACAGTAGCACTATAACGGATAACCTATAGAACATGCTGATAAAGCCAGCATCAGGCAGACACTGCCTCTAAGGCCCATAGGAGCCAGAAATATTTTACTACACTAGTGGTGAGTGTAGGGATACAAGGGTTGTAGAACTGCGTCTCTAGGAATAAGTTACAATGACTGAATGTGCCTAAAACGTACTTTAAGTACAAAAATTCAGCACTTTACTTAATAATTCAGCTTTTAGCTAACTAATAAAGTGCCAAGACATGAGAAAAATATTACTAGACACTTTCCAAAGTGTCAGAAATAAGTTGTGTCACTAAAAAGGGTATTAACGACACTTTAAAGCTTGTTTAAGCACATTAACGGATTACTATCCAACCGAACAACCGGACTTTACCCGGAACCTGAAAATATTGTTATTTTCATTATTTACCTTTTCTGAGCCAATTAGGGTCCCTGAATACCCTAACACCCATTGTAACGTATGACACACCACTAACCGGGTTAATCACTTAACTAACTAGATTAACCTAACTATACAT
Organism: Helianthus tuberosus; assembly: GCA_030545235.1. Classification (NCBI taxonomy): domain Eukaryota; kingdom Viridiplantae; phylum Streptophyta; class Magnoliopsida; order Asterales; family Asteraceae; genus Helianthus; species Helianthus tuberosus. The sequence goes on along the minus strand of CM060365.1, from coordinate 93,100,886 downwards.
TAACTAATTGGTTGGATTTGAACTAGTACCCCCCCCCCCCCCCCCCGCCCTTAACAAACCGTCCCCATGTGGGGGGACATACCTTGTCCTTCCTTGATTATTATAATCTAACTTGTTTGATATCTAGAAAGCATATGAACCCTTGGACAATTAGCCTAATCTTTGTCTATAAGTATAAGCTTAAACACATGAGATCATTCACTACATTTCACAACTCAAACACACCCTCCTCTCTCTCTCAAGGCTTCGGCCGAACATCCCCTTGTACATCCATCATATTTTCGGCTTCCATCATCACATTCCAAGATCATTCTAGTATCAAGGATCGCATATAAGGAGTCTTGGTGCAAACGGAAGGCGAAGGACCTCACTCTCTTGCTTTTATCCACCCTATTTGCGTCTAGATTCTTCCCTAGCCTCGAGCTAGTGGTATGCTACTTAAATCACCTTCTTGAACTATTTTAAAGTGGTTAATATGATTTGTAACGGTTAAAACTCGTTAACTTACAAGATGAAGCATAAAAGTCTACTTAAAACACTAAAATTGGTGGTTAAAAGCTCATATGTTGTGTAAAACTTGTAGTATTTGATTTGTGTGATTATTTGGACCCGATCTATGTTGTGGTAGCTCGGATCGTCATTTAACCCGAGTTGGTCATGATCATGGATCATGACATAAGGTTGTTATGGAAGTACTAAGGGTTAAAGGATGAAACTCTACCACACACTAATCATGAACTTGTGTAAAAGCGATTTTAGTTGTGAAATAGTGTTTAAAACTAGTAGATCTACGTATCTACAAGTGGTATTTTCAAAGGACCAAGTGTCAAGAGAAAACATGCTTTTAAAGACGGATCTTACACTAACACGAATGGTTTTTAGAACACACAAGTGTGTAACCACTTGCGTAACACAAAGTTTCGACAAAATAACTATTTTTGGAAAAGATGACGAGAAGTTGTAGAGATGGAATTTATTTAAAAACGAGGTTTTTACAAAATCGGATCATTTTATATAAAGATCCACTAAAAGTAATGAGATTTACTTCATAGTTTGGATAAATCACAAGTTCATGAAATATATGCGATTTATATACATATTTTGACTAGTTTGTGATTTGAACATTGTTTTGATTGAATAAGAAGATTGTTGGTTTGATTTATAAAAGAAAATGATACGCTTGAAAGCGTGGCCACCTCCAGTTACAGAGGAAACTCTGGCGAAATTTTCCCAAAAACCTAACACTTAGAAATATTTTCACTATAAGTGTTAGAAATACATTTTGACTTGTTTTCAAATTATAGATTTCGCCACAACTTATTTACAAAATACCGGAGGTGGGATTTCACAAAATAAAACGTGATACATAAATGTATGTAGTATATATTTATCACAACATCACTTGTATAAGTGTTTATGATTATTTTGTGAACAACGTAAATATTATTTTTAGGGTAAAAATAATATTACTAAGTATTATTTTGGGAAAATCACATGTAGTAAAGTATAATATTTTTGAGAAGAATATTCATATTTTGAAGTGGAAATAAAATATATTAAGTGAGACTTAATAGTGTAATCCGAAATATATTTCGAACACACATGTATTAAATTCCCCCATCCTTGGGAAGGAAAAATGACTACCAAGTACATACAGAATGTAAACACGAAATAGTTGCCTAACTATTTCCCAGAAACTTAAACCATAAAGCTAAGGCACGGCCGTCCGTCTAATAGAATTAGTACGTGTAGGTCGTCACACAGCTGTTTGATTTGGAGGCATACTTGGTAGAGACGCACCACGGTGAGTTCATGTCCCCCTTTTCTCTAACTGTTTTCAGTTTTCTTAACTACGGGGGTGAAATACATGTTACTTTGATTACAAGTACTTTATACATGGTATGGTTAGCGTAAGGAGGTTTACTACTTAGATTATGTGAGTGGGTAGGAGCAATATGAGGCCATTAGTCCTCATGGCAGGACCGAGGGATAGGAGCGGTAGATCTATCTGGGTGTAGCGAGCCCAGCCCCAGGCCAAACTAGAAACGGACCTCGGGGTGACTTCGTCCACATACTAATGCCGTGGCGAAATCTGCTAGGTTTGAGTCTCCCTATTTGCACTTCACATATATTAGTGGCCTTGCAAACCATTGGTGATCTCAATTCCCTTATTTGCTACATACCAAGACTATTTTTATACTCACAAAGGTTTATTTACTCACTTACACATGAACTCGCTCAACATTATTGTTGATTTTTCAACTTACATGTATTTCAGGAAATTAAAGGATCTGGCGCGGTATGGCACGTTTTCCCGCTGCACTAGTTTCGAGGTCATCCGGGTTTGGGGAATGTGACTCTTTCCTGGACAAGTCACAGTCCTTAAACTGTTTTTATGTCATGTTGATGTTTGTGTTTGTTAAACAATGTCGTTAGGATATGTTTCCGTTGAGACAATGTTGTTGAATTTGGTTTTTAAAACTTAATTAAATGGATGATCTTGCATGGTTTTATTTCATATAGCTTTGTTATGGTTAAGCTATGGTATTAAGAAGTCACACCAAATTAACCACGCTTCCGCAAAGCCAGGGTGTGACAGCTTGGTATCAGAGCTCTGATCATAGCGAACTAGGATTTGTTCTCGAGTCTAGACTATGATCACTAGGGCTCTCATGAAAACATTTTTACAGCATACCATTTAAGTCCAGATCCAAAACGTTTTTACAAACAAATGTTGAGCACATTATATTATTTTTAGGCTCAGTCTTGGAGGCTGAGGCTCGGTCTTGGAGACCGAGGCTCGATCTAAGAAATCGAGGTAGATGGCTAGTAAGACTAGGAAGAGTAGGCTCAGTCTTGGAGGCTGAGGCTCGGTCTTAGAGGCCGAGGCTCGATCTAAGAGGTCGAGGTAGATGATAGAGCAGTCTTAGAGACTGGGAAGAATTTGGCTAGTGGGACTAGGAATGTCAGTCTAGGAGACTGGGAGGCTAGTGGGACTAGGAGAATTATTTGATTGACTAACATGTTTATATGATTATATGATTGATTATTATACGTATATGTGTTTGTGTTACAAACGTCATGCTTTCATCATGTACTAGAAAGATGGACACTACGAATCCCATGGCCATAGTGTCAGACGACATAGTTTCATCGAAGCACGAGGTGTACATTTCCGATACTACCGGCACAGACAATGACGACTTTCAGCCCTTTTGCGCTGCCTGAAGTCGTAGCAGAGCCTACTGATGGCCATCTTGTTGGGAATTGGCCACTCGCGGTGATCCCTGCTCCTGTGCCCCCTTGCCGCTTATCCTGTTGTTGATATGCCCCCCCCCCCGACGTGGCCTCTGACGACGATAACGATCTACTAGAGAAGGACCCATTCGAGGGCAGGGCCCTATTGCTGCTGGTATTAGCCTACTGCATGCGGACGCTCCTGCAGGGGAAACTCATTCCCATTCCCCTGTCCCAGACTCATTTGAGTTTCTGACATCCGCATTTTCGCATATACAGGGAGTGCAGCACCATTCACACGACGCCGACCCTGATACGGCATCATCAGCTGCACCGATTCCCGCACCCAGCTTTGAGTTTGATCACAGTATTGAGGGTGATCTTGTTCTTCCACCTGGTTTTGGTCCAGACCATGACCTTGAGTTCATACACTTAGACCAGCCCTTGGAGGATCCTGTAACCCCCTGGGTTTGTTGATCCAGCTGATCTTGAGATGGAGTTTTTGATCCGGAGCCAGCCGTGGCCCCTGAGCCAGGCGTTGCTCCTGACCCCGCATTGGAGCATGACCCTGTTCATGCCGATGCACCTGCTGTTGCTCCTTGATTGATCATCTGCTTGGACGAGAGAAAATTTGGGGTAACTGTGCAAGACAATTTATTATTACGGGGGCCCACGTAATAACGACTTGTAGTGCACAGAAATCCTGGTGGACTCTGCGGGTCAAGCTAATGAAAACCAATGTAGCAGGAAATATAAAAAACACGAATGACCAAGGCGAGGCGATGTAGCCTCGAGTTCATTCTATTACAAGCAACAAGCCAAATTGGCAAGCCTATGTGAAGGCTCAGAAATTTATTTCCCCACTCATACATTGAGTATATTTGCGTGTGAAATTGGGTGATTACATGATGGCTTATGTTGCTATATACCTCATAGACAATTGAAACGTTGTCTAACCCGCTTCACACCACTTCGACAAAAGGGAATGTCACCCCGACGTGACACAAACACCAGTACGTTGCCAAGGACGGAAGCCGAGCTGCAAGAACGCATCTCACAGATAAACGCACGACATGAAGCCCTCCACTCTAAGCACAACGATGGCATTACTGGAAATAACCCTCCAACTGGCTGCACCTATAAACAGTTCCTGAACTGCAAGCCTTTGAACTTTGACGGAACAGGAGGCGCCGTTGCATTTGTTCGTTGGTCCAAAAAGATTGACTCCATTCCAAGAATGAGTGACTGTTCGTCCCAAGAGAGTGTTGCCTACATCCCGGGGTTATTTCTAGATAACTCACTCTCATGGTGAAACCTTCAGTCTCAGACCCTTGGCACAGACGCTGCTTATGCACTGAGCTGGGATGAGCTCAAGGAAACGATTGAGAAGAAATGTTGTTTTAGGACTGGAATTCAGAAGCTTGAGGTGGAGTTCAGGAATTTGAAAATGGACAAACCAGAAATTCCTGAACTTGTCCAGCGATCGCACGACTTGTCTAGGGTCGTCCCCTACTAAGTCATTGACGTTGTATGATACAGTTGTGTACCTGTAAGCTTTACATTGTGGTCTCAATTTGTGGCAATGCAATCGCAGTATTCTCATCACTTGTGATGTTTGATTTATTGTTTATGTTCTATGACAAGGGATGTTATGTGGTTGATTTATTTATAGCATGAGATGTTATGTGTTGATATTGTTGAATACATACGAACATTTTACTTGCTATGACCTAACCTACGTGAAACATCTTTTAGAAGATGCCACCAAGACGCGAAATGCGCATGCCCACCTCAGAGGCGGAACTTCAAGAGATAATTGCTGCAGCTATAGCACAGCACGAGGCCCTACGCTCCGAACCTATCAGAGGTACCTCAGAAAATAACGGTTGTTCCTACTGGCACTTCCTCAACTACAAGCCTCCGAAGTTCGACGGCACTGGAGGTGCCATAGCTTTTGTGAAATGGATCGAAAGTATGGATTCCATCTTTCAAGTGAGCGGTTGTACACCGGAACAACAAGTCCTATACGTTTCTGAGCTGTTTCTAGATGAAGCCCGATTATGGTGGAATCTTCAGACCCACATAAAGGGTGCTACTGCAGCATATGCATTAACCTGGGGTGAACTGAAAGGAATGATGCATAAGAAGTATTGCCCCCAAACGGAAACCCAGAAGTGGGAAGATGAATTTCGGAGCCTGATGATGGAAGGTCCGAAGGTGTTGGAGTACGTGCAAAGACTTCATGATTCGTCACGAGTTGTTCCGTACCTGGTGAAACCAGAATTAAAGAAATTGGAAAAATTCATTTGGGAACTGGCGCCTCAAGTCTTGAGCTTGATGACAACATCAACGCCACCAACAACTGATGTTGCAAGTAAGATGGGTCTGGCACTCGTTACGGAGGCAATTAGACTAGAAAAACTTGCAAACCCTGACAAGGAGACTCAGGTAGAGTCGTCTGGAAAGAACAAAAGGAAGCTTACCGAAGATACCCAAACGAATAAGGATGAACAAAGATCTATTCGAGGTTGTTTTGACTGCGGGGACAAAGGGCATTTCAAGAAAGACTGCCCTAACAACAAACAGGCCAATGATAAGATTTACTTAGAAACTAAACCAAGATGTGCCGGGTGCAAGTATCACCACGAGTGTGGATGTCGAAGGTCTAGGTGCAGGAGGAAAGGACACAACAAGGATGGTTGTGGGATGAAGAGTCCCAGACAAGGAGAAAACAGTAACAACGTTCAAGGTGGAAATGGGAAAGGAAATGGCCGAGTGTCAGGATGCTTCCATTGTGGGGATGTTGGACATCTTAAGAGGGAATGCCCGAAGTTGAAACAAGACCGTGAAAGGACATCCAACATCGGAGCTTGTGAAGTATGCCAGGATCCAGGCGTGACTACTGGTACGTTCTCTATCAACCAAAACTTTTGCATCTATTTTGTTTGATACTGGTGCCAATTATAGCTTCGTATCGTTAGAATTTAAGAATATACTTGGTTTAACCGGTAGTAAGTTAGATATTCCGTACTCAATCAAATTGGCTAATGGAAAGATAGTAGAAGCCAATGAAGTTATCAGAGGTTGTGTGATCGAATTGGGAGAGCGTGAGTTTGCTTTGGATCTACTACCAGTCCCGTTGGGAAGCTTCGACGTGGTGGTAGGAATAGATTAGCTATCAGGCAACAAGGCGGAGATAGTTTGTCACGAAAAGGTCGTTCGTATCCCAACCGAAGATGGCGAAACAATTATGGTTCACAGGGAGAAGCGTGATACGCCGTTAAGAATTATCAGCTGCCTGAAAGCGTGAAAGTGTTTGCAAAAGGGATGTGTTGCCTTCCTGGCACACATTGTGGATAAGAAGGCTGCTGAACCAAGAATAGAAGACATCCCTGTCGTGAGGGAGTATCCGGAAGTCTTCCCAGAGGACTTACTTGGACTACCACCTCAGAGACAAGTAGAGTTCCGCATTGACTTAGTTCCAGGCGCCGCACCTGTGGCTAAGGCACCTTACAGACTTGCTCCGTCTGAGATGCAGGAACTGTCGACACAACTTCAAGAGTTGTTAGACAAGGGATTTATCCTACCAAGCTTCTCGCCTTGGGGAGCTCCGGTCCAGTTTGTCAAGAAGAAGGACGGTAGTTTTCGTATGTGCATCGACTACCGGGAGCTTAACAAGCTGACGATCAAGAATAGATATCCTCTGCCAAGAATTGATGATCTGTTTGACCAACTGCAAGGTTCAAGCTTTTATTCAAAGATCGACTTGCGATCTGGATACAATCAGTTAAGGATACAAGAGGAGAGTATCCCAAAGACAGCCTTCAGAACTCGTTATGGACACTACGAGTTCCTTGTTATGCCGTTTGGTCTGACAAACGCACCTGCAGTCTTTATGGATTTGATGAATAGAGTTTGCAAGCCGTACTTGGACAAGTTCGTGATCGTGTTTATCGACGACATCTTGATTTATTCAAGGACAAAGGCTGAGCACGAACAGCATCTAAGAGCTATTTTGGAGTTGCTGAAGAAGGAACAGTTGTATGCCAAGTTCTCTAAGTGCGAGTTTTGGCTACGCGAAGTCCAGTTTCTTGGACACGTGGTTAATGGAAATGGAATCCACGTGGATCCAACCAAGATCGAAGCGATCAATAATTGGGAAACGCCAATGACGCCAACCGAAATTCGGCAATTCTTGGGTTTGGCTGGCTACTATCGAAGGTTCATTGAGGATTTTTCAAAAATCGCTCAACCTTTGACACTCCTCATGCAGAAAGATAAGAAGTTTGATTGGGGAATCAAACAGGAAGAAGCGTTCCAGATATTGAAGGATAAGCTCTGCAATGCGCCAATCTTAGCACTACCAGAAGGTACAGATGATTTCGTGGTATACTGTGACGCCTCACGTCAAGGATTGGGTTGCGTGTTGATGCAACGCCAAAAGGTTATTGCTTACGCATCACGTCAACTGAAAGTGCACGAAAAGAACTATACCACACATGATTTGGAACTTGGCGCAGTGGTTTTTGCATTAAAGATCTGGAGGCACTACCTTTATGGTACAAAGTGTACAATTTTTACAGATCACAAGAGCCTACAACACATATTCAACCAGAAGGAGCTGAATATGAGGCAGAGACGATGGGTTGAGTTGCTGAACGATTACGACTGCGAGATAAAGTATCATCCAGGGAAGGCGAATGTAGTCGCCGATGCCCTAAGTCGAAAGGAGAGGATCAAGCCCATAAGGGTTAGGGCCTTAGAAATGATTATCCGAACCGATCTTTCCTTGCGCATTCGTGCCACGCAGAAAGAAGCTCTCAAGGAAGGAAACCTCGAAGAAGAATATCTCCGTGGGATGGAGAAGCTACTGGTGCCAAACGAGGAAGGAACATTATGTTTTGAGAAGAGGATTTGGGTTCCTTTGTTTGGAGGTTTAAGGAAGGTTATTTTCGATGAAGCTCACAAGTCACGGTACTCTATCCACCCTGGAGTGGATAAGATGTACCAGGATCTCAAAGATTATTATTGGTGGCCTAGGATGAAAGGCGATGTTGCTGTTTATGTGAGCAAATGTTTAACATGCGCTAAGGTGAAAGCCGAATACCAGAAGCCTTCAGGACTTCTGCAACAACCTGAGATTCCCGAGTGGAAATGGGAACAAATCTCAATGGATTTTATTACAAAGTTGCCAAGAACGCCAAGAGGCCATGACACTATTTGGGTAATAGTGGATTGATTAACAAAGTCAGCAGACTTCTTACCTATCAGAGAGAAGGATAATACGAGCAAGTTGGCCGAAATTTACATGAGAGAGATCGTCACACGACATGGAGTGCCTCTCTCAATCATCTCTGATAGAGACGAAAGGTTTGTGTCAAGGATATGGCAATCCTTCCAAGAAGCTTTTGGCTCACAATTAAATCTGAGCACTGCGCTTCATCCGCAAACTGACGGTCAAAGCGAACGAACGATACAGACTTTGGAAGACATGCTGAGAGCGTGTGTTATGGATTTGGGCGGTAGCTGGGATAAGCATTTGCCTTTGGTCGAATTTTCATACAACAACAGCTACCACACCAGTATTGGTGTCGCGCCATTCGAAGCCCTTTACGGACGCAAGTGCCGATCACCCCTATGCTGGGCTGACGCAGGTGATAGGCAGCTTGCTGGTCCCGAAATCGTCCAAGAGACGACGGACAAGATTGCGCAGATTCTAAAACGCATCGAAGCAGCTCGCCACAGACAGAAAGCCTATGCGGATCCAAACCGGAAACACTTGGAATTTCAAGTGGGAGAAATGGTTTTATTGAAAGTTTCACCCTGGAAAGGGGTGGCACGCTTCGGAAAGCGTGGGAAGTTAAATCCGCGCTACATTGGTCCTTTCCAAATTTTGGAAAGAATAGGGCTAGTAGCATACAAGCTGGACTTACATGCTGAACTCCATTCAGTTCACGATACATTTTATGTATCCAACCTGAAGAAAAGTCCAACTCAAGATAACATTGCCATTCCCATCGACGAGATTCATGTTGACAACACGCTCCATTTCGTTGAAGAACCGGTTGAGGTTACGGATTGGAAAGTAAACAGGACCCGCCGGAGCAGTGTCAAGCTCGTCAAAGTTCGTTGGAATGCCAGACATGGTCCTGAATACACCTGGGAGCGTGAGGACCGGATGAAAGAGAAATACCCCCACCTATTTCCTAAGAACCCTGCATCTACAAGCAGAACTTAAAATTTCGGGACGAAATTTTTCTAACGGGGGGAGAATGTGACAACCCGCACTAAACCAGGTATCCGTACGACTTAATTAATAATTAATTACTGCTTAATTACTGTGCTTACTTGAACTTGTGGATAATCTGCTACTTGATTACTGATACATGTACTTACCTGCATCATACTTTACTTACCGTCACTACATTATTTACATGTTGAACCCTAGTGACAAACATGATGCACAAAAAGCACAGTAGCACTATAACGGATAACCTATAGAACATGCTGATAAAGCCAGCATCAGGCAGACACTGCCTCTAAGGCCCGTAGGAGCCAGAAATATTTTACTACACTAGTGGTGAGTGTAGGGATACAAGGGTTGTAGAACTGCGTCTCTAGGAATAAGTTACAATGACTGAATGTGCCTAAAACGTACTTTAAGTACAAAAATTCAGCACTTTACTTAATAATTCAGCTTTTAGCTAACTAATAAAGTGCCAAGACATGAGAAAAATATTACTAGACACTTTCCAAAGTGTCAGAAATAAGTTGTGTCACTAAAAAGGGTATTAACGACACTTTAAAGCTTGTTTAAGCACATTAACGGATTACTATCCAACCGAACAACCGGACTTTACCCGGAACCTGAAAATATTGTTATTTTCATTATTTACCTTTTCTGAGCCAATTAGGGTCCCTGAATACCCTAACACCCATTGTAACGTATGACACACCACTAACCGGGTTAATCACTTAACTAACTAGATTAACCTAACTATACATTAACTAATTGGTTGGATTTGAACTAGTACCCCCCCCCCCCCCCCCGCCCTTAACAAACCGTCCCCATGTGGGGGGACATACCTTGTCCTTCCTTGATTATTATAATCTAACTTGTTTGATATCTAGAAAGCATATGAACCCTTGGACAATTAGCCTAATCTTTGTCTATAAGTATAAGCTTAAACACATGAGATCATTCACTACATTTCACAACTCAAACACACCCTCCTCTCTCTCTCAAGGCTTCGGCCGAACATCCCCTTGTACATCCATCATATTTTCGGCTTCCATCATCACATTCCAAGATCATTCTAGTATCAAGGATCGCATATAAGGAGTCTTGGTGCAAACGGAAGGCGAAGGACCTCACTCTCTTGCTTTTATCCACCCTATTTGCGTCTAGATTCTTCCCTAGCCTCGAGCTAGTGGTATGCTACTTAAATCACCTTCTTGAACTATTTTAAAGTGGTTAATATGATTTGTAACGGTTAAAACTCGTTAACTTACAAGATGAAGCATAAAAGTCTACTTAAAACACTAAAATTGGTGGTTAAAAGCTCATATGTTGTGTAAAACTTGTAGTATTTGATTTGTGTGATTATTTGGACCCGATCTATGTTGTGGTAGCTCGGATCGTCATTTAACCCGAGTTGGTCATGATCATGGATCATGACATAAGGTTGTTATGGAAGTACTAAGGGTTAAAGGATGAAACTCTACCACACACTAATCATGAACTTGTGTAAAAGCGATTTTAGTTGTGAAATAGTGTTTAAAACTAGTAGATCTACGTATCTACAAGTGGTATTTTCAAAGGACCAAGTGTCAAGAGAAAACATGCTTTTAAAGACGGATCTTACACTAACACGAATGGTTTTTAGAACACACAAGTGTGTAACCACTTGCGTAACACAAAGTTTCGACAAAATAACTATTTTTGGAAAAGATGACGAGAAGTTGTAGAGATGGAATTTATTTAAAAACGAGGTTTTTACAAAATCGGATCATTTTATATAAAGATCCACTAAAAGTAATGAGATTTACTTCATAGTTTGGATAAATCACAAGTTCATGAAATATATGCGATTTATATACATATTTTGACTAGTTTGTGATTTGAACATTGTTTTGATTGAATAAGAAGATTGTTGGTTTGATTTATAAAAGAAAATGATACGCTTGAAAGCGTGGCCACCTCCAGTTACAGAGGAAACTCTGGCGAAATTTTCCCAAAAACCTAACACTTAGAAATATTTTCACTATAAGTGTTAGAAATACATTTTGACTTGTTTTCAAATTATAGATTTCGCCACAACTTATTTACAAAATACCGGAGGTGGGATTTCACAAAATAAAACGTGATACATAAATGTATGTAGTATATATTTATCACAACATCACTTGTATAAGTGTTTATGATTATTTTGTGAACAACGTAAATATTATTTTTAGGGTAAAAATAATATTACTAAGTATTATTTTGGGAAAATCACATGTAGTAAAGTATAATATTTTTGAGAAGAATATTCATATTTTGAAGTGGAAATAAAATATATTAAGTGAGACTTAATAGTGTAATCCGAAATATATTTCGAACACACATGTATTAAATTCCCCCATCCTTGGGAAGGAAAAATGACTACCAAGTACATACAGAATGTAAACACGAAATAGTTGCCTAACTATTTCCCAGAAACTTAAACCATAAAGCTAAGGCACGGCCGTCCGTCTAATAGAATTAGTACGTGTAGGTCGTCACACAGCTGTTTGATTTGGAGGCATACTTGGTAGAGACGCACCACGGTGAGTTCATGTCCCCCTTTTCTCTAACTGTTTTCAGTTTTCTTAACTACGGGGGTGAAATACATGTTACTTTGATTACAAGTACTTTATACATGGTATGGTTAGCGTAAGGAGGTTTACTACTTAGATTATGTGAGTGGGTAGGAGCAATATGAGGCCATTAGTCCTCATGGCAGGACCGAGGGATAGGAGCGGTAGATCTATCTGGGTGTAGCGAGCCCAGCCCCAGGCCAAACTAGAAACGGACCTCGGGGTGACTTCGTCCACATACTAATGCCGTGGCGAAATCTGCTAGGTTTGAGTCTCCCTATTTGCACTTCACATATATTAGTGGCCTTGCAAACCATTGGTGATCTCAATTCCCTTATTTGCTACATACCAAGACTATTTTTATACTCACAAAGGTTTATTTACTCACTTACACATGAACTCGCTCAACATTATTGTTGATTTTTCAACTTACATGTATTTCAGGAAATTAAAGGATCTGGCGCGGTATGGCACGTTTTCCCGCTGCACTAGTTTCGAGGTCATCCGGGTTTGGGGAATGTGACTCTTTCCTGGACAAGTCACAGTCCTTAAACTGTTTTTATGTCATGTTGATGTTTGTGTTTGTTAAACAATGTCGTTAGGATATGTTTCCGTTGAGACAATGTTGTTGAATTTGGTTTTTAAAACTTAATTAAATGGATGATCTTGCATGGTTTTATTTCATATAGCTCTGTTATGGTTAAGCTATGGTATTAAGAAGTCACACCAAATTAACCACGCTTCCGCAAAGCCAGGGTGTGACATTGTCTCCTATATACCCATACGAAGTTGGGATATAAAAGACAAACCCTCCAAAAGCGGCTATCGTTGTCATAGACTTTCCCATTCCCCGTAGTGTATCACCGGCTCAAGACTTGTTTCCTGAAATACATGTAGTTTTAAAAAGTCAACAAAAGTTGAGCGAGTTCATGCAGTCATTATTATCATATGAAATTGAAATCCCGGTATGTTAATAGCATTTATGGAGTTTAAGGATCTATCAGTGGGTAGCGAGCCCCTGACATTATGTACCATAAGTACGTAACCAACCCGAGACAACTTTGACATTTTTGGGATCACAAAAGCACTCCAGGGTATACCAACCAGGAATGGAGCGTGTCTCAAGCTCAATAGATCTACTCCTTTTGCACCTTGGTCACTAAGTGATTAATGGTTACTATGTCATCATCCTATTTATGTACATTGATCGTGTTATCATCTAAACCCATAGTTAACATACCCATAGTTTTAACATGTATTTCCCCTCGATTGTTTTAAAAAAAAACATTGAAATCATTGAAAGGAGGGACATGAACCCACAAGTTTGCGTTCCTGTATGTAACACCGTAGTGAGCGTCCGTACGTGTGATTAACCTACATGTGTACTAACTTTATTAGACATTAGGTCTTATCGGACCTCGTACAAGTTGTTCATCTTGAATTCCTGTTGTGTTTTCACTTGTCATTTTGGAACAACTTTGTATTTTAGAGTGTTGGTAGTTTGTTCATTCACTTGTTATGTGTATTGAATTCATAAGTGTATACATGTATTCTATGTGTATTGAATTATGTGTGAACGGGCTTCGCCCTTCACATGTCCTTGTGTCACGCACGCATGTCATTAAGCCTTTGCTCATGTCATTGGGTCGAGCCCATATCATTGGGCCGAGCCCATGTCATCTATGTTATTGGGACTAACCCATGTTTTAATGTTATTGGGCCGAGCCCATGTCTTTCATGTTATTGGGCCTAACCCATGTTTTAATGTTATTGGGTCGAGCCCATGTCTTTTATGTCATTAGGCCGAGCCCATGTTTCTTGTCATTGGGCCTTGGCCCATGTATTTTAGTAATTTGGGCCTACCCCAAATATTTTGTCATTGGGCCTTGGCCCAAATCTAATTTTTGTGAGCCCATTAGAAATAATCTTGCATTTTACTCAAAAATTTACCAAGTATGTAAACTTTTAAAATGTTCATTTTTCATATGAAAATACTTGGTAATTTTTATAGTTTTTGACTTTCCGGATTCTTGTTATCGGCCTCATAGATTTGTGTTCGTTAAGTGTCTAAAAATGTGTTATTTTTAGACTCGACATCGCACTAATTTTCCTCGCGATGTCGATACGCCCAATTGTCGTCGTCGAGTGTTATGTATTACTGTTTCGACCATTTCGTTTATTCGTCCGTTTAATAGCATTTCATTGGAACATGTAGGAACATGTATATGTATTTTGGTGTCTTTTTATACTTGTCACATACAAGTATTTCTTGTAATTATGAGTGTATTATTTTGATCACCCTAAAGGTATCTAAGTACATACACATAGCACAAAATACATATACTTGATGAGTTTCCAAAATATATAAATTTTGTCAAAAATTATTATTAGATATGGTTATTATTTTCACCCATTTATTTTTGTGAAAATATATATTCAAGTTCATAAGAACTCTTGAATATTTAGGACTTAACCATTTTCATCAAAGCTTCCATAATGACGTTTAAGACCACTAATCGCGTTTAACTTTGTTAATCCCCCTTTAACCCCATTTTTAATCGCGATTAGATTTTTAGAAAAATTTGCCATAGTTTCCCCTAAACTATGTCGTTTCCCACGTTTTCAAAACGCGTTTAAATCATCAATCAATTTTCCAAAATCACCACCTATTGCAAATTAAGTTTTTTTTATATCCAACTTTGCATATATACATTAACTCATAACACCTTCATTTCCCCCCATGAACTTAAATATATTTTACCATGCTTCAAAAAAGAAATAATAACACTTTATGTATTTTTACGTGGTCATTAAACCAACACATTTCCTCGTGCTTTTTAACTAGTTCACCCATGCACATAAACTTGCTTATGTGACTTTTAAAAATATTTATATCACAAATCATGTCCTTGATAACTTGTAAAAGTTATATTTATTAAAAATTACTTTCAAGTTTATAGTTTAAGTTCATGGATTATGAAGGTGATGATCTTGCTTAGATCTAAACATCTAAATGTTTAGATCATTATTTTTAACCATGTTCTTACAAGATCATAATCTTTAAACACCCTGCTTTAATATAACCAACAAGATAATACAAACTAGTCTACACAAATCAACATATAATACATATTATTTTTATTATTATATTTTTTTGTGTAGACTTTTTAGTTTATGATTAGAGTTTTAGCTTTGATTTTTTTATGGAGTTCAAGATAAACAAGTCATACACTAGTCTTCTACATAATAAAACAAACATGAAAAAAAAATAGAATGGAGATGTCTTACAACTAGCACAAGGCTAAGGAAGCACTAAAATGAAGAAGATGTGAAGGTTATGAAGAGGTGAGAGCTCCAAAGTCCAAATGCCTCCTAGTGCTTCTCCATGACTTGCATCTTCTTGAAAGTGTATAAGGATGGTTGTAATGAGAATTTTTAGTGAAAAAAAAAAGTGGTAAAGAGGGGTGTTTGGGGAGCCGTAGGCATGAGGGGAAATGGAGGAGGTTGTGTTTGTGAATTTTTTTTTGAATGGTAAATGATAAGAATTGGTGATATGGAAGGTAAGTCTTATGATTTGCTAGTAGGTGATTTAAGTCAACAATATCTTTCACACCATGTCTTCTAAATCTTTTCACCATAACTCATAAGTAAGTAGGTTATGGGGGTGGGCCCTAGTATGGCCGAAACTTGGGAAGTTAGACATGGGTTTTTTTTTTACATTAAATATGTGCACTTGTTGAGATATTTAAGCAATTAGTGTGAGTCTTGCATAATTAAGATAATAACGATATATTTGGGTGTTAACTATTTTACTAGTTTAGTGGGTATTGTTTTGGGATGGTGAAAATGTGACTAGTTCCCTCGTTGTTTCGATATCGGGTGATATATAAAGGACGCTATATAATACCGGGAGCTATGGTTTTTGTCACACCCCCAAAATCCACCATGCGGAGCGTCACCGCTTGGAGGCGTGACGTGACCAGGATCGAGCCACCAATCATATTGAACAACGTAATTAAGTAAATAAACCAACCACAATACAATTGGTGACCAAAAGACAGTAATCAACTTTAAGTTAACAGCGGAAGCATAAAACGTAGGTCCAAACATAAGTTCATAGTTCATAAGTTTAACGACCAAACATAAGTTCCATAAGTTCATAAAGTTTATTTATTAGGCACGGGACATAACAGTCCATATTCCACAACGACCTCCTCCTCGCGCAAGCTCCATAAGTACCTAACGACCTGCAAGGCATGTAACAACAAATCAACAACAAAGTTGAGCGAGTTCACAGTAGGTGTTCGTTATAAAGTAGTTTTTCAAGAACTATGAGTTTGTTTGTAATTGCAGGTTAAATCAACTTTCCTTATTTTCCCAAACCGTAAACGGTGGGGGCTACCCCATGTTGTAAACCACTAGACTAGATGTGCATATATAGGTGTCCTTCCCAATTCGAGGACAGAGGTACGTATTGAATATGTAGGTTTAGCACTGGTGTCCTTCCCAATCCGAGGACAGTGATACGTAGTGAATACATAGGTTTTGCGCTGGTGCCCTTCCCAATCCGAGGACATAGGTACGTATAAGAATACATAGGTTTAGCGCTGGTGCCCTTCCCAATCCGAGGACAGTGGTACGTAGTGAGTACGTAGGTTTAGCGCTGGCGTCCTTCCCAATCCGAGGGCGGATGTAAGTAGTCTAGTAGTGGTGAAAGTACAAGTTCCGTCTCAGCTATTTAATCCCATTCCCAACCACCGGGAATCCCATGCCTTAGTAAGGGTGTGAACTCACCTTTGGTTGCTCGGTTTGACTCTCAAAAATAGCTAACAGTCAAGGTCGGTCAATCACGTCCTAGTATTATTACCACTTAGTTTATTAGTGACTTCAAATATAGCACAAAGTTCCTACACGTATCTATCACATAACATGCATTCACTTTAACGGTTTATGCCCATATAAGCTTCCCATCTATTCCCGTTCATAAGCAAACATACGACATTGCACATAACACTTTTATTGACATATAACATGTTAGATTATTCTTAGATAACCTACCCGACATTTAGACACGCAAATCACTACTTATGTCGTTTCAGCTTTAATCTTCAAAACTGGGCTGTTTTCGGGGATTTAAATAAAATAGTTAACTTATTCCAAAAATTCCCAACTTTTTATAGAAAGTCTTAAACGATCCAAATATTATTGTGTAAAAATCTCGGGATCCAATTCATTACAAATATTTTATAAAAATTCATTTTCCGGACTGCAATCAGATTCATCACTTTCTGACTGCAGTCCACGAAATAATTCATTAAAAATTCATCGTAAGTCCGATTCACGAAATTCCAGTGGGAGAATTACAAATACATTGGTGGTCATTTACAGTACAAATTTCATGATCTGACTCTACAAAGAATCCAATTTATGATGGAAAACAGAACGCTTATTTTCAGCAGTAAAAATGCAGCTTGAGCTGCTGTTACAAAACGGGTCTTTAAAAATAGTAAACGAATTCCAAAAATTATGATTCTTGTGCCATAAGAACCGTATTTTATAATACATAAATCTAGACTTCAGAAAATGCATTTTCTGCTTTATTAAGGTCCGGTTACAGCCAACTGCCAACTGAAGTTGGCTGTAATCACTAAACAGCCATCCTGTTTCAGCTTTTAACATTCTAAAGTGTGTTCGATTGATTCCGTTAACATGTTTAGCGATCAATAACGACATTTAACATCAATATTAACAAGTAAATCATCAAGTAGTCAACAACTTGTTTACTACAACATCCTACTAGTAACTTTTTACTTTCATCTTCAAGAAATCTTTTATGTCTAAACTTTTATGTTTATGTTTTTAGTGTTCTTGTATTTCATATGATTCCATCATAAATAATCTTTCAACTACTCAAAATAGACATGAACAAGAGTAAACCGAGACTTACTACTAGCACAAGGCTAGGGAAAAATCTAGTGAAGAAGAAGATGAGAAATGATGATGAACAAGCAAGAACAAAGCTCCCTTGATGCTCCACAAGTAGCAAGCCTTCTTGTATCAACCTTTAAGCTTGAAAGAGACTTAAAAATGGAGGAGGATGGTGGTGCAATGGTGGTGGTGTTGGCGGTGGTAGAGAGCCGAGAGAGGGAGAGAGAGATGTGAGGTGAGGGAGTGAATGATCAAGATATGACATTGTGATCTAGACCTTACTTATAAATCTCATCCATCATATTTTGTTTAAAGGATCAAGCAACAATCACACCAAATATTTGAAGTAAGCTCTTAGGAGATATGTTGGTGATTGTGTGGGTCCACTTAGGGACCGAATTCGGTAATAGGGGGGTTTAGTGTAACATTTTCAACTAAGTTGTAAAAGATAGTAAAAATCCAAGTAACAAGATTATATATTAGTTTGTTGATTTTTAGTGGGTGTTATGGTATACGGGGACCATAACTAGCCAAGAAATAATAACACAATGTGTTTGACAAATATTTGGTGTCCCGGGTAGTGTCCGGTTGTTCGGTCGGATACTGTTCCGTTAAAGTGTTTAATTATTCCGTAAAATGTCTTATATATATATATATATTTGTAACACAATTAATTCCTAACACATAGGAAAATATTCAGGACCATTTAGTAAATTTTCTGCACATGACTAGTAGGTTAACAAGCACATGTAAGTATGACACAGTAATCAGGAAACCGATAAGTAATTCAACACAGTCACTAAGCACTTTAATTATCATTAAATAGTCGTACGGATACATGTAATTACGAGGGTTGTCACAGTTTTAATTTACCATCAACGCCATAGCTTTTATTCAAGGCCTTTACGACGCCAAAATATGGCTAACTAGTTCGCTAGCTTTTTAGTTT
Organism: Helianthus tuberosus; assembly: GCA_030545235.1. Lineage (NCBI taxonomy): Eukaryota > Viridiplantae > Streptophyta > Magnoliopsida > Asterales > Asteraceae > Helianthus > Helianthus tuberosus. The sequence continues at coordinate 93,081,934 of CM060365.1, read as the reverse complement.
AGGCAATTGGATGGTAGGAATATCAATTGTTCGCCTAGCGGCACGAATTTGGACAAGTTGTGAACAATGCGGCGTAGCACCGAAAGCTTATGTTTCGGACACCCTACTATTATCCTCATATTGTTCCATGTATTTGTCATCATTTGTCATAATTCCGGAGTCTCGAAAATGCTAAATTATAGATTCGGACGAGTTAAAATTGTCATATTTTTAGCGAAACAGACGTTTTAGTGATCAGGGCGTTGTACCAGAAAGTTCTAGATTTTTGCAAGATATGTTTTCTCATTAGTGTTTTCTTATGTCAATGGACTCAGTTAAGTTATCCGTGTGTCGATTTTCATTGTTTCGTTCTGTTTTCACGGTTTTGCTGGCATGAATAGTGTAACCGTGAATAGTGCGCATATCACTTTCTACCAACACTTTTAGGACATAGTTTGATTGGTTTCGCGACACGACGAAAACCAACATATGTTATAGTATTGTTCTCTTGTCCTAACAATGTTATCTAATGTCCGGTCCAGTAACGTAATTAAATTACGTTAATTGCATGAGATTAAGTAAATAAAATAGTGATTAGTTTGTACGGAATCACCAGTTATTTGCCATTTGTCACAAGTATAACCCTCCAAGGTTATACAACATGGTTCCATAGAAATCCTAGTTCATTGCATGTTTCCGTTAAATGCTTATAAGTTGACCATTATGCCCTTATGATATTAAAACGAGATTTTTGAAAATGTGAGAGGACAAAAAACTTTATTACTGATATTTAAATATGTCCTAGAAGTTTGACATCAGTTTGTGGTCTAAAATAGAAGTTATACGCGATATTGTAAAATGAAAGTTTTTTATTAATTAAACGGCATCTTTGGCATAAAACCCATTCAAACCCAATTTTTGTCACCAAACTTTATACCTACTGATATAAATATTTAGGGATTTTTGGAAATTTTTATTAAATTTTAAACTAATCATAACATAGAGTACTTGCATAGACTCGGTAATTGACGATAATGCCCTTTTCGCTAATAAAATGAGTTTTACACATCCTTTACATATCAAACCTTTTTTCAACTGATTTTATATATTGAATAAGTTATTTTAAACAGTAAAGGCTGATCAAAATCTCAGATTTCCTTAATCAACCCGAATATCGTCAAATACCGACTTTTATGCGATTTAGGCGCATAGTATGATTTAAAACCATATTTGGCACCTAAGGCTTGTTACCTACTGATGTTATGAATAAATTTTTATACTTAAACAGTAATTAAAAGTTTTGAACTCAGATTTCCAAATTTGGCCCTTTTAACATATGTGAAATGACCAAATGCCCCTACGGTGCATAGTTTGGCCATAAATGATAAATTTCACATATATATGATATCCTACTGATATAACTTATTAAAATAAATATTTTTACTGATTATTTTAGACCAGAACCTCAGATTACTATTTAACCTCTTTTATAACCTTCAAAATGACCAAAATACCCCTGCGGAGCTTAAATTGATTTTAAATCCGTTTTGGGCATAATGGAAGGTATCCTACTTATATCACAACATATTTAAGGCATATCAACTTGTGAAACATGTTCATGACTCCTTTGGTTACCCGTTATGCATTTTTCGCGTTCGGTACGGTTTATGTAACTAGTTTGCATAAATTAACCGAAACGGGTCAAACCTTATCATTTTTACTTCAAAATCCAGAATGTGTTTAGTTTACCCATATTATACAAGTCTTCATACTTGTCAGGTCTAAATCACATTCTAATCCGGTATTCGCTTAATCTTGCGTTTCGAACCGAAAACATTTCCTTAAAACTAACCGGTCTAAGTTACAACTTAAATAAGAACCGTTAGGAATCTAATAGGTTAATAAAACCTTCGTTCCAGATTTAGAGCCCCAGTAGAGGTACTTGTGCTTGCTGATTTGAATATACGGCTGAGAATAAAATTACATTTTAGCTCAGGTAAATACTTTTAACTTATTTTCCCTATACGGGCTTTGGATATGGTATTATAATAATGCTGCTTGGTCGGGTATTGAATGTTTAATCGATTAGTGGTTAAATTATTGAGGTAACCCGTTTTAATCTGTCTTGTTTGAAACAAAGCCTTTGGGGGTTAATGACCATGTCCCGGATATCCTTGTCATCATTTATTAAGAAATGGCCACGTCTTAAGCACGGGGTGTAGGCATACACCTGACAGTTGCGTAGGAAAAACGGTATCTCACTCTCTTGTGGCCCTATACTTGTGGTGTGTCTGTTAATCTTGACTCGGTTTCTATATCGGGCCCTGAATGTATAACGAACATATAAAACTGTATACAAGATTATTTTTATATAATTGTCCCAAGTTATAAAATGATATTTGTGCCTTGTGTATTTAAATCAATTTTCATAAATGTTTTCAAAAGAGTCAGTTAATTGTATTTACCAGTGTAAACTGACGTATTTTCTAAAAAGATTAAGTGACAGGTACTGTACGTAATTTGGCTGGGAGCTCAGGGCGTTAATAAGGAATCTTGAAAGTTCTAAACGTTTAAAGTCTGTTGAACAGTGTTTATTTTTCTGTTTTATAGATCCGCCTGTGGATCTATATACAACCGTTGTGTAATACTTTATTATGCTTTCGAATCGGTTTGTATTATTACTACTTTAGACTTTCGTTGTGCATTGAACTGTGATTATTTGACTATGATGATATCAACTACGTCACGATACTCCCCACCGGTAATACGTGGAAATATCGAGGTTTGACAATTTTGAATTCTAAGCGAAGGGCATACGTTATATCTATACCGTCGGGGTCAGTTAGTATTAGCCCGGCACCCGCACCTTCGACACTCGATGCTCCGTCTGTATACAAAGACCAAGGCTTGTTTGGAGCTTGCTCTGGTCATGCGACTTCTTTATCCTCCGGCATCTCTACTAGGAAATCTGCTATTACCTATCCTTTTAGAGGACCTTTGGTTCGGAAGGTGATGTCGAAAGCACCTAGCTCGATCGCCCATTTTGCCATTCGACCCGATACTTTGGGCCGTCATAGGACGTGTTGGATTCTTTGGTCAGTACGGACCTCGATTGGGTGAGCTTGGAAGTATCGTCGGAGTCTTCGTGAAGTGTGGACTAGAGCCAAAGCCAATTTCTCCAGATTCGGGTACCTTGTTTCGTAATCTTTTAGTGTTCGACTAACGTAGTAAATGGGGATTTGAGACCCGGTCCGATGGGCAACTAAAACCGCACTAATAGCACCGCGTGATGCGGCCAGGTATACTATTAACTCCTCGTCTTTTTCTGGGACGGTGAGGGTCGGCAATGTGCCTAGGTAGACTTTGAGTTCTTCAAAGGCACGAGCGGCTTCCCTAGACCATTTAAATTCTGATCTAAAACTCTTTCGTAACACGTCCATGAATGGGAATGACCTATATGCGGCTTTCGACAAAAAACGATGAAGGGCGGCCAATCGTCCGTTTAAAGACTGGATCTCCTTGACCAAAGTCGGAGGTTTCATAGTAAGAACGGAATCTATTTTGTCGGGGTTAGCCCGCAAGCCACGTGACCCGACCATTACACCTAAGAACTTCCCTTCCTTTACTCCGAACATACATTTTTAAGGTTCAACTTCATGTTAATGCTTTGGAGTCTGGTGAATGTTTCGAGAATATCTTTTAGCATGATTTCTTCGGTGTGGCTTTTGATTACAATATCATTGACATACACTTCCAAATTTTGATCGATTTGGTCTTTAAAGGCTTTGTTCATTAACCGCTGATACATAGCACCTGCGTTTTTCAGACTGAAAGGCATCTTTGTAAAGCAGTAAATCCCTTCGTTGGTGACGAAGGTCGTCTTATCTTCGTCTTCGACCGCCATTTGTATCTGATGGTAACCTTTGTAAGCGTCTAAGAAACACTTAGTCTGAACGTGGCGACAGAGTCGATCTTTTCGTCAATTTCTGGTAATGGAAAGCAATCATTCGGGCATGCATTATTTAGGTCCGTGAAATCGATGCACATTCTCCAGGAGTTGTCTTTCTTTCGTACCATGACCAGATTGGAGACCCAAGTTTGATACCGGACTTCTCGAATGATTCCGGCGTCCAGGAGACTTTTTACGTCTTTCGCAATTGCTTTGGCTCGATCTGGTGCTATGTGCCTTTTCCTTTGTGCTATTGGCTTGATTGATTCTTTTACGTTCAATCGATGTTGAGCCATGGATTTGGGGACTCCCTGCATATCAGAATGCTGCCTGGCAAAAACATCAATTGAATTATTGAGTAGCTCCCATAGGAGCTTCTTGGTTCGTTTCGGGAGCTGTGCTCCGATTACCACTTGTTGTTCCGGGAATTCCGGATTGACTGCCCAGTGTTCTATGGGTACTTCGGATTTCTCGGAGCTTGTTTCTGATGCATGCCTGACTTCTGCAACAAACGAACTTGACTCGGAGAGGATGGTGGCAACCCCTGCTTCGGTAGGGAATTTTATGGCTCCGTGTATTGTTGAACTGATTGCCCCGAGAGCCCTCAGTCCGGGGTGCCCGAGTATTACGTTGTGCGATGAGTTGGTGCGAACAACCAAAAAGGTCAATTGAACAGTCCTGTTTTTGTCATTATCTTTAAACGTGAGTGGGAGAGTGATTTGTCCGATCGGATGGACAACTTCTCCTGAAAAGCTTATTAACGGAGTGGACACCTCAATGAGCCTCTTCTTTATCTGTGGGGCCAGCTGTTGGAAACATTGTAAGTACATTATTTCAACGGCGCTTCCACCATCCACATATATTCGTCGGACCAGATGTCCGGCAATTACAGCCAAGATTGTTATAGGACCATCCTGAGCGTCGTCCGGATCAATTGCAGGGAAGTACGTAGGCTGGTGCATCCAAGCGGCCATATGTTGGTTTGATCGCTTTATTCCTCTTGGTTCGGTGGACCGGATAATATTGATTCCAGCTTCAGTGTTTGGGTTGTCGACCGCAGTTGTTGATTTGTTGCCATCCTTTACTTCTTTTACAAGGTGAGAGAGCTTTCAGGACCGTACAACTTTTTCAATCTCCTGCTTTAATGCCCAACATTCATCGGTTATGTGCCCTTTATCTCTGTGATACAATATTTTTTAGAATGCTTGTCGGATGTAGGGTGTTGCTTCGGTGGTACAGGGAACCGAGTGCTTTCCGTACTAAGGATCTCGCTCGGTGACTTTGATAACTCAGAAAAGGTATTGAAACATACATTACCAGTTCGAAAACTGTTTCGCTCCGACTTTTGGTATGGACCACGATTTCGGTTCCAATTACTGCTTCTATCCTTTGGTGGGGATGTGTTCCGTCTCCATGATGCGGCTCGGGCCTTTGCATTTTTTGCTGTTGTCTCGTTCGGCTGTCCGCAGGCGCTTTTTCCTCGGACGAAGGCCCGGGCTCGTTCCATGGGCACCTCCATGGTTTTTGGCAGATCTTCATGGAGTTTTTCTACGAGCTGATTGTTTCGTACCCCGTGACAGAACCCAGAAACACGGAGTTGATCGACTGCTCCACTGATTTGCATACTTTCTCAATTGAAATCGATCGATGAAATCTTCTACCGATTCGTCATCATGACGCTTTATATGGTGGACTTCCATTATATCTTTCGAGCAACGTCTTTGCTGGCAAAAGTTTTGCAAGAAAACTAATCGGAAGTCTTCGAAATGGTTGATCGACCCTTCTGGCAATCAGTCGAACCATACCCGGGCCGGCCCGGTGAGCGTCTGAGCAAACATGTGACACCATGCCGGCATGGGCCATTGCTCAACTTTAGCCGCTCCGGCGAAGGCGAACATATGATCGTCCGGGTCGGACGTGCCATCATAAAATTTCAGTGTTGGAGGCATTTTCAGCTTCGCCGGGAGTGGTGCATTAGCGATCCTCAACGTGAATTTTGACTGAGAAGTCATCAACGTTGGTTGATATGGCATGATCAGCTCTTGATCTTGAGGGTTTAAACCCAGAGATCCCTGGCGAAACAGGTCGTACAGACCGTTATTTACTCGAGCATTTGTGAAAGTAAACCCTTGTGAAATACATGCTGTTATAGGAGTGGAGATTACGGAACTTACCATAGATCCAGAAGCGAAAACTCCAGTGGAGATGGGATTAGCCCCTGGGTAGGAACTGCTGAACAAATTTGTTCGGAGACTCTGTAACATTTCCTGCCGCTGCTGCTGGAGCTGGCGTAGCAGATCGGCATTGCGTAGCAAAAAGGCACTATCGAAATCAGGTAACGGCGTGGAGACTGGAGCAGTGACAGAAACTGTAGTTATGGAGCTTGCAGGTGGAAGTACCGTCACTGAGCCTAACGAAACAGCCGAAGTAGCGGGAACTGTGGAGGTGACTGTTACAGATGCAACTCTACCCTCGGCGATATCCTCATAGGATGGGAAAGTGGATTCCATAAATTTGAGTGAAAACAATTGAGAAATGAGTTTTGTGAATTCGGGGGGATGGCGCCACTGAAGACTCAAATACCAGTCAGTGCGAGCTGGATAGAGACGAGCCTTAGAAGAACTTTGCTAAAACCTGAAAGATCACAAGAAAGAGAACACACTGTTAGCCTCGTCACAAAGAGGGGGCATTCTATGACCAAGTTCGGGCGTGAGAATAAGTATTTGGAGAAGAGTGATAGGTCAGTGAGAGAGAAAGGAGGATTTAGAGAGAGAAAGTAGTGATTACCCCTTGCTGGATGTTTTGGAGGGGCATTTATACCTTTTGGGTGTGCTGATGTGGCGGGTTGGTTGGGGTCGGACCAATCACTATCAAGTAGTTAATGCTGTGGGCCCCAAGTTAGTTATAGAAGATTTCCTTGGCTGTTCGTTCCGACTTTGGTTCGACTTGGAGCCTTCCGGATAATCGACCCGGAAGTATGTGGTGTTTGGTCCAATCCAGGACGTATCCTCATCAATCATGAAACCCATTCATCTGATCATCTTCTCCATCTTCATAATCACTAAATCCATATCATCAACCCCTGCAACCACAATAATATTCACCATTTTAGGCCGATCAAGATACGCCTTCAATATATTCTCACTCCCACTCGACACCACCGGCCATGAACTTCAACTCACCGACGGCACCTCCGTCAACTTTAACGGCCACCGGTGTTGTATTTGAATCTATTTTTATTGAAATTTTGCTTCTAATCCGGAATTTTATTCAGGATTTCGGAAAACTTGAGTGAAACGTTCTGCGTTACGTCGGAGATCGGAATTCCGTCAGCTCCGGTGAGTCTGTAATCGACAGAATTAGCTTCATTTAGATATAGTTTGTGTGGTTCATTTTGTGAGGATTTATGGTGGTGGTGGTGGTGAAAGGTGGTGGTGGTGGTGGTGGTGAAAGGTGGATGGTGGTGGTAGTAGTAGTGAAAGGTGGAGATGGTGGTGGTGGTGAAGGGTGGGAAGATGAAGTGGTGGGGTGGGTAGTGGGTCCCACATAAATCTTTAAATATTAATTATATTTATTTTAATTTTTTAGTTATTAATTTAACGGTAAGGGCATGTTAGTAATTTCACAACCACTTAACAACAAAAACTAACCCTCATCCACGCTAGGGACTATCCGGGAACGAAATTGGAAAAATTTGGGACTATAGGTGTAATTTTAAAAAGTTAGGGACTAAAGGTGAAAATAGAGCAAACCACGGAGACTATTCGAGCATTTTTCTCTATTAATTATAACTACCGAATCTTTAATCATTCCAAATGATTCCTCCAATAGAGCGCTATATATTGCAAAACCAAATTTTTTAATTGAGAATGAGTGAGAATGAGAGACACGAGGACAAAAATAATTTAAAAATTAAATAATTACAAAAAGGTTTGTTCAAATTGAAGTCGTTTGTTGTTTAAATTGTTAATAAGTCACTCCGTGTTATTTATATTCGCAAATAAACATTAAATTGGTCGCCCTTAAACAAAACACGAACACAACATGATTTGAAGTGTGCCTGACAATGAAACAGATAAATATACAAATCGTGTTCGTGTTCACCTATTCACATGTCAGCCCAACACAATGACACACACTCCACACTTTGAACACATGTTTGAACACGATAGAAAACTGAACATGGATTTAATTTAGGGTTTTGTTTTGCAAGAACTTTAAAGGGTTTTGGAGGATTCAATTTAGGGGTTTGTTGTAAAGAAATTGGAGGGTTGATTTGACATACAGTTTTATTTTCTTGTGTGTTTCATTTGTACATTTGACATGTTTGGATTTGCATTGTTTCGTGTGTGAGTTTTAACTAATTAGCGTTCACACGTGTTTTACTAACTAGAAAGGGTTTTGTATGTGGGTTGTGGTGCTTCGAGATGTGTCATAACTCGTAAGGGGAGGGGGGTGGTCACTAGTGATAGAATTCTATCACTCACAATATCCAATCATCTCCTGCCATGTCATCAGCCACTAATCTATCACTAGTGATAGAATTGTAGTGGGGGTGGTCACTAGTGATAAAAAATAGCTATTTAAAAATAGCTAACAAAAGTTGAGGGGCTAATTTGCACTTTTCATCAAACTTCTATTAATTCAATTACATAAACGACAAAACAATCTCTGCAAAACAAAAGAAATCAACGCGTTATCATCTCAACGCGTTTTCAATTCAACGCGTGATGAAGGCAGCGGCGGCGGTGTGCGTGATACAATAACGCGTGGTGGGAGGTCCATCACGGACCGCCCCACCTCCCCTAAGTGTTGGTAGTGATGATTGAGGAGGTAGCTTGTGATGCTATTGACAAAGAAGATGATTTAGACCAAACTCAATATAATACATTTGAGATGCATTTGTGAAATGGATGACGAGTTGGAGGAGAGAGAGTGGGGAGATAGTAGAAAGTTTTGGCTAAGTGCAAGCATTTGTGGAAAAAGAATGAGGTTTGCAAGTAGTGAAGTCTTAAATGAAAAAGAGAAAGATAGTCAATAGTGAGATGATGTGTCAGAATTTTATACAAAAAATTCAATCTTGCATTGGAAATGATCTTAGTAACAAACAAGAAAATCAAGTAATATTTGTAATTATGTAGTGTGTTTGGTCTTTCCCGTCCCAGTTTTCCGGGTTCAATGTGTTCTAATGAAGTTTACGTTTTAAAAGAAAGTTACAATGTCTAAGGCTGCAGGGTATGGGGGACGTCCCCATGCCCGTCTTGGTTCGGCGCCGGAGTCACCCCATCCCCCCCCCCCCCCGTCTCCGTCTTCAACGTCGAAGATCAGACGTTCACGACGATCCTCCAATGGTGGGCCCCCTTTGTTTGTTTGTTTGTGTTAATGACTTGTACATTAGGCTTCAATACTTGTACATAGGGCATAGAAATTAAAAAAAATAAATAAAAAAAGTGGTGGGGTATGATCATCCTCCCATACCCTCTAGTGACCATCCTTGTGAGGACTATGACGTGGCGCCTACGTGGCGGATCATCCTCCCTTAGAGGACCATCACCATACCCTCTAGCCTAAGTATTCTTGAACCAAGTGAGTGCAACAAAAACCATATTTATGAAATATAAAATTTATTCTTTACGAAAACAAAGTGCTTTTATTGAACACTTCGCTCTATTCTTCCCAAAAGTCAAATGATATAATAAGATCATTATCATTTTTTATATTGACTTGATTATTTAATAATAATAATCATAATCATCAAAAAGGAGCTCAACTAGAGCTCTCTACAATTAGAATAGATTTGACTGATAAAAATAGGACAAATTTTATTAAAAAAAATAGTGGTGTATTATTGATGTGTGACTTTTTGCTTTATAAAGGATTATAACAATTATTTATTTACCTGTTAACTCACACACCTCTAATGCTATTTATAAATCTAGACTTTTGATCATTGTAAGACTTAAATCCTCAATCTCATAAGGACACATTTCGTCACATTGATACCACATGCTATAAGCTCTTTAGTATTAGCTTATAATTTATAAGTTAAACTTAAAGGTTTTAGATAAAAAGTTGTCCCAAATAATTCGTTTTTCTTAAATTCTCCATATGCAATTAGTATGCAACTTTGAGGCATGTGGCTTCATACGCAATTACTATGCAGCTATGAGGCATGTGGCCTCATAAATTCTTAGTAAGAGCATTCATAACAGGGGATCTTCATTCATCCGTAAACCCTTGTGAGCATCTATGACGGATGCTTGTACTGGTGCAAAGCGTCCTTGAGCCATGGCGTTGATGGTAAAAACTACGAGGATGGAGCCAAAGCCCAAAAATAATTTTCAAAAAAAGGCATGGGATTGACCAAAGCTATCTTTGACCAAACGTATAGTTTAAAGGGTAAAGTAGTCAAGCTAATCACAAGTTACTCCAGGTCAGGTAACCTGATAAAAGCTCGAAATCCTCGAATAAAGCCAAGCATAACCAAGCTCAAGTTGTAGCTCATTTGATAAGCGAGCTCAAGCCCAAACTTCGTTATTTCAAGCTTGATTAGAGTGACGAACCTATTATATTTATATAAATATAATTATATATAATACACTTACCAACTATTGTGAACAGTGGTTGGACTTATTTTTGTCTTTTTGTATATTTTTATACACTTACCTCTCGAATTTCAGCATTGATATTTACAACCCTTTAGCTTTCTAAAAACTTTGTAATCGAGTTTTACGTGTTTATTTTTATTTTTAATGTATGTGTGGGTATAAATTCAAGTTGATTTACACTTCAACATAAATTTTTCCAGAAATGAGTCGTGTCATATATAATATGTTTTCATGCTTATTTTTATGTACGTTTTCGGTTGATCTACGTTTCTAACGTAAAATTTTTATGAAACGCCACGGCAACGTGCGGGACAATAACAGTAACAATAATAATAACAAAACAAAAGTTATCTAAAAAGGGGAAATCCTAGACTTTAGACATAAACCCCTAAGCTTAATGTTAATAATGTGATGTTTTACTAATAATAGGCAAAGGACCAAAACTGTGAGAACATTGATGGACGGGCTAAATAATCTAACTTAGAATAGTATAGGAGCCAAAATAGCTAAAACGTCCTTTGATTGCATTCATGACCTTTTGGAATAAAAACGTTCTTTATTGTTGATTTGAAATTGAATAGACGCAGCCGAGATAGACTGTCGACTTTAAATGAGAAACCGGTTTAAATAATTCTAGTCTTCACCAATAAAAAATATCACCCAAAAGTCAAACGGGGTAATACTTACGCTACAAAGACATTCGGGTATGACTTATGACTTCATAGGCAGGCTCTAAATTCTTCTATATAATAATCTTGAAGACTTGTATAACTAACACATAATTTCAAAAGCAAAATTTTAAGACATATCTCGTGAAAATATATATTAAGAATCAAATAACCCCTGAGAATCGGACCATAACATCGCTGTGGACAGTAGCGCGATTGTCGCGGTTTCAACTCGAAGGCGATGTGGCCCGAGCCCAACTGCTGTTGCTCCTGCTTCCACTATCGACTTTACTTCGGCTTCTGTGAAGTCTGGAATATAAAATCAACAAATGTAACATCATGGACCAGTCATGGGTTGTGTTACGGGCCAAAATGTGTATCTAAGTGAGCCTAGGAACGTTCACGGTCCGGTCAGCCCAGTTTTGAAGGAAAAATTTAAACAGCAAACCGCTAACTACGGTTTTGGAAAACGACAACCAAACATGTTGGGTTGGTCGGGTTGGCTGGTTTGACGATTAAATTTTGGTGGTTCGGTGGTTTGAACTAATTATTTTCATTGTTCTGATACGTACTTTTTTTATTAATTTTTCAAGGATGATAAGGACGCATCATAAATATAATACATATATGTTACAGTGCGACCCTATAATTTATCTTTAGGCCACTTTGCATGTTTTGTCCTTTATCTTTAGGCCACTTTGCATGTTTTGTCCTTTATGTTTAAATTTGACGAGTTTTGTCCTTTATGTTTAAAAATCAAGCACGTTTTACCCTTTGGGGCAAAACGTGCTTGATTTTTAAGGAAAAAACGTGCTTGATTTTTTAAACATAAAGGACAAAACGTGCTTGATTTTTAAACATAAAGGACAAAACGTGCTTGATTTTAAAGCCCAAAGGGTAAAACGTGCTTGATTTTTAAACATAAAGGACAAAACTCGTCAAATTTAAACATAAAGGACAAAACCTGCAAAGTGGCCTAAAGATAAAGGACAAAACTTGCAATTCACTCGAATAAAATAAATAATAAATGTTAAATGGTTGGATCAGTTTACACAGCCAGTACCAAGTTCCAAACTGTAAACCGAACCATAAAACCGTCAAAACCGAACCACATAAATTTCAAACTGGCCGACATACTTTGGTTTGGGCAGTTTGGTAGGTTTCAACAGTTTATGAACACCAGTAAGCATGTGTGTGTGTGTGAGAGAGAGAGAGAGAGAGAGAGAGGGAGCAAACCGCCTTCAGGTCCAATGATAATTGAGCCAACAGGCTCTCTTTGAGACAGAGCCAACGCATTCAAAACCGGTGTAGCCTCAGCTGCAGCTATAAAAGATAGTTTCGATTGTGAAACCTAAGGGAATAACAAAGTGGAACACGAGTGTCATAACAAAGAAATAAACAAATCTTTAAACAAACTTTATCGTCCTTTATAACTAATATAATACATAAGACCTCCACACACTCCCCGATACAAATGACTTTAACTTACAATAGGTAAGAGGCCACCAACTTTTAACGGAGGGTTCAAAGCCATTTCATGCAGCCGCTGACCTAAACACACGCTAAGTTATGAATATAATGAGCTAAAAGATAAACAAACAAAAAGGAGTATAAAAATGATATTTTACATTGTTTAGCCGCAGCGAATATTACTCGTTGCAATCTATCCACTCTGTTGTCAGAAATTGAAGGAGAACGCTCGGTCAATAGTGGTGTTACACTGCTCGCTCCAAGCTCCTATGATTGCGAAGCACATAAATTAGCTTCTTGTAATAGCAAAATAGAATTCTAGTAAAGTAATGCTCGCTCGATTTAACACATACGGTACATTTCTCTAAAAGCCAGTCGGATCGACCACCCTTCAGGGTACCTACATGGACATAACCATATGTCATCGAAGTTTAACTTCACACAAAATAAAACACATCAAACTATTGGCGTATTCACTATCCAAAAAACTCACCAAAAGCTGCATACACGTGCCATTGGGTTGTATTGGTTGATACTAATTTTGGATTTTCAAGCGCAACAATATCTGCTCCAGTGCGGTCAATCCTCTCTATAGACCCTTTGACCAGACCTCCTTTTCCATTAAAGAGCTCTACCCTTGCAAGGATTCGAATTATGATAAGAAATACAAATTAAGCGTAGAGAAAAAGGATTAATTTCATATAATATACCCTTACAAACTTGAAAATTTTCATATATACCCAACCAAAACTAAAAGTATCATATATGTCCTTAGAGCATTCACATCCAAACCATCAAATTATACATACATTCCACTAAAAAACAACTCCTATATCAATATATTTCTACTAAAAACAAATATTTTTTCTCTCTCCTTTTCAATTAAATAATATTATCATCACATATTTCTCTCTCCTTCACTCACAACCACTTTCAATATATATTAAAAAAATTATACTGGATGAACAGTGTCCCCCCAAATATACAGATGAACAGTAACATTTTCTCTCTCCTCCACTCACAACCACTTTTTATACCCTTTATAATATAAAAACTCCCCCTCACATATTTTGATGGATAGAATGTGAATGCTCTTACAAAGTAGTTAAAATATCAAATATACCCAATCAAGGTTTAAAAAAACGGAAACGAGTTTCGAGGCGTTTTTCTTTCGCCTCAAGAGGCGTAAGCCTCGAGGCGAACCGAGGCGTAAGCCCGAGGCGGAATTAAAAAATAAATATAAAAATTATATATCTTATAAAAAAATAAAATAGTACTTCAAAATTCCAATAAATACTTCAAGAATTCATTGGGCTAAGTCAAATTTCCTTATTTTTAGGAGAGCCCATGTTTTAAGAATGAGCCCAAGTTTTGAAAGAGCCCAATTTTTTATAAAAACTCAGAGCCGCATGCGTGTTTTACATCTAAAACCCTAATTCTCCCTCTTCCATCAGAAACCTAACTGTTTATACTACAGCCGTCATCTTCATATAGTTTGTTTCTTTCGGATCGTCCATGCTACATGTCCATCTGCTGTGTTTGTTGTTCAACACCACACCTGGTAAGCATCAATTGTTGATACAGTCGTCATCTCCAAAGGATAAAACCCTAATTCTCCCTCTTCCATCAGAAACGTACGCCTCTATTAGAAACGTACGCCTCTACCAGATACGACCGCCTCACACCAAATGAGGCGTACGTATAAAATTAACCACCGAGGCGCCGCCTCAAAAAAGTTTTTTTCCCGTTTCGCCTCGAGGCGCGCCTCAAAACGGACGCCTCGAACGTTTTTTTAAACCATGTACCCAATTTATTAAAAACAATCTAATAAATGATCATTTTACTATTTTTAACTTCAAGTTTTCATATATGCTCATCTTTTAACTTCATACTTTTATATAACACATTTTTAGCTTAACTTTATTTTTAACCCTTTTTATTTTTATTTTTCTTGTATTTTTACCCATAAACAAATTATGCTAGAAATGAGTAAATACAATATTTGACGTTAAAAGTCATATATGAGATTTCAAAGTTTTAGAAAGAGTTAATTACGTTGTTAGTCCCTATGGTTTGTTGAAAGGAACAACCTAGGGTACTAATAGTTTAAAGTAACACTCTAAGGTGTTAATCTTTCAATTTGTAACAACCTAGGGTACTAACACTTATCCCAATTTAAATTTAACATAGCTCAAGGGTATTATTACGTCCTTTTTTTATTGAAGATGGTTGTTTTATCCAAATCGAACCATATGGGAATTTGTTTGTTTTTAACTAAAATCGACCCGTTTGGGAGTTTGTATGTTTTTTAACTAAAGAAGCTTGTTTTATCCGAATCGGCCTCATTCACCATAAACTCGGTATAAATTAAAGTGTCTTGTCATTAATTGGTATGTCTATAAATCCTTCAAACACCACTTCTACAGAAAGAAAAAAAAAATGGCTTTCCTATGATAGACCTATTTATCCGTTAAGAAGCAGCAGTTAGCATTTCTTTAAGATGATATACCTAAGGTTGGTTATGTTTTGATTCTTTTCTTTTGTTTTGTAAATTGTAATTGTAGATCCATAGTTGGCCTCTTGGTTTTAAAAAGCTCGCCTTGGGCGCGCTTAACGCGAGCGTAACAAGGCGCACACCCTTGGGCTTTTTCGCTCAGCGCCTAGAGTAATTACAAGAAGCACCAAAAAGGCGCGCTTTTTGGGATTTTTTTGAGCTACAATAAAGGGATTTAAAGTCAAGGTAGTAGGTACTCAACTAAGTTGCACCCAATAGTAATTGCAGATGAAAATCTGCAATCAATAACTAAAGAAGAATTAATCATACATCCTATGGTTACTTAAATATATTGTTTAGAAGTGTGATGTTTCTAGTTTCTATCATGAAGTTTGCAAACTTATCAAAATCCATTGTGCTTCTATTCCAATAAATTTGAATAAAAGCCCACTCCCTTACATGACTTACACTTGGGTCCATCAAAACTATATTTGGTTCCAGTGCCTAGTGGCGGACTCAAATTTTTTTCCTCGAGCGGGGTGCGGAAAATTGTAGGCCCCTTAGCTAGATAGTATATTTTCTCGGTTCATAGCGGCAGCGCGTCCGGTCATGTTAAAACAAAGATAATCAAACTAAAATTCATACAAGTCAACAAAAGCATGTCATTACAAACATATTTAAAGTTGTTCCTTACGGGGTTTCATTTTTTGAAATCTAACCATAACATCGTTTAGGAGACTTTCCTATGCAAGTCTTTCTCAATATAATATATACAAATATCACTTAAATTCTCATCGCCAATCCAATTAGGCAAGTCGGTCTTCACGTGTTTCATTGTCAGAAAAACATCTTTCAATGGTTGCGGTTGCGACGGGTAATGCGAGAACAAGCTTCAAGCCTTCAATACACCATACAGCAATGTAAATGATAGGTGTGTTTCTTTGTTGATAACATTAACTTTACAAGACTTGAAATCATCCAAGTTGGCAGATTGTGTATCCGCTTTCATATGTTCAATGTAGGCCGCGAGTTGAATCGGAAGGTTTCATAAATCTCAACTAGTCTTAGTATTTTTGGAATGTCAAACCCACCAAGATTATCACGTGGACTCAAACAACTCACGCAAACAAGCAAGTTCGATGTTACCTCATTAAAACGGTTCCCAAACTCTCGTATTTGCATATCTAAAACCGCATTGAAGCAATCATACTCATAATAGTGCCGATTTGTGATATTTGTTTTTCTTCTTGGCCACTTTGGGCATAGTTACTAAAAGCCATCGCCTCTTGCACCTACGCCCAATTTCCTAGCGAGGCGAGGCAATTGCGCCTTAAGTCAAGGCAGTTGCGCTTTGATTCTCCATGTGATGGTTCATACGCAGAGTCCGGCGAGATTCCTAGATTCTTGAGAGTTTTCGGCCAGATTCTCTAAATTCTGGCAAGATTCTAGCTAGATTTCTAATATTCTGACGATATTAAATGTTATATAATAGCTTTAGTTTATTTTATTTGAAGAATAGTATTAATTTTCTATTATATAAAAATATTTTTAGTTTTTTTTGTTGTACGCTTTTTTTCTCAAGCCCACGTTTTTTTGCGCCTTGCGCCTAGGCCCCAGGCGAGGCCTATGCGCCTTGAGTGCGCCTAACGCTTTTAATAACTATGACTTTGGGTTAATATATTCCGCATTCATATTTTTCACTTCATGTTCATAGTTTTCACAAAAAGGGTTAACCTTTTCCAAGAACTCATTAAAACCTTCCAATCTAAACTTTTCAAGTTGGTTTCTGGTGAAAGAAACCAATGGAACCGCATTCAACAAATCTTGTTCTTTTTTTTGAAGACATTGGGACAATGTGCTATGCAGTCAATATCGGTGATATCTCGGTGAGATCTGGGTTATCGGTCATCCAGGAACACATCGGTTTAAAATCTCGGTTTTTATCTCGCTACCGAGAATATCGGCGATAAGTACCGAGAAATCGCCGATATTTTGTATGTTTCATCTCGGTCATCTCACCGAGAATATCGATTGGGCCCAATTTTAGTTATTTTCTCTTTATAATCTGCCTAATCCTCAAAGCCCATTCCATCTTCATTACTTTTGGCCCAATTAACTTAAATAAACCGGTCCATTCCAGTCTCACATATTCATCTACGACTACGACAATGATTCATGAACCCTAAATCCATGGATGCTCCCATCGAAGCTCCTGCTCCCACCCTCCTGTAGCATCGCACTTCCAGTCCAGATTGCACCAGCCAACAATCAGATGCCTTGGTTGATCTTGATGAACACTTCTTTATTTTGCTATTAATATTAGATAAGTTCTAGACTTCTAGTATATAAATATATGCTCAAGATGTGAATATATATATATATATATATCATATAGGGTCTGGATATATATATATTATTTATGCATGATATTATAAATTACCGATATCTCACCGCGAAAAACGATATCTCAAATATCAGTACTTGACCAATAACCGATATTTTTCCGCATTAACTGCATAGACAATGTGTGTGATGTCTAGAATATGCAATATCAAGTGTGTAAAATACAAAACTTGTTGAATCAAGGATTATCGTTTCGTGGTAGTCATGACGAATCAAAGATTCATTAAATAAAGGAAATTTCTTGGAGCTTTTAGAACTAACGGGTGAAATAAACGAAGACTTGGGTAAGGTTATCTTAGGGAATGCACCTGGGAATAACCAAATGACAAGTCCTAAAATTCAACTAGACATTAAACATTGTAATGCTCAAGAGGTACAAGTTTTTGAAGATCTTGATGGTGATTTTTTTCTTTATTGGTTGATAATCATTTGACGTATCCAAAAAAGAAACAAATGGTCGTTATTCAGTTTGTGGATAAATATGGGATTGACAAGGAGCACGGTTTATAAGGCTTGTTTATGTCAAGGAGACGGACGCATTAACGCTCAAATCGGCTATTGATGATTTATTTGCACAACATGGATTAAGTTTGGCTAGGATTAGAGGCCAAGGTTATGACGGTGCAACTAATATGTCGGGTGAGTTTGACGGATTAAGGGCTCTAATTTTAAGACGAAAAATGTTTTGGTATTCTATATTCATTGTTTTGCTCAACAACTTCAACTTGTTGATGTGGTGGTTGCTCACAAAAATACACCCATTTGGATACTAATTGAAAAGTTAGCAAGTTTAACAAAAATTTCATTTGTGCATCTTCCAAACGATGAAATAGGCTTCGTGAAAGTCAAAGAAGTAACTTGGAAAATATCTTTTGTACCGGATGTGAGTTTAATCAAGAAATGTCTCTTTCAAGGCTTAGAGATGCACATTGGAATTCCTGCTACAAAACGTTTTTCGTTTACTTACTTTATATCCAAACATTATGGAAGTTCTTTAGCGGGTTGAAGAAACGAGTTTTAATATTCCTTGTGCCAAACAAATGGACGGACTTCGATGGGATATGAAAAATACATCTTCGTATTTTACACACACTTGATGTTCCATATTCTAGACATCACACGCACATTGTCCTAATGTCTTCAAAGAAAAGATCAAGATTTGTTAAATGTGATTTCATTGGTTTCTTCCACCAAAAACCAACATTAAAAATTTAAATAGAAAGGTTTTAATGAGTTCTTGGACAAGGTTAACTCTTTTTGTGACAAGTCTGAACTTGAAAAATATGGATAATGAAAATATTAACCCAAAGTGGCCTAGAAGAAAAACAAACATCACAAATCGGCACTATTATGAATATGATTGCTTCAATGCGGTTCTAGATGTGCAAATAAAAAAGTTTGGGAACTGTATTAACGAGGTAACATCAGACTTACTTGTTTGTATGAATTATTTGAGTCCATGTGATAATTTTGGTGGTTTTGACATTCCAAAAATATTAAGACTAGCCGAGAGATGTATCCATATGATTTCGTGAAACCAATAAAAGAAGACTTCCGATTCAGCTCGCGACCTTCATTGATCATGTGAAAGCAGATACACAATTTGCCAACTTGGATTATTTCAAGCCTTGTGAAGTTAATGGTTTCAACAAAGAAAGACATATCATTTACATTGGTGTATCGTTTATTGAAGCTTATTCTCGTATTACCCGTCACAATTGCAACCATTGAAAGATGTTTTTTTTCCGGCAATGAAGCACGTGAAGTCCGACTTGCGTAATCGGATTGGCGATGAGAATTTAAAAGATAGTTGTATATGTTATATTGAGAAAGACTTGCATAGGAAACTCTCTCTAGATGATGTTATGGATAGATTTCAAAAAATGAAAACCTGTAGGGAACAACTTTAAATATGTTTGTAATGACGTTTGACGTGTTTTTGTTGATTTATATGAATTTTCGTTTGATTATCTTTTTTTTACCATGATCCGACCCGCTAGGAACCGAAAAAAATTATTATAAAGCTAGGAAAAAAATCATGGGTCAGCCACCGGGAGCCGATCAGTATTAGGCGAGGTAACATCATTGGGTTACAAGTTTGGTGGCAATGATATCGAGCTTGGCTTTGAATGCGGCTTTTTGACCGGTAGAGAGGGAGGCAATTCGACGACGAAGTTGGCGGCGATTTGGGCTGCATTGGCGGTGACAAAGCTCAAACATGGAGCTAAACATGGGAAACATGCAAGTGAACGTGGCTTTTAAGCTACTGCATGCTTATGTAGATACGTAGAGAGAGACGTCTAATGTAAGTATCACCCAACCTACGCACTGCAAGTATCACCCAACCAGTGCACAACCAAGACAAGCAAGGGACATGTCCAGTCCAGGCCATTTTTGGTTGTTTAAACTTGATTCGGCTGGTTTAGAGTAGTGTTTGGCTTGTTTTGACTGATTCAGACCGTTTGAAGCGAGTCTTGGCCAGTTCAGACTTCAGACAGCCGACATGTTTCTTCCCAGTTCGTGCCTTTTGCCTTGCTGCATTCAAGACGGCTTTGGTGCGCCTCACCTCGCCTGATGCACACCTTTGACTACATAGCTACAATCTACTTTATTCGTTAATCAACAAGAGCATTTCATCTATTTTCTCTCAAGTCTCACCCATTAGGATAACTAAATCCAGAATAGTTTCTTTCAAACACTTTCTATTTACCAACAACGAGATTCTCCGTCTTGGTTCCTTAATCATCAAGCACTTAATTCTAATTCATAACCATTAACTTGACTCTGTCTACTTTTTGTCTAATGCATTTTCTATGTACATGTGACTTAATGCCTAATCTACCCTAGCATTTACAGTTCAACTACAAGTTCTAGAAAAATATCACTTTCTAACAACCATAAAATTGATTAGCTTACAAGCAATATATTGCAATACATACCTGTCATCTGTGTTGAGCCTTAGAACTTTGGTCATATGCCAGAACTCATCCCCTTGCACACGAACACCTGAACCCTAATTAATCAAACAAACAAATTAGAAGAGCAGGTTCAACTCTGAGAGAGAGAGAGAGAGAGTAATAGCTGCCTTGGAGGAAGGGAGGACGTCGGAGAAAAACCGAGGGAGACCGCCGCGAGATTGATTGGAAGAATCAGATGAGAATGCTCTGGTTTTCCGGCATGACCGGTTAACGACGACGGCAAAACGAGGGTTACAGCAGAGAGCTTGCATTTGATTCTTGCTTCAAACAGTTTGGCAGTGTCGGGTTATGGTAAGTAGAGGTGCAACTAGACAATCCGACCCGACGAGCTGAACCGAAACCGGATTGTAACCCGATTCCAGTCTTGTAGGTTTAGGACGGTTTGTAACTCTCTTATTTGAAACTAGATTATTAACTTTGAAATAGAGTAAAGTGCTATTTTGGTCCATGGGGTTTGATCACTTTTATTATCACACCCTGACTATGTAAAACATCAAATCGTGGCGGAAACGTCGGAGAGTGTTGTAACAGAATTATTGTTCCACAACCATGGTAATTAAAATTACATTTTTATTCATAAACCAAAGGTGGAATACATTGTCTTAAACAAGAACTAAAGAGTACATCACATAATTTAAACTAGTTCTATCTTTATTTTAAGTCTCTAAGGCACGGGTCCGCCCTAGTGTCACGATCATCCTAAGCAACAGCTCCTGAAAACACATGTGAAAATAGGTACGTCAGCATAAAAATGCATGTGAGATACATAGGTTTTATGAAAATAGGATTCATGACTTGAGTTTAAAGAAATGTTTAATAAAATTCAGTCATGAACCTTGTTAATTGTTTTGTTTTATAAATCATTTGAAAAACGATAGCAAAATCAGATGATATGTATATATAAAAGAATAATGTATTGTTAAATGAATAACCAAGTAAAATAAGTTTGTATAAGTTAAGTCATTTGTTAAAACAATATTTAAGTGAAAACATGTTGTGAATGTAATATGTCTAAACTGAAATGGTTTAAATAACGCTACAATATATAATACCATACAAACACTTATATATAGGAAGTACCAGCGGCGTATCCACCATGCTTGTATCATATTACACACGCCTCGTTATTTAAGTCACTCAAACCAACCAACAATGTAAAATATCCATGTTTAATCCAATAGTCAAATGTCATAGTATAACCCAAGTTAAATATAAATCATGTAATGTGTAAACAAAAGTTATGTATGGTAAGTAAAATGAGACTACTAAAACCACAAGTAAAAATGTACAAAACAAAGTATTTTGAATATATCAAGAGTTATGTTTTGTAAAATAAATGCATGTTTTACTGATACAAACACTTATGTAGTAAGTTAACGCATACATTCAAGCCTTGAGACAGCAGGATAACCTTAGAGTAAAGATTATCAAAGAAAAATGTTTTCGGATTCAGTCATTCCTTACACCCAAACAAACCTAGGATGTCAGGAATGGGATTTGTCAAGTCCTATGGTACCATTACTTACTACCGAGCGGCGTAGCTAATGTTAATGAATGTAGTTTAGACCCGTTGAACAAACCAAATGTCATATCAAAAGTAAACATGTAATGAAAGTAATGTACTAAGTATGCTAAGTTAACATACAAAGCAGAAAAAGTCATGTAAATCAATGTGCTATCATGCCAAGTAAACATACATAGCAAAACAAGATGTAATGTAATCAATGTGCTATCATGCCAAGTAAACATACATAGCAAAACAAAATGAAATTATGTACTAATAGTGTACTAATGAACATAGCAAGTATATGATATGAAAACATGGAAAGCATGAAAATAACAAGTAGGCACATGTGTTTCACCCCAAAACGTTTGGAAAACAGTAAAAGAGGGGTCTATGTACTCACTTGAGATTGCTCAATAGACTTTAGATATCCACCAAGCAAGGCTAGAAGATCACGGAATCAAACGACACCTAATATAGGTAACTACATTAATAAACGGACCTATTCGGAGGATCGGGTAGCATGAGGGTTCGTAAACCAAATGAGTGTAGGAACTCATGTATTATGGTCTAACAAAGCCTACATACTTAAAAGAAACTTATCCTAAGTGCTTTTGACCCATTACGACCCGTTTAGGTAGCTTATGCTACTTTAACGCGTCGTTCGCGTAAAACGCATTTGGACCGCCTAACTAGTCCTATGACAAGTAAAATATGCCTTAACATGTCTAATATTGGTGCTAAATCAGTTTAGATGTCAAAAGTTATGTTACATATGCTTAAAATGAATTTTGGCGTAAAAAGGGCATTTTGGTAATTTACCTAAGGCATATATATTACCTATCATACAACTACTTAAACGACGTGACCATAAGGTATAACCTCGGAAGGTTATTCCCTATACAACTATGGTCACCTAAAGTGTTTGGTCGGATCCTAATGATCGACCAAATGGGTCGAGTTCGAAAGTATAAGCGATTGATTAGATCGCTTACCTTTACGACCCTAGACATGCACAAATCTAAAAGTGACGAGCTAAACATGTCAAAACATGTTTAACGAGGTTTAAAAACAGGTTTGGTATCAAGACAAATGGTTTTGATACCCAAGAGTAGTTTGGTTACAAAATGCGCATAAACACGTATTTTGGCCGAAACTACGACTCGTCACTACGCCTAGTCAACATGGTAATCAGTAGGTATAGTCACAAGGGACTATAACCATCGTGATTACGCTCACGTTGCAAAGTTCAACGGAACTTTGTGTTGACCATTGACTGGTCAAAGCTGAAAGTCAAACATAGTTTGACTTTCATGCTTGAAATACAAGAACAAGCAAGAAGAGGACTTACAAAGGGTCCAAGAAGGATGTTTGATCTAAAATAGCTCAGGTATGAAGTGCAAACACCCCAACTTAGAGCTGATTTCAGAAAAAGTGTGAGAATGAAGTGAAGTGGGGGTTGCTATTTATAGGAATTTCACAACCATTAGGATCATTTTTTGGAGAAGAGGGAATGATCTTGGCCTTACACTTGGGCACAAGGTTTTGAATACCATGGGGACATCAAATACCAGCCCATAGTGTGTAATTCAAGGGGTAAAAACCATTTGAGCAAGTGGAATAGGCCAGATTCATTGTTTCTACAATTCTGTGGTTCTGGGGAAGGCTTACGGACCGTAAGCATATGTCCATACGGTCCGTAAGGACCTTGCAGACCAGCAACTTTCACTTATTTACAGTTTAGCCCCTGCACCTTGTTTTGTCGCGTTTCAGCACTTCTAACACCCGTCAAAGCCATTTTCAAGCTCCACAAGGATGTTATAACATAGGGAACTTAAAATATGCTCAAAAATATCCCGGATGTCAGTTCGTTTGGTCGTACGATTGCGTTGTTTGGTTAAATACGACGAAATGCGCACGAAAGCGAAAAACGATCCAAATTGCGCGACGAATGGATTTTTGACAAGCCAATCACTAAAACATAATATTTTAATGATTACATAAATTTTTGGATGTCCGGATATATTCAGAACGTAAGATATGCGCGAAAATGCAAACTTGTGCACTTTTTGACGCTTTTAGTCCCTAAATGAGCATAAAGATTATTTTAGCACACCGAACCCCTCAAAGCCTATTTCTAAGCTATGTAAAGGATATTTAGGGTGTGTTTAACTTATGATCATGTTCCGGAATTTCCGTTACAGTTCAAATTGGCATACTTTGGCAGTTTGTCGATTTTAGTCCCTATAAGCGAATAAACTTGATTTTGCCATACCAAAGCCTTCAAAACTTATTTCTAAGTTATGTAAAGGTTATCTAAGGTATGTTAAGAATATGTTGATGTTCTGGAATATTTGTCGCGTTAAACTGACTACGTTTACGCACCAGTTTGTGTATAACTCTCTAGAAAGCGATATAGAGTTTGAAATTGAATAAAAGTCAAAACATGAAAAATGTCAAACATAAACAAACAAACATTGGGATCAAATAACATTATTTCATTGATAACTGAATTGTTTACAATGATTACAAGCATAGATGTCACATTTATCACTTTAATTCAAAACTCAACCTTTTGTATCTGAGTCTCCGTGGTTTCAGTTTTATTGTCATTTTTGGTCCAAAAGTGAAGTCATGTATATTTGTTTTATAAAATCCTGCTATTTTGTCCTTTTTCTCAGGGGCAAAATGGCCATTATATAGAAAATTTATATAATATATTTTTCTTTTTCTCCCATCTTAAACTCTGCACTCTCTCTCTCTCTTTAAACACCCTTATGTCTCTCTCTCTCTTCTCTCTCTCTATCAAACACTCATCATCTTCAACATCATGTTCGATTAAAAGTAAACAAAATGTGTCATTGATTATGTAGCAAAACGAATAACCGTCACGAAAATCTCAAAATCAAAACCGATCAAATAAAACACTCATCATCTTTAACATCACGTTCGATTAAACATAAACAAAATGTATCATTGATTATATGAAATTCAGATCTGAAGTAACAAAACAAATAACCGACTCAAATCACAACATCAGAACCGATCAAAATTCAAATCGAACACTCACTATCTTCAACATCAAAAGTAAACAAAATGTATCATTGATTATATGAGATCCAGATCTGGAGGACCAAAAACTCAACATCAAAACCAATCAAAATTCAAATCGAACACTCATCCGATCTACATATCCAGATCTAAGAACTCGTAAACTTCGTAACCGCTCTCTCTCTCTCTCTCTCTCTCTCTAAACTTACTTGGTGGTGCAGTGAATGATAGTGGTGATATTGTGGTTCAGAAACGACGGTTGGAGACGACTGGCGGTGGGTATCCACATTAATTGATGCATCGGCGGTTAGGATTGTTTTGTATTTTGATGACATTAAAACGTCAATTATTGAATGGAAAGGTGTATTTTTGTTGGTAACATCTGTTGGAAAACAACAGTGGTTGGGAATAGTGGATAGACAACAGTGGTTAGGTTAAACAGAGGTTATGACAACAGAGGATACTTTTCAGCAGTGGCTGAATTTTTAGCCAAGCAGAGGTTTTAAAAACAGTGGTTTTGAACAGACTTTAAGGATTTTTGAAAAAAAAATTCAATCAAAGCTATTTTAAGATGATGGATTTTTTATTTTCTGAAAACATTTTAATGTTTTTTATTGACCAATTGAGTAGGATTTGTTGGGATCGAATTTGATTGACCAAACTCGGATACCAATTGTTAGGATCTGAGTTTGATTGTTGTGACAGTTAAGATGATAACAATGGAAGAAGATAAAACAGAAATGGAAATATGCAGTGGAATAATAAACTTTTACTCAGAACAATGAGAAGAATGTTTTCATCATCATGCTTTTATAAAGATTGCAATTACAATGTTTACGTGTGCATGAGAATTACAAACTCCCTCTCAGCCCGTTCGTACAAAATGTCAAGAGGAAATTGATAAATAGAACAGTACATGCACTGTTCTATTTATAGTACAAATCAAACATCTGAAGCATCTAAGCGGGCGTCACCTAGACAGCGACATCTAACGGCCTAACAAACTCCTAACATTTGTTATTAGCCTAAGAATTGTTACATTGGTAACCTCTGTTGAGCAGCATCTGTTGAATATCATATGTTGGTCTTTAACATCCGTTAAGCCATAGTAGACCTTTGCTTCTTCAGACTTTGTCTTCATCAGCAGAGGATCACTTTGGCAGACCTTTTTAACAACAGATGTTCTCTTGTGGCAGACTTTGGCTTTGGCAGACATTTGGAGTAGCAGATGTTGAGTCTTTGTCACTGGGAGGAGCATATTCTTCAAAGCACTGTTATTCATGATCAGATATTGTAGACTATTTTGGCTTTGCAATCATCTGTTCTTTTGTGGGGTCCACTAAAACCAACACAAGTAATAGTACTGGCCTTACATCTAGCTTTGGATCTTTAGCAACCATTTGAACAGATGTTTGGCATTCTATATCAGTGCCTTGTCTCTAACAGGGTGTTGCCATTTGAACAGACTTTTCTTCTTCTTCAACAATGCTTTCATGTTTGCATTCTATATTCAGGCATAATTTAACATCAACATCAATATCGATCTGCAATCCTCATATTCTCTCTCTCTCTCTCTCTCTCTATATATATATATATATATATATATCAATATAATAATACTTATGCTTGCGAAAATAAGTAAAACGTGACAAGAAAGATTGATACGTTTAAAATTTATGGTATTAAAACAGTAACAACTACATCAAGTACTGAACTAAGAAACTTTCAAATCTAACAATAACAATCAGAAATTTAAAAATCTAACAGCAAGAACTAAGAAATTTTAGCTTCAACTCCATCGTGTGCTGAACCTCTCGATGTATATCCGCCTCGCCATGAACGCGACGTCTCTATTACCGCACTCTATATTACTGACAACATAAAGGTCACGAATGGAAGTCGAAGACATCGCCATCAGGTTTCTGGAAACATGGTCTCTCGTGAACAGACCAAGGTGCAGTCCATCAAAACACCTCTTCAGCTCTTGAAGAGTAGCCCTATCCGCATATACTTGCTCCTCAACTTGCTTGATAAACCGTTGCTTTAAATCATCAGACTCTGCAGAAGTGTATGACGCCATTTTATGTTATATTAGTCAACTAATGTGAAAGGAAAGTATCTTGGTAGTAAAACGTGATGGAAAATAGGTGAATTGGCAATGATATTATATAGTGAAATATCTAACAGCCCAAAGGTCAGATTTAAATTCCATGTATATTTAATAATCTATGAGGGAAAACGTGTACATTTAATATAAACATGTACATTTATATTTAAAAATAGCGTGCTTTTAATGCAAAACCTTTCAAAAATAAGTTTTCATGTGAAAGCTAATAAATTTAAATATAAAAAAACCCAAATGACAAAATTTAAACCTTAAAAAAACAGGTTATCACAATTACGATTAACTTCTTCATTTACCATAACACCCATTTTAAACACTATAAAAGGCTGATGATTAGTTTGATTGAAAACATCAGCAATTCACTTACAAAAAACTGTTAGTCAAAAAACAAACCAAACCAGCAACGCCAACAATACTGTAGATGGCAAACAGATGCTTCTACCACTTGTTAGACACCAGCGCTGTTAAAACACAATTCTCTAGATGGTCGCTCGAAGAAAATAAAGCAAATGAAGAATGATGTGTGCGTGAGTGTTATTATATTTTAATGTATATTTTAAGCCCTTTTTACACGTTAGTCAAGTTTTAAATTTATAAAACACGATATTTACTAACACCAAACACACATATGGGCAAGTGCACCCATCGTGGCGTAGTATAGTGTTGGTAAGATACCGAGGTCGTCCAAGGACACAAGAGCTTTTAGTACCGATTTATCCTCAACGTCTAATCAAATCAAAAGTTAGAAAAAGGTTTTAAATAAAAACTAACTAAGATGCTGAAAAATAAAATAAAAATAAAAACAGATAGACAAGATGAATCACTTGGCTCCGACTCGTGTATAGTACCTTTGATTATTTCCGCACTTTTGCACTTTTTAAGAGATTATCTTAGTTATTGTAGTAGTCCCCTCTTTTGAAGGTGACGTTACCCTCAACCCAGTAGTTTGAGTCAGCAAGGATACAATCCTAAAGGGTCGGATTATTGAAAGATAATTAATTAAGTTATTAATGCATATTATGGTAGGCCCTTCTTTTGAAGGTGACGTTACCCTCGGCTAAGTAGTCTGAGTCAGCAGGGATACAGTCCTAAGTAGCCGGGTTAAAGTATTAATAGTAGCTTACATATGAGGGGATCAAAGAGTTTGGACCCCCGCCATCCAATACCGGTGGGTATTGAAGGAGGTCCTACTAAATTTGACCCAAGTCCTTGCAGGATCTATACACTGAACAAGGCAACACTCTTACCAAACCGTTCCCTTAACCCCCGACCAGGTAGCCAACATATCTCCATATAGACCGTGAAGATATAAATGGTGAAAATCTTTTATTTTATATAGACAGTAAAATAATGCCAAGACACCACGGACAAACGATAAGGAAGAATCACCTTCAACATAAGAAACTAGTTATTAAAGTCATTAGTACATAACTAAGTAAAAAGTGCGAAAAGATTAAAAATAAAAAGTATTACCCTAGACACTTGTCTTCACCAAGTGATGTAAGAGACTTAGGAAAACATGGCCTTTGATTGTTAAGAACTCTTACGATCAATCTTGGATCCCGAGACGACTCACACACTCTATGATGGACAATGGATGATGGTGTTGTGATGGTGGTGGGTGAAGTGTGAGAGAGGTGGTGTGCCAAGGGATGGTTTGCAAATGAGCCAAGCACCCCTATTTATAGGCTGAACAACAGCTCGGGCACGGCCCCGTGTCCATCATCTTCTCTTTCTTCATTAATTTCAGTTTGTCTGCATTAGTTGACCACGCCCCCGTGTCCGCTGGGCACGCCCCTGTATGCAAAAGCATATCTGTACTATCAAGATTTTCCTGGATTATGCGAATCTTATATTTGACCACGGCCCCGTGTCCGCTGAGCACGGCCCCGTGGTGGGCGATAGAAGCTTCTATAGCTTTGTCTTTTATGCTGGCACTTGGGCACGCCCCCGTGTTCACTGAGCACGGGGCGTGTTCAGCCTTCTGTTCTCTTGTTTTGCTTGGGAAGATGCTGTCGGGGAGGTCGGGCATGCCACGTTTGTTCCTTTTCTTGTATTTATGTTAGATTTAGCTGCCTTTTTGCTTCTTTTGTTCATTTGAGCTCATTTAATCCTGAAAATACAAAAGGAAGATAAAAGCACACTTTTTCCAACATTAGTACTAAAAAAGGGTTAGTTTTATGCCACAATTGATGTAATTTATATGTTGCATTTTGTGCACATCAAATACACCCACACTTGAATCTTTGTTTGTCCTCAAGCAAAACTCTTTATAATGTGGCTTTACACTCCCAAATGGAATGGGTAGAAGAGAAGGTTTTTGGGTTTGCCATAGAGTGTCGGAATTTCCAAGATTCTTTATCAAGTTTTATTTTTATTTATTTACAATCATATTCGTCATGATTTATTTAAAACATTACATAAGATAAATTACTTATTAGGGCATAACATGCCTTTTTAAAATTCCATTTATATACAAGTTCACATACCTCACGGGGGATCACTCAACACTTGGCCGAAGATGTATTTTAGTGAATCACTCGAGAGCGGCATGGAACTTACTCCTACCATAGGCTTGCCAAACAATCAATCCTCCTCCTTTTTAACTATATACCTTTGTAAATATCAAGAGGACTTTTGGGTGAAGGGTTAGGCTTGGGTTAAAGGTAGGTGGTTGGGTTAGTGGTTAGTAAAAGGGCGAAAGGCGTAAAAAGCGTCGGTTTTCGTAAGACTTTTTATTTTTTCTATTTTTATTTTGATGAAGTCATTATTCAAACAAAGTTATTTTTGATGAACTTGTTTGTTTATTTCTCTTTTGCTTCATCATCAACAATTTTTTTATAGGAAAAAGTCATAAGAAAAACCGAGCTTGTTACTAAAACAAAGGGTTTAAAATGAAAAGGGTTTTTGGTGGGTAAAAAGGGTGTTTGTTTTTGGGTTAAGAAATGAAAAGGTTTAGGCTCAAAGGGGTTAACTAGGGGGATTTTGGGTAGGTGGTAAAAAAAATGGTGTAGAAATAAAAAAGGGTTAGTCCTAATGCCTCCATCATTTACTTACGCGGGTTTAAGTTGGTAAGGACCGGGAATGTATCGTCGTGACAAGTTCTAGAGTCGTAAGAACCAAGCGGCAATTCACACAAGAAACAAAAAATGAGCATTTAGTTTAAAGATATGTATTTGTATGCTCAATAAAGGCTCAAAACTCAATTTTGTGGGAATGGGTTTTTATGTGATCAAGTATATATAATCAAATTTTAACTAAACTTGTCATGCCGTTTCATAATTTTCTTATGTTGGTTCTTTTTATCACGACGCTATCGGTTGTAAATTTGTAAAAATATAACTTTTTTAGAATTTGAAATTCCCAAATTAAACCTAGACAAGTAAAAATATGAAAAATTTTGAAAAAAATTTGGGGTGATTAGCAGTTCCAATAGAGTTTTGTGTAAGGCTTGTGATTAGGACTTGCAAGTTTTTCATTCTTTCCTTATAAATTTCGGAGTTTGAGTATGGATAATTCCTAAGTTCGTCTAATTCATTTAACTGACAAAATCGATTTCTACCGGCAAATTCTAAATCTAAGTTTACATTTTTAATTGCCAGTAGGCTTTGTGTGCAATTTCTACTGGCAAATGACAGCTTTTTCCATAGACGAGCTTATATGGGGTTGTACCTATTGTTGTTTTATAAGCAGGTCGAAAAGCCCACAAAGCATCATCTAATTTATCGGCCAATTCCTTTTTATTTAACCCTACGTTTTTTTCAAGTATTCGTTTTAAACCTCTATTAGTCACTTCGGCTTGTCCGTTTGTTTGAGGGTGATATGATGTTGAGACCCGATGATAGACCCCATATCTTGTTAAGATTTTTTCGAGTTGATGGTTACAAAAATGGGTACCTCTATCACTTATCAATGCTTTAGGTGTACCAAAACGAGAGAATAATTTTTTCAGAAATCTTACCACGACTCTTCCATCGTTTGTTGGAAGTGCCTCGGCCTCGGCCCATTTAGACAAGTAATCTACTGCCACAAGTATATATTTGTTTCCTTTTGACGGTGGGAAAGGTCCCATAAATTTGAGTCCCCACACATCAAATTTTTCACAAACAAGAATGCCATTTTGGGGCATTTCGTTTTTGGAAGAAATATTACATGTTCTTTGGCAAGCATCACATGTCTTGACAAGACTTTGGGCGTCTTTGTAAATGGTTGGCCAATAAAACCCTGAATCAAATACCTTTCGTGCGGTACTAGCGGCACCATGATGTCCTCCGTATGGACCTTCATGACAATGGCGGAGAATTCTTCGTGCTTCGCTACCATGTACGCATCGTCGGATGAGTTGGTCGGCACACATTTTGAAAAGCTAAGGGTCTTCCCAAAAATAATTGTCACGGCCCCCGACCCGGTTTGACCCGTTTCAGGAGCCGTGGGACAGAAATCCCGTGGTATTTATTTAATTGAGTTTAACAGCGAAAGTTTATCATCAGGATCTTTTTAAAACTGAAATATTTCCCGATTATTTTATTTCACAACTCGGGATAAAACCCGGTAATTTACAATCTTGAGATTTCACGAAGAAATCTTTTATTTTACAAAACATGTTTCTTTATTTTATTCTGAGCCACTTCCTTAAGCTTGTAGTGCGTCTTGGCACTTTTCCTGGATCAGAATAGATCACCTGAAACATGTTTGAAAAAGGTTTTGTCAGCGGGAAATACTGAGTGAATCATTCTTTTTACTAAAATGACTCATTTGTTATAATTCACAGTATTAAGAGCGATTACAATGTTTTTATATCAACCAACTACCCTCGGTATTTGTCACTCGACTCGTTTCTGTGACTATGGTCATATCACCCATTGGCTAACTCGTTGTCCAATGGTGAAGATTATCAAGTAATGTATACAAAACCCCACATACCGGCTGTAATATGGAGATTACAAAGACTTAATCCCTGTAATTATAACTTTGAAAATAAACATGCTTTTTGAAAGTAATTGGATAAAAAGAGAATGACTCACATTGCAGATTTAATTAGGCAGAGCCTAGCCTACTGATTAGCCTTTTAACCTAATTTAAATAATAATGCACACAAAACTGGGTTAGTAATCAATACAACATTTACGATCACTCACAAGATCAACCCTCACAACGAATGACAAAGTGCTATGCTTAAACATCCATCGAATTAACGATTAATGATAAAGCATCACCCTATTGTGGGCAGCACTTAAACATCCATTGAGTACATTGATCGATTGGAAAATGAATCGTAATAGCGATCGAGTTATTACCCTGTTTTGCGGCAGTAATTAGTGATCGTGTGTGTTTTGATAGTATTTCAGCTATAACTCAGTGTATACTTCGAATTTTTACGTCGTTTCAGTGCCCAGAATCAAGTCCCAAACTCTCCTATTTATACTGAAAATTTGACCCAGTGGCGTAGCGCGACTGGTTACCCCTATAGTCGTCGCGCTATGCGACTGCTAACCTAGTTTCATAGGGTAGCTACGTGCATGGGTAGACTTGCTGAGTCGACAGTTTCTCAAAATTCGAATTTGACAGAGAGTTATTTAGATAATCGTAACTAGGGTTTTACCCCCCCCCCCCCCCCCCTGAGTTTTAGGGGCCCTAATCCTGATTCTGAAAATTCTGAAAATTTTAGGGTTTGTGTAGAATCACTTGGGTGTCTCAATTAGGATTTCCTTTTGGACAAATTAACTTAATAAATATGACTTTTGATGAGAGTTGTTACATTCTCCCTACCTTAATAAAAATCTCGTCCTCGAGATTTACTGGAATAAATAGGGATACTTTTTCTTCATCTCAGATTCCAGCTCCCAAGTGTATTCTGCTCCTCTTTTTGAATCCCACTTGACTTTGACAAGTACTAGTCGTTTGTGCTTGAGAAACTTCACTTTTCTGTCTTCTATCTGAAGAGGTTTCTCTACAAACTTTAATTTTTCGTTTACCTCTATATCTTGAAGAGGTACTACCAGTGATTCGTTTGATAGACATTTCTTGAGATTGGATACATGAAATACATCATGTACTCCAGCTAACTCTTCTGGTAGTTGTAAACGATAAGCAACTGGTCCTATACGTTGGATCACAGGAAATGGTCCTACGTATCTTGGACTTAGCTTTCCTTTCTTACCGAATTGGACTACTCCTTTCCAAGGAGAGACTTTCAACAGTACTCTGTATCCAACTTGGAATTCTAACGGCTTGCATCTATTGTCTGCATAACTCTTCTGGCGATCTCGAGCAGTCTTCATCCTTTCTTTGATTTGAGTAATCTTGTCGGTCGTTTCTTGCACTATCTCCGGACCTGATAATTGACTTTCTCCTATTTCTGCCCAACATACTGGAGTTCTGCATTTTCTTCCATACAGTGCTTCAAATGGGGCAGTTTCAATACTTGAATGATAACTATTGTTATAGGAGAATTCAATTAAAGGTAAATGGTCGTCCCAACTTCCACCAAAATCTATCACACATGCTCGGAGCATGTCTTCTAGAGTTTGGATTGTCCTTTCACTTTGTCCATCTGTTTGTGGATGATATGCCGTGCTTAGGTTTAGTCGAGTTCCCATAGCTTCTTGGAAACTTTTCCAGAAATGAGAAGTGAAACGACTATCTCTATCTGATACAATGGAGAGTGGAACTCCATGTAGAGATACGACTTCATCTACATATAGCTTTGCTAGTTTTTCCATGCTAAAGGTTTCTTTCATAGGCAGAAAGTGAGCAGATTTGGTTAATCGATCCACAATTACCCAAATCGCATCATTACCTTTTCTGGTTTTGGGTAACTTAGTAACAAAAGCCATTGTTATAAGTTCCCATTTCCATACAGGCATTTCTAATTGTTGTAATAGACCTGAAGGTTTCTGATGTTCTGCCTTAACTTGTGAACAAGTAAGACATTTAGAAACATATCGAGCTATATCCTTCTTCATGCCTATCCACCAGAAATTCTTTCTTAAATCTTGGTACATCTTATTGTTTCCAGGGTGTATAGTATACCTAGATTTATGGGCTTCTTCTAAAATTTTATTTCTAAATTCTCCCTGCTTAGGTACCCAAATTCTTATTTTGTGGAATCTCCAAATTCCATCAGCTCCTTGCTCTAATTCTTTTATTCTTCCTTTCATTCCTTCAGCATCTTCCTTGATTGCTATTTCCTGAACATTCTTTATTTGTTCCATTAAATCTAATTGTAGATTTATCCTGAGAGCACGAACCCGTCGTTGTTTCTCATGGTACTTACGACTTAAGGCATCTGCAACTACATTTGCCTTTCCTTCGTGATATTGAATATCACGATCATAATCACTTAAGATTTCCATCCATCTTCTTTGCCTCATGTTTAACTCTTTTTGCCCAAAAATATATTTTAAACTTTTATGATCTGTATAGACAGTAAATTTACTTCCGTACAGATAATGTCTCCAAATCTTAAGGGCAAAAATTACGGCTCCTAATTCTAAATCATGAGTCGTATAATTTTCTTCGTGCTTTTTCAATTGCCTTGAAGCATACGCAATTACTTTCTTGCGTTGCATTAGCACACATCCTAATCCTAGTTTTGAAGCATCACAGTAAACTTCAAAATCTTCAGTCCCTTTCGGTAAAGCTAGGATTGGAGCATTTGTTAATTTCTGCTTTAATATTCTAAAGGCTTCTTCTTGTTTAGGTCCCCATTCAAACTTAATGGCTTTACAGGTTAGCTTAGTTAATGGTACAACTATCCTGGAAAAATCCTTAATAAACCGTCTATAATATCCAGCTAAACCTATAAAACTTCTAATTTCCATTGCTGTTTGTGGAACCTTCCAATTGGTAATTGCCTCTATCTTAGCAGGATCTACGTGAATACCTTCGTGATTCACCATGTGTCCTAGAAATTGCACTTCCTTTAACCAAAATTCACACTTTGAGAATTTGGCATAAAGCTTTTCTTTTCTTAACAAAGTTAAGAGTGCATGAAGGTGTTCACAATGCTCTGTCTGACTTTTGGAATAAATAAGTATATCATCTATGAAGACAATTACAAATTTATCCAAGTACGGTTTACAGATCCTATTCATCATGTCCATGAATGCTGCAGGTGCATTCGTTAACCCAAAGGGCATGATTGTAAACTCGTAATGACCATACCTAGTTCTGAAAGCAGTTTTAGGTATGTCTTCTTCTTGTACCTTCAATTGATGATATCCGGAGCGTAAGTCTATCTTAGAAAAAATATCTAGCTCCCTGAAGTTGATCAAAAAGATCATCAATCCTAAGTAATGGGTATCGATTCTTAATTGTAATTTTATTCAATTCTCTATAATCAATACACATTCTCATTGAACCATCCTTCTTCTTTACAAACAACACTGGAGCTCCCCAAGGGGATGAGCTAGGTTGTATGAATCCTTTACTTAGTAATTCATCTAATTGCTTCTTTAGTTCTAACATTTCGGTAGGAGCTAACCGATAAGGTGCCTTAGCTATCGGTGTAGTTCCAGGAATTAGATGAATCCTAAATTCTACTTCCCTATCTGGTGGTAATCCTGGTAACTCTTCTGGAAATATATCTGAGTATTCTGAGACTACAGGGATCTCCTTAAGTTCTTTACCCTTAGTACTAATAATTACTGAAATCATATTTACTATTCCTTGTTTTCGTTCATAACTAGCAACTTTCATTACTGATATGAACTTCATGGGCTTACGCGGCTTATCTCCTGTAATCATAATTACTTCTCCTATGGGTGCCTGAATTTCTATAGAATTCTTATCACAAAGAATTCGAGCATGGTTGGCTATTAACCAATCCATTCCTAACACAACATCGAATTCAGCTAATTTCATAGGTAACAGATTTGCAGAAAATTTATGACCTGAAAGTTCTATTTCTACTTTTTGCAAAACCTGATCTATTTTAACTGAATTCTCATCTGCGGTTTCGACTGTAAAAATCTGCCTAATGTTGGTTAAAGGTAACTTAAGAGCTTGACAAAATAAAGTATTTATAAAACTTTGGTTTGCCCCAGAGTCAAATAATACTTTTGCGTATATGTTGTGAACTAAGAACGTACCAGCTATCACATCTGGAATAAGTTCTGCTTCTTGAGTGGTTAGCTGGAATGCTCTGACATTCTTTTTAGTAGCTCCGTCAGTCGCCTTGGTTTTGTTGTCTGCTACTTTGACCAATTTAGGACATTCTGGTCTAAAATGTCCCTTTTCTCCACAGTTATAGCAGATCGTTGTTTTCTTTCTGCAGTCTTCTTCACGATGTCCTACCATTTTACAAAAATTGCAGGTTTTACTACATCTTCCATAATGTTTCTTTTTGCAATTTTTGCAGAATGGCAAAGTTGAGGATTGCCCTGTTCCTCTTCTCTTAAAGCTGTTATTATTACCCGTACGAAATCCTTGGGTAATTTTCTGAGCCAGTTCCTTCTTCCTGTTTTCATCTTGCGTGCGT
This sequence comes from Helianthus tuberosus, assembly GCA_030545235.1. NCBI lineage: Eukaryota > Viridiplantae > Streptophyta > Magnoliopsida > Asterales > Asteraceae > Helianthus > Helianthus tuberosus. The sequence continues at coordinate 93,045,224 of CM060365.1, read as the reverse complement.
GCCAGTTCGTCAGTTAGGGTATTAGCTAATTCCACAGCATCGTCAATCGTGTGAGGTCTCGCAACTTTAACGATGTTACGGATTTCACTAATCAATCCCCAAATATAACGAGAAATGAGTACCGGATCTGGCGAAGCCAGTGTTGGTACCATTCTAGCATATTCAAAGAATGTCGAAGTATAACCGCGACAATCTACATTAACCATCTGATGGTTTAGGAACTTATTTGCCATTTGATCTTTTTCATACTCGGGACAAAATTTTCTTTCTACAAGACTCTTAAATTCTTCCCAGTTCATGGCATAAGCCTTATTTCTTCCTTTAGCCTGTAGCACCGTGTTCCACCATTCTAGCGCCCCTTCTTTGAAAAGGTTTGACGCATACATGACCTGATCATCCTGAGCACATTTACTTATGGCAATTACTGCCTCAGTTTTCTCTAACCAACGCAGTGTCGCAGTCGCTCCTTCGTTGCCTGCAAACTCAGTGGGTTTACAAGCAAGAAATTCTTTATAAGTGCAACCAGGTGTTGCAGCTTTCATTTTCTTAGGGAGCGGAGCTTGCCGTGGTTCATTATCATGATTAACATGATCATTGCCTCCGTTTACGCTATTACTGAAGTTATCTTCAGAAATACGTTTGCTAGGAACGATTTGTTGCGGTTCTATTGGATTTTTAACAGCAGCAACGATTGCTGGAATAGCATTGGCTATCCCTTGAGCAACGATATTTTCTATATCCTGCCTAGTCATATATTGACCCCCCGGTTGTTGCTCAGATTGATTAACCTCATTAACTGGTTCATTATTAGCGTTTTCCATCTGATAATTAATATATATATATAATTTATTAGTATCAAATAAATAACAATTACACAACACAATTATACAGAGTTCATCATATCAATATAGCCAAAACTATCGATTTCTCAATTTCCATTTATATTTAATAGTATGCATCAATACCTACTATTATCTTACAGAATTTTATTTGTAGTTATTTTACAGACTGATAAACACAACCATAGTTCCATAAATCCCCTATCCTTTGTCAGATGATATTCTAGTAATGGTGTTCCCTCTCATTGTATTTCCAGGAGATTTGTCCCCCAATCTCTTGGTTCCTATTCCCAGCATCCATTAGTTCTTCGCCAAAGTGGCGGAGTTCAGCCATATTCTCGTTACTCATTGGTGGATTTGGTAAAGGTTCTGGATCGAACTGAGGAAAAAGCTTATAGGGATTGTTTTGGAGCTGTATTTCATTAGTCAACCATTCGTCTATTTGCGAGTGGATTGAAGGGTTTGAACTTGCTGGTTCTAAGTTCATTGGTAGTTGTGTTTCAAGAGAGTGAATAAAAACATTTTCATTAATAGGCTTAATAGTATAATAGCTTGACAATATAAAATCTAGCTCTTCCTAAGATGGTAACCCCTCACTTTGCCTAGAGCTTTCCCCAAATTCCATTTTCTTAGGCTTAGGTTTCTCGAGAGGTGAAGCGTTGAATTCTATAGGTTCTTCTATGGCTGATATATACTTATTGAAATTTCTGGAAACCTCTATTCTTACTGGATAAAGATTTAAATTCTGAAGGACGTCAGACAAGTCACTCATGCTGTTATGCAAAATACACAAATACTAAGTTAAAAAATAAAATTTTATAGAAAATCTTTTAAATATTATTTCATATTGGGTAACTATCAAAACAACTGAAAATTAATACACACTAAGGTTTACTTATTTATTTACTAGGTAAGGTTTCTAGATTGTAGGTAATCCGGGTGCTAAAACTCTGAGTCAGATTATTTTAAAGATTTGGATTTATTGCTACAGTGGCTAATATATAGAGACCTGCCCATACTGTACACAATTAGTCAGATAATAAAACACATAATTACAAAATAGTAATTAATTAAGTATTTTCTAAATACTTAATAGGCTTAAATCAGTGGCTCTGATACCACCTTTTTCTGTCACGGTCCCCGACCCGGTTTGACCCGTTTCAGGAGCCGCGGGACAGAAATCCCGTGGTATTTATTTAATTGAGTTTAACAGCGGAAGTTTATCATCAGGATCTTTTTAAAACTGAAATATTTCCCGATTATTTTATTTCACAACTCGGGATAAAACCCGGTAATTTACAATCTTGAGATTTCACGAAGAAATCTATTATTTTACAAAACATGTTTCTTTATTTTATTCTGAGCCACTTCCTTAAGCTTGTAGTGCGTCTTGGCACTTTTCCTGGATCACAATAGATCACCTGAAACATGTTTGAAAAAGGTTTTGTCAGCGGGAAATACTGAGTGAATCATTCTTTTTACTAAAATGACTCATTTGTTATAATTCACAGTATTAAGAGCGATTACAATGTTTTTATATCAACCAACTACCCTCGGTATTTGTCACTCGACTTGTTTCTGTGACTATGGTCATATCACCCATTGGCTAACTCGTTGTCCAATGGTGAAGATTATCAAGTAATGTATACAAAACCCCACATACCGGCTGTAATATGGAGATTACAAAGACTTAATCCCTGTAATTATAACTTTGAAAATAAACATGCTTTTTGAAAGTAACTAGATAAAAAGAGAATGACTCACATTGCAAATTTAATTGGGCAGAGCCTAGCCTACTGATTAGCCTTTTAACCTAATTTAAATAATAATGCACACAAAACTGGGTTAGTAATCAATACAACATTTACGATAACTCAAGAGATCAACCCTCACAACGAATGACAAAGTGTTATGCTTAAACATCCATCGAATTAACGATTAATGATAAAGCATCACCCTATTGTGGGCAGAACTTAAACATCCATTGAGTACATTGATCGATCGGAAAATGAATCGTAATAGCGATCGAGTTATTACCCTGTTTTGCGGCAGTAATTAGTGATCGTGTGTGTTTTGATAGTATTTCAGCTATAACTCAGCGTATACTTCGAATTTTTACGTCGTTTCAGTGCCCATAATCAAGTCCCAAACTATCCTATTTATACTGAAAATTTGACCCAGTGGCGTAGCGCGACTGGTTACCCCTATAGTCGTCGCGCTACGCGACTGCTAACCTAGTTTCATAGGGTAGCTACGTGCATGGGTAGGCTTGCTGAGTCGACAGTTTCTCAAAATTCGTATTTGACAGAGAGTTATTTGGATAATTGTAACTAGGGTTTTACCCCCCCCCCCTGAGTTTTAGGGGCCCTAATCCTGATTCTGAAAATTCTAAAAATTTAGGGTCTGTGTAGAATCACTTGGGTGTCTCAATTAGGGTTTCCTTTTGGACAAATTAACTTAATAAATATGACTTTTGATGAGAGTTGTTACAATAATGCTTCACATTAGCAAAGAATTTTTTTTCTTTGATGATGTGGCCAACCTTTTGCGACTATACCGCTAGCTAAGTAGTTAGCATAGTCGGCGTACCATGGTTCTTCTTTGTACTCCACCATTTCTAGGGACTCTGTCGGAAATTTTTCGTTGATTTGCTCGTCCCTGGTTGCCTCCAAAGCTGGGTCTTCTAAGCGTGAAAGATGATCTGTTACGGTGTTTTCAGCTCCTCTTTTGTCTTTGATTTCAATATCAAATTCTTGGAGGAGTAAAATCCACCGAATCAAAAGTGGTTTTGCGTCCTGCTTTTTGAAGAGATATCGAATGGCTGCATGATCTGTATAGACTATAGTTTTAGAAAGAACAAGATAAGAACGAAATTTATCAAAAGCAAATACCACAGCTAGTAACTCCTTTTCAGTTGTTGTGTAATTTTCTTGTGCATCGTTAAGTTATTTACTAGCATAATAAATTGGGTGAAAATGCTTTTCTTTTCTTTGTCCCAAGACAGCTCCAACTACAAAGTCACTTGAATCACACATGATTTCGAAAGGAAATTTCCAATCAGGCGCTATCATGATAGGTGCATTGACTAGCATTTCCTTTAGGGTTAGAAATGCTTGATTGCAATCCTTGTCAAAGATGAAAGGAGCATCTTTTTCAAGTAATTTTGTTAGAGGCCTTGAAATTTTAGAAAAGTCTTTGATAAACCACCTATAAAATCCGGCATGCCCTAGGAAACTTCTGATAGCTCTAACGTAGGATGGGGGTGGTAATCGAGAAATAGTGTCTATTTTGGCTCGATCAACCTCCATTCCTTCGCTTGAGATTTTGTGACCGAGTACTATTCCCTCCGTTACCATGAAATGGCATTTTTCCCAGTTAAGGGCGAGGTTTGTTTCCTCACATCGGGATAGCATTCGTTCAAGGTTATCGAGACATTGGTCGTATGAATCCCCAAAGATAGAAAAGTCGTCTATGAAGACTTCCATTGTCTTTTCTATCATGTCATGGAAGATGGCTACCATGCAACGTTGGAAGGTTGCGGGGGCATTACATAGACCAAATGGCATGCGTCGATAAGCAAAAGTTCCATAGGGACATGTGAAGGTTGTCTTTTCTTGGTCTTCGGGTGCTATCTGGATTTGAAAGTAACCTGAAAAACCATCCAAGAAACAGTAAAATTTATGACCGGATAATCTTTCTAACATTTGATCAATGAAGGGCAAATGAAAGTGATCTTTCCTCGTTGCTTCATTTAGTCGTCTATAATCTATACATACTCTCCATCCTGTGACGGTTCTCGTTGGTATTAATTCATTCTTTTCATTAGTTATTAACGTCATACCTCCTTTCTTTGGAACTACTTGGACGGGACTTACCCAAGGACTATCGGAGATAGGATAAATAAGTCCGGCGTCAAGTAATTTGATGACTTCATTTTTAACCACTTCTTGAACATTTGGATTTACTCGACGTTGTGGTTGTATTACCGATTTGTAGTCATCATTCATTAAAATTTTGTGCGTGCACATGGAAGGACTTATTCCTTTAATATCTACAAGCTTCCAAGCGATCGCATTTTTGTGCTTTTTCAAAAGATTAATTAATTTTTCTTTTTCTAAACTACTTAACTTAGACGAAATAATTACAGGTGTTTTACCATCTTTGTCTAGAAAAGCATATTCCAAACCTTTTGGAAGTTCTTTGAGCTCAAGAGGTGGGTCTTTAGGAGACTCCTTATTTGGTTGCTCATTTTGATTAAGAACTTTAAAAGTTTGTTCTATGGCGACCTCTTCTTCAACAAAGTGGTCAAACTTTTCACTTGTATCGGGTGGCTCATCTTCATCTTCAATTAGGGGGTCATTATTGCCGAATGGATATTTCATTGATCGCTCAAGATCAATACTCTTTTTAAATACCCCTAATTGAATAGGTAGATTGTTGAACTTCTGGTTTTTCAAAGCTTCGTGAGTTTTTACAAAGGGTCGTCCCAACACTAGAGGAGCGTCATTGAGGATGACAAAGTCGGTTGGGATTATCATTTGATTTGTTTGAACCAAGACATCCTCAACTACACCGATTGATTTTATTACTTTCCGATTAGATAGAAAAATGGGTATTTGAAGTGGAGAAAAATCACTAATACTTAATTTTTCGAAAATGTAGTTGGGCATTATGTTAACACAAAGATCTTTATCAATTGTGACATTACTAATAAATGAATTTTGAAAAAAACATGGAACCGGTGTAATGTTGATTTCAAATGGGTCTTCTTTTATTAGCAAGGTTCGATCATTAGTTAACTTAACGCTTACCGTTTCGTCAATTTTAGTGTTAGTGTTTAACTCTTTTAAAAACTTAGCATGAGTGGGAATTAAACAATGATTTTCAAAAGAAGGTGACAAGAGATTAATTTCTTCAAAATTAGACTCTTCTTGAATTTTAACGTTGACGGACTCACCTTTTTCGTTGTTTAACTCATGTGTCGGTTCTTCACTTATTGGTTCTTCCATTTTTATTTCTTCAACTATCTCTTCTTTATTACAAGTTAATTCTTCTCTTGCGCGGGACTCCTCTTCCCTTGCGCTAGATTCTTTTATGTAGCGCTCGATAGTTTTAATGTGTTCTAATATCCTATCGGTCACTTTGGTGATAGAGTAAGGATCGGGATTTTCAAAGCTTGAATCTGGTTGTTCGATCCTTTGTTCCTCATAATACTTGTAGGTCCCTCTCGAGGATGAGATAAAACCTTATCCTTGTTATATCAAACACACTAGCGAGTGCGGAATCCAAGCTAGCATGCAACCGAGACTTTATACGAGAATAAGCACAAACACAACACACAAGATTCACCGATTAACACCACATGTATTAATACGTATGAAAGGTCCGGTTACAAGCTCAATGTTTACAGATATGTTCTATAAACTCTCAAAGTTCTCTCGTGCGTGTATGTGCTCTCCCTTATCTTCCTCTATGTCTCCCTTACTAACTGAACACAACACATGGGTATTTATACCCGACACATATTGTCTGGTCGAAGGATCAGACAGACTGATCGAAAGATCATCTGTCGACCAGAAAGCCATCGAAAGATTCACAAACACCTCGAAGGATGATATCCTTCGAGATATCCTTCGAGTTCATCAATCGAAGGTTTATGTTTCGAACTCATCTATCGAATGTTCATCTTTCGAGCTCATCGAAGGATATAAAACAATCCTTCGATGACACATCCTTCGACACAACCAGCTTACAACATTTTTCTAACTGTTTGGTCAAGTCAAACCAGGAGGATGGTTGACTTGGTCAAACTTACATCAACCTTACATTAAAGACATCGTTTTGTATCATGACGAAATACAGACAAAGTACAGACACAAGTGCACCAACAAACTCCCCCTTGGCTGTAGCTTTGTCTCGATCTTCGTGTCTTCAAGTCTTCAAGGCCGAGTCGAACCGAGCCGAGTCGCGTCCACACAAAGTGCATCAACAAACTCCCCCTTGGACGCTACTCGTGATGGTTCGTCTTCTATGTCTTTCATGTCGGAGGATCTTCAAAGTTTTCACGCGTCGTAAGCAGAAAGTGTATCAACAAACTCCCCGTTTCATGTAGAAAGTGTGTTGACAAACTCCCCCTTAGATTGAACTCTCCATTGAGTCATGCTCGTGAATCTTTTGACTTGTCAATTCTTCAGATCCTTGTGGTGTTGATGAAGGGACAGCGGCAACTCGATCATTTTATCCTTTGAGTGCCTCCACTTCGTGTCTTCATTCCAAAGCTTTTCATCGAACATGTTCTCCTCGCCTTTAGCATCTGCACATGCAAGAAAGCTAAACGCATAATGAGAACAACCGCTTCGAATATAGTTAACATTTAAACTAACGACACATATGAGATCAAATCTCAATCAAACACCAACCTGACAGCAGTTTGAAAGTTTAGAAAAATATTCATTTTAATCCTTTAACTTTCAAAACTCGTTAACTCCGACTGTTTATGAAGATGCAATTGTTTTCCAGCTTACGATCAGGATTTTGGGTAGGATAGACTCGAGTTCCAACATCGGTCAATCAAAAATAAACTAGAAGAAAAATCTTTTTTGATTTTATAAAGTTTAAATTAAAACACACCTAAAATCTTTTTGAAATTTTCATTTTTCAAATGTAATGCATAAACAGGAAACATTAAATAAATATTTACAGACATTCTTTTTGCGAGTTTCGAGGGTAAGAGAATCATATCAGTGTACGGTCATGCCAAAACGCTCTTGTTTTTCAATTAGTTAACATTAAGATAAGCATCCTATAACAATTATCGGTATTGTTGTCCACATAAGCTCAACTTATCATTTGTAATCATGGCGAGGGGATACGTTAAGGTATAATTTATACTTACCGACCGGTGTTCATCCACATCACGACACATTCCCGTATCAAGGTATGCACGAGGTTTCATCTTACCGGTGAGTATACCGATTATCATCTGTTTGACCGTATATGATGTGAGATTCTCACTTATTTTGAATGAAAACAAGCCCTATGTGATAGAATCACTTATTTATGAGGAACTTGAGTTTCAGATGCATGAGGGCACAGGAGCAAGTCCGTGAACAGGTCAGTACTTTCGTACAGCAGGGAGACGAACTTGACTCCCGGATGAATGTGATATTTTATCACTTATTTTATTTGGACATGTGATTGTTGATCACTTATTGAGGTCGAATGCAGTATGAAATATGTACACGTATGTATGGTATCATGGAAGATCTAGACTTGCGTCCCCGTTATTTTTCGGTAAAAGATACAACCATGATACCCAGATGATAAGCAGCATAAAGACCGAATATCTCAGAACCTCGGCAATCTCTCAAACGAAATTTCGGTACTAAGACCATATGCCAATGAATGGTTCCCACCCAGGTCTTCAGTCGATTTAAGTTTATATCACCCTGCACACTTTAAAATGATTGTGAGCCTACCGATACATCTTATATAGAGCTGCTTATCGTTTTTCATTTTGGGTTTAAAGAGGTTTAGACAGACCACTGATGTACTATCATTTTCTCTTTTGCTCGCCAGGAAACTCATTTTTGCTTTTCTATTGTTTTTGTGTTTTTTTTGAAATTTTTCAATGTTTTAGGATTTTAAAATATTGGATTTACTCCCCCTAAAATCAACAAACTACGACAAAATTTAAAACACAAGGATATTTACAAAAATGATTTTCCGATGTTGGTTAACTCATGTTTTACCTCAATGCCGTTTACCAAAATTAAGTTTTAATCAGAAATGATGTATCGAACTTTGGAAAAATCAGTTGGCATGTCGGTTTGCGGTGCGGACCATGACAGCATTGTCTGGTCAAAGAGTGCTGTACGAGATAATAATTCACAAAGCAGCTTAATAATCGACAAGTAAAAGAGAGATTAGAATTTTAAAACCGTATCCTTCAACTGCTTCGTGCATTGACAGGAATCTGAGTGCTCTCCCAAACTGGATATCCACCCGGTGTGGATTTCAAAGTCGATTTTGTAGCTACTTAGAAATCTCTTCACAGCAACAAGATCAGAAACCTCTGGATCCGGCTGGTCTTCCACATTGTACCAGCGAAGGTTTGTGTCTTTCTCTTTCAGAAGTAGTGTGCGGTTGTTCAATCCATGCCAAGGCATCCGCACACCCGGTTGGTTTGTTCAACAAACACATTTTCTTCAATCACACCACGAAGAAATGTACACTGCACGTTCATCTTGTAGATTGTTGAACTTCAGACGTGCTGCAGGTGCGTACATTTTGATTTGAATCTATCCCGGGGACCCGATAAAAGCCTTGAACATTCACATTTTGAAATGATTTTCATTTTGTCGAAGCTTTTCAATCTCTTTCAACAGACATTCCTGTTTCCCTTTACTTTTTCTCTCCATCATAGGCAGCAATTTCTTCTGTTGCCTATTTTGTGCAAGGATGCTCCACTATCAACAATCTTACGACTATCGAAAGTTCCTCCTGAAATATCCTACACACTCACTCAAAAATTAGTTGGAGAGAGGGACCCAAGCCTTTGTGGACCTGGGTCGTCCTTGATCATCAAGAAAAGTGATTTCAATCACTTGATGATTAGGAAAAAGAACCTGTGGTGCTCCCCCTGACTGAATTACCTGTTTTTGTTTCCAAGCTGTTTGTCCTTTACCAGTATTTGTATTAATTGTTTTAGCATTTACTGGTTTTACAGTTTTAGGTTGTGCTTGAACAGGTTTTTCTTCTTTGACCACTGATTTTAAGGCCTTTTCAATTACCTTTTGATTCTTTTGTTTTAACTTCTTTTCCCTTTCTTTCAAGACACGTGGGTCTTGTTTCGGGGAAAATGATCGTTTTTGGTAATTGGTTTCTTGGGGAGCACTTGTTTTTGCCTTCAACTTTTGCAGGTATGGGCAGTATCTTACAATATGCCCAATTGTGCCACACTCAAAACACATTCTCCGCTCTACAAACCTCGGAGAAACATGTTGATGATCAGACAGAGAACCAGACAATGAACTTTGTGATCTAGACGTGCTTGGACCTAAATCACCTCCGTTGGTGTGTTGGGTGTAGTTATTCTGATCATTTCGTTTTAAAATTCTAACTTGTTTTACAAAATCAATGTTAGATTTATCCTGAAATGTTTCAAGTTTATCTGAACCCGTGGATCCAACAAAGTTCACTTTCGGTTCTCTTTTCTTAACAGGAGCTCTTTTGTTTTGCACCCATTGTTGTTGAACCTTAGGTGCTTGAACATTCTTGTTCTGAGCCTTCTTTCCCTGTACCTTACCTTTTCCGGAATTGACTTGTTGTTTTCGCTCAACTTGTAGTTTTTGGTTTCCGTATTGTTTTCTAATTTGTTCACACGGAATTGGATCACATTGAGTGACGGTAACTTTGCCACTTTTGTTCCCCAAAAACTTATCAGTGCATCCTTCAAAAATTTGCTCAATTAAATTTTGATTTACATTTTTAATTGGAAAATCTTTGTTAGAGTAGATTTTGCTATCTCCTTTGAGCGTGTACAACAAGTTACTCCCTTCAAAACTTGATACAATCGACTCCATTTCTTTTGACATTTCAGTCTTACTCGGTTTCACTGGTGGATCACACAGGATGTGATTCTCGATTGGAATATCTGTTGTAACCGAGTTAGACTGTTGGTTCACAATTTCATCAGATTCATCATCCGAAGAATCAGTATCCTCAACAACGGGAGGACTCTGTTCCTTAACACACGATGAATCTGTCACACTTTTCTCAGATTTTGATTGACCCGAGGATGATGTACCAGTTGTGAACCCGAGGCCTGCTGCAAAGTCATCTAGACCGAGTGGCACAGTAGGTTCAAAACGGGGCATATCCTCGTCATCAGGCAATTTAGAGTAATTGTGATTCATTGGGGGAGGACATGATTTGAATCCCATACACTTCTTATCCCCCTTTTTCTTTTGAACATCAATAATGTGATCCAATACATAGCGGGAATTGGAATAACTTTCCAATTTCTGCTTGATTGTTTCACATTCACATCGAGCGGTTGCCAACTCTACCATCTGCTTTTCAATTGTGTCTATAAGATCATTGTTAGCATGTTGTTTTCTCAAAACAGCTTTTTGTAATTCTGAAACATCATGTCTTAATGACGCAATTGTTGTTTTAAATTCCTTTTCATTTCTGGTTAAAAACACGTTAGCTTCAGTTGCTTTAGCAAGATCTACAATCAATTGTTGATTGTGTTTGTGTGTGATTTCAAACTGACTTTCCTTTTCTGCATATTTAACATGTAAACTATCACACTTTTCACAGCTAACTACAGTGGGTTCATCGACACATACCTGACCTGATGAACTGTCGACATTAGCCCTAAAGGCTGAATGGAGAGAAGACGAAGAGCAAGCAGCTTGATCCATCAAATTAGATCTTCTTTCAGTTCCTGCTGCAGCTTCTTCCAAAAGCTCATCAATATTTGCATCGACTGACGCACTTGATGTCTCATCCACATGATCATTTCCTGAAGTGGAGGATTCTTCATCTGAGCTTCCACTATAACCAGAACTGTCTTCATCTTCAGAAGATGCAACACCATTGGTGGAAGATTCTCCACCACTGGCGTGCTTTAAATCCTTTACGACTTCAGCAAAACATGCTGTTCCACCATTTCCTCCTTCTCCAAGCTGAAGCGACCAATCACAACCCTCATCTATTTGAACCACCAGCCCCCGGTTGGCATTTGATGACCCTGCTTGGCCTTGGTTGTTGACAGGTATCAACGTACGAACATTGTTCCTGTTCTGGTTCTGCTGGTTGCCTTGACTTCTGAACGGATTTTGATTTCCATGCTGAGCTGGTCTTGTGCATTCCCTTTTGAAATGACCCCGTTCGCCACAGTTAAAGCACTTGACAGCTTGCTTGTCGAACCCATACTTGGTGTCTTTCTTGTTTTCCAAGTTGGTTCTCCCCGTCCTTTCCATAAACTCCTTTGCTCTTCGAATTGCACTAGCAAGAGCCCATTTGATATCCATCATTTCAAACTCTTCTTTATCCACTTGCTGATAATCTTCATTGGTTAGATTGACATTCCCAATCTGACCTGCGATCAATCCACTATAAGCACTAACCAAGGTATTCAACATCTCCATATGCTCCTTGGCTACTTCGACACTGACTTTGGAAAAGTTGGAAGTGTCTAATCTGACTGTGTTAGGATTGGAAGTGGCTTGAAAGTTTGAAGAGCTTCCATAAAACCCTTGCTGTTGCGGTTGTTGCTGCTGAGCTGTCGGTTGCACATTCGGTCTTGAAAACATCGTGTAAGCTGAAGGATCAAACTGATCTGTTGTTGAAGGTCCGGTGTTAGAGACGAAGGCTGTTTGAAGCTTCGCATGTTGAGAGGCTGGTTTTTCTCCACTGATACCTCCTGCAATCCCAAAGTACATTTCTGGATTTTGAGGAGTTTGTGTTCTTTTTGCTTTAAGCTTTTCTTCTACATCCTTATTCTCCAATCTTTGAATTAATTCATAAACGGTGATTGTGTCTAGAACACCATTTTCTTTGAGAATTTCAAGATAACTGCTCCACTTTGCTGGTAAGCTATCAGCAAATCTCTTCACCAATTCTTGTGGAGTGGCAGTGACTTTAAAAGCAAACATCTCGCTCAACAAGTGATGGAATCTTGTAGATAACTCTGCCAAAGTCTCATTCTCCAAACACGTGAATCCTTCAAACTCTTTCTTCAGTAATTCTTGCTTGATCTTTCTAGATTGAGCATTTCCTTCACAACGTAACGTGAGCATATCCCACAAGCTTTTAGTAGTCGTGCAGTAAACAAACTGGTGGTAAATGTCTTTGTGAAGAGCTTGTGTGAGAATCATGAATGCTTTCTTTTCTAACTCAAACTTCTTCTTATCTTCTTCAGACAAAGTGCTGTAAGTTTGTGGATTAGATCCTGCAACTTCCAACTCATTTTCAAAAGCTGTGAAGAAGCACATCCATAGATCTTGACCTTGTCCCTGAACATAAGTTCTCAGCCTTTCTTTCCACCATCCCCAATCATTGATGTGATTTAACTTTGGCGGTTTTGTGCTTGTACCAGTTTCACTGTCGTTCTGCATCATAGATTGAATGCTGTTGCTTTGATTTGTGACCAAAGCCCATTGATTTGCAGTTATCATTGCAGCTTGAGGTGGGGCAATAGCTCGCATCCATGCAGTTTTGTCGAAATCTGACGTAGATTGCGTAGATTGCATAGCTGATGATTGTGGAGTCGAAGTTATTTGAGTCCACGCGGTTGGATCCCACTGACCGTTTGTTCCCATTTTATGAAAATTAATATATTAAGTGAAAATTGATTTAAAATTTGAAAAATAAGTTTTCTCCTTTTAAAAATTTAATTTTCACAAACTATGTTAAAATCTCGAAGGATAACAACCAGCCGAAGGATCAAGAATCGAAAGACCTGAAAAGCACAACCTGTTAAACTTAAACCGACAAGGATCGAAAGATCAAAGCTTGTTCGAAGGATCAACAGTGTTCGAAAGATCACTGTTGAGTTTCGAACAAAGATTTCGAAAGATTCTCCAACCGAAGGATCCTTATCCTTCGAACAATGACTTCGAAAGATTCTCCAATCGAAGGATCCTTATCTTTCGAAAGAGAGCAGTAGACCGAAAGATGTATGTTTCGAAATGATTCCTTGGTTCGAAGGATGATGATCTATCGAACCTCCACTGATCGAAAGATGGTCTTTCGACTTCGAAGGATATCTTTCGAACTGCTCTGACACAGTTGACAAAGAGTGACAGGTTGGTGAAAAAGGTGATGGGTTGGTGAGATCTTTCGGCAGAAAGTATGGTTCAGACCATCATTTTCTGCAAAAACAGATTTTGTTTGATTATTTTAATCAGTTCACCCTTTCCAATACATCAACAACTTTCGAAAATAACTAAACAAGATCAAAAGATGTAAACTTTGAAGAACACTTGAAGATATTATGAACACAATGGGTTTTCCGGTACAACTACAAACTTCCGAAACCCGATTAACAATGTTTTTCAGAAAAATATAACTTTTCAAAACCCGAAAAACAGCAAGAACACCTCGGTTTTAACAAGGAGAAGAGCCAAAGCTCTGATACCACTTATAGGTCCCTCTCGAGGATGAGATAAAACCTTATCCTTGTTATATCAAACACACTAGCGAGTGCGGAATCCAAGCTAGCATGCAACCGAGACTTTATACGAGAATAAGCACAAACACAACACACAAGATTCACCGATTAACACCACATGTATTAATACGTATGAAAGGTCCGGTTACAAGCTCAATGTTTACAGATATGTTCTATAAACTCTCAAAGTTCTCTCGTGTGTGTATGTGCTCTCCCTTATCTTCCTCTATGTCTCCCTTACTAACTGAACACAACACATGGGTATTTATACCCGACACATATTGTCTGGTCGAAGGATCAGACAGACTGATCGAAAGATCATCTGTCGACCAGAAAGCCATCGAAAGATTCACAAACACCTCGAAGGATGATATCCTTCGAGATATCCTTCGAGTTCATCAATCGAAGGTTTATGTTTCGAACTCATCTATCGAATGTTCATCTTTCGAGCTCATCGAAGGATATAAAACAATCCTTCGATGACACATCCTTCGACACAACCAGCTTACAACATTTTTCTAACTGTTTGGTCAAGTCAAACCAGGAGGATGGTTGACTTGGTCAAACTTACATCAACCTTACATTAAAGACATCGTTTTGTATCATGACGAAATACAGACAAAGTACAGACACAAGTGCACCAACAATACTCATAGGAAGTAGATGGTTCGCACCATTGTTCTTCATTGTAAGTATATGATGGATAAGGGTCATAGTTTTGTTCTTCATAGTACTCATATGAGGTGGGTTATTCACGCCATGGTTCTTCATAGTAAGCATATGAAGGTGGTGGCTCATATCTTGGTTCCTCAAAGTATAACAAGGCAAGACTCTTACCAAACTGTTCCCTTAACCCCCGACCAGGTAGCCAACATATCTCCATATAGACCGTGGAGATATAAATGGTGAAAATCTTTTATTTTATATAGACAGTAAAATAATGCCAAGACACCACGGACAAACGATAAGGAAGAATCACCTTCAACATAAGAAACTAGTTATTAAAGTCATTAATACATAACCAAGCAAAAGTGCGAAAAGATTAAAAATAAAAAGTATTACACTAGACACTTGTCTTCACCAAATAATGTAAGAGACTTAGGCAAACATGGCCTTTGATTGTCAAGAACTCTTACGATCAATCTTGGATCCCGAGACGACTCACACACTCTATGATGGACAATGGATGATGGTGGTGGATGATGGTGTTGTGATGGTGGTGGGTGGTGGGTGAAGTGTGAGAGAGGTGGTGTGCCAAGGGATGGTTTGCAAATGAGCCAAGCACCCCTATTTATAGGCTGAACAACAGCTCGAGCACGGCCCCGTGTCCATCATCTTCTCTTTCTTCATTAATTGCAGTTTGTCTACATTAGTTGACCACGCCCCCGTGTCCGCTGGGCACGCCCCCGTATGCAGAAGCATATATGTACTATCAAGATTTGCCTGGATTCTGCGAATCTTATAGTTGACCACGGCCCCGTGCCCGCTGAGCACGGCCTCGTGGTGGGCGATAGAAGCTTCTATAGCTTTGTCTTTTATGCTGGCACTTGGACATGCCCCCGTGTTCACTGAGCACGGGGAGTGTTCAGCCTTCTATTCTCCTGTTTTGCTTGGGAAGATGCTGTCGGGGAGGTCGGGCATGCCACATTTGTTCCTTTTCTTGTATTTATGTTAGATTTAGCTGCCTTTTTGCTTCTTTTCTTCATTTGAGCTCATTTAATCCTGAAAATACAAAAGGAAGACAAAAGCAGACTTTTTCCAACATTAGTACTAAAAAATGGTTAGTTTTATGCCATAATTGATGTAATTTATATGTTGCATTTTGTGCACATCAAATACCCCCACACTTGAATCTTTGCTTGTCCTCAAGAAAAACTCTTTATAATGTGGCTTTGCACTCCCAAATGGAATGGGTTGAAGAGAAGGTTTTTGGGCTTGTCATAGAGTGTCGGGATTTCCAAGATTCTTTATCAAGTTTTATTTTTATTTATTTACAATCCTATTCGTCATGATTTATTTAAAACATTACATAAGATAAATTACTTATTAGGGCATAACATGCCTTTTTAAAATTCCATTTATATACAAGTTCACATACCTCACGGGGGATCACTCAACACTCGGCCGAAGATGTATTTTAGTGAATCACTCGAGAGCGGCATGGAACTTACTCCTACCATAGGCTTGCCAAACAATCAATCCTCCTCCTTTTTAACTATATACATTTGTAAATATCAAGAGGACTTTTGGGTGAAGGGTTAGGCTTGGGTTAAAGGCAGGTGGTTGGGTTAGTGGTTAGTAAAAGGGCAAAAGGCGTAAAAAGCGTCGGTTTTCGTAAGACTTTTTATTTTTGCAATTTTTATTTTGATGAAGCCATTATTCAAACAAAGTTATTTTTGATGAACTTGTTTGTTTATTTCTCTTTTGCTTCATCATCAACAATTTTTTTATAGGAAAAAGTCATAAGAAAAACCGAGCTTGTTACTAAAACAAAGGGTTTAAAATGAAAAGGGTTTTGGTGGGTAAAAAGGGTGTTTGTTTTTGGGTTAAGAAATGAAAAGGTTTAGGCTCAAAGGGGTTAACTAGGGGGATTTTGGGTAGGTGGTAAAAAAATGGTGTAGAAATAAAAAAGGGTTAGTCCTAATGCCTCCATCATTTACTTACTCGGGTTTAAGTTGGTAAGGACCGGGAATGTATCGTCGTGGCAAGTTCTAGAGTCGTAAGAACCAAGCGGCTATTCACACAAGAAACGAAAAATGAGCATTTAGTTTAAAGATATGTATTTGTATGCTCAATATAGGCTCAAAACTCACTTTTGTGGGAATGGGTTTTTATGTGATCAAGTATATATAATTAAATTTTAACTAAACTTGTCATGTCGTTTCATAATTTTCTTATGTTGGTTCTTTTTATCACGACGCTATCGGTTGTAAATTTGTAAAAATATAACTTTTTTAGAATTTGAAATTCCCAAATTAAACCTAGACAATTAAAAAAATGAAAAATTTTGAAAAATATTTGGGGTGATTAGCGGTTCCAATAGAGTTTTGTGTAAGGCTTGTGATTAGGACTTGCAAGATTCAAAGTTTTAGCATCCCCCCCACACTTAAATTACACATTGTCCTCAATGTGTCCCAAAAATAAGTTTTTAGGTTGATTGAATGTGTAAAAAGGTGTGAAAAAGCAAAATTTGTGTTACTGGGCGTCTGGACACGACCCCGTGTCGGAGTGCCAGTAACGAAAACTTACAGAAGTTGGACATGGGGGCGTGTCCACTGGGCACGACCCCGTGTCTGGCAAAAGGTCTGCAGAATTAAACAAACATCAGGTCTGGGGAAGTGGTCACGAGGGCGTGTCGGCTGGACACGACCCCGTGTAGACAATCTGCAAAGTTGAAAAACAGGTTTCTGGCTCCGGTTTTCCTATCCCGGCTTTAGTAGCACTAATATTTAGTGCTCTAAGCCTTGTATGTACCTGTTTTATCAATAAACACCACACCAAACCATAGCAAACATCCTAAATTACCAAGTTCAAAATCCACATCCCAAAGTAAAAAAGAAAAACAAATGCAGAAAATAAAAAGAGTTAAAGGAAAGTATATTGTTCAACACACGGCACGCAGGCCGGAAATTGTTCAAGATAAAAGGGGGTTAACCTATGGGATCACCAACCAGCTGCTCCTAACTCCGCTCCTCCCGCCTAGTCCATGTCCTCGTCCTCATCGTCATCACCTCCTCCACCATGCCCTGCTATGTACTCCCGGATATTCCCGATGTCATCTTGGATGTCGGAAATGTTTCTCTCGATTGCTCCTACCCGGGTGTACGTATTGCTCGCCATGTTATAGGTGTTCCTGGTGCACATGAGGTTTTCCTGCAATAAATCATGTAAACTTTGGAAGTTAGGAAAACCGCCTCCTTGTGAGGAGGATTGGCCCGGATCACCATGGGGCTGATACTGGTACTGATGATGTTGTGGAGCGTGAAGGACAAGTGCCTCTTGCGGGTTCCATGCATGCCCTTGGACTCTTTGGAAGCTAAGTAACCCGTCTTCGGCTTCATAGATCAAGTTCATGGAGCGGCAGATGTGTATGTCTACTCTTCCCGACCATGGACTTCTTTGGAAAGATCGAGGCATGTTCACGAAGCGCTTGAAGAGACGGTATATCCACCCCCAGAAGAAGATAGGGGTTGGTGGAGTAGCAAGCCGGTTCAAATGCATGTTATGGAGCAGGAGGTACGGAACATCTAGGTGTCTGCTGTTATGAATGCAATGAAGGACCACCAAATCTCTCAACCCAACAACGCCACCACTATTATGCCTTTGGCTAAGAGAGTAAGTGAGGACCCTATGTGTCACACCCCGATTTCCACGTGTCACCGGTGGGGGAGTATCGTGACGTCATGGTTGGCAACGTAGTAGTCAAACAACACAATATCAATATGCACAGCGGAAGAAAATTTAAAAAGATATAATACAACCGAATTTAATTATCGTAATATCAAGTATCACAACGTTCGGATGTTTATCCACAGAACGGATCGAAATAAAATATGAAACAATGGTTCAACAGACTTCAGGCATCCTAAGCTTGCGATACTTTTTATTGATGCTAAGGAGACAATCCAGCCAATTTCGTTTAGTACCTGCATTCAGTCTTTTTGGGAAAAATACGTCAGTTTACACTGGTAAATACAATCAACTGACTCATTTTGAAAAATGATTTAAAATTGGTTTGGATGCACATGGCATAAACATTTTTATAACTTGGGAGAATTATTTAATATTATAATCTTGTGAACGAATTACATATTACTTGTGCGTTCAGTAGCCCGGATCTTGTCCGGGTTAAAGATCAATAGACACACCACATCATAGAGTTATACACCGACAGGTGTACGCCTACACCCCGTGCTCAGGTCGTGGCCATCTCGTAAGATGATGCCAAGGATATCCGGGAAATGGTCATTAACCCCCCAAAGGCTTTAAGTAACAAGACTGTTTAAACGAGCCGATCAAATTATTCAACTACCCACTTAATGGTGGAGATTTGATGCCCGATCAAGCGGTATGCTATATACCGTAACCCAAGCCCGTATAGGGAAAATAAGTTAAAAGTATTTACCTGAGCAAGTATTAATCACAATAAGCAAAATGCACGTAGCTTTTACTGGTTCTCCTAATCTGGAACGAAGGTTTAATATAACATATTAGAATCCTAACGGGTCTTTAATTAAGCTTAAGCTTAGACCGGCTAGTTTCAAGATACGATACGTACGCACGATTAAGCGAAGACCGGATAGAATGTGATTTAGACCCGACAAGTTTGAAGACTTGTTTAATATGGGTTTATTA
The DNA here is from genome assembly GCA_030545235.1 of Helianthus tuberosus. Lineage (NCBI taxonomy): Eukaryota > Viridiplantae > Streptophyta > Magnoliopsida > Asterales > Asteraceae > Helianthus > Helianthus tuberosus. The sequence goes on along the minus strand of CM060365.1, from coordinate 93,025,847 downwards.
TTCACATTCTGGATTTTGAGATTAAACCGATAAGGTTTGACCCGTTTCGGCTAATTTATGTAAACTTGTTACATAAACCGAACCGAACGCGAAATAAGCGTAACGGGTATCCGTAAGAGCCATATACAGTTTTCCTAAGTTAATATGCTTCAAATATGTTGTGACATCAGTAAGATATCTTTCATTATGCCCGAAACGTGTTTAAACACAAACTAGGCCCCGTAGGGGTAGTTTGGTCATTTAAAAGTTTATAAAAGAGTTTAAGTAACAATCTGAGTTACAGGTCTGATGTAATCAGAAAAAATACATAATTTTCTAAGTTATATTAGTAGGATAAATTATTTATGTGAAATTTATCATTTATAGCCAACTATGCACCGTAGGGGCATTTTGGTAATTTCACATAAGCCGAAAAGCTCAAAACCGGAGTCTGAGTTAATCAACCTTTGCTTACTGCTAAAATATTCTAATTTGCCTAAAATATCAGTAGGTATCAACCTGGGTATGTTCAATATGATTCTAAAACATACTATGCGTTAAAACGCTAAATAAGGCGATTAAAGGCCATTTCCGGGTTCGATACTTAAATCTGATATTTTTATATTTCCAGAAGGCTTAAAATAATTTATTTATCATATGTGATCAGTAGCAAAATGTTTGGAGTCGTTTAGATATGTAAAACACATTTTATGGCCCGTAAGGGCAAAACCGACAATTACCGGATTAAGCCTACGACTACTAGTTATGCTCAGCCTAAAATTAATTAAAAATCTTTAAAAATCCCAAAATAATATATTACATCAGTGGGTATTAAGTTTGATATCAAAAAGTAGTCTTAACTAGGCTATACGCTAATTACGCCATTTTTTTAACATAAAGCTTTAAATTTGCGATAATGAGCATAACTCCTAATCTACAAGTAAAACTGATGTCAAACTTTGCATACAAGTTTATATATCAGTAATCAAGGTTTCTACACTTTTACATTTTTATAAATCACGTTTTAAGATAATAAGGGCATAACGGTCAACATATGAGCAATTGACGGAAACATGCATATTAATTGGATAACTAATGAACCAAGGTGCATAATCACAGAGGGTTGTTCTAACATGTAACCTAGTCCAATTAAAGCTCTGAGGCATTTCTAAACCATGCCTAAACGGGTCATAACTGAAAGTCAAAGTGAAAGTCAAAGTGAAAGTCAAACTATGCGACTTTCGGTTCCGAACCGGGTCTAAACAGGAAATTGTCGGGTTGAACATGTTTAGACATGTTCTTACACTTATCACTAAGTTATAACAATGATCAAACAGGTTGTATATGGTCTATAATGTTAATTATGCAAAAATGACATTTTAAGCTTCCTGTTGACTTTTTCTAAACTAGTTTGACCCGACTTTTGACCTGGTTAGAGTGGTGATCAGGGGAAACCCTTTTGAGGTTTTATTACCCACATAAATACCAAGCTATAACTACTTTTAATTCAAGATATGACTGAGCCATTGTTGACTAATCTCGAAGTCAAACCGTAATTACGACGGTTTGACTTTTAGCTAATTAAACAAGCTAAACTCAAATAAAGAAGGACTAGCAAACTTACAAGAGTCCTATGCACGACTTATGATCAGTTGGACCTGCTTGAGAGCTCCAGAATTGATCATCTTGCAAGAAAATGGTGTGAAGAGCAAGTGTTGCAACTAAGGCCTTATATAGTGGTTTAATCCACCATAACATGTTGACAACAAAGTCTAGGACACACCACAACCTTCCAACATGTGTCCTAGTGCTCTAAGACTGTTTAGGGGTCGCCCACATAGCATTAATGTCGTTAAAAGATCGGTTCTCCGCGTTTAAAGGCAACTGCCTCGCTTTTCTGCTTCTGGGCGCCTGACGCGGCCCGCCTCCCGATTCAGCAAAACCCAAGCGGGCCGCATGGCCCTTAAAATCAGAATTTTATATTTTCTTTGTTTTGCAACTTGACCTTTGGCTTCACGAAGGGGCAACTAAGGTTATTTCTTGCATTTTGACCCCCTTAAATTTACCCACAAGGGCTTTAGGACTTATACCCACTTTGCCAAGTCCCTGAACACTTCCGGATAACCCGAAAAGTCTTAACTTTCAACGTTTGCACTTTAACCCCTCGCACACGAATTTGATCATAACTTTCTCATACGATAACGAAACTTTATGAAATTTATATCATGCATTCTAGTGAGCATATTTAACATTTACAAAGCTTCGGGTTTGTCAAAAGGTCACTCAGAGGTATATCTTTAAACATGTTGACACATTTAACCCCTGTAGTTTGTAATCTCTCACTTTTTTGCTTCGTATGATCCATGATTTATTCGTTTGATGTTATAAACATCATGTAGGGTTATTATGAAGTATATTTATTCACTGTTGACATTCAGAACCCGTAAAATCACATACTTTCCATGTTTGTCAACTTTAGTCCTTTTATAACATTCTTTCACACGTTCAAACTTTATGACACGTGTCAACACATTATAGGACGTGAATTTTCGAGGTGTTACATCCTCACCCCCTTAAAATAAATCTCGACCCGAGATTTACTGAAATAAATAAGGGTACTTTTCTTTCATCGTGGATTCAACCTCCCACGTGAATTCGGGACCTCTTCGGGCATCCCATTTGACCTTTACAATAGGTACATGCTTCCTTCGAAGCTTCTTTACATGTCAATCTTCAATCGACAAAGGTTTTTCAACAAATTTCAAGCTCTCGTCTATATGCACATCTGTGTGTGGGATAACCAGTGATTCGTCAGCGAAACACTTTTTCAGATTGCAGATGTGGAAAACATTGTGAATTCCATTGAGCTCTTCTGGTAAGTTTAACTTATAGGCAACTGACCCGACACGTTCGATAACCTCGAAAGGTCCTATGCATCTCGGGCTTAGCTTGCCTTTCTTACCAAACCGCATCACCCCTTTCCAGGGTGACACTTTAAGTAGGACTTTGTCACCTACTTCGAAGTGAAAATCTTTACGCTTAGGATCAGCGTAACTCTTCTGCCTATCCCGGGCAGCTTTGAGTCGGTCACGAATTTGGACAATCTTGTCCGTCGTTTCGAACACGATCTCTGGTCCCGATAACTGGACATCTCCAACTTCCGCCCAACAAATAGGCGATCTACACTTTCTACCGTATAATGCCTCAAAAGGCGCAGCCTTGATGCTGGTGTGGTAGCTATTGTTGTAGGAGAATTCGATTAACGGTAGGTTCTTACCCCAACTACCACCCAAATCGATCGCACATGCACGTAGCATGTCTTCCAACGTTTGAATAGTACGCTCACTCTGACCATCAGTCTGAGGATGATAAGCCGTACTAAAATTCAAACGTGTGCCCAAAGATTGTTGGAAACTCTTCCAAAAATGTGACGTGTACCTAGTATCTCGATCAGAGATAATAGCCACAGGTATGCCATGTAAGGCTACAATCTTATCAACGTATAACTGGGCTAACATATCGGAGCTATAAGTCTCCTTGATGGGTAAGAAATGAGCTGACTTAGTCAGTCTGTCAACTATAACCCATATTGTATCATTTCCTTTCCTTGTCTTTGGCAACTTGGTGATGAAATCCATCGTCACCATTTCCCACTTCCACGTAGGAAGTTCAGGCTGTTGTAGCAAACCGGACGGTTTCTGATGCTCGGCTTTGACTTGCGCACATGTCAAGCATTTTGCTACATGGGTGGCTACAGACTTTTTCAAGCCTATCCACCAATAATTTGCCTTTAGATCCTGGTACATCTTATCAGCTCCAGGATGAACGGAGTATTTGGAACTATGGGCTTCTTGGAGGATGACATCTCGAAGTCCTCCATAAATTGGAACCCATATTCGTCCATTTAATCGTAAAATTCCGTCCTTGCTAAGAGATAACTGTTCCTCAGTTATTCCTAACTTTTCATTAGGATAGTTAGCTTCCAACACAGCTTCCTTCTGTGCAGCTAACAACCTTTCCATCAAATTATTCTTTATCTCCATACGCTTGGCATTGATTCGAATGGGTTTAACCCTTTCCTTTCTGCTCAAGGCATCGGCGACTACATTCGCCTTGCCAGGATGGTACTTGATTTCACAATCATAATCATTCAAAGTCTCCATCCAGCGGCGTTGCCTCATGTTTAGTTCCTTCTGATTAAACAGATGTTGGAGGCTTTTGTGATCAGAATAGATCACACATTTGATACCATAAAGATAGTGCCTCCAAAGCTTCAGTGCGAATACAATGGCACCCAGCTCCAAGTCATGGGTGGTGTAATTCTTTTCATGCACTTTCAATTGTCTTGAAGCGTAGGCAATAACTTTGCCTTTCTGCATAAGCACACACCCCATGCCAGTGTGCGAAGCATCACAATAAACCACAAAGTCTTCAATTCCATCCGGCAGTGTCAGTACTGGGGCGTTGCTCAACTTTTGCTTCAAGATATCAAAGGATTCTTGCTACTTAGGGCCCCAAACAAACTTAACCTTCTTCTTAGTTAAGGAGGTTAGGGGTGCAGCAATCCTTGAAATTTTTTCAATGAAACGCCTGTAATATCCTGCCAATCCCAGGAAGCTACGAATTTATGTAGGCGTCTTTGGCTCTTGCCAATTCATTACAGCTTCAACCTTAGCGGGATCCACCTGGATACCACGCTCACTAACCACGTGTCCAAGAAATTGGACTTCTCGTAGCCAAAATTCACACTTAGAGAATTTGGCATAGAGCTTCTCCTGATGTAGAAGTTTGAGAATACAACGAAGGTGTTTCTCATGGTCAGCTTTATTCTTTGAATAGATAAGAATGTCGTCGATGAAAACGATGACGAATTTATCCAAGTAAGGTTTGCAGACGCGATTCATGAGATCCATGAACGCAGCTGGTGCATTAGTGAGCCCAAAAGGCATCACTAGGAACTCGTAGTGACCGTAACGAGTCCTAAATGCAGTCTTGTGAACGTCTTCATCTTTAACCTTCAACTGATGGTAGCCCGACCTTAAATCAATCTTCGAGAAGTAGCTTGCCCCTTGAAGCTGATCGAACAAATCGTCGATCCTGGGCAAAGGATACCTATTCTTGATTGTGACTTTATTAAGCTCGCGATAGTCGATGCACAGACGCATCGACCCATCCTTCTTCTTGACGAACAGGATTGGCGCTCCCCAAGGAGACGAGCTAGGTCTAATGAAACCTTTAGCCAGCAATTCATCTAGTTGCGTCCTCAACTCCTTCATTTCTGTGGGTGCCAATCTGTATGGTGCTCTAGCAACTGGTGCTGCTCCGGGGATGATATCAATCCTGAATTCAACTTGTCTATCTGGTGGTAAACCAGGTAGATCTTCAGGAAACACTTCTGGGTATTCTGAGATGACAGGGATGTCTTCTATCTTCGGTTTAGGCTCATCAACGATCACTTGCGCCATGTAAATGACACACCCCTTCTTCAAACACTTGGAAGCCTTGAGCATAGTCACCTGCTCAGGCAGCCCATACTGGGTATCTCCCCGAATGGTAAGTGGTTCACCAGACGGAGTCTTTATTACCACTTGTTTCTTGTTACAGACAATTTGGGCCTGGTTATGAGATAACCAGTCCATACCCAGCACTATGTCAAAACCGGCCAACTTAAAGGGAAGTAGAGACAGAGGAAAAGAATGGTTCTTAATGGATATAACACATCCATCTAACACAGTGGAGACGGTTTCTAGGGTGCCATCTGCTAACTCCACCTCATAGTTCACTTTTAAGGTTTTGACAGGTAATTTCAACAATTCACAAAACTTATTGTCTACAAACGACTTATCAGCGCCTGAATCGAAAAGTACTCTAGCAAAGACGTCATTTACAAGGAAAGTACCTGTAATAACGTTGTCGTCTAGAACCGCTTCCTTTGCGTCCATTCTGAAAACTCTAGCATTAGTCTTCTTGGCCTCTTCAGGCTTCTTGTTGTATTTCGGGCAGTTGGTTTTAATGTGCCCCTTTTCATTGCAACAGTAGCACGTTGCGTCTTTTATCTTCTTGCAATCCAAGGTTTTGTGTTCCTTGGACTTGCACAAACCACAAGCAAAAGATTTTGACTCATTATTCGAGTTTGATCCGAGTCTGCACTTTCCAAAGTGTTGTTTCTTGCAAATGTTGCACTTAGGCTTCTCACCAGACCGGTGCCCATCTCTTTTTGACTCAGACCCCTTCTTGCTTTCACCGTTCCCACGGTGCTTCTTGCTCGACTTTCGTGAACCATCATCTTCACGCTTCCTCTTCTCAGCCTCCTTATTCCTCAGCGATCTCTGCCTGACCGCATCCAGAGTGAGGGATAAGGAAATGTCAGCTACTGATCTAAAAGTGGCTGGCCGAGAGGCTTTCACGCTAGCCTTGATTTCGAGGGCTAAACCACCGATAAAACGAGCTATTCGCTTTGGTTCCGGGGTTACTAAATATGGAACCAATCGAGACATAGTGTTGAAGCTCGTTAGGTAAGCTTGACAGTCGAAGTTTGTCATCACCAGGGATAGAAAATCAGATTCTATCTTCTCCACCTCATGCTGAGGGCAGTAATTTTCCCTGATAATGTCACACCCCCAAAATCCACCCGCGGAGTACCACCGCTTGGAGGCGTGACATGACCAGGATCAAGCCACCAATCATATTGAACATAAGTAAAATAGTAAAAGTCATACAACAATACGATAGGTGTTTCCATAACCAAATATAAACAAGTGTGCAGCGGAAGCATTTAATGTAAACCCAACATAAGTTATAAGTTCAAATATCGTCTACGATCCGTATCCCACAACGACCTGCTCCTTCCTGTGCAAGCTCCATATGTACCTAAGGTCCTGCAAGGCATGTAACAGAGAATCAACAACTAGTTGAGCGAGTTCACAGTAAATAAGTTCGTAATTGTAAGTTTGTTTCGTAACATGTGGCGCTACTAGGCCGATCGTATGTTCTATTAGTGGGGGCTTCCCATGTTGCATATACACTAGACTATTTGTAACCATAAGTGTTCTTCACAACCGAGAACAGTAGTACGTACATAGTTTACGTAGGCTTTACGTAAGTGTCCTTCACAACCGAGGACAGTATTGAGTATAAGTTCACGTAGGTTTTACGTGAGTATCCTTCACAACCGAGGATAGTATTGAGTATAAGTTCACGTAGGTTTTACGTGAGTATCCTTCACAACCGAGGATAGTATTGAGTATAAGTTCACGTAGGTTTTACGTGAGTATCCTTCACAACCGAGGATAGTATTGAGTATAAGTTCACGTAGGTTTTACGTGAGTATCCTTCACAACCGAGGATAGCGAGTAGCATAAGTATACGTAGGTTTTACGTATGTGTCCTTCACAACCGAGGACAATGGTATGGTAGTCTAGTATCAGTGTATGTACGAATCTATTCAACCTTATTCCTTCCATCCCATTCCCCAAACCCTGGGAATCCCATGCCTTAGTAAGGGTGTGAACTCACCTTGTTTTGCTCGGTATGCTAAGTGTATGCTCACAAGTAATCAATCGCGTCCCGTACTAACCGAGATGAAAGTTTGATCGCACCAAGGTTTCCGGTGGGTTCTAGTTCGCCGTCACACAGCAGAGAGTTCTCTAGGGTTTCTGGTTTGCTAAAATGTGTCAAATGGGATCATTCTACGCAATATAACAAGTCTAACAGTACTGGGCCCGAACTGGGCTTCGGCGTAATACTGGGCCGGCGAAACAGTCTGTTTCGTCGAGATGAGTTTGGCGAAACAGCCTTGTTTCGTCGAGTGTGTTCATGGCGAATCACAACTCTGTTTCGTCGAGTTGTTTCATATGTTCAGTAGTTTATGTTATTTCAAATACACTAAGTCTCATGCTATAATATCAACACATAACCAAGCAAACATAATACTTTTATTATCACACAAAGTGTATCGTTACAAATCAGACGAGTCAAACAACTAGACCGTCAAAGTCAACGTGCAATAAATGCGAATAAAGAATGTCGGAAACTCGAGTTGTCACATTATCCCCAACTTGAAAGAAATTTCGTCCCGAAATTTAGCATGCGGTTACTGAGGAAGCTAGGTAAGTTATCGTTTACTAGTTTCCCTGGGGTGTCACATCATTCCCCCGTTGAGTTGGAATTTCATTCCGAAATTCCGTAGTAGCTTCAGCCTCAGTAGTAGTTGCATTATTTTCGAACAACTGGGGATATTTGAGTTCCATTTGATCTTCGCGCTCCCAGGTGAACTCTGGGCCGCGACGGGAGTTCCAACGAACTCGTACAAGAGGTATTCTAGTGTTCTTGAGGACCTTAACATCCCGGTCCGTGATTTCAACTGGTTCTTCGACGAAATGCAACCGTTCGTCGATAGTGAGCTCCTTCAAAGGAACTACGTGGGTCTCATCTGACAGAAACTTCTTCAGATTCGACACGTGAAAGACGTTGTGAACTGCACTGAGTTCAGCTGGTAAGTTCAGTCTGTAGGCCACTTTGCCTATTTTCTCAATAACTTCGAAAGGTCCAACGTATCGTGGATTGAGTTTGCCGCGTTTGCCAAAACGAACCACACCCTTCCAGGGTGAAACTTTAAGTAGCGCTCGATCCCCAACCTGGAATTCGAGTAGTTTCCTGTCTTTATCAGCGTATACTTTCTGACGGTCACGAGCTGCCGCCATGCGTTGTCGTATTTGAGCAATCTTTTCAGTAGTATCAACTACCATTTCTGGACCTGTGATTTGACTTTCCCCCACCTCTGCCCAACAGAGAGGTGACCGGCACCTACGCCCGTACAATGCCTCGAATGGTGCAGCTTTAATGCTGGTGTGGTAGTTGTTGTTATACGAAAATTCCACGAGTGGCAGATGTTTCTCCCAACCATTGCCAAAGTCAATTACGCACGCCCGAAGCATGTCTTCTAGAGTTTGAATAGTGCGCTCAGACTGCCCATCTGTCTGAGGGTGATAAGCTGTGCTCATGTCTAAACGAGAGCCAAAAGATTTGTGCATTGCTTGCCACAGTTCTGAAGTAAAACGTGCGTCACGATCAGAGATGATGGAGGTGGGCACTCCGTGCCTCGAGACCACTTCTTTTAAGTAAATGTCTGCCAAGGTAGAGAACTTGTCTGTTTCTTTGATTGCTAAGAAGTGAGCAGACTTTGTGAGTCGATCTACGATCACCCAAATAGTATCATTTCCGCGCTGAGATCTAGGTAGGCCAGTAACAAAATCCATGGAAATTTGCTCCCATTTCCATTGTGGTATTTCAGGTTGTTGGAGTGGTCCTGACGGTTTCTGATATTCTGCCTTGACTCTCGCACAAGTCAAGCATTTGCTAACGTATGTGGCTATGTGGGCCTTCATGCTAGGCCACCAATATGTAGTTCTGAGGTCGTGGTACATCTTATCCGAACCAGGATGTACTGAGTAGCGAGACTTATGAGCTTCATCCATTACTAGCTCGCGTAGGTTGCCGTACAGTGGGACCCAAATGCGTCCTGTGACGTAGTAAGCACCATCTTCCTTCTGTTCTAAGCGTTGCCTTGAGCCGCATAGGGCTTCAGCCCTGACGTTGTCTGGTTTCAATGCTTCTATCTCTGATCCCGTCATCTTCATGTTAAAGAACTCCACTTCCAACTTGTGGATGGCATCATAACTACTGTATTCACGTTTGATCAGTTCCTTAAAATCATTCCATGGGGTGGCATTAGCAGCCGCCAGCCCCAGTATCGTAACTTGCGCGCTCCACCTAGTTTGCGCAGTACCTTCGAGAATATCAGTGGCATATTTCACCTTACGAGCCTCAGGTCATTCGCACATTTGAAGGCCGATTCGAGTGTCGCTGAAAGTAGTAGGACGACAGTCCATAAAAATCGTGTATGTGCACACAGGTGGCTGAGCGTGTTGACTTGTCGTGTGCGTAAGAGTAATCAAAATTAAGCACAAGTGTTGAGTTACGAGAGTAGGATCTAAGGATCCTAGAGTAAGTGGTGATGGCAGGTTACACCTCCTGCCTGGGCAGCTGCGAGTGCTGCAGTAACTTGTTCAGTGATCGAAGCCGCCAACTGGGCTTGAGTTAGGTTAACGCGTCCACACATGATCTTGACATCAAGGAGAACATGTGGGTGAGAGGTTCGCGAATAGTGCGAAGAGAGTGAGCACACAAGTATCCTCATGTAATAACAAATAGTGAGCAATGTAATCTAAGCATACCACGAGCAAAGTTCTATGTAGTTCTAGCAAGTAGTAAGGTAACATGAATAGTAGTACCTATGATGTTGAGTCTTGCACGTGGAGCGAAGCGTCGTTGTGGATCGTTGAGAGCACTGTTCTGGTTATAGTCTGGTTTTAATAAAAATGTTTTCCCCTTATTAAAACCGAGTTCTCTATAACCAATGGCTCTGATACCAATCTGTCACACCCCCAAAATCCACCCGCGGAGTACCACCGCTTGGAGGCGTGACATGACCAGGATCAAGCCACCAATCATATTGAACATAAGTAAAATAGTAAAAGTCATACAACAATACGATAGGTGTTTCCATAACCAAATATAAACAAGTGTGCAGCGGAAGCATTTAATGTAAACCCAACATAAGTTATAAGTTCAAATATCGTCTACGATCCGTATCCCACAACGACCTGCTCCTTCCTGTGCAAGCTCCATATGTACCTAAGGTCCTGCAAGGCATGTAACAGAGAATCAACAACTAGTTGAGCGAGTTCACAGTAAATAAGTTCGTAATTGTAAGTTTGTTTCGTAACATGTGGCGCTACTAGGCCGATCGTATGTTCTATTAGTGGGGGCTTCCCATGTTGCATATACACTAGACTATTTGTAACCATAAGTGTTCTTCACAACCGAGAACAGTAGTACGTACATAGTTTACGTAGGCTTTACGTAAGTGTCCTTCACAACCGAGGACAGTATTGAGTATAAGTTCACGTAGGTTTTACGTGAGTATCCTTCACAACCGAGGATAGTATTGAGTATAAGTTCACGTAGGTTTTACGTGAGTATCCTTCACAACCGAGGATAGTATTGAGTATAAGTTCACGTAGGTTTTACGTGAGTATCCTTCACAACCGAGGATAGTATTGAGTATAAGTTCACGTAGGTTTTACGTGAGTATCCTTCACAACCGAGGATAGCGAGTAGCATAAGTATACGTAGGTTTTACGTATGTGTCCTTCACAACCGAGGACAATGGTATGGTAGTCTAGTATCAGTGTATGTACGAATCTATTCAACCTTATTCCTTCCATCCCATTCCCCAAACCCTGGGAATCCCATGCCTTAGTAAGGGTGTGAACTCACCTTGTTTTGCTCGGTATGCTAAGTGTATGCTCACAAGTAATCAATCGCGTCCCGTACTAACCGAGATGAAAGTTTGATCGCACCAAGGTTTCCGGTGGGTTCTAGTTCGCCGTCACACAGCAGAGAGTTCTCTAGGGTTTCTGGTTTGCTAAAATGTGTCAAATGGGATCATTCTACGCAATATAACAAGTCTAACAGTACTGGGCCCGAACTGGGCTTCGGCGTAATACTGGGCCGGCGAAACAGTCTGTTTCGTCGAGATGAGTTTGGCGAAACAGCCTTGTTTCGTCGAGTGTGTTCATGGCGAATCACAACTCTGTTTCGTCGAGTTGTTTCATATGTTCAGTAGTTTATGTTATTTCAAATACACTAAGTCTCATGCTTTAATATCAACACATAACCAAGCAAACATAATACTTTTATTATCACACAAAGTGTATCGTTACAAATCAGACGAGTCAAACAACTAGACCGTCAAAGTCAACGTGCAATAAATGCGAATAAAGAATGTCGGAAACTCGAGTTGTCACAGATAAGGGCAACAAATTGATCCCACGACATATTGTACAATGGGATTTTTCCCGTGGCCTCAATCAGAGATCTCCACCATGCTAACGCTTCACCTTTAAAAGACTGTGACGCGAACTTGACCACGTCTCTCTCAGCATATCCGCTGATGTCTACAACCGTATCCATCTCATCCAGCTATGTCATACAGTCAATGGCTCCCTTCTCCCCAGTGAAATCTCGGGGCTTGCAAGAAACAAAATATTTATACGTGCAACCCTTGTCACGGGGCCCTTGACTACGTATAACCTGCTGAGATGGAGCACTGTGGTTCGAGGAGCGTCGATCATCATTTTTCTTCGGGTCTTCTTTCTTGGGCGGTGGCTTTGAAGGCTGTGTAGACTGGGTCCTACTACGAGTCTCACTGTACTCTTCATATTGCCTTTCCAAAGCCTGTGTAACAGTGCCGTCTATGATCGCTTTTTATTCAGCACCCGTTAACGTAATCTGGGCGTTCTCATTTTGCTCCACTGGATGGCTATTTATTTCATTTGAGTCAGCCATTTGAATTGAACTGTTGCAGAAAACAAGGACAATATTTTATTTGGGAGTTTATTATGGAATTACCCCTTAGGGTAATTCGTTAACCATGGTAAACAGAGACCATATTTGGTTAACTTATTAATCGTATTGATTTAGGATTTCAATTAAAATTTATCCTAATTATAAACAATAACAATATACATTAGCACATAAGGCTTAGTCACATGGACAATTTAGATTATAAGTTATGATTTTAGAGAATCAAGACTTTTAAGGTTTGAACCTAGTTCATTACCTTTATCAGACAGGGAGTCATAGCTACCACTGTCTTTTGGCTCATATGGAAGTGAGCAGGGCCCGTAGGCATCATATTACCACGTATGGTAAAATATGATCATCTTAATTGATGATTTAACCCATGATTCAGAGATCATTAATTTGGGTTTGGAATCTTCTAAAGGATCCTTATACATATAAAATGACATGTGATTTTAACGAATCACGTCTGCCAGGAGTGTTAACATGTTTTAAGATGTTAACAGGGATTTGAATCTTTTAAACAGGTCTTACCATCTTGGCCCGGTCTTATATTTGACACGAGGCTAGGTTTCACACTTTCAGACTCTTAATTAAATAATTACATAGGCAGATTAATTTAAAAGGAATGATTTTAATTTATTTATTTCATTTATAAATTATTTATGCGCAAAATGGCAAACATGAAAGTTATAAAACAAACATTCCATTGATTTATTTAAATTATTATACACTGCCCTAAACGGGTCTTTTCAAATAACAAACTTACCTTCGCAGGGGTCAAACAAGTACTTACCCACGCAGGGGCTTAATAACACACATGCCCACGCAGGGGCTTAATAACATAATTGTCCACGCAGGGACTTTCACATACAATATACCCTTGTAGGGGTTTATGGAAAGATAGGCCCACGCAGGGGCTCAAAGCAAACATACCAACACACATACCCACATAGGGGCTTAACAACCAAATACACCCACGCAGGGGCTTATACAGAAAATGGAAGGATTCAATGATCCTTCTTGTTCTTCCCTTTGATCAATCCTACTAATCCTTGGAAGAAAGTCTGTCTCTCCCTACGGTCCCTGTGCACTTCCCGTTCCACCTGATCCAGCCTCTGAAGGAGTTCCTCATGCTCAGGTGGGGAGAACCTAGGCGGCTGCGATTGAGTCCGTATGATAGGCCTAGGTGGTATCTGGTACCCTTGTGTTGGGTACCCAACTCCCCATGGAGCTCCGTATGGTCCTTCCGGGTGCAGGGCATTGTAGTTGGCTGCCACCAAGTAAGGGTCGGCCTCTGCGTACCCATAGTTGTTGTGCACCTGACCTCCTATGCCTCGGTGGTGGCGGAGGCACCTGAATAACTGGTGGTGGTGGAGGCGGTGGCGTAACTGCCACAAATCGGTGATCCCCAGAGGAATCTTGATGATGCTGCTGCGGCTGCTGCTGCTCATGAGGCGACGAGTGGTGAGAAGGTGTATAATACCACTCGTGCTGAGTGAACAAGGCTTGAAAGCTATCCGGACCAACATAGGGCGATCCGTGGAATGAAGATCCATCGGAGATCTCTATCGGGTGGTTCGGAGTACCACTCGCCGGCATGACGGGGTCCGTATCCTCGTCCATGTCATCTGCGTTATCTCCCGAGAAATGGTCATCTGGACCCAGTGGGTTAAAACCCACGGGTTCTGGTAAGTAGTTGGCCGGATTAAACCGGCCCCTGAACACTGGTGTAGGGTCTCCATAAGAATGATGGGACAAAGATCTCTGCAGCGGTATGTAGGAAGGCAGAGGGTTGTTGGGTTCGTCTTCCGAATGCGGTCCGTACGAATTTTGGACCGGAGGTGTAGAGCTGTGCGAAACGGATCGTCTCGCCGGCTCGAACAGGTTCCTCCTGTTCTGACGTGGATCGTCACTCTCCGTAACAGATGGAGCTCGTACATTGGACGGTCCCGCTTCATTGTCGTTGGGGGCGGTGATCGGCCCCTTTCCTCGTCCTCGTCTACGGAAAAATCTTGGAGGCATTTTGATATTCCTGTCAATAAAGCATAAGATAACAATAACAAAATATAAAATTTAAAGGACAAAACAAAACCCGAATAAGGTGGAATTTGTCCTATGTTATATGTCTAGACTCGAAAGTTTAGATGTGTGCAATTGTGTAACTGAAATTAAACACAAAAGGCTAGTGTTTAATTCACTCAGAGTTGGCTCTGATACCAACCTGTCACACCCCGATTTCCACATGTCACCGGTGGGCCCGGTGGGGGAGTATCGTGACGTCATGGGTGGCAACGTAGTAGTCAAACAACATAATATCAATATGCACAGCGGAAGCAAATTTAAAAAGATATAATACAACCGAATTTAATTATCGTAATATCAAGTATCACAACGTTCAGATGTTTATCCACAGAACGGATCGAAATAAAATATGAAACAATGGTTCAACAGACTTCAGGCATCCTAAGCTTGCGAGACTTTTTATTGATGCTAAGGAGACAATCCAGCCAATTTCGTTTAGTACCTGCATTCAGTCTTTTTGGGAAAAATACGTCAGTTTACACTGGTAAATACAATCAACTGACTCATTTTGAAAAAATGATTTAAAATTGGTTTGGATGCACATGGCATAAACATTTTTATAACTTGGGAGAATTATTTAATATTATAATCTTGTGAACGAATTACATATTACTTGTGCGTTCAGTAGCCCGGATCTTGTCCGGGTTAAAGATCAATAGACACACCACATCATAGAGTTATACACCGACAGGTGTACGCCTACACCCCGTGCTCAGGTCGTGGCCATCTCGTAAGATGATGCCAAGGATATCCGGGACATGGTCATTAACCCCCCAAAGGCTTTAAGTAACAAGACTGTTTAAACGAGCCGATCAAATTATTCAACTACCCACTTAATGGTGGAGATTTGATGCCCGATCAAGCGGTATGCTATATACCGTAACCCAAGCCCGTATAGGGAAAATAAGTTAAAAGTATTTACCTGAGCAAGTATTAATCACAATAAGCAAAATGCACGTAGCTTTTACTGGTTCTCCTAATCTGGAACGAAGGTTTAATATAAGCTATTAGAATCCTAACGGGTCTTTAATTAAGCTTAAGCTTAGACCGGCTAGTTTCAAGATACGGTGCGTACGCACGATTAAGCGAAGACCGGATAGAATGTGATTTAGACCCGACAAGTTTGAAGACTTGTTTAATATGGGTTTATTATTCACATTCTGGATTTTGAGATTAAACCGATAAGGTTTGACCCGTTTCGGCTAATCTATGTGAACTTGTTACATAAACCGAACCGAACGCGAAATAAGCGTAACGGGTATCCGTAAGAGCCATATACAGGTTTCCTACGTTAATATGCTTCAAATATGTTGTGACATCAGTAAGATATCTTTCATTATGCCCGAAACGTGTTTAAACACAAACTAGGCCCCGTAGGGGTAGTTTGGTTATTTAAAAGTTTATAAAAGAGTTTAAGTAACAATCTGAGTTACAGGTCTGATGTAATCAGCAAAAATACATAATTTTCTAAGTTATATTAGTAGGATAAATTATTTATGTGAAATTTATCATTTATAGCCAACTATGCACCGTAGGGGCATTTTGGTAATTTCACATAAGCCGAAAAGCTCAAAACCGGAGTCTGAGTTAATCAACCTTTGCTTACTGCTAAAATATTCTAATTTGCCTAAAATATCAGTAGGTATCAACCCGGGTATGTTCAATATGATTCTAAAACATACTATTTGTTAAAACGCTAAATAAGGCGATTAAAGGCCATTTCCGGGTTCGATACTTAAATCTGATATTTTTATATTTCCAGAAGGCTTAAAATAATTTATTTATCATATGTGATCAGTAGCAAAAGGTTTGGAGTCGTTTAGATATGTAAAACTCATTTTATGGCCCGTAAGGGCAAAACCGACAATTACCGGATTAAGCCTACGACTACTAGTTATGCTCAGCCTAAAATTAATTAAAAATCTTTAAAAATCCCAAAATAATATATTACATCAGTGGGTATTAAGTTTGATATCAAAAAGTAGGCTTAACTAGGCTATACGCTAATTACGCCATTTTTTTTAACATAAAGCTTTAAATTTGCGATAATGAGCATAACTCCTAATCTACAAGTCAAACTGATGTCAAACTTTGCATACAAGTTTATATATCAGTAATCAAGGTTTCTAAACTTTTACATTTTCATAAATCACGTTTTAAGATAATAAGGGCATAACGGTCAACATATGAGCAATTGACGGAAACATGCATATTAATTGGATAACTAATGAACCAAGGTGCATAATCACAGAGGGTTGTTCTAACATGTAACCTAGTCCAATTAAAGCTCTGAGGCATTTCTAAACCATGCCTAAACGGGTCATAACTGAAAGTCAAAGTGAAAGTCAAACTATGCGACTTTCGGTTCCGAACCGGGTCTAAACAGGAAATTGTCGGGTTGAACATGTTTAGACATGTTCTTACACTTATCACTAAGTTATAACAATGATCAAACAGGTTGTATATGGTCTATAATGTTAATTATGCAAAAATGACATTTTAAGCTTCCTGTTGACTTTTTCTAAACTAGTTTGACCCGACTTTTGACCTGGTTAGAGTGGTGATCAGGGGAAACCCTTTTGAGGTTTTATTACCCACATAAATACCAAGCTATAACTACTTTTAATTCGAGATATGACTGAGCCATTGTTGACTAATCTCGAAGTCAAACCGTAATTACGACGGTTTGACTTTTAGCTAATTAAACAAGCTAAACTCAAATAAAGAAGGACTAGCAGACTTACAAGAGTCCTATGCACGACTTATGATCAGTTGGACCTGCTTGAGAGCTCCAGAATTGATCAGCTTGCAAGAAAATGGTGTGAAGAGCAAGTGTTGCAACTAAGGCCTTATATAGTGGTTTAATCCACCATAACATGTTGACAACAAAGTCTAGGACACACCACAACCTTCCAACATGTGTCCTAGTGCTCTAAGACTGTTTAGGGGTCGCCCACATAGCATTAATGTCGTTAAAAGATCGGTTCTCCGCGTTTAAAGGCAACTGCCCCGCTTTTCTGCTTCTGGGCGCCTGACGCGGCCTGCCTCCCGATTCAGCAAAACCCAAGCGGCCGCATGGCCCTTAAAATCAGAATTTTATATTTTCTTTGTTTAGCAACTTGACCTTTGGCTTCACGAAGGGGCAACTAAGGTTATTTCTTGCATTTTGACCCCCTTAAATTTACCCACAAGGGCTTTAGGACTTATAACCACTTTGCCAAGTCCCTGAACACTTCCGGTTAACCCGAAAAGTCTTAACTTTCAACGTTTGCACTTTAACCCCTCGCACACGAATTTGATCATAACTTTCTCATACGATAACGAAACTTTATGAAATTTATATCATGCATTCTAGTGAGCATATTTAACATTTACAAAGCTTCGGGTTTGTCAAAAGGTCACTCAGAGGTATATCTTTAAAGATGTTGACACATTTAACCCCTGTAGTTTGTAATCTCTCACTTTTTGCTTCGTATGATCCATGATTTATTCGTTTGATGTTATAAACATCATGTAGGGTTATTATGAAGTATATTTATTCACTGTTGACATTCAGAACCCGTAAAATCACATACTTTCCATGTTTGTCAACTTTAGTCCTTTTATAACATTCTTTCACACGTTCAAACTTTATGACACGTGTCAACACATTATAGGACGTGAATTTTCGAGGTGTTACACTATGGATGTAACGGTAAAGCGGGTCCCTCATCTTAGTGCTCTTAGTGTTGCTTGGGTTGTAGTGCCCTTCTCCAATTTGAGCCCAAGCGACTTGGCGCTCGTTTTCATCCAACTCTCGCACCCCTCCGGTGCTTTCTTCATTACCCGCATCTTCCTCCGCATACAACCCAACTATCGACCCAAACTGTGCCATCGAAATCGAGTATTTGGTCCCCCCACATCGGAACGCTACCCCATCATTGTCAAATGGGTCGCACCTTGAATTGAACACGAACGTGCTATAGAATTCCAAAGTATATTCGGGGACCGAGCGAAGGCGAGTAGTAAGGGCGACTCTCAGCGGCCCGGTGACTAGGTTGTTGAAGCGGTCAAGTTGGTTCACTAATGTCATCAGATCCGTGCACAGTTGTCTTGGGTATTCCTCCGGTCGGGTTCGAAGCATGTCGTATCTAGCCATAGTATTTTGCTCACTTGCGTTGAACCTTGTGAATTTCTTCGACATTTGAAAGAATACAACAAAAGTTAGCATGAAACAGTTGAAATTTCGGAGAAAACTGAAAACAGTTTGCTGGACACGGCCCCATGTTCAGCGGACACGACCCCATGTCTAGGCGTCTGTTACTCAAAATCTTCATTTTTCAACCCGGTCCCGAAAACTTGAAAATTTTTGGTCCAATAGGTGCGGTTTCCCCCGAAAATAAAACCCTAAGTGCCGTTTTTCCCAAAACAAACCGTTTACCCCTTCAATTTTATCTTTTTCGGTTCAAAAACAAGGGTTTGAGGTTTTTGTGAGAAATCGAGCAAATCTATGAACAATACCAGTGGATTTACTTCCTATAACACTAATCTAAACTAATGCTAACAGATTTATGCAAAAATTTGAGGTTCGATCCGAATGAAGTTCAAGAACCCTAGATTTTTCCCCAAATTTTCTGATGTTTTAACTACATGCAAATGCTTAATCTAACTACTAATGATGATAGAATCATACCTTGATGTTGTTAGAAGTAGAGGAGACGTCGAAAATCTGCGGAAAATCGCTTGAACCAGAGCGTTTTTGGGGAAACGGGGCGTGTGGAAATGAAGAAACTGTTTGGAAAAATGGGTTTTATCCCGACAGTCGCGCGGACACGGCCCCGTGTCGCGTGGACATGGCCTCGTGCCGAGCAATTATTATTATTATTTTTTTAAGTGCTCGTGTGAGTGCCCTTGTTTCCCAAAAACTTGGTTAGAAAACTTACCGATTTAGATGTCAACCCATTCGTTCGTAACTTACCAGGTATGATGTTGATGCTTTTATTCTTCGACCGTTTGAAGCGAGATTTCTTCCTCTTCATCCTCAATAAATCCTTGATAGAGTTTCAGCCGTTGGCCATTGACTTTGAATGGAATTCCATTCCGAGATTTAATTTCTACTGCACCGTGTGGGAAAATATGGGTGATGGAAAAAGGTCCTGACCACCTAGACTTTAATTTACGAGGAAATAATCGAGGTCGTGAATTAAACAAAAGAACTTGGTCTCCTACTCGAAATTCATTAGGTTTAATATGTTTGTCATGCAAGTTTTTCATTCTTTCCTTATAAATTTCGGAGTTTGAGTATGCATAATTCCTAAGTTCGTCTAATTCATTTAACTGACAAAATCGATTTCTACCGGCAAATTCTAAATCTAAGTTTACATTTTTAATTGCCCAGTAGGCTTTGTGTGCAATTTCTACTGGCAAATGACAGCTTTTCTATAGACGAGCTTATATGGGGTTGTACCTATTGTTGTTTTATAAGCAGTTCGAAAAGCCCATAAAGCATCATCTAATTTATCGGCCCATTCCTTTTTATTTAACCCTACGGTTTTTTCAAGTATTCGTTTTAAACCTCTATTAGTCACTTCGGCTTGTCCGTTTGTTTGAGGGTAATATGCTGTTGAGATCCGATGATAGACCCCATATCTTGTTAAGATTTTTTCGAGTTGATGGTTACAAAAATGGGTACCTCTATCACTTATCAATGCTTTAGGTGTACCAAAACGAGAGAATAATTTTTTCAGAAATCTTACCACGTTTCTTCCATCGTTTGTTGGAAGTGCCTCGGCCTCGGCCCATTTAGACAAGTAATCTACTGCCACAAGCATATATTTGTTTCCTTTTGACGGTGGGAAAGGTCCCATAAAGTCGAGTTCCCACACATCAAAAATTTCACAAACAAGAATGCCATTTTGGGGCATTTCGTTTTTGGAAGAAATATTACCTGTTCTTTGGCAAGCATCACATGTCTTGACAAGACTTTGGGCGTCTTTGTAAATGGTTGGCCAATAAAACCCTAAATCAAATACCTTTCGTGCGGTACTAGCGGCACCATGATGTCCTCCGTATGGACCTTCATGACAATGGCGGAGAATTCTTCGTGCTTCGCTACCATGTACGCATCGTCGGATGAGTTGGTCGGCACACATTTTGAAAAGGTAAGGGTCATCCCAAAAACAATGCTTCACATTAGCAAAGAATTTTTTTCTTTGATGATGTGGCCAACCTTTTGCGACTATACCACTAGCTAAGTAGTTAGCATAGTCGGCGTACCATGGTTCTTCTTTGTACTCCACCATTTCTAGGGACTCTGTCGGAAATTTTTCGTTGATTTGCTCGTCCCTGGTTGCCTCCAAAGCTGGGTCTTCTAAGCGTGAAAGATGATCTGCTGCGGTGTTTTCAGCTCCTCTTTTGTCTTTGATTTCAATATCAAATTCTTGGAGGAGTAAAATCCACCGAATCAAACGTGGTTTTGCGTCCTGCTTTTTGAAGAGATATCGAATGGCTGGATGATCTGTATAGACTATAGTTTTGGAAAGAACAAGATAAGAACGAAATTTATCAAAAGCAAATACCACAACTAGTAACTCTTTTTCAGTTGTTGTGTAATTTTCTTGTGCATCGTTAAGTGTTTTACTAGCATAATAAATTGGGTGAAAATGCTTTACTTTTCTTTGTCCCAAGACAACTCCAACTGCAAAGTCACTTGCATCACACATGATTTCGAAAGGAAATTTCCAATCAGGCGCTATCATGATAGGTGCATTGACTAGTATTTCCTTTAGGGTTAGAAATGCTTGATTGCAATCCTTGTCAAAGATGAAAGGAGCATCTTTTTAATGTATATTTTAAGCCCTTTTTACACGTTAGTCAAGTTTTAATGTATATTTTAAGCCATTTTTTACACGTTAGTCCCCGGAAACGGCGCCAAAAACTTGATGTGTGCGTGAGTGTTATTATATTTTAATGTATATTTTAAGCCCTTTTTACACGTTAGTCAAGTTTTAAATTTATAAAACACGATATTTACTAACACCAAACACATATATGGGCAAGTGCACCCATCGTGAGCGTAGTATAGTGTTGGTAAGATACCGAGGTCATCCAATGACACAAGAGCTTTTAGTACCGGTTTATCCTCAACGTCTAATCAAATCAAAAGTTAGAAAAAGGTTTTAAATAAAAACTAACTAAGATGCTGAAAAATAAAATAAAAATAAAAACAGATAGACAAGATGAATCACCTGGCTCCGACTCGTGTATAGTGTAACCTTTGATTATTTCCGTACTTTTGCACTTTTTAAGAGATTATCTTAGTTATTGTAGTAGGCCCCTCTTTCGAAGGTGACGTTACCCTCAACCCAGTAGTTTGAGTCAGCAAGGATACAATCCTAAAGGGTCGGATTATTGAAAGATAATTAATTAAGTTATTAATGCATATTATGGTAGGCCCCTCTTTTGAAGGTGACGTTACCCTCGGCTAAGTAGTCTGAGTCAGCAGGGATACAGTCCTAAGTAGGCGGGTTAAAGTATTAATATTAGCTTACATACGAGGGGATCAAAGAGTTTGGACGTCTGCCATCCAATACCGGTGGGTATTGAAGGAGGTCCTACTAAATTTGACCCAGGTCCTTGCAGGATCTATACACTGAACAAGGCAAGACTCTTACCAAACCGTTCCCTTAACCCCCGACCAGGTAGCCAACATATCTCCATATAGACCGTGGAGATATGAATGGTGAAAATATTTTATTTTATATAGACAGTAAAATAATGCCAAGACACCACGGACAAACAATAAGGAAGAATCACCTTAAACATAAGAAACTAGTTATTAAAGTCATTAATACATAACCAAGTAAAAAGTGCGAAAAGATTAAAAATAAAAAGTATTACACCAGACACTTGTTTTCACCAAGTGATGTAAGAGACTTAGGCAAACATGGCCTTTGATTGTCAAGAACTCTTACGATCAATCTTGGATCCCGAGACGACTCACACACTCTATGATGGACAATGGATGATGGTGGTGGATGATGGTGTTGTGATGGTGTTGTGATGGTGGTGGGTGGTGGGTGAAGTGTGAGAGAGGTGGTGTGCCAAGGGATGGTTTGCAAATGAGCCAAACACCCCTATTTATAGGCTGAACAGGAGCTCGGGCACGACCCCGTGTCCATCATCTTCTCTTTCTTCATTAATTGCAGTTTGTCTTCATTAGTTGACCACGCCCCCGTGTCCGCTGGGCACGCCCCCGTATGCAGAAGCATATCTGTACTATCAAGATTTGCCTGGATTCTGCGAATCTTATAGTTGACCACGGCCCCGTGTCCGCTGAGCACGGCCCCGTGGTGGGCGATAGAAGCTTCTATAGCTTTGTCTTTTATGCTGGCACTTGGGCACGCCCCCGTGTTCACTGAGCACGGGGCGTGTTCAGCCTTCTGTTCTCTTGTTTTGCTTGGGAAGATGCTGTCGGGGAGGTCGGGCATGCCACGTTTGTTTCTTTTCTTGTATTTATGTTAGCTTTAGCTGCCTTTTTGCTTCTTTTCTTCATTTGAGCTCATTTAATCCTGAAAATACAAAAGGAAGATAAAAGCACACTTTTTCCAACATTAGTACTAAAAAAGGGTTAGTTTTATGCCACAATTGATGTAATTTATATGTTGCATTTTGTGCACATCAAAGAACTAAACAGAAAAGTCGGCATCATCAGTGAAAACAATTACAAGCAAACCTGGAGCAACATCGGATTGCTTGATGAAGTCCTCCACTCTCCTCCATTAGACTTCAAGAACAACGCAGAAGTGTTTATCACACAACTGCTGAAACAAGATCAGAAAATTTGTGACATGTTATCCGATCTGCAAAACAAAAGAAAGAATGAAATCGCGTGGAAGAAGGCGAGAGTCATCGAAATCCTAGGAAGTGTTAGCTGTTGCGTGTAATATTTTATGCATATTTGAGTCTTTAATCTTTCTTTATATTTAATTTAATAAAATCAATATCCATATTAGTGTATTCTTAAATTTGAGTGTTCATAAAAATTATCAACACTTGTTTCTTCATAATCAATTTAAATAAGTATAACTACAGGTCTACAGTAAAAAAATTAAGCTACAAACATAACATGCAGCTCTTCCATCAAAGAAGCTAGCACATGGTTAACCGCAGATGGTTGGTTAGGGTTATCTTTGACGGTCAGGGCTATTAGAGTTACAGAGTTCCAAAAGAGAATACAAACTAAAATATAAAGGGAAAGTTAGAGTAAATCAGAGCAACCTACAAAATCATAAAACTATGGTGTGAATTGTGATGATAATCAGCAAGAGAATCAGTCGATTTTAGGGTTTAATCGACGTATGAGGAGAAGAATGAGTTGGGAGCTCTGGATTT
Source organism: Helianthus tuberosus (assembly GCA_030545235.1). Taxonomy (NCBI): domain Eukaryota; kingdom Viridiplantae; phylum Streptophyta; class Magnoliopsida; order Asterales; family Asteraceae; genus Helianthus; species Helianthus tuberosus. The sequence goes on along the minus strand of CM060365.1, from coordinate 93,001,985 downwards.
GAAAGAGAGAGATGGATTGAAATTATGGTTTGAATCTTGGATGTGGAGCATAAATCATGTATTAGACAAACATTGTTGGAAAGCCAATCTGATTGCCACGTCAACATTGTGATGTCAACTCTAATTCTCCTTTTATAGAAAGTATAAATTGTGACACGTACTTTTACATATACTTCGATAATTATTTATTTAAAAGCAACCAAGTCAAACATAATTATATTTTTTTTTTATTTTCATCTTGACGAACCGAATCAATACTGTCCGAAGCAGGCTCAGTACCAATGTTCGCTTCTATGGTTTTCTCATCATTTCTACCAATGGCATAACAAGCCGAACCGATTTCAACCGAATAAAATGTCTTATCTAAACTGATACCAATGTTCGTTTTTATACATACTTTCGATCGATATATCCCGTTTACTTGCTATACTGAACGCCGATGTCATATCGATAATGTAACAAACTGAACCGATATTTTTTAGCCGATACCTTTTTCCGGTAAGTGGTCATCATAAATCACGATCACCAACTTTTTCGGCCGTCAGTTTACCAAAAATCATCCAATCAATTCTACAGAATAGAGGCAGATCGAGATAACCCATATCGACAAATACACACAAAATAAAATCGATCTCATTAACATATCTAAAACATATTATTATAATTCACGGTTGCTTATTTTGCGTATAAATATAATCAAGATGAGCAACCAGTGTTCTTCTCATCAAACACTCTTCTTCTTCTTCTTCTTCATCTCTGCAATTTAATTCCACATAAGCTTTATTTATCTCTTCATCCTTCAATAGTTAAAAAAATAAGAAAAAAAATCAATAATTTAGCGATTATAATTAATTTATCAAATAGAAATAATAATAATAAAATACCGAGTGATGAGTTTCAACCGGAGTGATGGTACGAAGGGGCGGTGGAACACGTGCGACGGCGTACGATAAGGAAGAAAGGAGGAGAAGGGCTATTGTGCACAGGGTGGTAAGTTTAATGGGTTTAGACATGTTTTGATGGTGGAAAAAGGTGAGGTGGAGTGGTGTTGAGTATGGGTTTATAGAGAGAGGTAAAGGAGGGTGATGGTAAGGGGCAGATTGGTAATTTAAGAAATAAAAGATCTGGAAAAGAGAAAAGTTAGAGTTGAGTTGATTTGGTGAGAAACCCTAGAAAGATGCTTAGCCCCTCGTCGTCTTTTGGTTTTCTCAATTTAAAGTGTGGTCATGTGTTTCTTTTCATTGATTTATGGGGAGCTTAATTGATGTTATTGAAGTCAAACTTGGTATTTAAGATGGTTATTAATGTTAATTATTGAATTTCTTTTTTTTAACGGCCAACAGAATCAATCTTGAGCACTCTCGGGGTACCCACTAGACAAACGGAGTACTACGAGAGTAACCCGGGTCCACCACCAACTCCGGGGAAAACCCAGTAACTCACCCGCCCGTATGCACGACACTGAAATTACCAGTAAAACCCGTTTGGCTCAAAGATCTAACCCAGGTTTCCCTTGGTCTCCAATCATTGCCCACCAGTGCCTCACACCAAGTAAGAGTTGAACATGTATCTCTCAAGAGAAATGCAAGCCCTCCACCACTTAATCTAGAGATCATTGACATTATTGAATTTCCATATGTTATTATTGAATTTCTATCTTATTAATGAGTTTCTATTTTTAAATGTGTTTGAAAATTGGGACGGCCTTGTTTGAGAAACGAAAACAAGAGAAAGTGTAACCATGTACAAGTGTAGAAAATATTACGCAAATTTTCTTTTTCGAGTTCAAAGGCCTTATAGAAGCTCATATATTTTTGCAATTAGGGAAGAAAGCTAAGAAGATTATTAAAGGTATCATTATAATATGTTGATGCATTTGAAAAGAAAGAAATGAAGAGGTTTTCAAAACATTAAGCGCGACCCGCAAGGTATTTTAGAAGAGGTTAAATCTAGAGGGTTTGGGTGGTTGATTGGGCACAAAGTTTTAGTAAGAGGAAATAAATTAAAAAAAAAAATAAGAGCTTGGTGGTGGAAACAAAATTTGAACTTGAGACCTCAACATTATCTTGAGATGGTTTGTTTTCCACTCCACCACCAAGATTTTTATATGTAATAAATGAATGCATATTTTAAATACATCATTTAAAAAAAAGGGTAGATGCACGATACACCTGACCGCGAAAAGGATCCCCCTTCCCAAGCTAGCGACCCAGCAACGCTGCCTGGCGGTTAATACCCTACCGGGTGGGCATTTTGGTTGAACCAGGGCTCGAACCTGCCCACACCAGTTTGTAACGGGTGCTGGTGCCCACTGGGACACCCCAAGTGGTTTAAATATAAAAGCTTATAAACCTTTTTGGGCCCATTGAAAGTTTAGGCCTCGAGCGACGGCACATGCTAGCCGGCCAAAGAGCTGGCTGTGTGTCATCCTTATGTAATTTTTTTATAGTTAGTGAGAGTATTATTAAGAAAAAAATGATGTTTTAATTAAAAAAAAAGTTAACATTATATACACAGCACACCTCCACCAACAGAGGCAGCCACCCAAACAACAAAAGCAACCGGTTACATTACATCAAAAGAACACCATTTATCCCAAGTAATCTCTCTAGTTTTGGATCTATTCCTATACCACAAATGTTGATCAGTTCGGATTTAGACATAATGGAAAACATGCAAATAACATATCTTTGATTGCAAACAGGACAACAGAGAATCCAGATGGAGCAGCAATAAAGTTTGACATGATTGTCAGCTTGATCTGTGTAACAACCCTCATTAAAAGTCCTATTTATTTTATCCAATAGGAAACCCTAATTGTGACACCCAAGTGATTCTGCACAAACCCTAAAATTTTCAGAACAATCAGAATCAGGATCAGGGCCCCTAAAACTCAGGGGGGGGGATATTCCCACTTGACGATTATCTTTATATCTCGTTGTCAAATTCGAATTTTAATATTCCGTCGACTCAGCAAGCCTACACCAACACGTGGCTACCCTATAGTGAAAATGTGTCCCTTACGGACCGTAAGGGATAAGTCTTACGGTCCGTAAGCCTGTCAAAATTCGTATATAAATAGCAGACTTTGGGACTTGATTTCTGGCGTTCGTTCGACAATCAAATTCAAATTATACTCCGAGTTATAGTAGAAACAATCTCAAAATCACTAATTAGTATAGCGGGGTGCTGCTACGATACAGGGTATTAACTCGATCGCTGCTACGATTCAATGTCCGATCGATTGAAACTATCCGATGGATGTTTTAGTACTATCCTTTGTCATTTGTCGTGATTCCGACAGGATGTTTGAGTACCATCCGAATACGGGGAATACTCTGTCATTCGTTGTGAATCCGATGGATGTTTAAGTGATTGCACTTTGTCATTCGTTGTGAAGGTTTAATCTCGTGAGTTATCGTAAATGCTGTATTAAGTTACTTACCTAGTTCGTGTGCACTAGGTTACAAGGCTAAATCAATAGGCTAAGTTCGTTGTGAATTCGATGGATGTTTAAGTGATTGCACTTTGTCATTCGTTGTGAGGGTTTAATCTCGTGAGTTATCGTAAATGCTGTATTAAGTTACTTACCTAGTTCGTGTGCACTAGGTTACAAGGCTAAATCAATAGGCTAAGCTCTGCCTGTATAAATCTGCAATATATCAAGGCTTATCTGTAGACTAAACTTTGACCGTATGAATCTGCATGCTTATAATGTGAGTCATTCTCTTTTTATCAAATTACTTTCAAAATCATGTTTATTTTCAAAGTTATAATTACGGGGATTAAGTCTTTGTAATCACCAAGTTACAGCCGGTATGTGGGGTTTTGTATACATTACTTGATAATCGTCACCATTGGGGCACCCAATGGGGGATATGACCATAGTCACAGATCCGGTCGAGTGACAAATACCGTGGGTAGTTGGTTCGATATCAGAAACATTGTAATCTCTCTTAATACTGTAAATTATAACAAACGTGTCGTTTTAGTAAAAAGAATGATTCACTCAGTATTTCCCGCTGACAAAACCTTTTTCAAACATGTTTCAGGTAATTACAGTAGATTGGAGTAAGAGATGGATACGACACTGAAAGGCTTCAAGAAGTGGCTTATTTTATTAATTAAATCAAATTAAGAAATATTGTTTTATGTAATCAAATTTATCTTTATTAAAGCTACCATTGTAAAACATGGGTTTATCCCATCTATTTAATAAATAAAATCCGGTGTTTTCTAAACTCTGATATTTTTCCTAACTCACGGTCCTGATGAAATTTCCGCTGCGATATTTTTCAAAATAATCACCGGTACCACTGGGCTGCTCACGGCTCTCGATTCCGTCCAGGGTGGGTCGGGGGTCGTGACAATCTGGTTCCTCCTTAGGGTGCAATCTAATGATGGTGATGATGAAAACCGAATAGGGTGTTCGGTTATAGGAGAGGAGGCGATTTGATGTTATGATAATTAGGTAATGTGTCTAAGTGTGTAACCTTTTAACCTCTACATAAGTCTCCTTATATAAGCACCCAAGAGGAAACCCTAATTAGTTAATAATGGTAATAAGGCCCATCAACAATTACCAACTAATGATTTAATAGGTTGTTATATATTTTGATCTATTATTATATAAATGATTATAATGGCCATATATAAACAAATATATTATTTATTTATTCTTACATTCTCCCACTTGGCCGAGTAATCATTTATTATGAGCATTAGATAAGCCTGATCAGGAGTTAACATTCATTTTAGCCTTAAACAAGAACTATAGCGGAGAAATACAATCGTTGAATCATTATGCGACTCAGGACCCCCATTAGTCATACTATAGCCTTAATTTAAAACCTAATCGTTATGATCAAAATACGCATATTATGTCTGCTTGACATATTCTTAGAGACATACAAAATCAAACTGATGAGGAAACTTAACTAATACTTAGTCATTCATAGTACGATATGCAATTGCGCACGGCCATCAATTAATAGTCGTCTATGAGCTCTCTTAATAAGACTTATGGGTAATAGCCCTTCAGTTATAGGATCCTTAAGCATATCATGATTGTATTCGATACAAAGCTTAGTTTCCTCAATTCGTTCATAAACGAAAAATTAATTGCGTATTGAAATTTAATGCAGCGCCTCTTGAACTGTTACTGTTCAAGGAGTCATAGTAGCTAACTTTATCACACTAAGTCTTCAAAACATTAATTATATGGAGTTAATAAACTTATGAGTCCACTAATAAATTTCCACCAACATTTATTGACTATATTATGTCGTTATAACTTAGGTTGTTGATATCAGTCCATTATGACTCCTCCATGAGATAGGTTTTGTCTGCTGACATAAAGATATACCCGAAATAACATTTTGTCATATTTGAACATTACAAAGTTAAAGTAATAAACCGGTTTGAGTTCTCACTTCTTCTCAAATTGTAGCCTCTCGTTTCTTTTAAAGATATTGTAATACTCCATTAGATGTTTCTCATTAATCTAGACATATCTAGTGTGTTGCAATGTGAGTAATATCTAAACGAGTAAAGACTTGAACTTTCATAAGGCTTCTAATTAATGAAGCTTAAGGAAATAATCTCATTTATCCTATTATCCTCTAAAGGAGAGCAGTATTTTTGTTACATATGTAAGGACCCATTTAATGTTAAACTTATGGAATGGGACTAATGTCCCATTGGATCTATCTCAGTATGTTATGATATTTATCACGTAAGAGATATCACTGAGATCTATTATATCAAAGTTTGTGTTAACAATGCTTTGACTTATGTAACATATACTTGTCAAAAAAATATCATCTATATAGACAAGTTTATTTTAGTTGCTCCCACTCATTTTGAGGTAGGTACATTAATCCACTTGGTTGTTGATGAAAATAATTACTCTAAGTTTTCATTGCATTAGGATGTTTGCATTAACCCATACATGGATTTTATTGGCTTAAAATTAAGTGTTCTTTAACCGTCAGTTTGGAACTTTCAGATTGTTTTATGAACATGTAAATGTGTCAGCCAGTTTGTTAGGGAAACTTCTTTTAATGTTCATCTAATGTAGCTTTAAACTACTATAAGCTACTAGAACAGTGATGACCCTCAAAGAAATCTTTGATAATTTATCTCTTCCTAAGTATAACCTTTGACAATCAATCATGCCTCTTCGTGTCTTAACGCTTATATTAGGATTTGGTTTAGTAATGAACACTCTTAGGTAATTCAATCAAATCCCAAATGTTATACAAACATATAAAATCAGTTTTACTAGAAAACTATTTTATTCCATTTAGAACATTGATTGACACTAATGGCTTCATTTGAAGAGATTGGATCAGTAAACTTTTCCAAAATCCGTTTCAACTTTAGTTAGGGAGGTTATGTAATCATCAAAGTTAGTAGGTTTTTAAACCTAGATGACCTCCTGAGTTGATTATTGGGTTTATTAGAAGTTTCAGTTTTATGGATTAGCTCTTAGTTAGGTTGCTATCATTTTCAGGATTCTAAGTTTGTAAGAGTTGGTGTAGTATGGTGTACAAGAGGTGTAATCGGAGTTAAATTCGGAGTGAAATTTAATGACACTCTTCCCCCCGCCTCTTGTATTCCTTGCAAATCATGATAAGGACTTTGACTGCTCCCACTGACCTTAGAAATCTTTAGGAACTCAGCATGCTTACGGTTAATATTTAACGACCAACAATGTCACACCCCAACCGATGGCGGAAACATCGGGCCGTGGCACTGAGCGAAACAGATTGTCCAGAAGTTTCCATAACAACTACGATTACCAATTATTTAAAGCATCACGTCCCATACCATGACATAATAAATAGCATAGTTATTACAGGCAAAAATCAAGACAAGTAGTTCTGTTCCGACAACTCAGATTTCAAATAAAAATAAATTGTTTGTTTCTAGACTCTTTCCTAGCCTCGATTTCATCACATAGCAAACAAGGCATCCTAGCAACTTAAGCACCTGCCACATACGTTAAAGTAATAGTGAATACACATAGTGTAAAGGTGAGGATACAAGTTTGATAATAGCATAATAGAGTTCGAAATCGTTTACGCATAACCAGCATGTATAACGTATAATGTGAAGCATGTAAGTTATCGACAAAGATCCTATCAATACCAATGACTGCGAGTTGACTGCAAGTAGCGAGTGCGCAGCACATATTCACCACTGTGAACACGTGAAGTAATTGTCCTTAACAACCCCTGAATGAACAGGTGCTGAGTCCAAACTATAGTACTATCGTTGCTAAGGCAGGTAGACATCAATCAATGTGTTAACATAACAAACAGGCATTCATCGAGTCACGTATAACATGCATTAGAGGTCAGCGTATAAATAGTGTTGCGGTGTGTGTTCGATGTGATTTAGAATAAGTAACGTATGTAACACCCCAAAAGTGCATAAAGCAAAAAGGGATCGAGTATACTCACAGCGATTAAGTTAATGAATTGAATGGAGCGCTAGAGCGGAATTAGCCTGAACAGTTAATGATAGCATAAGCGTAAGTCGGCGCGTAAAACGATGCATGAGTACCAAGGATCGGATGGTAATCCAATCGGTTGGCAATCCGATCTGATGGCCAGTTGATCGGGTGGCAATCCGTTCGGATGGTCATCCGATCGGATGGCCATTCGATTGGATTGGCACCTCTTTTGGTGAGGATGTGTTTATGTATGATGGTTTGTACTTTGAAGTTTTCGTTGTAGTATTTTAAAATTAGAGAAGTATCTCTACCCTTCAGGTCGGTTGGTCGAACGGTCGTTCGATCGGACAACAATCCGATTGGCGAGGCTTCTCAGTTTGAGAACAAGTTCACAGCAGGACGGTCACTCGATCGGATGGCTATCTGATCGGGTGTCAATCCGTACGTACTGAACATGTTGAAAATTGTTTAAGTACCAAGGCCCTAAACGTCACATGATCAGACGGTCACTCGATCGGATGGCAATCCGATCGGGTGGTAATCCGTTTCAACGTTTAGATCCTTGAATAGTTTGAAAAATAGTTTAAGTGAGAAACCAAGTGCAACCCAATCGGATGGCTGGTCGATCGGGCGGCAATCCGATCGGACGGCAATCCGTCCCGATGATCCGTTCGTCTTGACACTTGATTCATTTGAAGTTTTGTAGTGTTTGAACGAGACATTTTGATAACATGCTTGAACAACAGAGACCTATCTCGACCCATGTGTCCCGACCGAACAGGAATTACCCTATTCCGACCGGTTCACGGTTCGAGTCGGTAGTTCATGTTCAAACCTGAAGTCAATATCTCTTGGATAGAATTCAGATCTTGAAATAACCCATCACTAAGAAAGAGTAGAAGATCAGAACGAGCTCCGATTCTATCGGGTTTGAGTGCATTGAGTGTAAAAGAGTTGAAAGAACGTTGGAAAACCTTCTTTCAATCCTTTCAACCATGAATTTGTGTAGATCTATGTGAAAACATTGATAAATGTTGTGGAAATCCTTCAGATCCAAGTTGTTCTTGATGGAATGAAGCCAAACATTGAAGTTCATAAGAACTCCATGATGACATCTGTGACAACCCAAGATTTCAAGCTCGTATTACTTGTTCGTTATGCTGTTTGACAATTAGTTTTACTTTATGTAAAGTGAGATTGTTGGAAAGATTAGAGTTTTGCTAATTAGTGATTTTGTTTGTGTAACTGTGCAATGTTAGTGATTAATGAAAGATCTGGGTAACTCATTAGCTGTTTAAGGAGGACTCGACGAAATATATAGGACTTTCCTCGCTATATGTTCGACGAAACATATGTTTCGTCTAGGTGGGTCTGTGTTTCGTCTAGGTGAGTCTTTCGACGTGATGGGCTTTCGGCCCTAGTGAAGCCCAACCGTGTCCCAGTTATATTTATGCGACGAGTGTTTGTAGCAAAACCATAGTTTTCTTTACCAACCATTGGCAGCACTTATCTTTCCTCTCGAAGATTTCTTGCCCTGTCATACACATCCTATTGACCTGCTAGATCCCACCCCACTTCACATTGTTTGGTAACTGTTATGTGTTGGCTGTGATCTTCTGTGAATAAAGGGATTTGTATTAGAAACCATATTCATATGTTGTGTTAATTAGGGATTTGATATCTTAACGTATAAGCCGATTGATTGGAACATGTATGATAACGAGTTGATGCTTTGTATTCAGTCATATCATTGCTTGGTTGATGATCTTGTTGCCATATGAATATGATTAGTTATCTATGTATACAATTACTGAATAACCGTAAGCACGATGATTGTAGGGTCGCTTATGATTAGTTAATGATTTCGATTAATTGTTTGGCATGATTAGGGATTGATTGTTTGATTGGTTTTGGGATATGGGAGGAGTTTACGGGAATGTTGGTGAACAGTTAAGCCAAGGTGTGAAACTGTTACAACCTTGGCGAATAACCATGGGTGTTTCGTCACCCCTATAGCCGACGAAACATATAATGATTCGTCACCCACATAGCCGATGAAACATATGATGATTCGTCACCCCCTGCCGACGAAACACTTAGGTGTTTCGTCACTCACCATGCTGACTGTGGTTAGGATAGAAATGATTTTCTTATTGATGAGACCCTATGAAATGCATGTCCATAATGATTAATTATGATTGAGGAGACATGATTAGATTTCTATGTATAGCACATACATGTGAGTGTCAGATTCGTATGAGTAAAATAACTATTATGTGTCATTCGGTGATTGTTACATGTATGCATAATATGATTACAATTTATACGCGAGTCATGTGAATGTAAACTAACTACGTGTACATGAACACCATAGGCTTCGATTAACTAAGTGTGAACAAGTAACGAATCATACCGAGCAAACCAAGGTGAGTTCACTGCTCTTTTTCCAAGCATGCGTCCCGGGTTGGGACATCTGGTAAACGTTCCGGGGAGGAATGTCGGGTAATGGGTTTGACTGGAATGTTATACCTGGGTTGTTGTTTAATACACGTCTGTATCTATCACTCAAGTCCCTCCTACCGATTGTTGCTTGTAGGGCAACGGGGTATTAGTTAGTAGCGCTACTTAGGTTTGGCACCCTCACACCGCACCGAGGAGGTCGGGAGTGAACTAATGACCCCCATCTTGACCAATGCTTTGATAGAGGCATTGGGGTTTAGGGCAAATAATCTGGAGCCATCGACGGTAAGCGTGTGATTAACAACAATGAATCTGTGAAACGTTTTAATCTGGTAACTGGTAACTAAACACGTTAACAAAACTTTGAACTCACCAGCGTCGTCTGACACACTTGTCTGCATGCTTGCAGGTCGTTAGATTCTTGGACATGGAACTTGCTATCTGGGAGTGCTGGAGTGGTCATGGGTCACAACTCTTGGATATTTATTCTTGGTTTATCACATTGTTTTGAAACACTTGAACAACGAATAATTTTATGCTTCCGCTGAATGTTTACTTTGGTTTTAATTTATGACTTGGGATTATGTTATGAAATGAATCAAATGTTTTGTTTAAATATCTATCTATTATTAGTTCAACGTGATTGGTGGCTTGGATCCTGGTACGTCACACGTCCCGCGGTGTTTCCGCATGTGGGATTTTGGGGGTGTGACAGTTTGGTATCAGAGCCACTGGTTATAATGAACTAGGTTTTAAAACGTTTTTATAAAACCAGACTATAACCGAACACCTTCGAAAATCGACCATGACACTCAGCTCCAGATTGCAAGGTTCGTCTTCTGCTTACTTTATGCATTACCTGCTTAGTAGTTACACACACATGACTTGCAAGAAACTACATATTAGATACCATGATATGATTACCTGTGCTGCATGTTTTAGTGAAGCTAGATAGTGTGGCACTACCCATCGACTCTTGTGATTCTTAATCTTGTAATGCCTTTCGTGTTGCTATTTGAATGTGGGGGGAAACTTTTAGCACGAGTTAAGAGGCACTGAGATAAGCATGCAAATTGCCTTATTATTATGGGTGCACACATAATAATAACGCGAGGTGCATGTGAGTCCCAGTGAGGCTTAACGAATGTGAGAAAGGTTCTGCTCTATTGTTTGGTGTAAACTTTGTAGTTGTAGATGTCAACGTGAGATTTGACTCATACCATATCTCGATTCTTAAACTTGTTCCCTCTCCTTATATAGAATCATGAGTGGACGAGGCCATGGACGTGGACACATCGCTATGACTCGGGCCGAGTTGACAAATCTGATTAACACCCGTGTGGCTGAGGCATTAACAGCCTACCAAGCTGGTACGTTATGTGCCAAATCTTCTTTATTCTTGTGTCGCGTACACAACTCTTACCCTTGTGTTGCATTTCCTTTCGTCCTTTAGGTCAGCACGCAAATCAGAATCAAAACAATCCGCCTGCTTGCACGTTCAAGACATTTATGGATTATAAGCCACATACCTTCAGTGGGACTGAAGGGGCTGTGGGGCTACTTCGATGGTTCGAGAAGGCTGAGTCAGTGTTCACTATGTGTAACTGTCCCGTGGGGGACCGGGTAAAGTATGCTACTAGCACTTTGGAGGATGGTGCCTTAACTTGGTGGAATGCCTAGGTGCAGATGTTGGGCATCGAGATGGCTAATGCAATGACTTGGGATGATTTTAAGGAGTTGATGCGGGAAGAGTATTGTCCTCGTGACGAGATCCAGAAGCTCGAGAACGAGTACTACGATTTGAAGATGGAAGGATCTGAGATCGAGACCTACACGAAACGATCTCATGAACTAGCAATTTTATGCCCTAACCTGTCTCGACCTCCACATCGACGAATTGAGTTGTATCTCAAGGGCCTAGCACCAGCTGTAAAGGGAATTGAGTTGTATCTCAAGGGCCTAGCACCAGCTATAAAGGGTTATGTCACTGCTGCAAACCTTAACAATCTGCCCAGATCATCCGTTTGGCACACAAGATTACTAATCAAGAGGTCGAACGTGGCTCATTGCCGCCACGTGTTTCTGCTACTACCGCTACCGCTACCGCTACCGCTACCGCTACCGCTACCACACCTGCCAGTGATAATAAACGAAAGTGGAACGATGCTGACAAGGCAACCAGTGCCAGTCAATCTAAGAAAATGCCTGACAATAGTAGTACCCATAGTTTCAGTCAGTCATCCTCAGTTAACCAAGGCCAGGGCAGCAATCAGAGTCAAGGCTCCTATGCTGGTAGGAAACCAAAGTGCAATAAGTGTGGGTATCATCATCATGGATCATGTGTTCGGGCTTGCCATAGGTGTGGCAAGGTGGGCCATATGGCAAAGGACTGTAGAGCTCTGCACCCAAAGCAGCAGCAGCAGCCAAACCAGCAACAGAATCAGCAGCATCAGCAACAGCAAAGGCAACAGCCCCATCAGAACCAAGGCTTTAAGAAGGGGTGTTATCAGTGTGGGGATGAGGGTCATATTAAACGGGATTGCCCTCAACTAAATCAGAATGCCAACGACAACAACAACTGCCAGAACAACAACAATGTTGGGAACAACAATAATGGCAACAATGGGGGCAATGGTGCTCGAGGAAGGGTATTTACGATCGGTGCTGGTGATGCTAGGAACGATGGCAATGTCATGACTGGTACGTTTTCTGTGAACAATCTTATTGCTTCTGTGTTATTTGATTCCGGTGCCGATTGGAGTTATGTGTCCCTAGAGTTCAGTCAGCGCTTAGGGTTAACTCCAACACCTTTAGAGGTTAAGCATGTAGTAGAATTAGCCGATGGCAAAACGATTGAAGCTTCGCATGTCCTTTTTGGGTGTAAATTAGATCTTGTGGGTCAAGTGTTTGATATTGACCTCCTTCTCGTTACCCTCGGTAGTTTTGACATAGTGGTTGGTATAGATTGGATGTCTAAGCATCAGGCTGAGATTCTATGTAAAGTGAAGATCGTACTTATTCCCCTCCCCAGTGGAGAATCTCTATCAGTTCAAGGGTATCGCAGTGGTGCGATGGTTGGTATCATCTCAGCTATGCATGCACAGAAGTGTCTACGAAAGGGGTATCCTGCTATTCTAGCACTTGTTACTGATCCTCAGTCTGAAGAAAGAAAGATCGAGGATCTACCAGTTGTACGTGAATTTGCCGATGTGTTTCCTGAGGAGCTACCTGGATTACCTCCTCACCGTCAAGTGGAATTTCATATTGATCTTGCGCCAGGAGCGACCCTAATTGCTCGTGCTCCTTATCGTTTAGCACCTGGAGAGTTGCAGGAGCTGTCTAATCAACTGTGTCACACCCCCAAAATCCACCTGCGGAGTATCACCGCTTGGAGGCGTGACTGACCAGGATCAAGCCACCAATCATATTGAACAAGCATGTAAATAATTATAAAGTCCAACCAATACAATTGGTGTCCAAACAAACATAGTTTAAGTTACAAGCGGAAGCATAAAGTTTAAGACCAAAAACATAAGTTTAACGTTTCAATGTTTAACATGGCACACAACTGTCCATGTCCCACAACGAATCTTCCCCATGCAAGCTCCAGCTAAGTACCTATAAACCTGCAAAGCATGTAGTAACGAGTCAACAACTAAGTTGAGTGAGTTCACAGTTGGGTGTTTGTTTAAGTTATTTCGAAAACGGTTTCCCTTAACTGGCATCCCTGCCGTGGGGGTTACCCCATAGTTGAAAACGTGTTCTGTTTTAATCCCGTTTACTCTGGCAATCCAGCCGTGGGGGCTACCCCATGTTTAGTTATCTGGCTTTTCGGCCGTGGGGGCTACCCCATGTATACTACTAGACTCGTTACCATATCGAATGCTGACTGTAGTCATGTTTATGTGCCCTGAAGTGTCAATGTCTATCATCATTGACGTGCCCAGATCCATTAGTTCACGCCCGTCCTCTGCGGCACGGTGTGAGGCTTGTCAGACCTAAATAGCGCTATCTAACTAATGACCCGCTCGCCATTGGCCCGGCGATTAAGTTGATATAAAAAGGAGGGACTTCGTGATAGAGTTTTGGTCTAGTGAAAACTGTCCAAGAGGACGAGGAATTATATTCCTGAACCCGTACTGTCCTACCCAAGAAAGGACGAGGAATCCAGGTTCCTTAACCCATTCCCAACCCCTGGGAATCCCATGCTTTGTAGAAAGTGTGAACTCACCTTAGGTTAGCTCGGCAGACACACGAAAAGGTTGCTTGAGCTATAAGTGGTCAACCACGTCCTAACATGGTTACCATATAAGTCAGTCTAGGTTCAAATAGTGCACGTATGTTTACACAGAGATAGCAAGTTACGAATACATGGTATACACGACATACACGTAAAGCAACATCAGATAGGTAAATAGCAAAGCCCAATAAACAGGCGGCCCAACCTGTTGTGCGTTCAGCACCATCTTGTGCGACCCGCAACGGGTTGTGCGATTCGGAATATACCCGGCCCAAAATATGCAACCCAATACTCCTTCGGCCCAAACAATAAAACACATTTAACTTGTGCGGTCCGGTTCAGCTTGTGCGACTGGACAAACTTGTGCGATTGTAACCATATTGTGCGACTGGACTTGTGCGTTTAGTTCTTGTGCGATTAGTTACATATTTTCCGTAAATCATGCAATCAGTTACACCATACCATTTCTCGATCAGACTAACCGATCAACCCTTTAATTTGCATTGGTTTGTATGAACCTCAATTACCGTAATTATCAGTTAATCAATCAATCACACCTAACTTAGTCAATAAGCAATGATTATGCCACACAACATTCATCATGGATCCATTCACAGCACTGTTTCATCAAGGACTCAATCAAAACCCTAATATTCATGCAATTCTAATTATATAATTAAACAACAATCCTCGGTTATAGACATTATTCAACTTGATCAAATCTCTTGTGTGTAAGAACCTTAATTCATAATTCGATTATCATGACAATAAACAATACAGCATCGTTTAAATCAGTTTTTATTTTCATAGTCATACTAATGATTCCAACATTAAATAATCCTATATCATCGACTAACAATCATCCATTTAACAAAACACATATTAGAAATCAAGCAATCATTCGGTTCATGTGTATAATCAAGACATCATTTAATTCTCATCACATGATAACTTTGACTACTCTGACAACACACATGGGCTGCCCATTTGCTTGTTCAAAGTTATCCCCTTTGACTAAACAAACATTCTATTGGACCGATAATATGCTACTGTCATCTAATTTAATGTTCACATATATTCCAAACAACATGTTAACATGCATAACTCACATAATGTTTATTAACTTTAACAAGTAGGTGATAAATATACTAACCAAAGAATTAAGTGACCAGTAATGGAGGGACAAGTCTTCGCAGCAAAGAAAGGCTTCGAGGAGAAGGTAGTTACCGCCGATTCAAGAAGAGAGAAAATAGAGTACTAGGGTTAATATGGTTTCCAACTACACGTACATATTCCTAGATCTGCCTTTAAGTGACATTTACAAATATTGGGCCAAGTTATTCAGGCCTGGTGACATGTGTGTGGGCCGAGGAGAGTGGTAAGGAACCAAAGCCCAAAGGCTTGTACGATCGGGTTGTTGTTGTGCGACCCGAGTTTATATAATCACATAATCATAACAACATAACATTCAATTAATACCTCATATATCATAATCACATATTGTTCGCACAAGTTACATCAAAGTACAAAGAAGGTTCTAACAAAGAAGATTCTAAAATACGAGTTGTCACATTATCCCCAAGTTGAAAGAAATTTCGTCCCGAAATTTGGTACGTACTCACTGAGGAAGCTAGTTAAGTTGCATGGTTTTCCTGGGGTGTCACATCCACCCCCCGTTGATCTGGAATTTCGTCCCGAAATTCCGTAGCTTCAGCCTCAGTAGTGGTTGTACTGTTTACGAATAGTTGGGGGTACTTTTGTTTCATTTGATCTTCGCGTTCCCAGGTGAACTCTGGGCCGCGACGGGAGTTCCAACGAACTCGAACGAGATGTATTCTAGTGCGCTTGAGGACCTTAACATCCCGGTCCGTGATTTCAACTGGTTCCTTGACGAATCGTAGCTGTTCGTCGATAGTGAGCTCCTTCAAAGGAACTATGAGGGTCTCATCTGACAGACACTTCTTCAGATTCGACACGTGGAAAACGTTGTGAACTCCACTGAGTTCTGCTGGTAGGTTTAGTTTGTAGGCCACCTTGCCTATTTTTTCTATGATTTCGAAAGGTCCGACGTATCGTGGGTTAAGTTTGCCTCGTTTGCCAAAACGAGCAACACCCTTCCAGGGTGAGACTTTGAGTAGCACTCGATCCCCAACCTGGAACTCGAGTGGTTTCCTGCCCTTATCGGCGTAGCTTTTCTGACAGTCGCGAGCTGCCGCCATGCGTTGTCATATCTGAGCAATCCTTTCTGTAGTATCAACTACGAGTTCTGGGCCAGTGATCTGACTATCCCCCACCTCTGCCCAACAAAGAGGTGACCGTCATTTATGCCTGTACAATGCCTCAAATGGAGCGGCCCGAATGCTGGTGTGGTAACTGTTATTATACGAGAATTCCACTAGTGGCAGATGTTTTTCTCCACCCGTTGCCAAAATCGATAGCACATGCACGAAGCATGTCTTCGAGGATCTGGATGGTGCGTTCAGACTGCTCATCCGTTTGCGGGTGATAAGCTGTGCTCATATCTAAACGTGAGCCAAAGGACTTGTGCATTGCTTGCCACAGTTCTGAAGTAAAACGTGCATCACGATCCGAGATAATAGAGGTGGGCACCCCGTGCCTCGAGACAACTTCCTTAAGGTATGCGTCTGCTAGAGTGAAGAACTTATCCGTTTCCTTGATAGCCAAGAAGTGTTCAGACTTTGTGAGTCGATCCATGATCACCCAAATAGTATCGTTACCACGTTGAGATCTAGGCAGGCCAGTTATAAAATCCATGGAAATTTGTTCCCATTTCCATTGTGGTATCTCAGGTTGTTGGAGTAGGCCTGAAGGTTTCTGGTATTCTACCTTGACTCTCGCACAAGTCAAACACTTGCTGACGTAAGTTGCTATGTGGGCCTTCATGCTAGGCCACCAGTAGGTAGTTCTGAGGTCGTGGTACATCTTATCCAAACCAGGATGTACTGAGTAGTGAGACTTGTGTGCCTCATCCATCACAAGCTCTCGTAGGTTGCCATAAAGTGGGACCCAAATGCGTCCTGTTACGTAGTAAGCACCATCGTCCTTTTGTTCTAATCGTTGCTTTGAGCCGTGTAGGGCTTCAGCCCTGATGTTTTCTGGTTTCAATGCTTCTACCTGAGCATCTCGTATCTGGGAAGGAAGACTAGACTGTATAGTGAGTTGTAAAGCTCGTACACGCTTAGGTGTAGAGTCCTTTCGACTGAGGGCGTCAGCCACAACATTGGCTTTACCTGGGTGGTACCTGATCGAGCATTCATAGTCATTCAGTAGCTCGACCCATCGTCGTTGTCGCATATTCAGTTCCTTCTGTTTGAAGATGTGCTCGAGACTCCTGTGATCGGTGTAAGTGGCGTACTTGGTACCGTACAGGTAATGTCTCCATATCTTAAGCGCAAAAACAACAGCTCCCAGCTCTAAATCGTGTGTAGTGTAGATCTTTTCATGAACTTTGAGTTGGCCTGAGGCGTAGGCTATAACTTTATCCCATTGCATCAATACACAACCAAGACGCTGAATTGATGCGTCGCAGTAAACCACGAAGTCGTCTGTGCCCTCTGGCAATGAAAGGATAGGTGCATTGCAAAGTCTATCCTTTAAGTGCTGAAATGCTAATTCCTGTGCATTTCCCCATCGATAAACAACGCCTTTCTGCGTTAGTGAGGTGAGAGGCTGTGCAATCTTGGAAAAATCTTTAATGAACCTCCTGTAGTAACTTGCCAAGCCCAAGAATTGGCGAATTTCTGTTGGTGTACGAGGTGCAGGCCAGTTCTTAATCGAGTCTACCTTAGATGGATCAACGTGAATCCCATCCTTGTTCACCACATGGCCTAAGAAATGGACTTCACGAAGCCAGAAGTCGCATTTTGAAAACTTGGCGTACAGCTGTTCTGCTCGAAGGAGTTCCAAAATGAGTCGTAGATGCTGCTCATGTTCCTCCTGACTCTTCGAATAGATCAGGATGTCGCCGATGAAAACTATGAAGAACTTGTCCAGGTAAGGCTTGCACACTCGATTCATCAAGTCCATGAAGACCGCAGGTGCGTTTGTCAGCCCAAAAAGCATGACCAAAAACTCGTAGTGTCCATAACGGGTTCTAAAGGTTGTTTTGGAGACGTCCTCTTATCGGACTCTCAGCTGGTGATACCCTGATCTCCAATCAATCTTCGAGTAAAAGCTCGACCCTTGCAGCTGGTCGAATAGGTCGTCAATGCGTGGAAGAGGATAACGATTCTTCACGGTCACCTTGTTTAGTTTGCGGTAATCTATGCACATCCTAAAGGTACCGTCTTTCTTCTTCACAAATAGTACTGGAGCTCCCCAAGGCGAAGAGCTAGGACGAATAAAACCCTTATCCAAGAGTTCTTGTGGTTGCGTGGAGGGTTCTTCCAACTCTGATGGAGCTAAGCGATAAGGTGTATGAGCTATGGGTGCTGCTCCAGGGGTTAGCTCGATGTGAAACTCGTCCTGACGATGAGGCGGAAGGCCAGGTAGTTCCTCAGGAAATACCTCAGGATAGTCGCGCACAATTGCAAAATCTTCTATCTTCTTCTCTTTCTTCTAGGTGTCCGTAACAAGAGCCAAAATAGCAGTGTGGCCCTTACGCAAACACTTCTGGGCCTTAAGGAAATAGGTGATGCTCACAACAGCACCACTCTTGTCGCCACGAGTCATGAGAGGTTCATCACCTGAACGAGGAATGCGGACAATCTTTTCGTTGCAAAGAATCTCTGCTTGATGTTGGGATAACCAGTCCATCCCAATGACAACGTCGAAACCATCATACATTGGGGTCATTCCTAGCATCACCCTGACCAATCATGAACACTCGACCCCTGGCACCATTGCCGTCGTTATTACCCCCGTTGTTGCCTCCATTATTGTTCCCGTTTCCTTGGTTGTGGTTCTGGTTCTGGTCCAACTGTGGGCAGTGTCTCTTGAAGTGACCTTTAGAGCCACACTGATAGCATCCCTTGTCACCCTGCTGTTGCTGCTGATTCTGTGGAGCTTGTGGCTGCTGTTGTCGGTTCTTGTTTGCAGAACGTGAGCTTCTACAATCTTTGGCTCCATGACCAAGCTTGTTGCATTTCTGACAACGATCTTTGTTGCACTGCCCGCTGTGGTGCAAATTACATCGATTGCACTTAGGGTGGTTTCCCTCGTATCCACCCTGACTTCGATTACCAAAAGACTGCTGACTGGGGCTCCTGTACTCATCCGTTTTTCGCTGCTGCGACTGAGACTGAACCGAAGTGGAACCCTTGCTGGAGGTTCCATCCCACTTTCGCTTGTTGTCACTGGGAGTAGCAGAAACAGTAATATACTAGTAGCACCAATATGCTTAGGCAGCTTGTTCTGTTCCACTGCCTGGTCTATGAGACGATGAGCCAACTTGATGATCTGCTGAATGGTGTCAAGATTTACTGAGGTCACGTGACTTTGAATCTCTGGCACTAAACCCTTTAGGTAAAGTTCAATATGTTTGATGGGAGGGTCTACCCTAGTAGGACACAGAATAGCCAATTCGTTTGATCTTCTTGTATATGCTTCGATTTCTGACCCCGTCATCTTTAAGTTGAAGAACTCTACCTCCAGCTTGTGGATGTCGTCACGACTACAGTATTCCTGCTTGATTAGTTCCTTAAAGTCGTTCCAGGGTGTGGCATTGGCAGCTACCAACCCCAACATTTGTACGTGTGCGTTCCACCAAGTCAAAGCAATGCCTTCGAGGGTACCAGTGGCATACTTCACCCTACGAGCCTCAGGGCATTCACACATTTCGAAGACCGATTCGAGCTTCTCGAACCAGTGGAGTAGTCCAACGGCCCCTTCAGTGCCACTAAAAGTACTAGGACGACAGTCCATGAAGATTTTGAATGTGCATACAGGTGGCGGAGCGTTCTGACCTTGTTGCGCGAGGGAGAAAAGACAGGGTTAAGCGCGAGAGTTGTGTCATGAGAGTAGGATCTAACATCCTAGGATAGGTTCGGAATAGCAGGTTATACCTCCTGCCTGAGTGGCTGCGAATGCTGCCGTAACGTGTTTGTTAATAAGAGCTGTCAGCTGGGCTTGAGTTAGGTTCACACGTCCACTCATGATCTTCACATCGAAGTAAACACAAGTAGGAAAGGTGTCGCGAATGTGTGTAAGTGTGGAGTGACAGAGGAGAGTAAGCACACAGGGTTCAAGCAACAGTTGTTATACTAACTAAGCATACCATGAGCAATGTTCTATGTAGCTAGCAAGTAGGCAATATAAACATAAATCATATCACCTATAGTTCTGAGCCTTGCACGTGGAGTGAAGCGTCGTTGTGGATCGTAGAGCACTATACAGGTTATAGTCTGGTTTTAACAAAAACTTTTTTTCCCTTATTAAAACCAAGTTCACTATAACCAATGTCTCTGATACCAATCTGTCACACCCCCAAAATCCACCTGCGGAGTATCACCGCTTGGAGGCGTGACTGACCAGGATCAAGCCACCAATCATATTGAACAAGCATGTAAATAATTATAAAGTCCAACCAATACAATTGGTGTCCAAACAAACATAGTTTAAGTTGCAAGCGGAAGCATAAAGTTTAAGACCAAAAACATAAGTTTAACGTTTCAATGTTTAACATGGCACACAACTGTCCATGTCCCACAACGACTCTTCCCCATGCAAGCTCCAGCTAAGTACCTATAAACCTGCAAAGCATGTAGTAACGAGTCAACAACTAAGTTGAGTGAGTTCACAGTTGGGTGTTTATTTAAGTTATTTCGAAAACGGTTTCCTTTAACTGGCATCCCTGTCGTGGGGGTTACCCCATAGTTGAAAATGTGTTCTGTTTTAATCCCGTTTACTCTGGCAATCCAGCCGTGGGGGCTACCCCATGTTTAGTTATCTGGCTTTTCGGCCGTGGGGGCTACCCCATGTGTACTACTAGACTCGTTACCATATCGACTGCTGACTGTAGTCATGTTTATGTGCCCTAAACTGTCAATGTCTATCATCATTGACGTGTCCAGATCCATTAGTTCACGCCCGTCCTCCGCGGCACGGTGTGAGGCTTGTCAGACCTAAATAGCGCTATCTAACTAATGACCCGCTCGCCATTGGCCCGGCGATTAAGTCGATATAAAAAGGAGGGACTTCGTCATAGAGTTTTGGTCTAGTGAAAACTGTCCAAGAGGACGAGGAATTATATTCCTGAACCCGTACTGTCCTACCCAAGAAAGGACGAGGAATCCATGTTCCTTAACCCATTCCCAACCCTTGGGAATCCCATGCTTTGTAGAAAGTGTGAACTCACCTTAGGTTAGCTCGGCAGACACACGAAAAGGTTGCTTGAGCTATAAGTGGTCAACCACGTCCTAACATGGTTACCATATAAGTCAGTCTAGGTTCAAATAGTGCACGTATGTTTACACAGAGATAGCAAGTTACGAATACATGGTATACACGACATACACGTAAAGCAACATCAGATAGGTAAATAGCAAAGCCCAATAAACAGGCGGCCCAACCTGTTGTGCGTTCAGCACCATCTTGTGCGACCCGCAACGGGTTGTGCGATTCGGAATATACCCGGCCCAAAATATGCAACCCAATACTTCTACTGCCCAAACAATAAAACACATTTAACTTGTGCGGTCCGGTTCAGCTTGTGCGACTGGACTTGTACGTTTAGTTCTTGTGCGATTAGTTACATATTTTTCGTAAATCATGCAATCAGTTACACCATACCATTTCTCGATCAGACTAACCGATCAACCCTTTAATTTGCATTGGTTTGTATGAACCTCAATTACCGTAATTATCAGTTAATCAATCAATCACACCTAACTTAGTCAATAAGCAATGATTATGCCACACAACATTCATCATGGATCCATTCACAGCACTGTTTCATCAAGGACTCAATCAAAACCCTAATATTCATGCAATTCTAATTATATAATTAAACAACAATCCTCGGTTATAGACATTATTCAACTTGATCAAATCTCTTGTGTGTAAGAACCTTAATTCACAATTCGATTATCATGACAATAAACAATACAACATCGTTTAAATCAATTTTTATTTTCATAGTCATACTAATGATTCCAACATTAAATAATCCTATATCATCGACTAACTATCATCCATTTAACAAAACACATATTAGAAATCAAGCAATCATTCGGTTCATGTGTATAATCAAGACATCATTTAATTCTCATCACATGATAACTTTGACTACTCTGACAACACACATGGGCTGCCCATTTGCTTGTTCAAAGTTATCCCCTTTGACTAAACAAACATTCTATTGGACCGATAATATGCTACTGTCATCTAATTTAATGTTCACATATATTCCAAACAACATGTTAACATGCATAACTCACATAATGTTTATTAACTTTAACAAGTGGGTGATAAATATACTAACCAAAGAATTAAGTGTACCAGTAATGGAGGGACAAGTCTTCGCAGAAAAGAAAGGCTTCGAGGAGAAGGTAGTTACCGCCGATTCAAGAAGAGAGAAAATAGAGTACTAGGGTTAATATGGTTTCCAACTACACGTACATATTCCTAGATTTGCCTTTAAGCGACATTTACAAATATTGGGCCAAGTTATTCAGGCCTGGTGACATGTGTGTGGGCCGAGGAGAGTGGTAAGGAACCAAAGCCCAAAGGCTTGTACGATCGGGTTGTTGTTGTGCGACCCGAGTTTATATAATCACATAATCATAACAACATAACATTCAATTAATACCTCATATATCATAATCACATATTGTTCGCACAAGTTACATCAAAGTACAAAGAAGGTTCTAACAAAGAAGGTTCTAAAATACGAGTTGTCACATTATCCCCAAGTTGAAAGAAATTTCGTCCCGAAATTTGGTACGTGCTCACTGAGGAAGCTAGTTAAGTTGCATGGTTTTCCTGGGGTGTCACAAATTGCAAGAGTTATCAGACAAAGGCTTTATTCGACCTAGTTCTTCACCTTGGGGAGCCCCAGTGTTGTTTGGGAAGAAGAAGGACGGGTCCTTTCGTATGTGTATTGATTATCAGGAGCTCAACAAGGTGACTATCAAGAACTGCTATCCGTTGCCACACAATGAGGACTTGTTTGACCAGTTGCAGGGGTTAAGTTTTTACTCGAAGATCGACTTAAGATCGGGCTATCATCAGATGAGGGTCCGAGAGGAGGATGTTCCTAAAACGACTTTTCGAACGTGGTATGGGCATTATGAGTTTTTAGTTATGCCGTTTTGGTTGACGAACGCGCCCGCGGTTTTCATGGATCTCATGAACCGTGTATGCAAACCGTATCTTGACGACTTCGTTATTGTGTTTATCGATGACATTCTGATCTATTCGAAGAGCAAGGAAGATCACGAGCGGCACCTACGTCTTATTCTGGAACTTCTGAGGAAGGAGCAGCTCTACGCGAAATTCTCTAAGTGTGACTTCTGGATTCGAGAGGTACGCTTCCTTGGCCACATTGTTAATGAATCAGGGATACACGTGGACCCTGCTAAGGTTGATGCTATCAAGAGTTGGACGGCACCAAAGAATCCTTCGGAGGTGTTACAATTTCTTGGTTTCACTGGGTATTATCGAAGATTTATCAAGGATTTCTCGAAGATCGCTCAACCACTTACCTCGTTGAGACAGAAAGGCGTGGTCTATTCTTGGGGAACAAAGCAGGAGGATGCTTTCCAACTTTTGAAACAAAAACTCTGCTATGCACCGATTTTATCTCTACCTGAAGGAACGGAAAATTTTGTGATATATTGTGATGCTTCCATTCAGGGTCTTGGTTACGTGCTGATGTAACGCAACAATGTGATCGCTTATGCTTCTCGACAACTGAAGGTTCATGAGAGAAATTATACGACGCACGACTTAGAGTTGGGAGAGGTGGTGTTTGCGCTCAAAATCTGGAGGCATTACCTGTACGGTACTAAATGCACTATTTATACCAACCACAGGAGCCTTCAGCACATTTTCGACCAGAAGGATCTGAATATGCGACAACGTCGCTGGGTAGAACTCTTAAGTGACTACGACTGTGCAATCAAGTACCATCCGGGTAAGGCTAACGTTGTAGCTGATGCTCTCAGTCGAAAGGAATCGAAACCCAAATGTGTTCGCGCCTTGCAGCTCACCATTCATTCTAACCTACCTGACCAGATCCGTTCGGCTCAGACCGAAGCATTGAAGGAAGAAAACTATGAAGCTGAGTATTTACGGAGCATGGAGAAACGACTTGAGAAGAGATCAGATGGCATTTACTATTTTATGGAGCGGATATGGATTCCGTTGTTTGGCAACCTTAGAGATCTTGTGATGGACGAAGCGCACAAGTCTCGATACTCTGTTCACCCAGGGTCGGACAAGATGTATCAGGATCTTAAAGTCATGTATTGGTGGCCAAAGATGAAAGCTCACATCGTGACTTATGTGGGTAAATGTTTGACCTGCTCGAAAGTTAAAGTGGAATATCAGAAACCGTCTGGGTTGCTTCAACAACCAGAAATACCCATGTGGAAATGGGAGCAGATCACAATGGATTTTGTCACTGGGCTACCTAGAACTCAAAATGGGAACGAAACCATCTGGGTGATCGTTGATCGTCTCACGAAGTCAGCTCATTTTCTAGCAATCAAGGAAACGGACAAGTTCTCACAATTAGCCGCTGTTTACCTCAAGGATGTGGTTTCTAGGCACGGGGTGCCAACTTCTATTATCTCTGACCGTGACCCGCGTTTCATCTCAGATTTGTGGTAGTCGATCCACAAATCGTTCGGCTCGCGTCTTGACATGATCACTGCCTATCACCCACAGACGGATGGTCAAAGTGAACGAACCATCCAGACACTAGAGGATATGTTACGAGCATGCGTAATTGATTTTGGTAAGGGTTGACAGAAACACCTGCCGTTGATAGAGTTTTCTGTTGGGATTGAACCCTACCAGAGGAACAGATAATGTAAAGCCAAAACCAGGTCACAACAGAGGATTCACAATAAGCAGCAGTTTACACTTTGCTCTCCCCTTGAAAGTGATTTATAACAACTGATGGTCTTTATCCGCTGTTCAGATACAACTACTGCTGGTCCTTCAACTGCTGATCAAAACCCTGAAATATCCAACACTGCTGGTCCTATCTACTGATGATAAAGCACTGCCCAGTCAAGGACTGATCAACCTTGAGTAAAGCACTGACATAAAGGAAGAGCAGCTGTTTAGTGAATTGTTTGTTTTATGTATAGTCAGTGGTTAGGTTAGCAGTGTTTGTGTAAGGACAGTAGATACAGGTTGTTAGGCTGTTAGACGTCGCTTTCATGGTGACGTCAGCTAAGATACCTCAGTGGTTTGGTTTGCCTATAAATGTGACAGTACCCTGTACTGTTACATTTGATTGATTGAGCGGGTTCTTCTCCTCATGTCTAATCCTTTCATCTTGTGTGCAACCAACCTTGGGGCATCAGGCTGAGGGGGAGTTTAGTTTGTAAGCATATCTGTAATCTTTTGCTTTGATTTGTAAATCCTTTGACTCTATGAGAAGCAATTGTTTATCAAACTATTTTCTCCTTTGATTGTGTTTACAAAGTTTGTTTTCATTTCCGCTGCACTTTACATGTTTTCATATTCATTAATTGTCCAAAACATACAAACAAACAAAATCACAAGAGCCTCAGATCCTAACAATTGGTATCAGAGCCTGGACAGTCAATTTCGATTTAACAGTCAAATTGACATAACAGTTCGGCTCAAAATTCATTGATACTAAGGTTGGTTGTATTTAGTTGAAAAACAGAGTATCGAGTAAATCATGTTCAAAATGGTTAATCAAAAACTCTGTAAATCAACCAAGATGTCATATGACACACAAATTTCACACAACAAGTGATTTCATGCACAAGTCACTCATAGTTTTCAGATCTGAAAACATATCTGTTAAACTATGGGATTATTTCATGTTTTTAAAATTGATTTAAATTGCTGTTATGAAAATTGTGATGTCACCCTTTTAAATGCTAAAGTATGAACCTCAGATTAACAAAACTCGTGTTCATAAAAACATCTATGTTTTGCTAACATGAAAAGAGGGAAATTAAAACTTTAGTTATCCAGATCTTATGTGTTGAAAACAGGTTGAGTTCCTCAAAAGGACAAAATCAACTATGTTAAAATACATTAAGAAAATTCACAAAAACTCCGAAGTGTGTTCATCTCAAAACTTCTGAAGTCAGAAGAAAAGAGTATAAACATAAAACACTGAAGAGTCAAAGTGTAGGGTAAATATGGTCATTAAGCAATGGTGTGCATTCATCTGATTCAGGAAAGGGTTTTGATTCCAGTAAATGAACTTCAACGAGAACCATGTTTGCAATCAACTGACAATCAAATGGTCCTTAACAGTGGTCAAAATGTATTCAATATTTCAAACCACTGACCACTTTCAGTAACTTGAGAATGATATGATTATGTTTTCTTTTGAAAATATACCAGATCCTTTTTTATGCTGTTCTCAGAAAATCCTTAACCATTTTTTAAAAGGGGACTTTCTCGAATAATCAGGATATATTATTCATTTTTTTTGGAATGATATATTTAAAACTGTTGCTTGTTTTTGTTGGCAATAGGTTTCAGTTCCTGTCAGGATATAATACCTTATTTTTGTTGGTATTATTGTTCTCTTATATGGGTCAAAAGGAAATGGTTCATATGTCAAGATCATGTCATACTTAGGTTTGCTCTTAAATTATTTTCAAAGGTTGATTGCAAACTATGCTTAAATTACTAGGGTACTCATGTTTTAATTAAATATTAAACAAAAATGGGTTGCCTTAGCAAAAAGTTTTCATCATCTGGGGTACTAAACCACTGTCTTTCAAAATTGATATGTGGCAAAACCTTGAATGAAAATATTCAAAACTGTTGCTGAAACACCTGTCCTTCAAGATCTATACCATTTACCCTAACCACTGGTTTGTTCCAATGTCTGATCTCTAAACACTGTCCACTGCTGAAAGTTAACCACTGATCCCTCATTTTCTTGAAAAGCACTGATGTTCAAAATCAGTGTCTTATCCACTGATATGCTGTCCACTGATAGTAAAAATCATCCACTGCCCACAATTTTTACCGTTGTAACCACTGATGCTTGATACGTCAGTGGCTCTTAAAACAACTGTTCTCCATACTTCATCCATTTCATCAGTGTTTGACACGTGGTCAGTTTTTAGCCCTCAGATTGTAATAACCGCTGCCACATCAGTGATCATTTTTTTCTCCCTAAATAAAACCCTGCCCTAAACCCCAAACAGGGTTTTACACTGTCGAATTGAATTCCAAAATTCTCTTCTCATAGCAGTTTCCAACCCTTCCTCTCAAAATCTCCAAAATCCTTGTTCGTTCTTCTCCGCAAAAATGACAAAATCAAAGTCAAAATCAAAACCAAAATCACCACCATCTTCCAAAGAGGTCGCTCAAACGGCCGAAGAATCCATCGAAATACCATACAAACAATCTCACAACTATTTGGGTTTACTCACAAAACCCAAAGACAACCACACTTTCGACTCCATCATTGATACAATATCTGCATCAAAGTACAAAACTTTGTTGACGGTAAATGCTCCCATCTATCTGCAAACCCAGAGAGAGTTTTGGAACAAGGCGACGCTTGAAAAACAAGACGATAAAGTCATAGCCATTAACTCCTCGATACAGGGTAAAGCATTTCAAATCACTCCACAATCAATCTCAGAGGTCTTCAAACTCGATGATCTGAAAGGTAAAAATTCCTTTGACAAAAACGAGTTAAAAGCTGATTTTCTGAAAAGGGAATATGCAGAACAATCAAAGGTAGATACCTTACAAAAAGGTTATTTCCCGTCTGCACCCAGATTTTTATTTCACACACTCTTGATGTGTGTTTCAAATAAAACAACATATTTTAACGAAATACCATTGAAGATTCAATGCCTGGGCTATGCTATTTTAAACAATAAAGATTACAACTACTCCCAGGAGATCTTCAATGACATGGTAAAGAATGTTGATAGCAAATCATTCCTTCTTTTTCCAAGATTTCTAAGCTATTACTTTAAACAAAAGTTTGAAAAAGAGGATGAAAATTTGCCAAAACAAGGTGTCCATTTTCAAATAAAAAGCTTAACAAATGAAACATTTTCAAGAATGATGGCACCTATAAAAACAAAAGCAGAGGTGGCTGAGCAGAATTTAGCAGTTACAACTGCTCCTCAGACATCTGCTGCTGAGCCCACTGCTCCAGGTGATCATAGCAACACTCCCACTGCTTTGAAACCCACACCTGCCACCACTAAAAAGACCAAAAAGAAAACATCCAGAAAACCCACCAAACCCAAAACAAAGGCAACTCTGGAAGATGAGATCCCAGAGCAACTGCCTGTGACAACACAAAAGTCACCACAAACCACTGCTGCTACTTCCTCACAGCAGTTGGAAGAAAGATCTCAACCCATGCCTGAAACTCCTCCTGCATCCTCACAAAAGGATCAGGTTGTAATCACAGGGACACCAAATTATGAAGCTCTAGATCCACTTGGCTCTATCTTCCACAATCCTGATCCCAAGGACATGTCTCTTTCAACTCCCATTCCCTCACCAATAATAATGCCACAATCCATGCTACCTTTGTTGCATGCAGCTGCTATTGCACAGACACAAACCAGTTCCTCTCTATCACCTATCACTGAGAGTATACCCCCACAAGTGACTGGGTCTGATGCTTATACCTCTGCTATCCCAGCAACAGTTGAGGAGGTTACACTGCAGGAGTTACAAGTAACTCCTGTCAGTAGTTCAAGTGGAGCAGCAACTACAACTGGTGGATCAACAGATCCTCAGTTGGATAGTTGTTTCATAAGTAAGACTCCCTTGAAGGCAATTTCTTCCATGGCAACTTCGGTAACCACCAGTGAGTTGGATCTAACCACTGGTACCATCAAAGGTTTATCGAGTGCTGAAGAAAGAAGTCCCCAGTACCAAGAACAAGGGGCATCAATGGGTGATTTTTGGGACTCTGTTCCAAAGTCACACATTGATATAACCACTGTTGGTGAGGATTCAGATGATCCTACTAAAGTAGGTGATGATTCAAGATATCAGGAATTGACGGGCAGAGTTGAAAAACTTGAAGAATCAGTTTCTGAAATAAAGGAGATGGTGCAAGAGATTTTAAAAGCTCAGAAAGCACAATCCAATGCTGTTCCTGCTCAAGCACCTGCTCCACAACAAGCACCTGCTGCAAATGAGCTTTGGAATATTTTCCAACCCATGCTTGAAAAACAGCAACAAATGGCTGATCAAAAGCATGCTATTCAAGTACAAATGCTGACCAACATGGTGGAATCAAGGTTCAAGGACGCTCAAGCAAATATCAAGGCTATTAAGGCCAGTATCCAAACTACCACTGGCAAGGCTCCTTCAACTTTACTATTCTTTGATGACCCCCTTGCAGATAATGCCAAAAAGGGGGAGATAATGAAGCAAATGAAGAAGAAGGGAATAGAACATGGCCTTCATATTGAACCTGAAAAAGAAAAAGAAAAGCAGGTCTCAAAACCTGTTAGTCAAACAACTGATACACCAGTAGTTTCAAAAAACTGCTGTCAGTAGCCAAACAACTGCCATGTCATCAACACACACACTTTCAACACACACCACCACAACTACTGCTCTACCACCATCATCTACAATCACACCATCATCACTACCTCCTGCCATAAAGCAGAAGACAGCAGATGTTACAACATCTACTGTAATGACAACAGTGATTGAAACACCAGTTGTTTCAACCACTGTCAGTCAATCACTGTCACAAACCACTGCTATCCAATCTACCACCACTGATCCAACCAAAACATCATCTGCTCCTTCTTCATTAAAAAGGAGAAGGAATCTCATATCAGATGATGATTCACCACCTCCATCACCACCATCAAAAACTACCTCACCACTTCCATCCCCTGCTCAAAAGCAGAAGACAACTGCTGACATATCAGCAGTTGTAATGACATCAGATGTTGAGACACCAGTTGTCTCAACAGCTGTTAGTCAATTATCCACCACTGCTCTCACCTCTTCTACTTCACAGCCAAAGCTCTTCAACAGAAAAAGAAAGCCAATACCTGCCGATGAGGGTATACATGATCCTAATGCTGCACAATATCCACTGGAACTTGAAGCCATAAAAAATGAGATGAGGCAATTCTATACAGAAGAAGATCCTTCAAAAAGGAGATTCTCCTCACTCATAGGCTACATGCCACCAGATGATATGGATGATTACCTCAAAATCAAGGCAAGGCAAGCAAGACTAAGAGCTAAAGTTGAGAGTGAAAAAGAACGGTTAAGCGAAGATGGCATTGCTAAAAGACTGGAGTTCTACTTCACAAAAGTAAAGCAGATAGAAGAGTTTGCACAAGACCTAAATAAAGAAAAGGCTGATCAAAAGAAAGAGTTAAGAAAACAATATCTAGCCTACATCATGAAAGAGAAATTCTATCCTGCTGAAGAACAACAGTTCAAAGAATGGCCAGTAGTAGCTCTTAAGCGTGAGGCAGAAAGGATTGAGAAGATTAAGAATGATCCTACGAAGAAGAGGAATGCTCCTAACTGGAGAAAATATGAAAAGCTCATTGCTGACTTAACTGCTGAATATAAGAGAAAGAAAAAGGAGCTGGTGGATGCAAATATGGACACTGCTGAAGCCATATCAAAATGGTCAAAACAGCAGACTGATGAAGCCTATGAAAGGATAAAGAAAAGAAAGATAACTGTCTCAAGCACCTCAAAGAAGCACGAACAAAGAATGAAGCTTGAACAGCAGATATAAAACCTCAAAACACTGTTCCGGTCTACTTTTGTGACAAATCAAGAAGAAAAAGAACAGTTGACCAGTGAAGAGGTTAAAGAAAAGGAAGCTGAGTACTTCACAGAAGCCATCAAGAAAATGTGTCTAAAAGAAGAGAGCTCAGAAAAGCTTCAAAACCTTCTTAAGAAGGTGTCAACCAAACCTGCATCATCAAACACTTCAACAGACATGACAGACATTGAAAGACAGGAGCTGATTGAAAGAGAAACTGCAGAAGATATAGCTGCAGCAAATGATGTCATAGAAATGGCTTTCAAAAGAATGTCTGAAAGTCTGCAAGTCTTCTCAAGGCCAATACCTCAACTCATCATCAAATAAATCTCTCCCAAGAAATCCATTGGGTTCGAAAGTACTAAAGTGGATGTCTGACCAAAAGACCCATGTATTGACTATTGTCAGATCCAATGGAAATGTGAAGTACATATCAAGGAAAGAAGCACTAGGCCTTAGTGTTCAAGATTTACAGGATCTCCTTGAACTTTCACTGTGTAGGGATGAGGATGACCAGAGTATAAAGGAATTTGAAGCTGAATTCAAAGAACAAGCTAAGGCACTCTTGATGAGTAATAAAGGTCCTGAATAATGAAGGGTTTTGGCATTATCTGTTCCAGGGGGAGATTGTTGGGATTGAACCCTACCAGAGGAACAGATAATGTAAAGCCAAAACCAGGTCACAACAGAGGATTCACAATAAGCAGCAGTTTACACTTTGCTCTCCCCTTGAAAGTGATTTATAACAACTGATGGTCTTTATCCGCTGTTCAGATACAACTACTGCTGGTCCTTCAACTGCTGATCAAAACCCTGAAATATCCAACACTGCTGGTCCTATCTACTGATGATAAAGCACTGCCCAGTCAAGGACTGATCAACCTTGAGTAAAGCACTGACATAAAGGAAGAGCAGCTGTTTAGTGAATTGTTTGTTTTATGTATAGTCAGTGGTTAGGTTAGCAGTGTTTGTGTAAGGACAGTAGATACAGGTTGTTAGGCTGTTAGACGTCGCTTTCATGGTGACGTCAGCTGAGATACCTCAGTGGTTTGGTTTGCCTATAAATGTGACAGTACCCTGTACTGTTACATTTGATTGACTGAGCGGGTTCTTCTCCTCATGTCTAATCCTTTCATCTTGTGTGCAACCAACCTTGGGGCATCAGGCTGAGGGGGAGTTTAGTTTGTAAGCATATCTGTAATCTTTTGCTTTGATTTGTAAATCCTTTGACTCTATGAGAAGCAATTGTTTATCAAACTATTTTCTCCTTTGATTGTGTTTACAAAGTTTGTTTTCATTTCCGCTGCACTTTACATGTTTTCATATTCATTAATTGTCCAAAACATACAAACAAACACAATCACAAGAGCCTCAGATCCTAACATTTTCTTACAACAACAGTTACCATACCAACATCCAAGCAGCTCCATATGAAGCATTGTACGGCCTCAAATGTCGTTCACCTCTCTGTTGGGCTGAGGTGGGTGACAGCCAGGTTACAGGCCTGGAACTTGTACTTGAAACCTCCGAGAAAATTGTTCAGATCAGGAATCGTATGGCGGCAACACGTGATCGACAGAAAAGCTACATCGATAAGCGTAGAAAACCTTTAGAATTCACGGTTAATGATCGTGTCATGTTGAAGGTCTCACCCTGGAAGGGTATAGTGCGTTTTGGGAAACGCGGCAAGCTTAACCCTCGTTATGTTGGGCCATTTAAAATTTTGGAGCGAATTGGTAAAGTGGCCTACAAGTTGGAGTTACCTGCTGAGTTAGGTAACGTCCATGATGTGTTCCATGTATCGCAATTAAAGAAGTGTTTGTCTGATGAAACACTGGTGGTACCGTTTCAAGAGCTGAAGATCGACGACAAGTTGCAGTTTGTCGAAGAACTAATAGAAATTATGGACCGGGAGGTCAAGGTCCATAAGCACAGTCGAATCCCCATCGTGAGAGTTCGTTGGAACTCAAGACGTGGACCAGAGTTCAAATGGGAATGCGAGGATCAGATAAAGCTCAAGTACCCACATTTATTCCTAGATGACAAGTCCAAGCCTGGCAAATCTAAATCTAATGCAACTAGTGAATTTCGGGACGAAATTCCCATTCAAGTTGGGGATGATGTGGCACCCGCGAAAAAACCACAGTCATCCTGATCTAACACTGTACTGCTTGTCAAATTTCGGGACTGCTTGTCAAATTTCGGGATGAAATTTCTTTCAAGTTGGGGATGATGTGACAACCCAAGATTTCAAGCTCGTATTACTTGTTCGTTATGCTGTTTGACAATTAGTTTTATTTTATGTAAAGTGAGATTGTTGGAAAGATTAGAGTTTTGCTAAGTAGTGATTTTGTTTGTGTAACTGTGCAATGTTAGTGATTAATGAAAGATCTGGGTAACCCGTTAGCTGTTTAAGGAGGACTCGACGAAATATATAGGACTTTCGTCGCTATATGTTCGACGAAACATATGTTTTGTCTGGTGGGTCTGTGTTTCGTCTAGGTGAGTCTTTCACCGTGATGGGCTTTCGGCCCAAGTGAAGCCCAACCGTGTCCCAGTTATATTTATGCGACAAGTGTTAGTAGCAAAACCCTAGTTTTCTTTACCAACCATCGGCAGCACTTATCTTTCCTCTCGAAGATTTCTTGCCCTGTCATACATGTCCTATTGACCTGTTAGATCCCACCCCACTTCACATTGTTTGGTAACTGTTATGTGTTGGCTGTGATCTTCTGTGAATAAAGGGATTTGTATTAGAAACCATATTCATATGTTGTGTTAATTAGGGATTTGATATCTTAACGTATAAGCCGATTGATTGGAACATGTATGATAAAGAGTTGATGCTTTGTATTCAGTCATATCATTGCTTGGTTGATGATCTTGTTGCCATATGAATATGATTAGTTATCTATGTATACAATTACTGAATAACCGTAAGCACGATGATTGTAGGGTCGCTTATGATTAGGTAATGATTTCGATTAATTGTTTGGCATGATTAGGGATTGATTGTTTGATCGGTTTTGGGATCTGGGAGGAGTTTACGGGAATGTTGGTGAACAGTTAAGCCAAGGTGTGAAACTGTTACAGCCTTGGTGAATAACCATGGGTGTTTCGTCACCCCCATAGCCGACGAAACATATAATGATTCGTCACCCACATAGCCGATGAAACATATGATGATTCGTCACTCACCATGCTGACTGTGGTTAGGATAGAAATGATTTTCTTATTGATGAGACCCTATGAAATGCATATCCATAATGATTAATTATGATTGAGGAGACATGATTAGATTTCTATGTATAGCACATACATGTGAGTGTCAGATTCGTATGAGTAAAATAACTATTATGTGTCATTCGGTGATTGTTACATGTATGCACAATATGATTACAATTTATACGCGAGTCATGTGAATGTAAACTGATTACGTGTACATGAACACCATAGGCTTCGATTAACTAAGTGTGAACAAGTAACGAATCATACCGAGCAAACCAAGGTGAGTTCACTGCTCTTTTTCCAAGCATGCGTCCCGGGTTGGGACATCTGGTAAACGTTCCGGGGAGGAATGTCGGGTAATGGGTTTGACTGGAATGTTAAAACTGGGTTGTTGTTTAATACACGTCTGTATCTATCACTCAAGTCCCTCCTACCGATTGTTGCTTGTAGGGCAACGGGGTATTAGTTAGTAGCGCTACTTAGGTTTGGCACCCTCACACCGCACCGAGGAGGTCGGGAGTGAACTAATGACCCCCATCTTGACCAATGCTTTGATAGAGGCATTGGGGTTTAGGGAAAATAATCTGGAGCCATCGACGGTAAGCGTGTGATTAACAACAATGAATATGTGAAACGTTTTAATCTGGTAACTGGTAACTAAACACGTTAACAAAACTTTGAACTCACCAGCGTCGTCTGACACACTTGTCTGCATGCTTGCAGGTCGTTAGATTCTTGGACATGGAACTTGCTATCTGGGAGTACTGGAGTGGTCATGGGTCACAACTCTTGGATATTTATTCTTGGTTTATCACATTGTTTTGAAACACTTGAACAACGAATAATTTTATGCTTCAGCTGAATGTTTACTTTGGTTTTAATTTATGACTTGGGATTATATTATGAAATGAATCAAATGTTTTGTTTAAATATCTATCTATTATTAGTTCAACGTGATTGGTGGCTTGGATCCTGGTACGTCACACGTCCCTCGGTGTTTCCGCATGTGGTATTTTGGGGGTGTGATAACATCACCCTAGAACACCTCAAATCCGATGAGTTCACGGTTAAAAGTTAAGTTTCAGAAGATAGAAAGGTGTAGGAGTGCATGTAGATCAAGAAAGTACAAGATTTAGGTTGAAAACTTACAAGAATCGAGAGAAATCGAGAGAAATGAGGCTGAAGTGCGGCTGGGTCAAGTGAGGAGCTGTCACATGAAGTGATGTGACATATGGGGGTATTTATTGGGTTTCCTAAAAAGGAAAGTGTGGAAGAGGGCTGGTCGATCGGGTGACAACCCGATCGGATGGACACTCTATCTGTTGGCCACTCGATCCGAGTGTTCGGCACGATGAGTTTAGTCGTTTCGATTCGAGCGTTGCGATGCGATAGAATTACTCATTAAGGGAATTTCGTCCCAAAATTAGGCCGAAGCCATAACAAACAACTGCGGGTACTTCGCCTTCATTCGCTTTCGAGTTCCCAAGTGAACTCTGCGCCTCGTTTGCCTTCCCATCGGACCTTCACAATGGGAATGCGCGAGCGTCGGAGCTGCTTGGTTTGGCAGTCCATGATTACGACAGGCTTTTCCACGAAGTTTAGTGTTTCGTTTACTTGAAGTTCCTCTAGGGGTACGTGTAAATCATACTCAGCCAGACATTTTCTGAGGTTCGAAACGTGGAAAGTCGGGTGGACGTTGTTACGTTCCTCCGGTAGTTCGAGTCTGTAAGCCACTTTTCCGATCCTTTCTAGAATCTTGAAGGGTCCTACATATCGAGGCGCGAGCTTTCCCCTTCTTCCGAATCTGACCACACCCTTCCAAGGTGATACCTTTAGGAGGACATGGTCGCCAACGTCAAATTCAAGAGGCTTGCGTCGTCTATCGGCGTAACTTTTCTGACGACTCCGAGCTTTCAGTAGATTGTCTAGAATTTGGAGGATTTTGTCAGTCGTTTCTTGCAATAGCTCAGGACCGGTTAATTGCGAGTGCCTGATCTCGTGCCATACAATAGGCGATCGACATCTTCTTCCATATGATGCCTCAAATGGTGCCATTTGAATGCTGGAATGATAACTGTTATTGTACGGGAATTCGACTAAAGGAAAGTATGCGTCCCAATTACCACCGAAATCTATGACACACGAACGGAGCATGTCTTCAAGGGTACGAATCGTTCTTTCAGTCTGACCATCGGTTTGGGGATGGAATGCGGTACTTAGATTAAGCGAAGTACCGATAGCAGCTTGAAATGTTTCCCAACAACGCGAGGTAGAGCATCGCGGTCAGAAATGATGTCGTGAGGCGTTCCATGTCGACAAATGTCTCTTTGGTGTAGATTCGGGCTAATTTTTCTACCTTGTAGTCGTCCCGTATTGGCAGAAAGTGAGCATATTTAGTCAAACGGTCAACGACAACCCAAATGCTGTCGTGACCTGTGGGCGTGCGCGGGAGTTTCGTTATGAAGTCCATAGCTATACTCTCCTATTTCCACACAGGGATCTCGGGTTGAACGAGTAAGCCAGAGGGTCTTTGGTGCTCAGTCTTAACTTTCGAGCAGGTTAGGCACTTCGAAACATAGAGGGCGATATCCCTCTTCATGCCCGGCCACCAGTACTTGTAGCGCAGGTCCTGGTACATCTTGTCGCCGCCGGGATGAATAGAATACCGGGATTTGTGGGCCTCGTCCATCAAAATCTGTCATAAATTGGTCCGCTTAGGAACCCAAATTCGGTCCAGATAATGGAATATCCCATTCGACTTATTTTCTAGCTGGGCTCCATCGTTGAGAATCCTTTCCTTCTTCAGGGTGCGCTCATTAAAGCAGGCATGCTGGACTTCGCGGATGAGGGTTTCAAGATCATATTGGGCTTGGATATTACGGGCACTGTGCAAATAACTCTGTCTGCTGAGAGCGTCGGCAACGACATTTGCTTTGCCTGGATGATAACGAATCTCACAGTCATAATCGTTGAGGAGTTCCACCCACTGGCGTTGACGCATATTTAGTTCTTTCTGGTCAAAGATATGTTGTAGGCTCCTATGATCGGTGAAGATCGTACACTTGGTACCGTAAAGGTAGTGTCGCCAGATCTTTAACGCAAAAACAACTGCGCCTAGCTCGGGGTCGTGGGTTGTATAGTTCTTCTCGTGGATCTTGAGCTGACGAGATGCGTAAGCAATATCCTTGTCTCGTTGCATGAGAACACAACCAAGGCCAAGGTTCGAGGCATCACAATAGACTATAAAGTCATCGTTTCCATCGGGTAGAGTGAGAACAGGAGCATTGCAAAGCATGTACTTGAGGGTTTGAAAGGCAGTCTCTTGTTCAGTTCCCCAAACAAAAGGCTTGTCTTTTTGCGTGTGAGAGGTTAGCGGCACAGCGATTTTAGAGAACCCTTCGATAAATCGGCGATAATAGCCCGCTAGTCCGAGAAAAGAACGGACTTCAGACGGGTTCTTAGGTGTGACCCAACTCTTGACAGCTTCGATCTTCGCGGGATCGACGTGAATACCTTGACTATTGACAATGTGACCGAGGAATTGTACATCCTCTAGCCAGAATTCACACTTGGAGAAGTTGGCATAGAGTCGATTCCCCCGGAGTAGCTCGAGAACCAAACGTAGATGTTGCGCGTGTTCGGCTTTCGACTTGGAATAAATCAGGATATCATCGATGAACACGATGACGAAGCGGTCAAGAAAAGGTTTACATGTGACAACTGGCACCAAACCGGTAATTTCTGTACACTTTAATTATTATTTAATGACTGCAATTATGTGCTTAAATGTCAACATTGTTTGATTACATACTAAACAAGTGAATTCATGCACGTTTTATACTACAAGAATTACTTTATGATAGCGGTGCGTCAGAAATACTAGTAAACTCACCGTAAGACACATTGTGTCAACAAAACTGTAGAAAGCAGTCAGACAATAGAATTGGAGCCTAGGTGTAGGTCGAACGACAAGAATACATTAAAACCCAAGAGTACATGCAAGGGTTAACATATAGACGTTCTGAAAGCTAAAATACGCACTAAAAAGCACCCGAAACGCACTTTAAGTGTAGAATTTAATTAAATTCAGCTATGAATCAGCCTTTAACGCATAAATATTATGCAGAATTCATGATTTATCATCCAGAACACTACCCTAAGTGTCAGGAATTGAAAGTGTTACAAAAGGGGACATGAAGGACACTAAACGGTGCAATTTAGCACTTTAACGAACCGGTATCTAACCGACCAACCAGACATTACCCGGAACATAAAAATATTACTAGAAGCATTGTTTTACTTTTTCTAAGCTAGTCATGATCCCCGAACACCCTAACACCCACTAGAATATCAAGCAACTAACTAACCTAACCAATACTTAGAATTGGATCATAAACTAACTAGTTGGTTAAAATTTACATGTAGACCCCTCCCTCATATCCTAATAAATCGGCCCACATGCCTATTAGGAGATTTGTGGAGATTTGTTGTAAGGATATGCTATGTACTTGGAAGACATAAGACCCAAGGGTTAAAAGCTTGTTGGAAATTATATGAATGGACCTCTAGATCATAACACACACTTCACTCAACACTTCTTCTTCTTCTTCTTCTTCTTCTTCTTCTTCTTCTTCTCCCCCTTACTCCAATCTTCGGCCGAACCCCCTTCCACACACCCTCACCATTTTCGTTTCAAGCTCATGCAATCCAAGACCAATTCAAGGTGCACAAAGGTGATTTAGAAGGTTTGGTGAGCTCGAATCTTGAAGGACCTCTTCCGTGTGCTTTTATCCACTCGATTTTCCTCATTGTTTCTTCCCTAGCTTGAAGCTAGTGGTAAGGCTCTCTTGATCTTGTTTACTTCATATTTTGAGTGGTTAAAAGATATAACATGATGATTAACTCAAGAATACTAATGAACATACACATGAATCTTGAAACATAAAGCTTGTAACATGATGAAATAGTGTTGAAATGATATTGTTGGTGTATGAATGATATTTGGTAGTTGATTACTAGAAATATTGATGTTGAGCTTTACATGAAGCTTGCTAGATTGTGATTAAACACATGATCTAGCAAGATAGAGGATGATTATATGTTAACACAAGAAGATCATCCTCATGTATAAACATGAACTTGATGAACAAAATGATTTTCTTGAAGAAGTAATATACAAAAGAAGCTAGTAAACATATAAATCTAAGATTTATGAATGATTTTTCCAAGAAAAACAAGTGTAAAATATGATTTTTAGAGGATCATGATTCTTACATAAACCAATATTACTTTTTGTGGAAAAACAAGTGTATGAACACTTGTGAAACAAGAGAGTTAATGAAATCAACATTTTTGTAAATTATGTTTACAAGTTGTAAACACCAAATATTTTCAAGAATGGGATTTTTGATGAAATAAACACACGTTAAAGAGTAACGAAGTCTACTAGAGACATTGCCAAGTTACTACAAGTTTTGGGAAAGAACAAGTTCATGTTGTCATGTAACTTACTTGATTTTAACACTTGTTAGATGAGGAATGAGTTTTTGATTGTTGATGATGTTTTAAAAGAAAATAAACACATGTTTTGTAACATGGGAAACCTCCATTTTTAGGGGAAACTCTGCCAAATTTTTATAAATTTTGACACTTAGAAAAATATAAGTTTTTGAGAAACTTATTCCCTAAAAATGTATCTAAAAACATTTACCAAGGTTTCCCAAACTTTTGTGTTAAGAATTGAGGATTTCTTCAAGAATAAGAATGGATATTAAGTATGTATATTTGTGAGAAAAATATATATATTTGATCACCAAATTTTGTGCTAAGTGTATGTAGTATGTATTGCATGTAATAGTGTATTAGGGCTTGAAGATACACTAAATACTCGTAAGAAGTGAAGATACAAAAATACACATACAACATACTTAGACAAATACAAGAGAATATATTTCTGAAAATATATTACTTGATAGAATAAATAACTTGGACAAGTTATGATCATTAAATGAAGTATTGAACTAAAAACATAATTCGGGTGAAAAATACAAGATACTTATATTTTTTTTTTTTGAGAAAATAATATAAGTATGACAAATAGTTAAGAATATAAATTATTTTTAACACAAGAACCCATATACAAAAGATAGTGACTTGTACTTGTGCGATACAAGTCTAGTGACTAACGTTAATAAAACACGTTTAGGTCACGACGCTAGATAAGCAAATCCGGTGAAGTTTACGACGCAAGGAACGCAAAGTTGTGAGTTAAAAAAAACAAGAAGCACTCTTGGTGATAACTAGTACCAAGTATGATGCGTTTTGAGGAATGATACGAGAAATCGTGTCACGAATAGGGTACCATAAGCACGATTAATCGTGCACATACTTAGACCGCAGAACAAAAGGTTAGATCTAACGGGTAACAGGGCAGCCACACTCTTGGTGAAAACTAGTACCGAGTAGTGCTTTTGTGTCTCTGTCGTGAATCGACAACTAGAAAAATGCTTATGGTTTGGTGACTTCCTATGTCGTGTCACATGTTAATGTCCTTGCAACCCATTAACAACCCTGATATATACAAGAATACTTTATGGTTCATACCACAAGAATACTTTATTTATACAAGAATGCTTTATTTACACAAGAATACTTTATTTGTACGAGGTTCGTACATAAGAATACTTTATTTGGTTCATACCACAAGAATACTTTATTTATACAAGAATGCTTTATTTACACAAGAATACTTTATTTGCTTCATACCACAAGAATACTTTATTTATACAAGAATACTTTATTTACACAAGAATACCTTATTTTTACAAGACACATATCACGTTTTCATACAAAGTATACTAGCGTGAAATACAAAAATTGCATGAATTCACACCAACATTATGTTGACGTTTTTCCAAAACTCACATGTATTTCAGGTAACTAAAAGTGGATGTGCGCGCGGTCTTACTCATGCTCTTGGATGTCGTTTGTGTTTATCGTTGAATAAAGCTGTAACTTTTAAGACAATATGCTGTCTCGTGTTGTAAACACTTAAACTACGATCTCAGTTATGTAATGTTTTGCATTTGAAGTTATTTTTACGAGCATGTAGTATGTTTACCAATCGTATGCAATGAAAACCTTTCATGATCACACCTCGTGCTTCCGCCTTAGAAAGGGGTGTGACTGATTGGTATCAGAGCTGCGATTGTAGTGAACCAGGATTCCTTCTCGA
Source organism: Helianthus tuberosus (assembly GCA_030545235.1). Classification (NCBI taxonomy): domain Eukaryota; kingdom Viridiplantae; phylum Streptophyta; class Magnoliopsida; order Asterales; family Asteraceae; genus Helianthus; species Helianthus tuberosus. Next base: position 92,960,440 of record CM060365.1, on the reverse strand, counting down.
GTCTAGACTACAATCTCTAGGATCCTTTCACGAAAACAATTTTTAAAAGTTTTCATTGCATAAAACTTTCCGCGACATCCACTACCTGAAACTGTTTACAAAGAATCAAGAAAAGACACTACGAGACTTAGGGTTCACTGGAGTAGCACTTGTCTGTGATTAAGAATTACTTGCAATTATGTGTGATATTTGACATATACATATACTAGAAGTAGAATGTCACATGTATACGTGACTTTACCTGAAAACAAGGGCCTATCTGAAGGAAGAGATACGAGGATGAAACGAACTGTGCGGACTGTGCAAGGAGTTACGTAATTATGGATGCATACATAATTATGGGATTCAGTGAACCAGAACCACAATGAGTCTTGTCACGTATAGATCCCCTCAAGAAAAAGGGTCAAATGTGAACACCAGCCTATTAAATACTCTGCTAGAGTAATAATTGTTTGATGTCACTTATGTGGTATATGCCTGTGTATATATATACTACTACTGTCTAGTATGACGATATCAAACAAATGCCTAAACCTATTGTGTGGTGTTCTTTCAGAACATGGCACCTAGGAGAATTGTGAACAATCGAGATTCAGATCAACCTCCTCCTCCCCCACTGCCAAAGACTGCTGAAGAGCTGAACGATCTACTGGAGGAAAGGATCTCCGCAGCTATCGCCCAATACGAGGCAAACCGAACCCAAGACAGTGGAGGACCAAGCAATGCCAGGCGTAATGGGAATGGAGATTCGTCTGGAGGAAACGCAGCTCAAGGCTGCACTTTCAAGCAGTTTCTCGACTGCAAACCAATGAACTACGACGGCACAGGAGGTGCAGTAGCGTTTGTACGCTGGACAGAGAAAATTGAAGCCACTATCCGTATGAGCAAGTGCACCGCGGATCAGCAAGTCACCTTTGCTACTGGGTTGTTTGTTGATGAAGCTCTGACTTGGTGGAACTTGCAAGTCCAAACCCTGGGTGATGATGCCGCTTGTGGCCTAACTTGGGATGAACTGAAGGAAAGAATGAGAGAAAAGTATTGCTCTCATGCTGAACTCCAAAGGTTGGAGACTGAGTTTTGGCATTTGACCATGGAAGGTGCTGACATCACTGGTTACACCCGAAGATTCCACGATTTGTCTAGGGTGATCCCATACATGGTGACTCCTGAATTTAAGCGCGTTGAACGCTACATTTGGGGATTGGCCTCAGAATTTCGCGGCATGGTAACTTCGGCCAAACCTCAAACAATCACCGAGGCTGTAACTCTGGCTGTCAGCCTTACTGAAGATTGTGTTCGAATGAAGAAGTTGTCACTGAACCCAACAGAAAAGACCGAGACGCATGCTGAGTCGTCAGGTGAAAGGAAAAGGAAGCATACGAATCTGAACCAAGCAACCCGCAACAACAACAAAGGTTTCAACAACAAGAAGCGTGACACTAACCTGCCTCAGGAGGCGAAAACTCTTGCAAACAAGAATGATGCTTCTACCAAAAGGTACCTGGGCACTCTGCCCACTTGCAACAATTGCAAGCGTCATCACGAAGGGGTTTGTCGCATTCCAAGATGTGACAAGTGTGGAAAGTTGGGTCACTATGCTGAGGATTGTTGGGGAAAAGGAAAGAACCGGAATGGAAATGGTGCTGGTAACAGGAATGGCAATGGAAAGGGGCAGAACCAAGGATGCTTTAGTTGTGGAAGCAAAGAGCATTTCATGAAAGACTGCCCAAAGGGGAACAATGCCCAGGCTCGAGCATTTGTGATTGGAGCAAGGAACGCACACGAGGACCCTGAAGAGGTCACCGATACGTTTCCCATTGACAATCACTTCGCATCCATATTATTTGACACTGGTGCCGACTATAGCTTCATGTCTGTGGAATTTAAACGCATGCTTGGAATAGAATCTAGTAGATTAGATATTCCTTATTCTATAGAGCTAGCCAATGGTAAACTCTTTGAATCGGGCGAAGTGGTGAGAGGTTGTACCATAGAACTCGGTGAGCAAAGATTTAGCATCGATCTCTTACCTATCCAGTTGGGTAGCTTCGATTTAGTGGTCGGAATGGACTGGTTGTCCAAGTACAAAGCTGAAGTTATTTATCATGAGAAAATCATTCGCATTCCTTTAGCGAATGGTGAAACTCTCATCGTGCATGGAGAAAAACAAGACGCGCCTCTACGAATCATCAGCTGTATGAAGGCACAGAAGTGCTTAAGGAAAGGATGTGTTGCTTTCCTAGCACACGTTGTAGATAAGAAGGCTGAGGAGCCGAAACTCGAAGACATTCCTGTGGTAAAGGAATTCCCCGATGTTTTTCCCGAAGATCTGCCAGGATTACCTCCGCAACGAGAAGTCGAATTCCGTATAGACTTGGTTCCAGGAGCCGCTCCTGTAGCCAAGGCGCACTATCGACTTGCACCATCCGAAATGCAAGAATTATCTACACAACTCCAGGAGTTGTTGGATAAAGGATTCATAGGCTAAGCTTCTCGCCTTGGGGAGCTCCAGTATTGTTCGTGAAGAAAAAGGATGGAACTCTGCGGACGTGTATCGATTACAGAGAGCTGAACAAGCTCACAATCAAGAATTGGTACCCTCTACCGAGGATTGATGACTTATTTGATCAGTTACAAGGATCAAGCAACTATTCCAAGATCGATCTTCGATCTAGATACCATCAGTTAAGGATACAAGAGGAAAGCGTACCAAAGACTGCATTCAGAACACGCTATGGGCATTACGAGTTTCTTGTGATGCCATTCGGACTGACGAATGCACCAGCGGTCTTTATGGATCTGATGAACCGCGTATGCAAACCATATCTCGATAAATTTGTGATTGTATTTATCGATGATATCCTGATTTACTCGCGAACGAAAGAAGAACACGAGCTACATCTCAGAACCATTTTGGAATTACTGAAGAAAGAGAAACTTTATGCAAAATTCTCAAAATGCGAATTCTGGATTCGCGAAGTACAGTTTCTTGGTCACGTTGTGAACGAAAAGGGCATTCATGTAGACCCATCCAAGATTGAAGCAATAAAGAATTGGGAAGCCCCCAAAACCCTAACTGAAGTTCGACAATTTTTGGGCTTAGCGGGCTATTATCGATGGTTTATTGAGAATTTCTCCAAGATAGCTCAACCGCTAACTACCCTTACACAAAAAGACAAGAAGTACGACTGGGGTGACAAGCAGGAAGAAGCCTTCCAACTACTTAAAAATAAGCTATGCGATGCACCAATACTATCATTACCCGAAGGCACTGAAGACTACGTGGTATACTGCGACGCTTCACGACAAGGTTTGGGTTGCGTGCTCATGCAACGCCAGAAAGTCATCGCTTACGCTTCAAGACAATTGAAGGTACATGAAAGGAACTACACCACGCACGACTTGGAACTAGGTGCGGTGGTATTCGCATTGAAGATTTGGCGACACTACTTATATAGTACACGATGTACAATCTTCACAGATCACAAAAGCTTACAACACATATTCGATCAGAAAGAATTAAACATGCGTCAGCGACGATGGGTCGAGCTGCTAAACGATTATGACTGTGAGATTAAGTACCATCCAGGAAAGGCGAACATTGTAGCAGATGCATTAAGCCGAAAAGAAAGGGTTAAGACCCTAAGGGTTCGAGCACTGGAAATGACGATTCGAACGAACCTCACTACACGCATTCATGACGCACAACAAGAAGCCCTTAAAATGGAAAACCGTTTAGCTGAATACCTTCGGGGTATGTTGAAATATATGGTGCCAAATGAAGAGGGAACCTTATACTTTAAGAAGCGTATTTGTGTTCCGCTCTATGGCGGTATTCGAGAAGTCATCCTTGATGAAGCGCATAAATCGAGATACTCGATCCATCCAGGATCGGACAAGATGTATCAAGACTTAAAAGAATACTATTGGTGGCCGAGACTCAAGGGCGATGTTGCTGTTTATGTTTGAAAATGCCTAACCTGTGCTAAGGTTAAGGCTGAATATCAGAAGTCGTCCGACCTCCTACAACAACCAGAGATACGCATGTGGAAATGGGAGCAAATCTCGATGGACTTCATAACGAAATTACCCAGGACCCCGAGAGGGAACGATATGATATGGGTGATAGTCGATCGGCTAACGAAGTCTGCGCACTTCCTACCGATCCGAGAAAAAGACAGCACTGGAAAGCTTGCTGAGATATACTTAAAAGAAATTGTGGCACGTCATGGAGTGCCTATCTCGATTATTTCAGACAGAGATGGACGCTTTGTCTCAAGAATCTGGCAATCCTTTCAGGAAGCCTTTGGATCTCAGTTGGATCTAAGCACGACTTTCCATCCACAAACAAATGGCCAGAGCGAACGAACTATTCAAATGTTAGAAGATATGCTTTGCGCATGTGTTATGGACTTAGGCGGCAGCTGGGATACTCATCTACCTTTAGTTGAGTTTTCCTACAATAACAGTTATCATACAAGTATAAAAACCGCACCGTTCGAAGCTCTGTATGGCCGCAAGTGCCGATCGCCCTTATGTTGGGCAGACGCAGGAGATAAACGTATGGTTGGTCCTGAACTGGTACAAGAGACAACCGACAAGATTATGCAGATCCGAGAGCGCATTAAGGCGGCTCGAGATCGACAAAAGAGCTACGCTGATCGAAGACGAAAACCATTAGAATTCGAGGTGGGAGACAAAGTGTTGGTAAAAGTCTCACCTTGGAAGGGCGTAGTAAGATTTGGAAAACGTGGAAAGCTGAATCCACGATACATCGGACCATTCAAGATTTTGGAAAGAATTGGTACCGTGGCCTACAAATTGGAATTACCGGAAGAACTTAATGGAGTACATGATACGTTCCATGTATCCAATCTCAAAAAGAGTCCAACACAAGAAAACGTAATCATCCCGGCGGATGAAGTACATATTGATGACGCCCTCCGGTTTACAGAACAACCCGTTGAGGTTACCGACTGGAAAGTCAACAAGACCAGGAGGAGCAGTGTGAAACTTGTCAAACTACGTTGGGACTCTAAGCACAGACCCGAGTACACGTGGGAACGTGAAGACCAGTTCAAAGAAAAGTATCCCCACCTGTTCAAGAAGACTCCTGCGAGAGTTAGTTCAGCCTAAATTTCGGGACGAAATTCTTTTAACGGGGGGAGACTGTGACAACTGGCACCAAACCGGTAATTTCCGTACACTTTAATTATTATTTAATGACTGCAATTATGTGCTTAAATGTCAACATTGTTTGATTACATGCTATACAAGTGAATTCATGCACATTTTATACTACAAGAATGACTTTATGATAGCGTTGCGTCAGAAATACTAGTAAACTCACCGTAAGACACATTGTGTCAACAAAACTGCAGAAAGCAGTCAGACAAAAGAATTGGAGCCTAGGTGTAGGTCCAACGACAAGAATACATTAAAACCCAAGAGTACATGCAAGGGTTAACATATAGACATTCCGAAAGCTAAAATACGCACTAAAAAGCACCCGAAACGCACTTTAAGTGCAGAATTTTATTAAATTCAGCTAGGAATCAGCCTTTAACGCATAAATATTATGCAGAATTCATAATTTATCATCCAGAACACTACCCTAAGTGTCGGGAATTGAAAGTGTTACAAAAGGGGACATGAAGGACACTAAACGGTGCAATTTAGCACTTTAACGAACCGGTATCTAACCGAACAACCTGACATTACCCGAAACATAAAAATATTACTAGAAGCATTGTTTTACTTTTTCTAAGCTAGTCATGATCCCCGAACACCCTAACACCCACTAGAATATCAAGCAACTAACTAACCTAACCAATACTTAGAATTGGATCATAAACTAACTAGTTGGTTAAAATTTACATGTAGACCCCTCCCTCATATCCTAATAAATCGGCCCACATGCCTATTAGGAGATTTGTGGAGATTTGTTGTAAGGATATGCTATGTACTTGGAAGACATAAGACCCAAGGGTTAAAAGCTTGTTGGAAATTATATGAATGGACCTCTAGATCATAACACACACTTCACTCAACACTTCTTCTTCTCCCCCTTGCTCCCATCTTCGGCCGAACCCCCTTCCACACACCCTCACCATTTTCGTTTCAAGCTCATGCAATCCAAGACCAATTCAAGGTGCACAAAGGTGATTTAGAAGGTTTGGTGAGCTCGAATCTTGAAGGACCTCTTCCGTGTGCTTTTATCCACTCGATTTTCCTCATTGTTTCTTCCCTAGCTTGAAGCTAGTGGTAAGGCTCTCTTGATCTTGTTTACTTCATATTTTGAGTGGTTAAAAGATATAACATGATGATTAACTCAAGAATACTAATGAACATACACATGAATCTTGAAACATAAAGCTTGTAACATGATGAAATAGTGTTGAAATGATATTGTTGGTGTATGAATGATATTTGGTAGTTGATTACTAGAAATATTGATGTTGAGCATTACATGAAGCTTGCTAGATTATGATTAAACACATGATCTAGCAAGATAGAGGATGATTATATGTTAACACAAGAAGATCATCCTCATGTATAAACATGAACTTGATGAACAAAATGATTTTCTTGAAGAAGTAATATACAAAAGAAGCTAGTAAACTTATAAATCCAAGATTTATGAATGATTTTTCCAAGAAAAACAAGTGTAAAATATGATTTTTAGAGGATCATGATTCTTACATAAACCAATATTATTTTTGGTGGAAAAACAAGTGTATGAACACTTGTGAAACAAGAGAGTTAATGAAATCAACATTTTTGTAAATTATGTTTACAAGTTGTAAACACCAAATATTTTCAAGAATGGAATTTTTGATGAAATAAACACACGTTAAAGAGTAACGAAGTCTACTAGAGACATTGCCAAGTTACTACAAGTTTTGGGAAAGAACAAGTTCATGTTGTCATGTAACTTACTTGATTTTAACACTTGGTAGATGAGGAATGAGTTGTTGATTGTTGATGATGTTTTAAAAGAAAATAAACACATGTTTTGAAACATGGGAAACCTCCATTTTTAGTGGAAACTCTGCCAAAATTTTATAAATTTTGACACTTAGAAAAATATAAGTTTTTGAGAAACTTATTCCCTAAAAATGTATCTAAAAACATTTACCAAGGTTTACCAAACTTTTGTGTTAAGAAATGAGGATTTCTTCAAGAATAAGAATGGATATTAAGTATGTATATTTGTGAGAAAAATATATATATTTGATCACCAAATTTTGTGCTAAGTGTATGTAGTATGTATTGCATGTAATAGTGTATTAGGGCTTGAAGATACACTAAATACCCGTAAGAAGTGAAGATACAAAAATACACATACAACATACTTAGACAAATACAAGAGAATATAGTTCTGAAAATATATTACTTGATAGAATAAATAACTTGGACAAGTTATGATCATTAAATGAAGTATTGAACTAAATACATAATTCGGGTGAAAAATACAAGATACTTATATTTTTTTTGAGAAAATAATATAAGTAAGACAAATAGTTAAGAATATAAATTATTTTTAACACAGGAACCCATATACAAAAGATAGTGACTTGTACTTGTGCGATACAAGTCTAGTGACTAACGTTAATAAAACACGTTTAGGTCACGACGCTAGATAAGCAAATCTGGTGAAGTTTACGACGCAAGGAACGCAAAGTTGTGAGTTCATGCTCCCCCTTTTCTTTTAACTGTTTTCAGTTTTATAACTTCGGGGGTGAAATACATGTTACAAATGTTACAATATTTATAAATGGTATGATGGATACAAAAAAAAAACAAGAAGCACTCTTGGTGATAACTAGTACCAAGTATGATGCGTTTTGAGGAATGATACGAGAAATCGTGTCACGAATAGGGTACCATAAGCACAATTAATCGTGTACATACTTAGACCGCAGAACAAAAGGTTAGATCTAACGGGTGACCGGGCAGCCACGCTCTTGGTGAAAACTAGTACCGAGTAGTGCTTTTGTGTCTCCGTCGTGAATCGACAACTAGAAAAATGCTTATGGTTTGGTGACTTCCTATGTCGTGTCACATGTTAATGGCCTTGCAACCCATTAACAACCCTGATATATACAAGAATACTTTATGGTTCATACCACAAGAATACTTTATTTATACAAGAATGCTTTATTTACACAAGAATACTTTATTTGGTTCATACCACAAGAATACTTTATTTGGTTCATACCACAAGAATACTTTATTTACACAAGAATACCTTATTTTTACAAGACACATATCACCTTTTCATACAAAGTATACTAGCGTGAAATACAAAAATTGCATGAATTCACACCAACATTATGTTGACGTTTTTCCAAAACTCGCATGTATTTCAGGTAACTAAAAGTGGATGTGCGCGCGGTCTTACTCATGCTCTTGGATGTTGTTTGTGTTTATCGTTGAATAAAGCTGTAACTTTTAAGACAATATGCTGTCTCGTGTTGTAAACACTTAAACTACGATCTCAGTTATGTAATGTTTTGCATTTGAAGTTATTTTTATGAGCATGTAGTATGTTTACCAATCGTATGCAATGAAAACCTTTCATGATCACACCGCGTGCTTCCGCCTTAGAAAGGGGTGTGACTGATTGGTATCAGAGCTGCGATTGTAGTGAACCAGGAATCCTTCTCGAGTCTAGACTACAATCTCTAGGATCCTTTCATGAAAACAATTTTTAAAAGTTTTCATTGCATAAAACTTTCTGCGATATCCACTACCTGAAACTGTTTACAAAGAATCAAGAAAAGACACTACGAGACTTAGGGTGCACTGGAGTAGCACTTGTCTGTGATTAAGAATTACTTGCAATTATGTATGATATTTGACATATACATATACTAGAAGTAGAATGTCACATGTATACGTGACTTTACCTGAAAACAAGGGCCTATCTGAAGGAAGAGATACGAGGATGAAACGAACTGTGCGGACTGTGCAAGGAGTTACGTAATTATGGATGCATACATAATTATGGGATTCAGTGCACCGGAACCACAACGAGTCTTGTCACGTATAGATCCCCTCAAGAAAAAGGGTCAAATGTGAACACCAGCCTATTAAATACTCTGCTAGAGTAATAATTGTTTGATGTCACTTATGTGGTATATGCCTGTGTATATATATACTACTACTGTCTAGTATGACGATATCAAACAAATGCCTAAACCTATTGTGTGGTGTTCTTTCAGAACATGGCACCTAGGAGAATTGTGAACAATCGAGATTCGGATCAACCTCCTCCTCCCCCACTGCCAAAGACTGCTGAAGAGCTGAACGCTCTACTGGAGGAAAGGATCTCCGCAGCTATCGTCCAATACGAGGCAAACCGAACCCAAGACAGTGGAGGACCAAGCAATGCCAGGCGTAATGGGAATGGAGATTCGTCTGGAGGAAACGCAGCTCAAGGCTGCACTTTCAAGCAGTTTCTCGACTGCAAACCAATGAACTACGACGGCACAGGAGGTGCAGTAGCGTTTGTACGCTGGACAGAGAAAATTGAAGCCACTATCCGTATGAGCAAGTGCACTACGGATCAGCAAGTCACCTTTGCTACTGGGTTGTTTGTTGATGAAGCTCTGACTTGGTGGAACTTGAAAGTCCAAACCCTGGGTGAAGATGCCGCTTATGGCCTAACTTGGGATGAACTGAAGGAAAGAATGGGAGAAAAGTATTTCTCTCGTGCTGAACTCCAAAGGTTGGAGACTGAGTTTTGGCATTTGACCATGGAAGGTGCTGACATCACTGGTTACACCTGAAGATTCCACGATTTGTCTAGGGTGATCCCGTACATGGTGACTCCTGAATTTAAGCGCGTTGAACGCTACATTTGGGGATTGGCCTCGGAATTTTGCGGAATGGTAACTTCGGCCAAACCTCAAACAATCACCGAGGCTGTAACTCTGGCTGTCAGCCTTACTGAAGATTTTGTTTGAATGAAGAAGTTGTCACTGAACCCAACAGAAAAGACCGAGACGCATGCTGAGTCATCAGGTGAAAAGAAAAGGAAGCATGCGAATCTGAACCAAGCAACCCGCAACAACAACAAAGGTTTCAACGATAAGAAGCGTGACACTAACCCGCCTCAGGAGGCGAAAACTCTTGCAAACATGAATGATGCTTCTACCAAAAGGTACCTGGGCACTCTGCCCACTTGCAACAATTGCAAGCGTCATCACGAAGGGGTTTGTCGCATTCCAAGATGCGACAAGTGTGGAAAGTTGGGTCACTATGTTGAGGATTGTTGGGGAAAAGGAAAGAACCGGAATGGAAATGGTGCTGGTAACAGGAATGGCAACGGAAAGGGGCAGAACCAAGAATGCTTCAGTTATGGAAGCAAAGAGCAACGGAAAGGGTCAGAACCAAGGATGCTTCAGTTGTGACATTACACACGCGATTCATCAGATCCATAAAAACCGCGGGTGCGTTGGTTAAACCAAAATGCATAACAACGAACTCGTAGTGGCCGTATCGAGTGCGAAAAGCGGTTTTGGGAATATCCTCCTCTTGTATGTGTAACTGGTGGTAGCCTGAGCGTAGGTCGATCTTGGAGAAACACGTAGCACCTTGTAACTGGTCAAACAAATCATCGATGCGAGGTAGAGGGTAATGGTTCTTGATTGTCAGCTTATTCAATTCCCGATAGTCGATGCACATCCGGAACGACCCATCCTTCTTTTTGACGAAAAGGACTAGTGCGCACCAAGGAGAGGTGCTAGGGAGAATAAAGCCTTTGTCAAGCAATTCCTGGAGCTGACTCGAGAGTTCGCGCATTTCGGACGGAGCGAGTCGGTAAGGAGCTCTTGCAACAGGGTTTGCTCCAGGAATGAGGTCGATGCGAAAATCGATATCACGACTTGGTGGTAAGCCTGGGAGATCTTTAGGAAAAACGTTGGGGAATTCGCAAACAACGGGAACTATTTTCACCACTTTAACTCCCTTTTTCTCCGCTACTACAATGTGTGCCAGAAAAGCTTGGTATTCCTTGCGGAGATACTTGCTAGCCTAGACACATGACATGAGTTGGAGTTTCTTCGACGTGACTTCACCATAGACACATAATTGATCACCATTAGTGAACGAGAATCGAATCATCTTATCGAAGCAAACAACTTCAGCTTGGTTTTTGCGAAGAAAGTCCATGCCTATTATGACATCAAAACTACAGAGCTGCATCGGAATAAGGTCGATAGGAAAGATGTGATTGTTGAGTTCGAGAGTACAATCACGAAGAACAGAGTTGACGGCAACGGTTCTTCTGGTGGCAACTTCAACATCGAACATCGAGGGGAGATGGGCGCGCTTACGATTAAGAAGCTTTTCGAACTCAAACGATACAAAGCAGTTATCGGCTCCAGTATCAAACAAACATGAAGCATAAATACCATTCACAAGGAACGTACCATTGACCACGTTGTTGTCAGCCTGAGCCTGGCACACATTAATGTTGAAAGTTTGAGCACGAGCGACTTGTTGCTGTTGTTGCTGAGGCTGCTGGGGCTGCTGCTGTTGTTGCTCTTGTTTCACAACCCGATTGGGGCACATGTTTGCGAAGTGGTTGGGATCACCACACGCAAAGCAGACTCTAGCATTGACCGCGGGTGCCGGAGCTGCTTGTTGGCCTTGAGGGGCAGGGAGCAGAGCTTGATGAGCAGTAGCTAGTGCTGGTGCTTGTCGAGGACCTGTACGGCAGTTGGCGGTGAAATGGCCGTACATATTGCAATATACACAAAATCTGCAGGCGATCCCCACTGGGTGATGATAAGTGCAAGTCGGGCAGGCAATGTGAGGACCAGTATAAGCACGCTTTGCCGGAGGTGCTTGGGTTACTGGTGCCGCAACCTGGCAGTGTTGAGTTTGCTGCTGAGCTAGTACAGCTTGAAGTGGGGCAGCAGTGGTTACATCACGGTTCTTGTTGCTGGAGTTGCTGTTGTTCTTTCTCTTGCGACGAGAGGCTTGTGAAGACTGAGGAGTGGCGACGGTTTCAGCGATTGGTGCAGTGGTAGCTTGATGTAGATTCTTGGCGGCTTTATCCCAGAAGCCAGACTTGACTCGCTTGTCGTTTATTTCAGCGGCAAGCAGGTAAGTTTCTTCGATTGTTGCTGGCTTTGAAGCTTGCACAAAATCTGTGACACAATCTGGCAGAGCTCGAATATACTTCTTGATTGCCATGTCGGAGGTCTTAACTTGATCAGGACAGATTATGCTAAGCTGCTTGAAGCGAGCGGTTAAAGCAGCGTTGTCACCCTCCTTCTGGTTGATGTGCCAGAATTCGTCCTCCAACTTTTGGCGCTCGTGGGGAGGGCAGAACTCTTCCAACATGACGTCCTTCAACTCATCCCACATCAAACCATAAGCTGCGTCATTTCCGCGTTTGTTCCTCTCGGACGTCCACCAATCTAGCGCTCGGGATTGGAAGACGCCGGTAGCATTCAGAGTGCGGAGATCATTCGGACAGCCACTCTGGCGCAAGGTGACCTCGATCGAATCAAACCATTGAAATAAGGCCGTAGGGCCATCTTCGCCAGTAAATTCTTTCGGTCCGCAAGCTTTAAACTGTTTGAACCTAAAAGCAGCTTTGGGAGTATCGGTCCTTGACTCTTCTGAAGATTTACTCATATTTTCGTACAGTTCACTGACGATTTGAGGAACAACTTTCGCCATTTGCTTAGCAACCATAGCGGCGAGACGTTTATCTGCTTGCTTTCGGCGAGCAGCTTGAGTAGCGCGAGATCCATATGACGACATTGTCTGCAACAGACATCGCCACAGGACTCAACACAAATTTCGATTATTCCTAGTATAGTCTAGCGATCACCATAAAGCTCAGGAACACGTATCCACATAAACACAGTATCACATAGGCACATAAACACGTAAGCACATAGGCACGTAGAGCACAAAAACACATAAGCACGTAAGGCACAGAGGTACATGAGGCAGTCAGAATACAGAAACCTAACTATATGTTGCACGTATTCCCTATCCTTCACAGCGCGTATAGCGATTAATTATAGCGATTGCGAATATCGAGCAGCGATTGCGAATGATGACCAGCGATTTATTGACGATGGTGTAGTGTGGGTTGTGCATGTTGATCGAAATAAACAGCGAGAATGAATAAACCACCAAAATCGAAACGTATAGTCACATAAAACACATAAATTCCACATAAAGTCGACAAATATCAGAGTCAGCAGTTGCGGGCTCAGAATCGAAACACATAGAAATCGAGAATAGATTGTCTTCGGCTAGATAGACGTCGACTATCTAAAGTGATTCGACTATTCACAAGAACTTTAAGTGTACACTTTGGCCTTCGGGACTGTGCTCTTGCCTCGAATTTTGGGCAAATGGCACGCATCCTTCCCGTCTGGTGTGACTTCAAGTTGTTGGAGTCCGTCGAGACTTTGGTGAGAGTGTTGTAAAACCATATTTAAGAGTAGAACGAGTCATCAAGGTTCGGGTTTCACCCCTAACTTACCGACTTCGTCCCTGTTTGTGTGATAAATTCGCGAGATAGATAAGGAGATTTGCGTCGAAGTATGAATTTCACTCCTAATTCAACGCAAATGCTCTTATTTTATAGTAAAAATAGCAACTCGAACGAGTAATCTGGTCAAGAGTTTGCGGTTTTTCACACCTAGTCTTAACCAGATCATCCGTTTGTGTGTGTAAACAACCTTAGGAAAGGCTGATCTTTCGCAGAACCATAGTATGCGATGTTCACGCAAGTGTGTAGTGTACAGCGAGAGATAGCAAGAAATAGCGAGCAAGCTCGTGCAAAACCCCTACCGGGTATGCACAAGTCGGTCTGTTGGTACTTAGACTATAGACTAGGTCGTTTCTAAGACATCGACCCGGACTAGGTCGAGTCTCGCCTAATTCCCTATAGTTATGGCTCTGATACCAATCTGTCACACCCCAACCGATGGCGGAAACATTGGGGCGTGGTACTGAGCGAAACAGATTGTCCAGAAGTTTCCATAACAACTACGATTACCAATTATTTAAAGCATCACGTCCCATACCATGACATAATAAGTATCATAATTATGACAGACAAAAATCTAGACAAGTAGTTCTGTTCTGACAACTCAGATTTCAAATAAAAATAAATTGTTTGTTTCTAGACTCTTTCCTAGCCTCGATTTCATCACATAGCAAACAAGGCATCCTAGCAACTTAAGCACCTGCCACATACGTTAAAGTAAAAGTCAATACACATAGTGTAAAGGTGAGCATACAAGTTTGATAATAGCATAATAGAGTTCGAAATCATTTACGCATAACCAGTATGTATAATGTGAAGCATGTAAGTTATCGACAAAGATCCTATCAATACCAATGACTGCGAGTTGATTGCGAGTAGCGAGTGTGCAACACATATTCACCACTGTGAACACGTGAAGTAATTGTCCTTAACAACCCCTGAATGAACAGGTGCTGAGTCCAAACTATAGTACTATCGTTGCTAAGGCAGGTAGACAGCAATCAATGTGTTAACATAACAAACAGGCATTCATCAAGTCACGTATAACATGCATTAGAGGTCAGCGTATAAATAGTGTTGCATTGTGTGTTCGATGTGATTTAGAATAAGTAACGTATGTAACACCCCAAAAGTGCATAAAGCAAAAAGGGATCGAATATACTCACAGCGATTGAGTTAATGGATTGAAGGGAACGCTAGAGCGGAATTAGCCTAAACAGTTAATGATAGCATAAGCGAAAGTCGGCCCATAAAACGGTGCATGAGTACCAAGGATAGGATTGCAATCCGATCAGATGGCAATCCAATTTGATGGCCAGTCGATCGGGTGGCAATCCGTTCGGATGGTCATCCGATCGGATGGCCATTCGATTGGATTGTCACCTCGTTTGGTGAGGATGTGTTTGTGTATGATGGTTTGTACTTTGAAGTTTTCGTTGTAGTATTTTAAAATTAGAGAAGTATCTCTACCCTTCAGGTCGGTCAAACGGTCCTTCGATCGGACAGCAATCCGATTGGCGAGGCTTCTCAGTTTGAGAACAAGTTCACAGCAGGATGGTCACTCGATCGGATGGCTATCCGATCGGGTGGCAATCTGTACGTACTAAACATGTTGAAAATTGTTTAAGTACCAAGGCCCTAAACGTCACACGATCGGACGGTCACTCGATCAGATGGCAATCCGATCGGGTGGTAATCAGTTTCAACGTTCAGATCCTTGAATAGTTTGAAAAATAGTTTAAGCGAGGAACCAAGTGCAACCCGATCGGATGGTCGATCGGACGGCAATCTGTCCCGACGATCCGTTCGTCTTGACACTTGATTCGTTTGAAGTTTTGTAGTGTTTGAACGAGACATTTTGATAACATGCTTGAACAACAGAAACCCTATCTCGGCCCATGTGTCCCGACCGAACAGGAATCACCCTATTCCGACCGGTTCACGGTTCGAGTCGGTAGTTCATGTTCAAACCTGAAGTCAATATCTCTTGGATAGAATTCAGATCTTGAACTAACCCATCACTAAGAAAGAGTAGAAGATCAGAACGAGCTCCGATTCTATCGGGTTTGAGTGTCTTGAGTGTAAAAGAGTTGAAAGAAAGTTGGAAAACCTTCTTTCAATCCTTTCAACCATGAATTTGTGTAGATCTATGTGAAAACATTGATAAATGTTGTGGAAATCCTTCAGATCCAAGTTGTTCTTGATGGAATGAAGCCAAACATTGAAGTTCATAAGAACTCCATGATGACATCACCCTAGAACACCTCAAATCCGGTGATTTCAACGTTAAAAGTTAAGATTCAGAAGATAGAAAGGTGTAGGAGTGCGTGTAGATCAAGAAAGTACAAGATTTAGGTTGAAAAGTTACAAGAATCGAGAGAAATCGAGAGAAATGAGGCTGAAGTGCGGCTGGGTCGAGTGAGGAGCTGTCACATCAAGTGATGTGACATATGGGGGTATTTATAGGGTTTCCTAAAAAGGAAAGTGAGGAAGAGGGCTGGTCGATCGGGTGCCAGTCCGATCGGGTGGCAACTCGATCGGGTGACAACCCGATCGGATGGCAATCCGATCAGATGGCCATTCTATCGGTTGGCCACTCGATCCGAGTGTTCGGCACGATGAGTTTAGTCATTTCGATTCGAGCGTTGAGCGTTGCGATGCGATTCGAGAGAGTAATGCGATAGAATTACTCATTAAATTACTTTTAATCCGAACTACTATATCTAACATACAATCACTATAGTCAACTTGCATTTAACGTTTCGATTCAATTGCGATGCGATAGATTGCGATTTTGATTAACACATCAACATAAACATAACATGCACAAGTAACACATAAATATCACACATACGTAAAACAATATCCAAGACACATAATTCGAGTTGCGAATGCGATAGCGATAATCGATTAAACATGCGATTAAACCTCGATTATTAATAAGTACTCCACATAACACAACTAATGCACTAACATAAATAGATTAGCTACAAATCAAAGAAGTCAAAACAGGAGTTGAGCAAGGAGTGACAGATTGCAATTAGCAATCTTTTCTTCCTTTGACTTCAATCTTGACTTTGACTTTGACTTCCGAAACCCGGGGGGTGTTACAAACAAATTCTAATAGAGAAAAAAACAAATTAATGACGTTAGTCGTTCTAGTTTCTCTTGTTAAGGATTATGTTAGTTTAGGTAAGAAATATAAGTGTGCTCACAATTAAGCAACAATGAAACTTTTGTAAGAGTAGCATTATATTTTAAGAAGACAACTTTTAATGGAACAATGTCGTGATGGAGCAATGTCTTGTACAAGAGGTGTAAATTGAAGTATTATGAAGTTTTCACTCCCCCACCTCTTGCAACAATTGCAACTTATTATTAAGACACTTAATGCTCCCACTAATCTTTAATATCTCTATAAATGCTACAAGAGAAGTTTCAATGAGGTACGTGACGTGGGAACCTATCATATATATGTTAAACTTTATTTGATTTCTTTAATGTCCAGATGTCATAAGAAACTTTAGGGACATATTTAATAGAAATCTTATTAAGTGTATATATGAATAGATTTCTTCTAAGACCGTGGGCCATATGTGACAAAATTTAGATACAAGTTGATAGTCTTTAAATGATAAATGAATTATGTCTGAATATTCCATTCGGAATAAGTTCCACGAATGTCAATGAATGACTTATGATGGACCCATACTTATTCCATAAGCCAAGTCATATTTTAGGGCTTTAACGTCATGATTTAAAATCACTTAGAATGAGGTTAATTGAATAATCATCCTCATTAACCATGTCATGATTTCTCATGAATTTCAGTTATAATGGATGATATTTAAAAGTCTCATTTTCCTTTTGTCAAATTCTCATTTGCATGATGACAAAAGTTGTGAAAGTGTAAGGTATCATCTAGTTTTATCTTAGTAATGTTTCAATCCAGATATTTAGAACAAATAAGATGAGAATTTAAGGTAAGTGTGACTTTATGTTGACTATGCAAACCTCACAACCTTCATAACACTGCTTAATTATGATACTATATTCTGATTAATCTTCGGAATATATAAGGTATCGAAAGGCGTTGTTAGAAGACTGCTTATTATGGTTCATACAGCCTTAACTTTTAATTTTTGTCACTAACTCTCATGTTAGTTATTTGTCAAGTTCTGGTAAGGAAACGTATGGAACTAGAGTCAACTAATCATGTGTTAATTGGAATATTAAAATTAGCAGACTTAAATATCATTAGTAAGTGACTATCTAATTAATTTATCCAACTGCTCTTTTGAATAATGGATAGTCTCGTTGCTTATGCCTAGTCTAATGGCATAATTATGCAATGAGATTCTCCCTTGAAGAACCTTAGAGTTGGAATTTTGTACTTGTACTTTGTCTATGGACCTTAAAACTATCCTCTTTTGATGTTTCAGTGGTTGTAAGGTGAAAAACATCTTATTTTCTAGTTTCAGACATTTATTTCTTTGTACATATGTTGCTTACCAACACACTCATTTGACTTTGGTACTTTTGAGTGTTGTAGTTGATTTATAAGGCATCAAATTGTACAAGTGAAAATCTTAGTATGTAATGTACTGGAAAAATGTACTTATTTCCATGCGTAAGCCCTTAACTTTATGGGTCATGGTATTTTACATTATTATGTATTCACATATACCACTTAGCTTTATAGTTTATAGTTTTAAATGAAGGCATGCATCTTAGGAATTCTTGTGATTATTCCACAATAATAGATTAGTCTTAGGAAAAACTTAATCTGGAGTAACCTTTTAGTGATAGCATTTATGTTAGAGAGATCTTGATTATCATAAGAGACATCATGTTCGATTTGTCCTATTCATCATGCTCTACTTTTCTTCTGTAGTACCTTTATCAGAAGAGAACAGTAGGATTATCGTGTCTTAAGAGATAATCAAGGATTTAATTTAAGAGCTAATTCTTATAGAAACTTTAAATAAGGCAAAACATATGAGGTTTAGGAATTAGAGTGGATGAGATATAGATTTGTAGAAGAAAATTATAGTGAGTAAAGTTATGGGTACTTAAAAATAAGGCAGACGAAATGATTATAAGATTAATGAAGGATCATTAATATGAGGATCATTATGTGAAGAGGTTGTGATATGTCTATTAATAACATCCAAATAATAGACTTTGTTAAAATTCTACTTAAACGAAGACAAATCAGCTTTGGCCAGAAGTGTAATCATTTAAACATGTGTGCAAAGTAAACGTGACAAATCAGCTTTGGCCAGAGATGAGACAATCACTTTAGTTATGCACTTGTTAAGAATGCTATACATGAATGAATTAAATCAGCTTTGGCCAGAAATTAAGACATTCACGTTTGTAATGCATACTCAACATGGCTTTTATTATACTTAAGCAATAAATAGATGTATCAAATCAGCTTTGGCAAGAAGTGATACATCAGAAGCTCACACAAGTTAAGCCATTTTGGTTTTGTAAAACATTATTTGATTCTGATTAATTATCTAATTACAAAACCAATTATTTAATAGCAAACCACCTATTAGCGCGGATCGAACAAAATTTTTGTTCACATTAAACAGCCTAAAGTAATGAGGTTGAGATTTCGAGTTAGTCTTAGGTCTCGAGTGAGATCTTGACTCAGTTATGAGGTCTCGAGTCGCAACCTCAGTGTCTCGAGTCGTAATCATGGTCTCGACTACTGTGTTTTATGAGATCTCGACTGCTTGATGAGGTCTCGAGTCGCAACCACGGTCTCAAGTTGTGAAGATTGAAGCCCTTAGTCGAAACCTCGGTGTCTCGAGTGGAAACCTTATGGTCTCGAGTCGAAATCGTTGTCTCGAGTTGTGAAAATTTGAGAATCCTTATGATTTCGAGTCGAGACCTTGTGGTCTCAAGTCGAGATCTTAGTCTCGGGTCGTTAAAAGTGATCTTGATCCTCTGTAGACAGCTATTGTTGTGAAAACATAACTGAAAATTCGAATTCTTAGGGATTTTGAGATATGGTTTCCTGTTTTATTGACGATTTAATTTTATCAAATATTTCGAAAATTTTATCTGTTAATCTAATAAAAGTTTTTTCAAAAATTTTAAGAGTTAAAACAGATCAAAACATGGAAAAACACTCAATAATCCAAATCATATTCCAAAACATAAAGGAATTTTGAATTTTCCTAAGAACACATGATGAACCCTAAACATAAGAACAAAATTCTGGAACCCGAAACTTGAATTTTTAAGGCTTTTCTAAACAGATTTCGGACATAATTTTACCCGTTTTTTTATTTCGAGACATTTAAAATAGTTCTTTTCCTCGAAACAGAGGTTTCAAGTGGTTCTATATGACTCGAAAACGGCTGTTACATTATTAAGTTTTTCAAAATTCCGTTTTCCAGATTTCTATCCCAGAATTGATGGATATGAAAATAGAACTGACTAATCAACATATGCTCTGATACCACAAATGTTGATCAGTTCTGTTTTAGACATAATGGAAAACATGCAAATAACATACCTTTGATTGCAAACAGGACAACAGAGAATCCAGATGGAGACGCAGCAATAAAGTTTGACATGATTGTCAGCTTGATCCGGTTCCTCCTTAGGGTGCAATCGAATGATGGTGATGATGAACACCGAATAGGGTGTTTGGTTATAGGAGAGGAGGCGATTTGATGTTATGATAATTAGGTTATGTGTCTAAGTGTGTAACCTTTTAACCTCTACATAAGTCTCCTTATATAAGCACCCAAGAGGAAATCCTAATTAGTTAATAATGGTAATAAGGCCCATCAACAATTACCAACTAATTATTTAATAGGTCGTTATATATTTTGATCTATTATTATATAAATGATTATAATGGCCATATATAAATAAATATATTATTTATTTATTCTTACAACAAAAAACCAAGGGCTTTGACATCTTGAATGTTCTTCTCAACCGCAACCCTTTTGTTCGAAAACCTTTTTCATTCCTCATTTTCCGCTGGCACCAACACCCCCACCATAATAATACCATGCAGAACATCTTTGGCTTGCTTGCCCAAACCAGAATTCTCGTGGGCTTCCAACAAATCCTTCAAAGAAAACTAAAAAATTGGGCTAATTCTGCACCATTGACTGACCTAGTACCATAAAACCGAAGCTGCGAAACAAGAACATAATGTATGATCAGCGGTCTCAGGCCCATCCTCGCATAAAACACACCCATCATCACCGTTGTAGCAATTTCTTTTAGCCAGCGCATCGACCGTCGCCCATCGCAGCCCTCCACACCATGATATTACATTTTTTGGGACCCATTTTGACCACTTAAGACAATTTATTTTGTCCACTCCAACTGGCCCATGAAGTTGATGTTTACTGAGTTGAACCGATTTCATGAGAAGACAGTTAATTGTTTTGAAGTGTAGGAAGAGTCCCATGACGGCTATAACAATTTCATGAGAAAGAAATAGTGACCATGTTTCATGTGATTTGCCATGAGATAACCTCGATTTCACGTAGCGATGGGTTCGTAGACGGTAGTCAGGTCAGGTTTATCAAGGACCTTCACTTCTAATATGTTTGTAAAGGATGCATATGAATGAAGATGAACTCAACATTACAGTTCTAATACGTTAACAGTCTAATGCACACTTCAACACTTGAATTCTTCAAGAAACACATGTCAAATGAAATATGCATGTTGTCTTATTTTGGGGCGCATACATATCAACTGTACACCTTAATTTTTTAGAGTAATTGTAAATGACTTACGGTAATTAAGGACTAATACATACTTTACACCATTCATTAAATATTTGCTCATGGTTAGACTTATAAATATTTGTTGATACTTGTTTTATACGTTGGTGCACACACACATTTTCGGTATTCACACTAATGAGTTAATGAGTATCCTATTAGCTTCCACAAATGAGTACAAAAATGTGGATATATAACATTTTAACACAAGAAATTATGTTTATTAGTTCTATTACATATTCAGTTATTTGTTATCAAATAATTAATATGTAGTTAGTGCATACATGTTTAGCGATTATAAAATGCACTTATTACTTTAATGATGAAAAAATATTAACATGTGATACGAAATGTTATATACAACTACTTTTATTCCACGTTCTTGGATAACGAATGCCCTAACTATCACCCAACTTGAAGACAAGCTAAGATTGTGCACATAAAACAAATGCCCAATGCACATTTTGATCCTTACTCAAAGTGTCATATATGGGAAAAACGAACAAGCTAACATTAACTTTTCATAACACTAAAAACAACATATTGTAAAACAAAATAAAAAATGCAATCAACAAAGTAAATTTTAAAAATTATAAAAGTCAAAGAGAGTTAAATAGAAGAACTCAAGATTCTATACAATATCGAGATTTAAATATCAACTAAGATCAAATATCATTCCTAATTTTGTTTTTTAAATCGTTTCCTTCCTTATTGTTTACTTGATTTCAGATCTTGATTTGTTAACCAACCCTAGGGTGTTCGATGATGCTCTAATGATTGAATCTATCGGTTTTCTCAGAGCCGCAGTCCCTGCAACGTCCTACGTAAACAGCGCCAGTGACCTGTGTTGTCTTTAAATGATGCCAATGTGAATTTTAAGGTAAGAATTTATGGTTATGTTTTTGTTTTAATACTATAAAACACGTGTCACTTCCTTAACAACTGGTTCGATCAGGTACAAGATCTTTATTTTTAAGGTTGCTGATGAAAATTGTTGATGATTAAAATTTGGTTGTGTTGATTATTGTTTGTATCAGGTGTGGCTGTTAACCATCACGCTGGTGAAGTTTAGGTATGTTTATCATGGTTTTATTTAATTAGGGTTTTCATTTATGATCATTCGATTTCCTTTGTTTAAATATTTTCTTTGTGCAAGATAATCAGATGTATAGTAGAGTTGTATCTTATTCGACTAATAAGCATTTCGGAACCATGTTTCTTTTTACTTACACCGTCACTTTACCTTACCCAATACTTCTTAGATGCTCAGTCATTATACCTTACATCACACATGTCCACTTCAAAAACACCGCCACTGCAGCCTGGTCCGTCACGGAAAAGGGTATAACCAGTTTAACGCAATAGAATCTGTTCACAATTTTACCCGAATATTTTGGTTTTAACAACTTGCTTGGTGATCTTATCATCTGAACTCACAATCATGAAATTGCACTCAAAAGGCAATAGGAAGGATTGTGATTTTGTGAGGACGAGCCTTGCTGCTGAACGCTTTGATGTTGTCTATGATATATATGGTGTGCATAATCCAAAAATTCTATTTTTCACAATTGTTTTTTTCATAGTTTGTAAGAAACTAAAAAAAACTGGTGCATATGACAAGTTTACCCCTATTGAGTAGTAACAACCAGAGTCCCAAAGCGTTATAATGGTTATTATTTTAGCTTTTGCAAGTTATAATAGTAAATTTTTCATAATCCATGCTCTGCAATTTTTTTATTTATTATAGATTATGAATATTTTTTTACCCGGGGCGTGAGGCGGATGAGGTCGAGCCCATACTAGATGCATTGCCAAATCTAGAACGGTAAGTTATCAACATAAGGTATAAATGATGATAAGTAATTTATTTTTTCCTATATGATTTATATTTTTAGATATTTTACTAAATTGCAGGTACATAGACTGCTCTTCAGCTGGCGTTTACCTAAAATCAGACCTTTTACCGCATCGTGAGGTCCATTCTTCTACATTTTCAAACGACTTAATCCTAAAATATACCTCCCAATCTCCCTTCCCATGAGAACTACAAAACTTTCGTAATTTAGAAAGGTTTCATGTTATTTGAGCTCTTTAAAAGGTCAAGCGGGCTAAACATGTTAAAAGTGAAACAAAGTGTATTCACAAAATGCAACCCATGCTGGATTGTTTCAGACTGTGTTTGTAAGGCTGGAGGGTGTGGTTGGAGTCCCCTAGGGGCTTTATCAGACCACGAAGGATCCACGTCAGCCATGGAGCCCCCTTTAATTTGCAGGGTGTAGATGAAGCCACCTATTAAACAAAATTAAAAAAAATGATTGGATTACATGTTGTGTACCCCACCTGAACACATTAATCTTCTCGTTACCATGCTAGCGCCTCAACCATGGCGCCCCCCTCTTAAAATGGATGGTGTGGTGATGAAGCCCTATGGGGCGCTATACATGATGAGCTGGCGGGGGTGACGCCCCCACACCCTCGAGCCTAAGAGAATAGTTTTGTTTGATTTATAATCATTAACTATTTTATAAATTCAAGAAAAGAAAAGGACAAAAGGTGTTTGTGGGTTGGCCTGACCCTTCTTGACCTATGTTTAGAATCTAGCCCTCATCTACATTACATAAAACCAACTTGATGTTATTGAATACGCTACAGATTGATGCGGTTGACCCTAATAGCTGACACAAGGGGTAGCTTGAGACCCAGGCCTTACTACCCATGTTAACTTTTTTTCCATGTTGATCAACTTCAAAATAATTTGTTATAACTTACTACCCAACTTTTGTGACGTTTGTGGCCGCTTTGGGTCGTGATCGAATCCTGTGTACATCTACCTTCTACCATCAGGTATACACATTTTTATGTAATTTTTGGTTTCGGCTAGAGAACAATATTGATCATGATTTTAGGTCTACGATATTAAGAACTTCACTAGAGAATAGTTATGTTCTTAATTTTGGTTGTAATTTGTACTAAGAATTCAACTGGTGATTCTGAATGGTTGCTTAGGTAAAAAAGCCTTGGTATTTGGTATTTGAAACTCATCATACTGGTTTTAGCAAGGGTGGGTTTTTTTAATTGAGATTTTGTTGATTCTGTAGGATCGTTTACTGACCCGAAACGAGTCGTTCAGAGTCGTTCTACTCAATATGAAAGGCGGAAATAGACATATCGAGTTCAATTCAGCTAGATATTCACTTTAACTGTCTTTCTGATTAATCTGACAAAGTTTTACAGCAAGAGGACACTTCGGCAGCACTTCAGCTCCGGAATCACACATACAAGTCCTCTTCAAACGAAATCAGAACATGCCTATTTATAGACAACCTAATTCCGTTTGAACATGCTCAAACGAAATTAGGTTTCACACGGAATTACTATTTCAAACGGAATTAACCATGTGATTTCGTTTGAAATGACTAACCATGTAATTTTTTTTGAAATGACTATTGTCAATTTCAAGCGAAATTAACTTTATAACCTATTTTCTTGTTTTCCGTGCCATGATCTTATCTAAACAATTTCAAGACTCGATACAAGACGAAGTCGACAGACGCATGCACCAACAGACTCCCCCTCGAATGTTGACGAGTCTTCAGTGTCGAGTCTTCAACGTCTTCAGTCTTTATCAGTCTTTGAGCTTATTTTCTCAAACTTTTCTTTTCTCTTTTCTTTTCTTCAGCACCAAACAAACCTTTAGTATTCTTCAGACTCCCCCTTTCGATATGCTGGGATGGCAGTCTGGCTTTTTGAAATCACAACCTCAGGTATCAGAATCTGGCTCTTTACCAAAGTTTTAACCTGCACAATTCTCTACCTCAAAATAAATTTCACAAATTTAATATTTGACAAATTTAATCATTTGCAAAAAACAATCTGAAAAATTTAACAATTAACATATCTGATGACCACTTGTAGAAATAGATTTATCATTTCAAACAATTTTTTTTTCAAACACACTTTCCCAAACCTGTTGTTCATCATGTTTAGCACTCGGAATTTTGAAAATCAGCTCTTCAACACCAGTTGTCTAAAATCTTTTTAAATTTTTCAAAACTTTATGCTAAAACACTCCGAAAATCTTTTTGAATTTTTTGAAATAAATGCAATGCAGTAAAATACAGTAAAGAAATATTTACACACAATATTTTTTTTCCAGTTTGTGTAAGAGGATCATATTAGTTTTTGAGACAAATCACTAACACCGTTAAGCTTTAAACATTTTCAGTTCTAAACGATTCACGTAGAATGTCAGTATACTGATCCACTTAAATTCTCACACAAAATTCAACTGTTTCGAGATACGATATTAATGTTTTAATCACTTAAACTTATTCTCGTGTCCCACCTTAGAATATACTCCTGTATCCAGATCCCAATATTCAGTCTTACAGGTGAGTATACCACAGATGATATCTGTAAAGGGTTAAATGAGAAACCGTGAGAGCTCAGGCCAGAACTTCCGTTCAGCAAAGAGATGACGGCTCGACTTTTGGTGTGTTCCATTTAGAGAATCTTTTCTTCAACAGCACATGATTAGCATTTTTCAATGTTTCATCATTTTTTGTACTAAGGGCGATGCTATATTTCAAGCAAGCAGAAAATATTATACGGGGACTAGGCCATTGCTTCCGCAAAATCAGAAGTCCCGGGATAATACCCCAGATATCACTGAATATAAAGACCTAGTATCTCAGAAAGAGGGACCTTTCAAACAAGATTTTGGGGGTTACACATATATCCGAGAGATGTTCCCCACGATATAAGTAAGTTTGAAATTTAGGTTTATATCTCGTCACAATTTACTAAATGTGTAAAAACCTACTGGCATATCATCAGTGAGACCGTTTATCACATTTTGACTTTCCAATTCTTTAGCATGCTGTGAATGTCCACTGATGTACTATCATTTCCTCTTTTCTCAACAAAACTCATTTTTGATTTTATCATGTTTTTGACTTTTTGAAATTTTCTAATGTTTTTTGATTTTCTGAAAAATCTTACTCCCCCTAAAATTCAAAATCATTTAAAGAAACTTGAAAACAAACTGTACAAGTAAAATGACAACTAATATCAAATCACTTCAATTCGCCATTCACTTGGCATAAACAATCAGAACTCCCCCTCACAACAAAATATTTTCCCATTATGATTTCAAAACACTTAAGTTTGTTTTAATCAAATGGTTTTTCCGGAAAAAAATTTGTTGATTTTACAAACCACTTGTAGATATGGGGATCAATTCATCACCTTGTTCTATCAACCACTTGAAAAATGTAACAATTTTAAATTCAAACACCAAATATCACTTGTAGAAAATCAAGTACAACTTAATGTCCCTGATTTACCACTTGTAAGACGAAATGTCACAAACGTGAATTTCTCAAGAAAGATGCCGATTCCTGCTCCACTCTTACCAACTTGGGAGCTCCGGCAAGTCATACTTTTAACTTATGAAAAACTGACATCCAAGCCTGACCAAACTTGGATGTTTCCTCTTCAACTTCACTTGGGTAATAAGTTGCTTTCTTTGTTTCATAAAAGTCTTTTACCCCTTTAACCTTTCCCTCGACCATTTTACCAAAAATCTTTTTAACATTTCCATTAAAAACTTTTTCGATATCAAATTCTTTCTTCTCATAATAGAATTGATTTGAAATCTCAACATTTCCAATTTTTCTAAAATTTTCAGCCCTCAATGGTGGAAATTTGACATCATCCATTGGAGGTACTGATGTTTCAATTTTTAGCTCAACTTATGGCTCCTCTGACTTTGTGGAGTCAGATTCATCGCCAGATTTCACATCTGATTTCTTAACAATCCACTTCTGATTGTCAAGATTCACTCTTCTTCTGTAAAATCTTTTCGAACATTCCCCAACTTCATATGTTGAACTTTTAAAAACTTTGAATCTTTCAATTGATGGTTCATTTTTCTCAACAATCTTTTCTTTGAGTTTAGAAACAACTTCCTGTTTTGTTTTGGTTGCCAATGGACAGTTCCAGGCAATATGGCCAACTTCTTGACATCGATAACAGGTTCTTGTCTCCTTTCTCTGGTAAGCTCCATTCTTTTCAATCTTTTGTTTTTCTGCAAAGAACTCTTTATTTGTTTGCTTCCAGAATGAGCTCTTTTCTTCTTCCTCAGCACTTGTCCCTGAAACAAATACTGTTTTTGGTTTAAATTTTTTTTCATTTTTATAATTTTTGGATGGAATGAAACCAAGACCTTTCTTTTTGAAATTACCATTATGGTTTGGTTTCTTTTGATAACCTGAACCAGAACTGTAACCTTTTTTTCTTGTTTAAACGTTTTTGAACTCTTGAAGTGTATCTTTTAGGTTTTTCATAAAGATTTACATCTTTTATTTCAGAAATATTAATTTCTGTTAGTTTGAAAACCTGTTTGATCTTTTTAATTTGAACACTTCTTATTGGAAATTCCTCATCAGAATATAATTTGTCTGAATCATTCAAAGTATATGCCACTTTGAATGTTTCGTCTTTCAAATTAGATTTTGATAAAAGAAATTCTTTATTGTAAACTCTTTTAACCGACGTCTTTGAACTGTTCACCGACAAACTCGACTTTTGACAGACGAACTTGAACTTCCAGACTCGGACTTTGACTCAGACTCCTCATCTTTATCCAACACCTGATTGATCACCTTTTTTATTAACTTGGACTCATGATCAGTGTCAGACGATGTAAAAGTGACGTCAATATTTTCTGGTAAATCATCAGTTATTTCGGACTTTAGCTTTATATTGACTGCCTTTTTGACTTGCTCCTCATTTGGTTTTCTGGGAGAATACCCATCCCAGATCGGAGGCGGACACTTGTTATAATTTGCACTTTGTTTCTTACCAGTATTCTTTTCTTCAGACTTCTTGTCTTGAAATGCTTCAAAACCTGCAACAGTTGGATAAATTCGATCAATCAAATAATCAGAACTAGAATAACTTTGCAACAATCTTCTAATTCTTTCATTTTCAATTTTTTCCGTCTCCAACTCCTGCTTCAGCTTTGCACACTCTTCAATGTAATGATTAATAGCCTTCTGCTTTGTCATCATCACAGCATTCATCATGGTTAAAGCGTCTTCTCTTTCAGAATTTGTCTTTTGTAGACCAGTTACTGTTCTATTCAGAACATCATATGATTCTTTCACATAGTTAAGATTGTACAATAAATTCTCTTTCATCTTTTCCTGCTTACTCAATTTCTCATCTTTCTCTTCACACAGCTTGCACGACTCCAAACACTTTAAGCATGGTTTTGTGACTTCAACAATTTTTTTCCACTTCAATAATTTTTTCAACTTCGATTATCTTCTCAACTTCAACCACTTTCTCAGCTTCAATCACTTTTTCAATTTCAACTACCTGCTCAGTAGCTTTATCCTCTTCACTTTGTTCAAAAATCTTTTCCTGAACAATACTCTCATTTTTCACCTTTTTCTTTTCTTTCACTGCTTGTTTCTCCTTTAACTTCTCCACTTTATCTGCAAAATAGAATTGAAAACTTTCAGGAGATAAATGAGTTTTTGCAATATTAATATGCATTTCTTCCTCATCATCACTGTCATCAGATGATGATTGATCAAACACTGGCTCTTGGATGATTTGTGCAGTTAATGCTACCATCTTTGAATCAGGTGGAATGAATTTATCCCAACTGAAACCATCTGCCACTTTTTCATCATCTTGATTAATGATACCAAAATAAGCTTTCTTATTTGCTTCTACGATCATTTTGGCATGTGCAGTTTGTGGTTCCTTTTGTTGATACGGTTGATGAGCAATTTGTTGATATATGGCTTTCCGATAGTAGTCATTGCCACCAAAAGGATTTTGTGCTCCACTTGCTTCTTGATTTTTACATTCTCTCTTGAAATGACCTTTCTCCCTGCATCGAAAACAAGTAACTTTAGATTTATCAAAACCCAAAGTTGAAACATTTTCATCTCTAAAATCATCTCTTCATGTAATCATCTTAAACTTTTCAGCTCTCCTCAAAACACTAGCTAAACACCATTTAATGTCCATGAGTTCCATTTCTTCTGCATCTATCTGATCGTAATCCTCTTTTGTCAGCATAGGATTCCCGATCCTCCCTGCAACAAATCCTTCATATGATTCTAACACAGTAGCAAGTAACGACATGTGACTTTTGGCAATCTCTTCAGAAAAATGTTGACCATTCTGAAGATGTAAAGCAATATTGAAATTCAACACTTGACCATTACTGCTATTTGAAATTTGAAATTGATGACTTGAGGTAGAACTCTTTGGATTAAAACTTGGATATGATGAAAACCCACTGCTGCTGCTTGAACTTTGATTGACTGATCCTGATGAGTTTTCAGCACTGAAAGCAGTTTGAACTTTTGGACTTAATTCAACCTCTTGAACACTTCCTTTGTAATACATTTTGACATCTTGTTGACCACTCGAACTGTTCATTCTTGCAATCTTTTGTTGTTCCAGATCTTGACCCTCAATTTTTTCGATGAACTGGGAAATAGTCAACTTGTCATATTCTCCAGTATTCTTTAAAATCATCAAGTATGTACCCCATTCTTTTTGAGGTAATGCATCAGCTAATTTGTCGACCTATTCTTCTTGATCTTTGACAATTTCTAATAAAGACATAGATCACACTAAGTGACAATATCTTTCAATCAGCTTCTTTGATGATTCACCTGGCAAACTTGAAAATAAATCAAACTCTTTCTTTAGCAATGCTTTCTTACTCCTGATCATCTTCTCGCTACCCTCAAACTTAGTTTTAAGCGCATCCCAGATCGATCGTGAAGTATTGTCATGCTGAAGCAAAATGAAAATGTCTTCTTTAATAGCTTGTTGTAACAGACTAATCATCATCTTTTCGGCTTTATACATATCTCGTTCTTTGTCCGTAAATTCAGAAATAGTTTTAATAACTCCCAAATCTGTACGAGGTTTAACATACTTTTTCTCAATGCATTCCCAAGATCTCAAATGATTAGCTTGAACCCAGTTTTCAAATCGATCTTTCCAACCATAATACTCCTCAATTCCCATGAGTTTCAGGGGTTTTTGCATTGTTCCGGTTTCATTTTCCATGTTCATGCTTTGAGCAATGGCAGCCGGAGTAGTCGAAACAGTAGCAAACGCGTTATAAAACTCTTCTTCCATGATTCGGTAACCTTTTTCAAAATTCAGTCTCTTTCAAGCAAAATAACTCTTTGGTGCGAAATAACACTCTCACACGAAATCAACTTTTTTACACGAAATTACTTGTTGAAGCGAAATTACTTGTAAAACAGTTTCAAACGAAATATCAGTTTCAAGCGGAATCACCCAAGCGAAATACCAATTTGAAGCGGAATAGTGATTTCAAACAGAATCACTCAAGCGAAATACCAATTTGGAGCGGAATTAACAACAATCTCAAGCGAAATAACTAATTCCGTGCGGAATTAAGTACACTTTCAAACGGAATTACGCTGACATCATCATTTCGGTCCAACTTTTGTCAAATTAATCAGGTTTTAGCTCGATTTTAGGATGAAAACAATAAAATTGTTGGATCTGAGTTTCTTTTTGATTGTATTTTCGTTTGAAATTAAGATGGAAATGAAAGAGTTGTGCAGCGGAATTAAGATGAAAACAAACTTTGCATACAATCAAACGAGAGTAATACTTTAATCAAACATCTTTACACAATGAATCGAAAGATTGAATTTGTTTCAACAACGATTACAATGATTGATGAATGAATGCAAACTCCCCCTCAGCCAGAGCTCAGTAGTTTGTTCGTGCAAAGAAGACGATGTGGTGAAAGAGCTAATAGAACAGTACAAAGTACTGAACTATTTATAGGCACTTGCAAACCACTGAGCATCTTTAGCTGACGTCACCATGAAATTGTAATTCAAAGTCTAGGGCATCTGTATCTTCATCATCCCTGCTAAGTGGAAGATCAAGGAGATCCTGCAAATCTTTAAATTGTAATTCTTTATTGCCTCATCAACAGCTCCCTTATCTGACCTTTAAATTGTAATTCAAAGTCTAGGGCATCTGTATCTTCATCATCCCTGCTAAGTGGAAGATCAAGGAGATCCTGCAAATCTTCAAGACTCAGGCCAAGAGCTTATTCCCTTGATATTTTCTCCACTTCTCCACCAGACCTGAGCAAAGTCAATACGCAGGTCTGTTTGTCAGTTTCCCACTTTTGTATTTTTGAGCCTGGTGGGTTTATTGGGAGATGTTTATTTGCAGAAGTATTTGGAGAGGCTGGCCTGTTCATAGCTGGCTGAGCAGCACTTGCAAATTGTTCCAATTCAAGATCTTCTTTTATCATTACTGCCGTGCCTACTTTTACAATGGCATCTCCAGCTAATAGATCTTGAATTGTTTCCATGCTAAACTGGTTTTTGTTCCTTCTTTTGTAGATAGCAGCACCAGCTGGAGCAGTGGTTCTTTTGACTTGCA
Organism: Helianthus tuberosus; assembly: GCA_030545235.1. Lineage (NCBI taxonomy): Eukaryota > Viridiplantae > Streptophyta > Magnoliopsida > Asterales > Asteraceae > Helianthus > Helianthus tuberosus. Next base: position 92,928,664 of record CM060365.1, on the reverse strand, counting down.
GCTTTGGTGGTCTTTTTGAAACCGCTGCTTTGGAGTAGTCAGGCTTTTGTGGAACATTTGGGTCTTTCTTTCTTAGTTCCTCCAACCTTTTGTAGGTGGCCCTGACTCTATCTTCTCCCCACTTTGTCACAGAGTTCTTTGACCCATAATCAGCTGCAATCAGCTCCTCTTTCATTCTCCTCAACTCTAGCATCTTTTCAGCTTCAAATTGTTTGAATCTTTCAGGAGGAGTCTGCTTGACCTTATTTTTGATCATGTCTTGAATCCTGGCTGCTTCTTTTTCAAGCTCAGGAATGGTCCAGGTCTTGTACATGTGTTTCTCCCCCTTGTATTTCTTGTAGGTCATGATGTTTTCAATGTAGTCTTTTCTTAAGGACTCATATGCCCTTTCTAAAATTTTCTGACACACATTTTTAGCAAAACGCTCCATAGCATTGACCTGTGAGAGTAAAAACTGATAGTTTTGTTGAAATTCTCTATCAGATTTCCCGTTTCTGTTTTTGATTGCAATATCCTCTGCTTGTTTGGCTTTGAGTTTCAAGTATTCTTCAATATTGTTAGGCCTGGGATAATTTGCAATTGATGGCAAACTCCTTTTGGCTGGGTCATCTTCATAATAAAAAGATTTGATTTCTTCTCTGACTGCAATGAGTTCCAGAGGAAATGAGACACCAGCAGGAGGTAGTGATTTTATAATTTGAGCTGAAGAGAGAGGTATGGGTTTTGGAATAGTGACAAGTGACAGGGATTTTGAAGATGTTGGTGATGGAGATGTGTCATCATCTTTTAAAATTAGCCTTCTCCTTTTTGTAGGAGGGACTGATGATGTTTTGGATGGAACAGTGGTGGTAGATGTAGTGGCAGTGGATTGTGATTGACTAACAGCTGTTGAAACAACTGGTGTTTCAACCACTGTTGTCATTACAACAGATGTTATAACATCTGCTGTCTTCTGCTGTATGTCAGCAGGTGTTGTTTTTGGTGGTAATGATGGTAAAGCAGTGGATGTTGTGTGTGTTGAAGTGGTGTGTGTTGATGGAACAACTGTTTGGCAAGCAGTAGTTTTTGTAACTCCTGTTGCATCAGCTGTTTTGTATGGTGGTTTTTTAGCAGACTTTGAACGTCTGGTTGGAATGGATTTGGGTTGCCTCACTTTTCTAGTAGGCTTCTTCTTTTCCTCAACAAGATTTTCATGATCCTTTGACCCAGAAGTACCCTGATCTGGATGATCCATTCTGTCTACCCTGGCTTTCCTTTTGGCCTCTCTATCCCTTTTTACACTTGCAACTGCTTCTGCTAGTGCATTTGTTGTCACATCAATTTTCTTGCTTCCATCTGGCAAAGGGATCTTTTTGGTCATGTTTGAATTTTCTGGTTCAAGATAGAGACCATCCTCTATACCCTTCTTTTTCCACTCCTTAATTTTCTCCCCCTTTTTGGCATTATCTTCTGGGAGTTGATAAATATAGCATACTTTTGGAGGAGCAGTGCCAGTGGTGTGCAAGATCTGAGTTTTGAGAGCCTTTAAATCAGCCTGAGTGTTCTTGAACCTTGACTCCATTGCATTTCTCAGCTGTTGAACATGTTTTTCATGTTGCTGATCTGCTAGTTTTGCTTGTTGATGGAGAAAAGGTTGAAATAACTTCCAGAGCTCATTTGGAGCAGATGCCCTTTGTGGAGCAGGTGCTTGAGATGGAACAGCAGTTGATTGTACCTTCTGAACTTGTAACACCTGTTGTAGCATATCTTTGAGTTCTGCAACAGAGTTATCAAGTTTTTCAATGCGATCCGTCAATTTCTGGTACTTTAAACCATCACCCAAGTTAATGGGATCATCTGATTTCCCACTAGCAGTGGTTTTATCAGTGGTAGATATAGGGAGTATACTCCAAACATTAACCACTGATGCCCCTTTTTCTTGGTACTGGGGTCTTCTTCCTTCAACACTTGACAACCTTTTGATGTTGCCAGTAGGATAAATAAATCCACTGGTGGTTGGCAGAGGTGCTATAAAAGGAATTGCCTCCAAGGAAGTCTTATTAATGTAACCACTGTCCAAATGTAACCCAGTGGGTGTAACACTTGTAGTGGCTGCTTCACTTGGATTACCACCAAGAGTTACTTGTAACTCAAGGGGTGTAACCTCCTCAGGTTGTGTTGGTGGGTTAGCAAAGATTGATACATCAGACCCAGTCAGTTGTTGAGGTATATTCTCATTAGTAGGTGATTGAGAAGGACCGGTTAATGCCTGGTTCAAATCAATTGCATCCAACAGTGGTTTTATTGGTGAGGGAATTGTGGATGTGATGATTGGTGTAGAAAAAGGATGTGTCCCGGGCATTGGACTGTGGATGATAGAAACGAGTGTTTCCAGAGCATCATGATGTGGAGACCCTATTTGTACAACCTGTTCTTTTTGTGAAGAAGCAGGAGGAGTTGTGGTTATGGTTTGAGATATTTGTACCAACTGCTGTGAGGAAGTAGCAGCAGTGGTTTCTTGTGACATTTGTGTTGTCACAGGCAGGGGCTCTGGTATCTCATCCTCCAGAGTTGCCTTTTTGATGGGATTTGTGGGTTTTTGAGTTTTTCTTTTTGTTGGCTTTTTGGTGATTTTAGGTGTGGGTTTCAAAATAGTTGTGCTGCTGATTTGATCACCTTGAGCAGTGGGCTCAGCAGCAGATATCTGAGGAGCAGTGGTAACTGCTAAAATCTGCTCAGGCACCTCTGCTTGTGTTTTGCAAGGTGCTAACATCCTTGAAAAAGTTTCAGTTGTTAAACTGTTTATTTTAGTAGAATCACCTTGGTTTATTATAGTTAAATCATCCTTACTGAATTTCTTTGAAAAATAGTAACTTAAAAACCTTGGAAACAGTAAGAATGATTTTGTTTCAACATTATTAACCAAATCTTTAAAAATTTCCCGAGAATAGTTAAAATTTTCTCCTTGAAGAATAGCATATCCCAGATTTTGAATCTTTAAAGGGATTTCATTGAAAGAAGTGGTTTTGTTTGAAACACATAGTAGGTGGGTATGAAATAAAAATCTGGTTATAGAAGGAAAATAACCTTTTTCTAAGGTAATTTTCTTCATCATTGTGGCTTCATACCCTCGCTCAATGAAGTCAGTTTGCAACTCGTTTTTAGTGAAAGAAATTTTACCTTCTTGATCATCGAGTTGAAAGACCTCTGAAATGGATTGTGGCGTGATTTGAACAGCTTTACCCTTTATAGAAGAGTTGATGGTGGTTGCATTGTCTCCTTGTTTTTCAAGGGTTGCATTTTTCTAGAACTCCCTTTGGGTTGCCAAATAGATTTGTGCATCGGCGGTGAACAAAGTTTTGTACTTTGATTTTGCCATGAGATCAATGATGGAATCGAAAACTTTGGTGGTTCCTGGTTTTGTGAGAAGACCCAGGAGATTGTGAGATGGTTTATGTGGAATTTCAGTGGAGATTGCCTTTTGAGAGGCTGTTTTCGATGATGATTTGGATGAGGGTTTTGCAGATTTCTTTGATTTTGTCATTTTGAGGATGATTGATCAAAGAAATTTGTGAAGAAATGAGATGAAAAACTGCTTTGAGAAGAGAATTTTTAAGAATTCAATTCGACAGTAAAACCCTGTTTTGATGGTGAGTGGGGGATTTTATAGGGAAGAAAGTGAATGCTGAGGTGGCAGCCGTTACAAAAAGTCTGACCAATATGTACTGCCCACGTGACAACCCCTGTTGAAAGTGAAGGACAGTACTTTTTGTGAAAGTGACTGATGAAGGCAGTGGTATGAAAGCAGTGGATGATTTTCACTATCAGTGGATAGCATATCAGTGGATAAGACACTGCTTTTGAACAGCAGAGTTTATCAAAGGAATGAGAGAGCAGGGGTTGACTTTCAGCAGTGGACAGACTTTTGAAAAAAGCAGACTTTTGAACAATCAGTGGTTAATGGCAGACTTTTAAGGATTTTAATGAAAAATTTCCATTTTTAGCTATTTTTAAGGATGGAGTTTTGATTTTCTGAAAACATTTTGTTGCTTTTATTCATAGAAAAACAAGATGTTGCTCGTTATTCCATGTTCAGCATCCCAATCCTAGAGACCAAGCTTTCAAAAGTGGTTGTATCAAGTGCTTTTGTGAGCACATCAGCCAGCTGGTCTTTAGTTGGGACATGATGCAGAGAAATCAAACCTTTTTCATAGCAATCCCTCACAAAGTGATGTCTGATGTCGATGTGTTTGGTGGTTGAGTGGGAAACTGGATTTTTGATGATATTTTCTGCTGCCTGGCTGTCCAACATGAATGGTGTCTTTAAGGCAGTGATACCAAAATCCAGCAACTGATTTTGAAGCCACAGGAGTTGGGCTGTACAGCTTGCAGCAGCAATGTATTCAGCTTCAGCAGTGGATGTTGAAACAGCTGCTTGCTTTTTGCTTTGCCATGAAACTAAGCAATCACCTAGAAACTGGCACCCTCCTGATGTGGACTTCCTTGTGGTGTGACATCCAGCAAAGTCACTGTCTGAGAAACCTGAAAGCTTGATGTTCCCATTAGCTGGATACCAGATACCAAGTGTGGGAGCACCTTTTATGTACCTGAAGATCCTTTTTACAGCAATGAGATTTGATTTTCTGGGAGCTGATTGACTTCTTGCACAGACACATGTTGCAAACATGATGTCTGGTCTAGATGCAGTTAGGTACAATAAAGACCCAATCATGCTTCTATAGAGTGTTTGGTCAATCAGCTCATCCTTTTCATCAGACATGACCAGCTTATTTGTTGCCATGGGTGTGCTGCATGGTTTACAATCATTCATATCAAATTTTGTCAAAAGTTCTTTAGCATATTTGCTTTGATGAATGAAAGTTCCATTTTGCATTTGCTGAACTTGGAGACCAAGAAAGCATTGCAGCTCACCCATTGCACTCATTTCAAACTCAGCTGTCATGAGTTCTCTAAACTCTTCACACATTGAATTACATGTGCTTCCAAAAATAATGTCATCCACATAAATCTGGACAATCATTAAATCCTTCCCTCTCCATTTTAAAAACAGTGTTTTATCAATGGTACCTCTTTTGAAACCATTTGAGAGTAGGAAGTTGGAAAGAGTTTCATACCAGGCCCTTGGTGCTTGTTTCAAGCCATACAAGGCTTTGTTTAGCCTGTAGACATGATCTGGATAAAATGGATCCTCAAAACCTGGAGGTTGACAAACATACACCTCTTCTTGAATTGTACCATAGAGGAAAGCACTTTTGATATCCATTTGAAACACCTTCATATTGTGGTTGACAGCAAAGGCCAGGAACAGTCTAATGGCTTCCAATCTTGCAACAGGGGCAAATGTTTCATCATAATCAATCCCCTCTTCCTGTCTGTAACCTTGAACCACAAGCCTGACTTTATTCTTGACAACAATACCCCTTTCATCAGTTTTGTTCTTGAAGACCCACTTTGTGCCAATGGGACTAACCTCTTCTGGCAGTGGTACAAGCTCCCATACTTGTTGTCTTTTAAACTGTTGGAGCTCCTCTTGCATGGCTTCTACCCAGCTGTTGTCTTTCAGTGCCTCTTGGTACTTGACTGGCTGATGGAGTGATAGAAAACCAGCAAAAAGACAAATGTTTTGGGTTTGGCTTCTTGTGAGCACCCCTTCATTTATGTTGCCAATGATTTGATCAGGTGGATGAGATCTCAAGAAGATTAAATCTCCTTGGTATGGTATGATGGCATTGATTGGTGAAGGCTACAAATGTGTATCATCTGAGCTAACCATTGCTGGGGACTTTGATGATCCAGCAGTGGCTTCAAAAGGTGGTGGTATAGGAGGTAATGAAGTGGACAACTGCTGACTTTTATCCACTATTTGAGGACTTTTGTCAGCAGTGTTTGAGAATGTGGACGCAGTGGTTGATGGGCTACTTTGGTCAACAACTGTTGAGGTAGCAGTGGTTGAGCTTTGACAACTGTTTTGAATAGCTGGTGCTTTTCCCTTTGTGGCAGACCTTTGAGGGATGATGATTTTATACCCATAGTCTGGTGTTGTATCCTCTGATGGACCTGCACTATTAGTCTTGACAACAGTATTTTCAAAAGTGAATTTTTCAAGATCAAACAGATCTGCAGGGTTTGCTGGGATTTTCATTGATGAGAGTTCATTGAACTTAACATTCAAAGTCTCCTCCACTGCCTTGGTCCGTGTATTGAACACTTTGTAGGCCTTGGCAGTGGTTGAGTATCCCAGATGATAACCACAATCAATTTTGGCTGCAAATTTTGAAATGGAATCTTTTAAGTTCAAAATAAAGCATGGGCAGCCAAACACTTTGAAATATGAGATCAGTGGTTTAATTTTATACAGAATTTCATAGGCAGTCTTTTTGTGCCTGGGGTTTATTAAAACTCTGTTCTGAACATAGCAAGCAGTGTTTACTGCCTCTGCCCAGAAAGTTAATGGCAAACCTGAATCTGCAAGCATGGTTCTGGCAGCCTCAATCAGAGTTCTGTTCTTCCTTTCCACTACCCCATTCTGCTCTGGTGTTCTTGGGATGCTGTACTGCCTTACAATCCCTTTCTTCACACAGAAGGCATCCAACTCCCTATTTTTGAATTCTGTGCCATTGTCACTCCTGAAGCTTTTCACTGGAAGGTCAAATTGCTTTTCAACCTGTGTTACAAAGTCTTGCAAAATGCCTGCAGTTTCATCTTTTGAGTGCAAAAAGAAAGTCCATGTGAACCTAGAAAAGTCATCAACAATAACCAAACAATATCTTTTCTTTTTGAGGCTCATGACTTGAACTGGGCCAAACAAATCCATGTGTAGCATTTGCAAACACTGGGTTGTTTTGGACTCTTCAATGGACTTGTAAGAACTTTTATGCTGTTTTCCTTTTAAACAGGAAATGCAATGTTCAGGGCATGAAAACAATTTTTGAATGATACAAAACACTGTGGTATGAATGATACAAAACACTGTGCGCTATGCCCAATATGCCCCAGCAGCTCAAGTGAACACTGCTCACTATGCTGCTGCCCCTGTGCCAGTACATTATGTTCAAACTACTGTTCCACAAATCCAATATGTTCAAACCCCTGCTCCACAGGTACAAGTGCAACCTGTTGCACCTCAAACCACTGCTCCAGCAGCAGCACAACCAGATCAACAAAGTTTTTTCACTCAAGGGTTTGTTGACTGGAGCAGTATGCCTGATGATCTTGGTGATGAAAATTTTGCACTCTATGCTTCTAATGATTCTTCACATGATGAGTTTTGTTTGATGGCACTAGAGTCAATACAGGAGGGGGTTGAAGCTGAGGAGGAACAGCAGTGCTTTGAAACAGTGGAAGAGGTGACTGAAGCAGTGGTTGCTGCAGTGGCTGATGAAATACTGTTGGGAGAAAGTTCAGGTACCCTGATTGAACCAATGACAGATCCATGGTCCATAGAGGACAAAGAAGAAGAGAAAGAAGAAAAGGCTGGTGAAAAGAAGGTAAAAGCTGATGATGATGAAGATCATCAATGTGATTGTGCAATGATGGCAGCTGCCAAGGTATCTCCTCAAGTTCTTGAAAAACTGTGTTCTGACAATTGCATAATTGCTTTTGCTAACATCAAAGAGGTGAATGAAAACCTTCGGGATAAAATCTTGTCTGATGAGGTCAAATTTGAAAGGTCTTTAAAAGAACTTAAAAACAAATTGACTGAAAAGGAAAAAGAAATCAGCTGTCTAAAAGAAGAGCAAAGCATCACCAAAACCCAACTTCAAACTATGGTAGAAAAATACCAAAGTTGCAAAAAGGAGTTGGAATCCACCCAGATTACTTGTGAAAGATGGGTGGAATCCTGCAGAGGATATGAGGTGATGCTTGCTAAACAGATTGAAAGTAATGTGAAATTTGGGGTTGGGTATAGAAAATATGATGATGAACACATTGCTTGTGAAAAATCTGTTCAAAACACTGATGTAACCACTGAGTTCATCCCCACAAACAAGAATGGCCAAGAAGTGAAAATCACTGACAAACTTGGTAACAAAATCACACTTGGCAGAACAAGGAGTTCCTCAACTTTTGAAGAACTTGAAAAATATCAGTTTAAACCTACCTGGTCTGACGAGTGTGATATTCTTGAAAAGTTCAAGCCAATGGACTTTACATCAACTGATGGTGTTAAAGCTCCAAAAGCTAAAGTCATACCTCTCAAGGACATCCCAACAGTGGTTAAAACCTCTGCTGCAAAGGAGTCTGAAAAGAGAAAGAAGAAAGAAAAAATTGACAACTTGTTTTGTGAATTCTGTGAGAAAAGGAATCATCTAACAAAAGACTGTTTCCACTTGAAAGCTTATGATTTAAACAAGACAAGTGTCATTGTTTCAGCAGAAAGTTGCATTGTTTATGGTAAAACAAACCACAAAACTCAAGCATGTGTGTACCTCAAAAACTTTGATGTGAAAAAGAATGAGTACATGGCTAAAACATCCTTGAGTCCATCATCATCATCCTCATCATCTGTCAAGTTCACCAAGAAACAACCACTGTTTATGCCAGTTCAAACAGCTGTTACAAAACAGCTGAACCAAACATCTGTCAAAAGAGATGTTCAGGTTACTGATGCACCCCCTGCCAATCAGTTCAGAAAAGGCAGAGAAAAACAGTCTTACCAAAGGATTCCTCACGTTTATGAGGCCTACAAAAGGCCCTCTAAACCCAAAGTGAACAAGCATCCTTTTGGTTACCAGCAGATGATTGGTCAGGACCCACAACAGTGGTTAGAAAAACACTGTCCTAAAACAGTTCAAACTCCTGATCTAACTACTGTCCATCATTCTGCATCCATCCCAGACACTGTTGAGACCCCATCCAAAGCCCTGCTGGCTTTGGAGACCCTAATGAACTAATCCTTTTACTTCATGTGCAGGGAGCTTCTGCATGCTTTGATAGTCTCTGGTATGTAGATAGTGGAGGCTCCAGGCACATGACAGGATGTAAAGCCCTCCTCAAAGACTTTAAAATCCATGGTGGGGGTGATATATCCTTTGGGAATAATAGTAAAGGGAAGGTTCTGGGGTCTGGTACAGTGCAGTCTGGAAAAGTAAAATTTGAAAATGTCAATCTAATAGACAATCTAAAATTCAACCTTCTGAGTGTGTCCCAAATGAGTGACAAGGGATTTGGGTCATTCTTCACAAAAGACTGTTGTAGGATTGTTGGACCAGAAATGGTCAAAAAGATTGAAGCAATAATCAACTCTGGTCAAACTAAACTTGTTGCTCAAAGAAGTGGCAATGTTTATGTTGTTGACATGTCAAAAGAGTGTCCCAGAGCTGATGCCTATCTGTTCTCAGCTGCCTCTAACAAAGAGACAGAACTTTGGCACAGAAGGCTGGGACACACAAATCTTAAGACAATCACAGAAATTTCAAAACATGGTTTGGTGAGAGGCCTACCACAAAAATTGTTTTCATGCCCTGAACATTGCATTTCCTGTTTAAAAGGAAAACAGCATAAAAGTTCTTACAAGTCCATTGAAGAGTCCAAAACAACCCAGTGTTTGCAAATTCTACACATGGATTTGTTTGGCCCAGTTCAAGTCATGAGCCTCAAAAAGAAAAGATATTGTTTGGTTATTGTTGATGACTTTTCTAGGTTCACATGGACTTTCTTTTTGCACTCAAAAGATGAAACTGCAGGCATTTTGCAAGACTTTGTAACACAGGTTGAAAAGCAATTTGACCATCCAGTGAAAAGCTTCAGGAGTGCCAATGGCACAGAATTCAAAAATAGGGAGTTGGATGCCTTCTGTGTGAAGAAAGGGATTGTAAGGCAGTACAGCATCCCAAGAACACCAGAGCAGAATGGGGTAGTGGAAAGGAAGAACAGAACTCTGATTGAGGCTGCCAGAACCATGCTTGCAGATTCAGGTTTGCCATTAACTTTCTGGGCAGAGGCAGTAAACACTGCTTGCTATGTTCAGAACAGAGTTTTAATAAACCCCAGGCACAAAAAGACTGCCTATGAAATTCTGTATAAAATTAAACCACTGATCTCATATTTCAAAGTGTTTGGCTGCCCATGCTTTATTTTGAACTTAAAAGATTCCATTTCAAAATTTACAGCCAAAATTGATTGTGGTTATCATCTGGGATACTCAACCACTGCCAAGGCCTACAAAGTATTCAATACACGGACCAAGGCAGTGAAGGAGACTTTGAATGTTAAGTTCAATGAACTCTCATCAATGAAAATCCCAGCAAACCCTGCAGATCTGTTTGATCTTGAAAAATTCACTTTTGAAAATACTGCTGTCAAGACTAACAGTGCAGGTCCATCAGAGGATACAACACCAAACTATGGGTATGAAATCATCATCCCTCAAAGGTCTGCCACAAAGGGAAAAGCACCAGCTATTCAAAACAGTTGTCAAAGCTCAACCACTGCTACCTCAACAGTTGTTGACCAAAGTAGCCCATCAACCACTGCGTCCACATTCTCAAACACTGCTGACAAAAGTCCTCAAACAGTGGATAAAAGTCAGCAGTTGTCCACTTCATTACCTCCTATACCACCACCTTTTGAAGCCACTGCTGGATCATCAAAGTCCCCAGCAGTGGTTAGCTCAGATGATACACATTTGCAGCCTTCACCAATCAATGCCATCATACCATACCAAGGAGATTTAATCTTCTTGAGATCTCATCCACCTGATCAAATCATTGGCAACATAAATGAAGGGGTGCTCACAAGAAGACAAACCCAAAACATTTGTCTTTTTGCTGGTTTTCTATCACTCCATCAGCCAGTCAAGTACCAAGAGGCACTGAAAGACAACAGCTGGGTAGAAGCCATGCAAGAGGAGCTCCAACAGTTTAAAAGACAACAAGTATGGGAGCTTGTACCACTGCCAGAAGAGGTTAGTCCCATTGGCACAAAGTGGGTCTTCAAGAACAAAACTGATGAAAGGGGTATTATTGTCAAGAATAAAGTCAGGCTTGTGGTTCAAGGTTACAGACAGGAAGAGGGGATTGATTATGATGAAACATTTGCCCCTGTTGCAAGATTGGAAGCCATTAGACTGTTCCTGGCCTTTGCTGTCAACCACAATATGAAGGTGTTTCAAATGGATATCAAAAGTGCTTTCCTCTATGGTACAATTCAAGAAGAGGTGTATGTTTGTCAACCTCCAGGTTTTGAGGATCCATTTTATCCAGATCATGTCTACAGGCTAAACAAAGCCTTGTATGGCTTGAAACAAGCACCAAGGGCCTGGTATGAAACTCTTTCCAACTTCCTACTCTCAAATGGTTTCAAAAGAGGTACCATTGATAAAACACTGTTTTTAAAATGGAGAGGGAAGGATTTAATGATTGTCCAGATTTATGTGGATGACATTATTTTTGGAAGCACATGTAATTCAATGTGTGAAGAGTTTAGAGAACTCATGACAGCTGAGTTTGAAATGAGTGCAATGGGTGAGCTGCAATGCTTTCTTGGTCTCCAAGTTCAGCAAATGCAAAATGGAACTTTCATTCATCAAAGCAAATATGCTAAAGAACTTTTGACAAAATTTGATATGAATGATTGTAAACCATGCAGCACACCCATGGCAACAAATAAGCTGGTCATGTCTGATGAAAAGGATGAGCTGATTGACCAAACACTCTATAGAAGCATGATTGGGTCTTTATTGTACCTAACTGCATCTAGACCAGACATCATGTTTGCAACATGTGTCTGTGCAAGAAGTCAATCAGCTCCCAGAAAATCAAATCTCATTGCTGTAAAAAGGATCTTCAGGTACATAAAAGGTGTTCCCACACTTGGTATCTGGTATCCAGCTAATGGGAACATCAAGCTTTCAGGTTTCTCAGACAGTGACTTTGCTGGATGTCACACCACAAGGAAGTCCACATCAGGAGGGTGCCAGTTTATAGGTGATCGCTTAGTTTCATGGCAAAGCAAAAAGCAAGCAGCTGTTTCAACATCCACTGCTGAAGCTGAATATATTGCTGCTGCAAGCTGTACAGCCCAACTCCTGTGGCTTCAAAATCAGTTGCTGGATTTTGGTATCACTGCCTTAAAGACACCACTCATGTTGGACAGCCAGGCAGCAGAAAATATCATCAAAAATCCAGTTTCCCACTCAACCACCAAACACATCGACATCAGACATCACTTTATGAGGGATTGCTATGAAAAAGGTTTGATTTCTCTGCATCATGTCCCAACTAAAGACCAGCTGGCTGATGTGCTCACAAAAGCACTTGATACAACCACTTTTGAAAGCTTGGTCTCTAGGATTGGGATGCTGAACATGGAATAACGAGCAACATCTTGTTTTTCTATGAATAAAAGCAACAAAATGTTTTCAGAAAATCAAAACTCCATCCTTAAAAATAGCTAAAAATGGAAATTTTTCATTAAAATCCTTAAAAGTCTGCCATTAACCACTGATTGTTCAAAAGTCTGCTTTTTTCAAAAGTCTGTCCACTGCTGAAAGTCAACCCCTGCTCTCTCATTCCTTTGATAAACTCTGCTGTTCAAAAGCAGTGTCTTATCCACTGATATGCTATCCACTGATAGTGAAAATCATCCACTGCTTTCATACCACTGCCTTCATCAGTCACTTTCACAAAAAGTACTGTCCTTCACTTTCAACAGGGGTTGTCACGTGGGCAGTACATATTGGTCAGACTTTTTGTAACGGCTGCCACCTCAGCATTCACTTTCTTCCCTATAAAATCCCCCACTCACCATCAAAACAGGGTTTTATTGTCGAATTGAATTCTTAAAAATTCTCTTCTCAAAGCAGTTTTTCATCTCATTTCTTCACAAATTTCTTTGATCAATCATCCTCAAAATGACAAAATCAAAGAAATCTGCAAAACCCTCATCCAAATCATCATCGAAAACAGCCTCTCAAAAGGCAATCTCCACTGAAATTCCACATAAACCATCTCACAATCTCCTGGGTCTTCTCACAAAACCAGGAACCACCAAAGTTTTCGATTCCATCATTGATCTCATGGCAAAATCAAAGTACAAAACTTTGTTCACCGCCGATGCACAAATCTATTTGGCAACCCAAAGGGAGTTCTGGAAAAATGCAACCCTTGAAAAACAAGGAGACAATGCAACCACCATCAACTCTTCTATAAAGGGTAAAGCTGTTCAAATCACGCCACAATCCATTTCAGAGGTCTTTCAACTCGATGATCAAGAAGGTAAAATTTCTTTCACTAAAAACAAGTTGCAAACTGACTTCATTGAGCGAGGGTATGAAGCCACAATGATGAAGAAAATTACCTTAGAAAAAGGTTATTTTCCTTCTGCAACCAGATTTTTATTTCATACCCTCCTACTATGTGTTTCAAACAAAACCACTTCTTTCAATGAAATCCCTTTAAAGATTCAAAATCTAGGATATGCTATTCTTCAAGGAGAAAATTTTAACTATTCTCGGGAAATTTTTAAAGATTTGGTTAATAATGTTGAAACAAAATCATTCTTACTGTTTCCAAGGTTTTTAAGTTACTATTTTTCAAAGAAATTCAGTAAGGATGATTTAACTATAATAAACCAAGGTGATTCTACTAAAATAAACAGTTTAACAACTGAAACTTTTTCAAGGATGTTAGCACCTTGCAAAACACAAGCAGAGGTGCCTGAGCAGATTTTAGCAGTTACCACTGCTCCTCAGATATCTGCTGCTGAGCCCACTGCTCAAGGTGATCAAATCAGCAGCACAACTGTTTTGAAACCCACACCTAAAATCTCCAAAAAGCCAACAAAAAGAAAAACTCAAAAACCCACAAATCCCATCAAAAAGGAAACTCTGGAGGATGAGATACCAGAGCCCCTGCCTGTGACAACACAAATGTCACAAGAAACCACTGCTGCTACTTCCTCACAGCAGTTGGTACAAATATCTCAAACCATAACCACAACTCCTCCTGCTTCTTCACAAAAAGAACAGGTTGTACAAATAGGGTCTCCACATCATGATGCTCTGGAAACACTCGTTTCTATCATCCACAGTCCAATGCCCGGGACACATCCTTTTTCTACACCAATCATCACATCCACAATTCCCTCACCAATAAAACCACTGTTGGATGCAATTGATTTGAACCAGGCATTAACCAGTCCTTCTCAATCACCTACTAATGAGAATATACCTCAACAACTGACTGGATCTGATGTATCAATCTTTGCTAACCCACCAACACAACCTGAGGAGGTTACACCCCTTGAGTTACAAGTAACTCTTGGTGGTAATCCAAGTGAAGCAGCCACTACAAGTGTTACACCCACTGGGTTACATTTGGACAGTGGTTACATTAATAAGACTTCCTTGGAGGCAATTCATTTTATAGCACCTCTGCCAACCACCAGTGGATTTATTTATCCTACTGGCAACATCAAAAGGTTGTCAAGTGTTGAAGGAAGAAGACCCTAGTACCAAGAAAAAGGGGCATCAGTGGTTAATGTTTGGAGTATACTCCCTATATCTACCACTGATAAAACCACTGCTAGTGGGAAATCAGATGATCCCATTAACTTGGGTGATGGTTTAAAGTACCAGAAATTGACGGATCGCATTGAAAAACTTGATAACTCTGTTGCAGAACTCAAAGATATGCTACAACAGGTGTTACAAGTTCAGAAGGTACAATCAACTGCTGTTCCATCTCAAGCACCTGCTCCACAAAGGGCATCTGCTCCAAATGAGCTCTGGAAGTTATTTCAACCTTTTCTCCATCAACAAGCAAAACTAGCAGATCAGCAACATGAAAAACATGTTCAACAGCTGAGAAATGCAATGGAGTCAAGGTTCAAGAACACTCAGGCTGATTTAAAGGCTCTCAAAACTCAGATCTTGCACACCACTGGCACTGCTCCTCCAAAAGTATGCTATATTTATCAACTCCCAGAAGATAATGCCAAAAAGGGGGAGAAAATTAAGGAGTGGAAAAAGAAGGGTATAGAGGATGGTCTCTATCTTGAACCAGAAAATTCAAACATGACCAAAAAGATCCATTTGCCAGATGGCAGCAAGAAAATTGATGTGACAACAAATGCACTAGCAGAAGCAGTTGCAAGTGTAAAAAGGGATAGAGAGGCCAAAAGGAAAGCCAGGGTAGACAGAATGGATCATCCAGATCAGGGTACTTCTGGGTCAAAGGATCATGAAAATCTTGTTGAGGAAAAGAAGAAGCCTACTAGAAAAGTGAGGCAACCCAAATCCATTCCAACCAGACGTTCAAAGTCTGCTCAAAAACCACCATACAAAACAGCTGATGCAACAGGAGTTACAAAAACTACTGCTTGCCAAACAGTTGTTCCATCAACACACACCACTTCAACACACACAACATCCACTGCTTTACCATCATTACCACCAAAAACAACACCTGCTGACATACAGCAGAAGACAGCAGATGTTATAACATCTGTTGTAATGACAACAGTGGTTGAAACACCAGTTGTTTCAACAGCTGTTTGTCAATCACAATCCACTGCCACTACATCTACCACCACTGTTCCATCCAAAACATCATCAGTCCCTCCTACAAAAAGGAGAAGGCTAATTTTAAAAGATGATGACACATCTCCATCACCAACATCTTCAAAATCCCTGTCACTTGTCACTATTCCAAAACCCATACCTCTCTCTTCAGCTCAAATTATAAAATCACTACCTCCTGCTGGTGTCTCATTTCCTCTGGAACTCATTGCAGTCAGAGAAGAAATCAAATCTTTTTATTATGAAGGTGACCCAGCCAAAAGGAGTTTGCCATCAATTGCAAATTATCCCAGGCCTAACAATATTGAAGAATACTTGAAACTCAAAGCCAAACAAGCAGAGGATATTGCAATCAAAAACAGAAAAGGGAAATCTGATAGAGAATTTCAACAAAACTATCAGTTTTTACTCTCACAGGTCAATGCTATGGAGCGTTTTGCTAAAAATGTGTGTCAGAAAATTTCAGAAAGGGCAGATGAGTCCTTAAGAAAAGACTACATTGAAAACATCATGACCTACAAGAAATACAAGGGGGAGAAACACATGTACAAGACCTGGACCATTCCTGAGCTTGAAAAAGAAGCAGCCAGGATTCAAGACATGATAAAAAATAAGGTCAAGCAGACTCCTCCTGAAAGATTCAAACAATTTGAAGCTGAAAAGATGCTAGAGTTGAGGAGAATGAAAGAGGAGCTGATTGCAGCTGATTATGGGTCAAAGAACTCTGTGACAAAGTGGGGAGAAGATAGAGTCAGGGCCACCTACAAAAGGTTGGAGGAACTAAGAAAGAAAGACCCAAATGTTCCACAAAAGCCTGACTACTCCAAAGCAGCGGTTTCAAAAAGACCACCAAAGCTGCAAGTCAAAAGAACCACTGCTCCAGCTGGTGCTGCTATCTACAAAAGAAGGAACAAAAACCAGTTTAGCATGGAAACAATTCAAGATCTATTAGCTGGAGATGCCATTGTAAAAGTAGGCACGGCAGTAATGATAAAAGAAGATCTTGAATTGGAACAATTTGCAAGTGCTGCTCAGCCAGCTATAAACAGGCCAGCCTCTCCAAATACTTCTGCAAATAAACATCTCCCAAGAAACCCACCAGGCTCAAAAATACAAAAGTGGGAAACTGACAAACAGACCTGCGTATTGACTTTGCTCAGGTCTGGTGGAGAAGTGGAGAAAATATCAAGGGAACAAGCTCTTGGCCTGAGTCTTGAAGATTTGCAGGATCTCCTTGATCTTCCACTTAGCAGGGATGATGAAGATACAGATGCCCTAGACTTTGAATTACAATTAAAGGTCAGATAAGGGAGCTGTTGATGAGGCAATAAAGAATTCCACAAATAATGAAGAGTTTTGGCATTATCTGTTCCAGGGGGAGATTGTTGGGATTGAACCCTATCAGAGGAACAGATAATTAAAGCCAAAACTGGATCAGAGCAGTGGATCAAGAATAAGCAGACGATTACAGATTAGTTCATGCAAATCTCTCCCTTTGAAAGTGGTTTCATAACTGCTGACCTCCTATCTGCTGATCTTACTAAGTGCTGACCTACAACTGCTGCTTTGCATCTACTGACCAATGTCAAAGACTGATGGAAGACCAAAGCTCTGTTGACTCAATCTACTGCCTTGAGTCAAGTACTGCTGATCTGGACAAGCACTGCTGGGTTCACAGCAGTGGAAGGATGCAGCAGCTGTTTAAGTGTCTTTTATGTAATGAATTGTAATAGCAGTAGTTAGTACATCAGTGTTTGTATAGATCAGAGGTTAGAGTTTGTTAGGAGGTTAGATGTCACTTTCATGGTGACGTCAGCTAAAGATGCTCAGTGGTTTGCAAGTGCCTATAAATAGTTCAGTACTTTGTACTGTTCTATTAGCTCTTTCACCACATCGTCTTCTTTGCACGAACAAACTACTGAGCTCTGGCTGAGGGGGAGTTTGCATTCATTCATCAATCATTGTAATCGTTGTTGAAACAAATTCAATCTTTCGATTCATTGTGTAAAGATGTTTGATTAAAGTATTACTCTCGTTTGATTGTATGCAAAGTTTGTTTTCATCTTAATTCCGCTGCACAACTCTTTCATTTCCATCTTAATTTCAAACGAAAATACAATCAAAAAGAAACTCAGATCCAACATAGGTCTAAAACTCTCAAGGCTTTGTTAAAACACTGTTTCGCACAAAATGTGTGAAATTCAAATCATTTTGACCGTGAAAACTTGTTCGATTTTGAAAAGAAGGTGTAGAATTTAGAAAATCTGATGAAATCAAGCTGAAAACGGTAGAACTCCTCCTCCTGAGCTCTGATACCACTTGTAGGATCGTTTACTGACCCGAAATGAGTCGTTCAGAGGCGTTCTACTCAATATGAAAGGCGGAAACAGACATATCGAGTTCAATTCAGCTAGACATTCACTTTAACTGTCTTTCTGATTAATCTGACAAAGTTTTACAGCAAGACGACACTTCGGCAGCACTTCGTCTCCGGAATCACACATACAAGTCCTCTTCAAACGAAATCAGAACATGCCTATTTATAGACAACCTAATTCCGTTTGAACATGCTCAAACGAAATTAGGTTTCACACGGAATTACTATTTCAAACGGAATTAACCATGTGATTTCGTTTGAAATGACTAACCATGTAATTTCGTTTGAAATGACTATTGTCAATTTCAAGCGAAATTAACTTTATAACCTATTTTCTCGTTTTCCATGCCATGATCTTATCTAAACAATTACAAGACTCGATACAAGACGAAGTCGACAGACGCATGCACCAACAGATTCATTGACTTCAAAGTTATGATTTTAGAAGGTACGAAGGCCATAGGCTTAGTTTTTTTTTTTTTTTTTAAATTCATCTCTTAAGATATCATATCATTTGTATGGTTGGACCAATATGTAACATTATATTTCCATGTAAAGAGAATTTATCAAGTATGCAAAACTTCACTTCAACTCATGGTTCGCCAAATGATCTTTCACCGTTTTTTGCTTGCTGGAATCTTTCTTAATAGGATGAGATGCTTTTAAAATGTTTAATTAGATACAAAGGGTTTGTATTTATGATCATTCGATTTACTATTTGATCATTAGATCTAAAATATAGCCGATTTCTTTGCCCCCTGATGGAGTGTGTGAAAACCGGGTGCTAAAGTGTGTTATAACAAGTGTTTTATGGTGTGAACTTGATTATATGTGTTGAATATAGTAACTACGAGCTCTTGTGGTGTTAGGATATTTGACATAATTCGGAGAAGTTAAAGTGCTTAGAAGTGAAGAGGAACAAGCAAGGATGATTACCGAGAGAAATCATATCATTCGGGAAGTTTTTGGGTACGATATGGAGTTTAGAGACACAATATACATGATTCCTGAACCGTGGGCTACGGTTCAGCGTGCGTAATTATTGTTTTTGATGGGTTTAAAAGGGTTTTGAACCCTAATTTCGATGGAGGCTGCTTTGGGACGAATTTTGGGGATAAGAAACATTTTTGGGCACCAAGTTTCATCATCATTCATCATTCGTTCCACAATACTAAGATCAAGATCATGAACCAGTCATTCATTCAAGCTTATGAAGATTGTTCGTGTGCGATGAGCGGCTAATTCCTTTGTGGTTTCCTCCGGGTGTAGGATTCGTCTACGTGAACTATGTTTTATGTTTGAGCAATTGTTAAATTCGGTAATCTAAGCATTCGATGCTTGTTACCGATTAGTTTGAATTGATTGATTTGTAAACAGTTGTTTTTACTTAAACCTTGATTCTTAATCATTCAATTCCCAAGAGATCTAGTAATTGGGATATATTTGCTATGGGATTAGGGTTGGTAATTGCAATTGATAATCGTGTGATAACCTCTCGTTGTTAACCAATCAGAGTACTTAGTCCTCTTTTGTCACACCCCGATATTTCTACGTATTACCGGTGGGTAGGGATGGCAATGGGTCGGGTTTGGGACGGGTTTTGGTAATCCCAAACCCAAATCCGATTAGATAAGCTTGTCCCAACCCCGTCCCAAAACCCGTCGGGTTTCTAGCGGGCAAATACCCATCGGGTATCGGGTATACCTGCGGGTTTCGGGTAAACCCGTTAATTTAAAAAGATTACTCGTTAGGTATACTCATCTCAAAACTCATTAGGTATCTATCGGGTAACTACTAAACTGTTACATTTTGTATTGCTATTATAAAAATATATATCAAATAACTACAATGTATACAGAATAGAATACCTATATGTGTAAAAAATGGATGTATCATATATATACATATTAATAATATAAAAGAAATTATATCGGGTATACAATCGGGTAAACGGGTACACTTTATCGGGTAATTGGGTCGGGTAAACGGGTATATCACTAAATCCCAAACCCGTCCCAAACCCACGAAAAAAATAAAAACTATTCCCAAACCCGATTAACCGACCCCAAACCCGTCCCAAAGGTGTCGGGTTTCTGGTTTACCCATCGGGTTCGGTTTTGATTGCCATCCCTACCAGTGAGGAGTATCGTGACGTAGTTGATATCATCATAGTCAATTATTCACAGTTTAATGCACAACGGAAGTCTAAAGTAATAATACAAACCGATTTGAAAGTATAATAAAATATTACACAACGGTTGAGAGTGGATCCACAGGCGGATCTAAAACAGAAAGAAAATATTGTTCAACAGACTTTAAGTATTAAAAGCTTGCAAGACTCTTTATTTAATACTCAGGAGTTTCTAGCCCATTACACGTAGTACCTGCAGTTAGTCTTTTTGAAAAATACGTCAGTTTACACTGGTAAATACAATTAACTTACTCTTTTGAAAAGCATTTATAAAATTAGTTTGGATGCACAAGGCATAAAAATCTTTTATAACTTGGAACAATTATTTAAAAATAATCTTGTATACAGATTTATATGTTTGTCGTCCATTCAGGGCCCGGTTAGAAGAGCCGAGACAAGATTAATAGACACACCACTAATATAATCCCACGGCGAGTTATCCTCAACGAGTGGTTATATCTTTTACATACGCAACTGTCAGGTGTACGCCTACACCCCGTGCTTAAGTCGTGGCTATTTCAAATGAATGAGCCGAGGATATCCAGGACACGGTCATTAACTCCCCAAAGGCTTTGCATCAAACAAGACAGATTAAAACGGGTTATGTAAATTTATTAATCACAATCCGATTAAATGATTTCATACCCGACCAAGCGGTATTAGTATAATACCGTATCCCAAGCTCGTATAACGGAAAATAAGTTAAAAGTATTTATTTGAGCTAAAAGTAATTTTTATTCTTAGCCGTATATCAAATCAGCAAGTACAAGTAGCGTTTACTGGGCTCTTAATCTGGAATGAAGGTTTTACTAACCTATTAGATTTCTAACGGGTCTTATTTAAGTCTTAACTTAGACCGGTTAGTTTTAATGAAATGTTTATGGTTCAAAACGCAAGATTAAGCGAAGACCGGATTAGAATATGATTTAGACCCAACAAGTATGAATACTTGTAATAAATGGGTAAACTAAATACATTCTGGATTTTGAAGCAAAAATGATAAGGTTTGACCCGTTTCGGTTAATTTATGCAAATTAGTTACATAAACCGTACCGAACGCGTATATGCATAACGGGTAACCGAATGAGTCATGTACAAGTTCCATAAGTTATTATGCTTAAATTATGTTGTGGTATCAGTAGGATACCTTCCACTATGCCCAAACGAATTTAAAACCAATTTAAGCCCCGTAAGGGTATTTTGGTTATTTTAAAGTTTATAAAAGAGGTTAAATAGCAATCTGAGGTTCTGGTCTAAAACAATCAGTAAAAATATTTATTTTAACAAGTTACATCAGTAAGATATCATACATATGTGAAATTTATCATTTATGGCCAAACTATGCACCGTAAGGGCATTTTGGTCATTTCACATATGCTATAAGGGTCAAATTTGGAAATCTGAGTTCAAGACTTAAACTTACTGTTGAATTATAAAAATTTGCTTATAACATCAATAGGTAATAAGTCTTAGGCGTTAAATATGGTTTTAAGCCATATTATGCGCTTAAGAAGCGTAAAAGTCAGTATTTGACGATATTTGAAATATTTATAAAATTTTGAAGCCCTGATCAGTTTATAAAGCTTAAAATATTTTATTTAACATATGAAATCAGTAGGAAAATGTTTGGTATCAAAATGATATGTAAAACTCATTTTATCAATGAAAAGGGCAATTTCGTCAATACCGAATTTACACTAGAACTCTATGTTATGATCAGTATAAAATTTGACAAAAATTTCCAAAAATCCCTAAATATTATATTATAACATTGGGTAGCAATTTTGGTGCCAAATATTGGGTTTAAATATGATTTATACTGAATATGCCATTTAATTAATAAAAAGCTTTCATTTTACGATATCTCGCATAACTTCTATTTTAGACCATGAGCTGATGTCAAATTTTTAGGACATTCTTATAAATCAGTAATAAAGATTTTTTTCCTCTCACATTTTCAAAAATCCCGTTTTTATATCAAAAGGGCATAACGGTCAACTTTTAAGCATTTAACGGAAACATGCAATGAACTAGGATTTCTATGGAACCATGTTGTATAATCTCAGAGGGTTAGACTAAAGTATAATATGGTCCTAAAGGAACCCTAAAGCATATCTAAACAAAGCTAAATCGGGTCAGAACTGAAAGTCAAAGCAAAAGTCTACTTTTGCGACTTTCGGTTGCGAACCGAGCCTAAACTCAGAATTGTCGGGTTGAACATGCCTAAACATGTTCTTATATTATTTACCAAGTTATTTAAGTGTTAAAACATGTTCCATAACTTCAGCATTATCAGTTATGAATTATTTTGCAAAAATTGACTCGTTTGACTTTTTGTTAATAAGTTTGACCCGACAATTGACTGAGATAACGTGATAATTTGAAGGTGCCCTTTTAAGGGTTTAACACCTACATAATTACCAACACATAGCCATTTTTAATTCGAATAATGGCTGGACCGTTAGTGATTAATCAACAAGTCAAAGTTTAATTACGTTATCTTTGACTTTCGGTCATTACACTAATGAAAACTTAATTACGGAGCCTAAGAACACTTACAAGAGTCCTTAGCATGAAAATTTAGACTAAGAGAGCTTCCTTCCAAGGTAGGATGCTCCAGAGAATGAGATTGAGAGCTCCAAAGATTGAGAGTAAGTTTGTGTCACACCCCCAAAATCCACCATGCGGAGCATCACCGCTTGGAGGCGTGACGTGACCAGGATCGAGCCCCCAATCATATTGAACAACATAATTAAGTAAATAAAACCAACCACAATACAATTGGTGACCGAAAGAGAGTAACCAATTTTAAGTTAACAGCGGAAGCGTAAAACGTAAGTCCAAAACATAAGTCCCATAGTTCATAAGTTTGAAGTTTAAAACGTAAGTTTAATAGATTCATAAAGATTAATTATTAAGCATGGGACATTACGATCCATATCCCACAACGACATCCTCCTCGTGCAAGCTCCATAAGCATCTAGCGACCTGTAAGGCATGTAACAACGAGTCAACAACAAAGTTGAGTGAGTTCACGGTTGGTTGATTAGTTTTAAGTTGTTTCTGAAAACGTGGTTTGACTTTCGTTGGCTTATTTGCCGTGGGGGTTACCCCGTAGTTGAAAGTATGTTTAACCAGTTCCTTTTTATTACCCAAACCATATCCATAATCAGTGGGGACTTCCCCATGTGAACCACTAGACCGATATCGACAACTGACGAACAATAGTTGTGCCCTACGTCAATGTTCTATCATCATTGACAGTTTGCCATAGTCCATTAGTACACGCCCGTTCGGATGACACGGTGTGAGGTTTGTTAAACCTAATAGCGCTATTAACTAATGACCCGCTCGCCATTGGCCTCGGCGATTAAGTCGATATAAAATGAGGGACTTTATGATAGAGTTTTGTCTAGTAAGTTTTAAGGTTGTTGTCCTACCCAAGGAGGACGAACGTACGTATTCTACCCAAGGAGAATACGCAGGATTAATATTGGCATCCTACCCATGGAGGATGGCCGTACATATCCTACCCAAGGAGGATATGTAGATTTCATTTTAGTTTCTTAACCCATTCCCAACTACCGGGAATCCCATGCCTTGTAGAAAGTGTGAACTCACCTCGGTTGATAGGTTTGACTCTTAAAAATAGCTAACAGTCAAGGTCGGTCAATCACGTCCTAGTATGATTACCACTTAGTTTATTAGTGACTTCAAATAAGCACGAAGTTCCTACACGCATCTACCACATAACATGC
This sequence comes from Helianthus tuberosus, assembly GCA_030545235.1. Taxonomy (NCBI): domain Eukaryota; kingdom Viridiplantae; phylum Streptophyta; class Magnoliopsida; order Asterales; family Asteraceae; genus Helianthus; species Helianthus tuberosus. Next base: position 92,904,818 of record CM060365.1, on the reverse strand, counting down.
ATCACTTTAACGGTTCATGCCCATATAAACTTCCCATCTATTCCCGTTCATAAACAAACATACGACATTGCACATAACAATTTTATTGACATATAACATGTTAGATCATTCTCAGATAACATACCCGACATTTAGACACGCAAATTACTACTTAAGTCGTTTCAGCTTTTACATTCGAAAGTGGGCTGTTTTCGGGGATTTTAATAAAAAAGTTAACTTGTTCCAAAAATTCCCAAATTTTTACAGAAGGTCTTAAACGATCCAAATATTATTGTGTAAAAATCTCGGGATCCAATTCATCACCAATATTTTATAAAAATTCATTTTCCGGACTGTAATTAGATTCATCTTTTTCTGACTGCAGTCCACGGAATAATTTATTAAAAATTCATCGTAAGTCTGATTTACGAAATTCTAGTGGGAGAATTACAACATCGGTGGTCATTTACAGTACAAATTTCATGATCTGACTCTACACAGAATCCAAGTTATGACGGAAAACAGAATGCTTATTTTTAGCAGTAAAAATGCAGCTTGAGCTGCTGTTACAAAACGGGTCTTTAAAAATAGTAAACGAAGTCCAAAAATTATGATTCCAGTGCCATTAGAACCGTATTTCATAATACATAAATCTAGAGTTCAGAAATACATTTTCTGCTTTATTAAGGTCCAGTTACAGCCAACTGAAGTTGGCGGTAATCACTAAACGGCTTTTTGTTTTCAGTTCTTAACATTCTAATGCGAGTTATATTGGTTCCGTTAACATGTTCAGCGAATAACAACATTTCTAGTAATTAATATTAACAAGTAAATCATCAAGTAATCAACAACGAAATCAAAACAACTTCATACTAACATACTTACATCATGTTTCATCTTTATATTAAGCTTTATGTTCATGTTTCTTGTTTAACCTTTTAGTGTTCTTGTGACAATCATCATACTACAACTTTTAATCATAACAAGAAGATGAACAAGGGTTTGTCAAGAGCTTACTACTAGCACAAGGCTAGGGTAGAATCTAGTGAAAAGATGATGAGAAAAGATGATGGAAAAGCAAGAACAAAGCCCTTTTTGAAGCTCCACAAGATGCAAGCTCCTATAACCCTTCTTCTACACTAGAATGAGACTTGAAAGATGGAAGAAGATGGTGGTTTAGTGTTGGTGATGGTGGTGGTTTGGGGTGAGCCGAAAGAGGGAGAGAGAGTGAGTGAGAGAGTGTATTTTTGTGGAGTGATATGTAATCTATCATGCCATGCTTATAATCCCTTTTCCATATATTTTGTTTACTCATACAAGCAAACAATCCAAATGAAATATATGTTGAATCTTTGAAGATATGTTGGTGATCTTGTGGGTCCATGGTGACCAATTTTGGTTATGGGGGGGGGGGGGGGGCTTGGTGTAACATTTTGAAACTAGTAGGTAAGAACTAGTTAGAATCCAAGTATAATACTTCCTTATATTAGTATGTTGATATTTAAGGGGTGTTATGGTATACGGGGATCATGACTAGCCAAAAATAATTAAATAATGTGTTTGACAAATATTTGGTGTCCCGGGTAATGTCCGGTTGTTCCGTTAAATTGTTTAATTGTTCCGTAAGGTGTCTTATATATATATTTTTGTAACACAATTAATTCCTAACACTTAGGAAAATATTCAGGACCTTTTAGTAAATTTTCTGCACATGACTAGTAGGTTAACAAGCACATGTAAGTATGACACAGTAATCAGGAAACAGTTAAGTAATCCAACACAGTCACTAAGCACTTTAATTATCATTAAATAATCGTACGGATACATGTAATCATGAGGGTTGTCACATTCTCTCCCCGTTAAGAAAATATCATCCCGAAATTTAGCACGTGGTTACTGAGGAAGCTAGTTAAGTTGCGGTGTTTACTGGCTTTTCCTGGGGTGTCACATCATCCCCCCGTTGATTTGGAATTTCGTCCCGAAATTCTGCAGTAGCTTCAGCCTCAGTAGTGGTTGTGCTTTTCTTACACAGCTGGGGATACTTGAGTTTCATTTGGTCTTCTCGTTCCCAGGTATACTCTGGGCCACGACGGGAATCCCAACGAACTCGGACAAGAGGTATCCTAGTACGTTTGAGAACTTTAACATCTCGATCAGTAATCTCTACGGGTTCCTCGATGAATCGCAGCTGGTCGTCGATAGTGAGCTCCTTTAAGGGAACTATAAGGGTCTCATCTGACAGACACTTCTTCAGATTCGACACATGGAAAACATTGTGAACTCCGCTGAGTTCTTCAGGTAGATTCAACTTGTAAGCGACCTTGCCAATTTTCTCAATGATTTCGAACGGTCCGACATAGCGCGGATTGAGTTTGCCTCATTTGCCAAAACGAACTACACCTTTCCAAGGTGAGACTTTAAGTAGCACTCGATCCCCAACCTGGAACTCGAGTGGTTTCCTGCGCTTATCAGCGTAGCTTTTCTGACGGTCGCGAGCTGCCACCATTCGTTGTCGTATCTGAGCAATCTTCTTGGTTGTATCTACTACAAGTTCTTGGCTAGTGATTTGGCTGTCACCAACTTCTGCCCAACAAAGAGGTGATCAGCATTTACGTCTGTACAATACCTCAAACGGAGCGGCCTGGATGCTGGTGTGGTAGCTGTTGTTATACGAGAACTCCACTAGCGGGAGGTGCTTTTCCCAGCCATTACCAAAATCAATCACACATGCCCTAAGCATGTCTTCAAGGGTTTGGATGGTGCGTTCAGATTGCCCATCCGTCTGTGGGTGATATGCCGTACTCATGTCTAATCGAGAACCAAAGGACCTGTGCATAGCTTGCCACAATTCAGACGTAAAACGTGAGTCACGATCAGAAATGATGGAGGTTGGCACTCCGTGACTTGATACTACTTCCTTTAAATAGACGTCTGCTAGGGTAGAAAACTTATCCGTTTCTTTGATAACCAGAAAATGTGCAGACTTGGTCAGTCGATCCACGATTACCCAAATGGTATCATTTCCGTGTTGTGATCTAGGCAGGCCAGTAACGAAATCCATGGAAATTTGCTCCCACTTCCATTTCGGGATCTCTGGTTGTTGAAGTAGGCCTTTTGGTTTCTGATATTCGGTCTTGACTCTCGCACAAGTCAAGCATTTACTGACGTAGGTTGCTATGTTGGCTTTCTTACCAGGCCACCAGTATGTAGTCTTTAGGTCGTGGTACATCTTATCCGAACCAGGATGTACTGAATAGCGAGACTTATGTGCTTCATCCATCACAAGCTAGCGTAGGTCTCCATACAGTGGAACCCAGATGCGTCCGTTTACATAGTAGGCGCCGTTTTCCTTTTGTTCTAGCCGTTGTCTCGATCCTCGTAAGGACTCAGCCTTGATGTTTTCTGCTTTCAATGCTTCAACCTGAGCATCGCGGATCTGAGTAGGAAGACTAGATTGGATGGTAAGTTGTAACGCACGTACACGTTTAGGTATAGTATCCTTTCAACTGAGGGCGTCGGCCACAACATTGGCTTTGCCCGGATGGTACTTGATTGCACATTCGTAATCATTCAAGAGCTCTATCCATCGACGTTGTCGCATGTTTAACTCCTTTTGCTTGAAGATATGCTCGAGACTCCTGTGATCGGTGTAAAGGGTGCACTTGGTACCGTACAGGTAATGTCTCCATATCTTAAGAGCGAAAACAACTGCTCCCAATTCCAAGTCGTGTGTAGTGTAGTTCCTTTCATGAACCTTAAGTTGGCGCGATGCGTAGGCAATGACCTTGTCACGTTGCATCAACACGTAACCAATTCCTTGGATGGAAGCGTCACAATAAACCATAAAATCATCTGTGCCTTCAGGCAATGAGAGGATAGGCGCGCTACAAAGTCTATCTTTCAAGTGTTGAAATGCAGATTCCTGAGCATCACCCCAACGATAGGTGACACCCTTCCGAGTCAATGAAGTAAGAGGTTGCGCAATCTTTGAGAAGTTCTTGATAAACCTTCTGTAATATCCTGCCAAACCCAAGAATTGGCGGATTTCTGTGGGTGTACGGGGTGCAGGCCAGTTCTTGATCGACTCAACCTTGGATGGATCAACATGAATCCCATCCTTGTTTACCACGTGGCCTAGAAAGTGGACTTCGTGAAGCCAGAAGTCGCATTTTGAAAACTTGGCATACAGTTGCTCTTTTCGAAGAAGTTCCAGAATAAGCCTAAGATGTCGCTCGTGTTCCTCCTGACTCTTAGAATAGATCATGATGTCATCGATGAACACTGTGACAAACTTATCCAGGTAAGGCTTGCACACTCGGTTCATGAGATCCATGAAGACCGCTGGTGCATTCGTTAATCCGAAAGGCATAACCAGAAACTCGTAATGGCCGTAACGAGTTCTGAATGCTTTTTTGGAGACGTCCTCGTCTCAGACTCTCAGCTGATGGTATCCCAATCACAAATCAATCTTAGAGTAATAGCTCGACCCTTGCAACTGGTCGAATAAGTCATCAATGCATGGAAGAGGATAACGATTCTTTACTGTCACTTTGTTGAGTTCGCGGTAGTCAATACACATTCTGAAGGTACCGTCTTTCTTTTTCACAAACAAGACTGGAGCTCCCCAGGGCGAAGAGCTAGGACGTATGAAACCCTTTTCCAAGAGTTCTTGTAGTTGCGTGGACAGTTCTTCAAGTTCTGACGGAGCTAGTTGATAAGGTGCTCGAGCTATGGGCGCTGCTCCAGGAGCTAGCTCGATTTGAAACTCGACTTGTCGATGAGGCGGAAGACCAGGTAATTCCTCAGGAAATACCTCAGGAAAATCGCGCACAATAGGTATGTCTTCTATCGTCCTTTCTTCCGCGGATGAATTCGAAACGAGGGCTAGAATAGCGGTGTGGCCCTTTCGCAAACACTTCTGGGCCTTAAGGAAAGAGATGATGCCTACAACAGCACCACTCTTGTCGCCACGAATCACGAGGGGTTCTTTACCAGAACGAGGGATACGGACGATTTTCTCCTTGCAAATAAATCTCCGCTTGATGATGAGATAGCCAATCCATCCCAATAACGACATCGAAACTACCAAGTACGATAGGAACAAGATCGATAGAGAAGGTCTGACCAGCTAAGACGAGGTTACAACCTTTAACTATGTGTGTGGCTTCAAGACTTTTCCCGTTTGCTAGTTCTACTGTGTGTTTGATGTTCAAAAGTGTTGGAGTGCTCTTAAGCATTTGGCTAACTCTTAAGGACACATAACTAGTATCGGCACCCGAATCAAATAAAACAGTAACAAAGAAGTCGTCTAGAAGAAACTTACCCATCACAACGTTGGGATCGTTCCTTGCATCACCCTGACCAATCACGAACACACGTCCCCTGGCACCATTGCCATCATTGTTACCCCCGTTGTTGCCTCCATTGTTACCTCCATTGTTGTTCCCGTTTCCTTGGTTGTTGTTCTGATCCTGATTCTGATTCAGATGTGGACAGTGCCTCTTAAAGTGGTCTTCAGCTCCACATCGAAAACACCCCTTTTTGCTACCCTGCTGCCGCTGCTGCTGGTTCCGGTTTGCAGGATATGGGCTCCTGCAGTCTTTGGCCATATGTCCCGTCTTCTTGCACCGATGGCAACACGATCCCGCACATGACCCGCTGTGGTGCCGTTGGCACTTGCGGCATCTCGGTTTTTTCCCGAGGTATCCCCACTGATTTTGGTAGTTCAGCCCTTGCTGTACTAGTTTCCTGTGCGGGTCCGGTCGTATAGCGCTAGGACCCTCACCTTGGTGATCACCCCAAATATGCTTGTTACTATTAAGAGTATTTGTATTGGAAACGTTACGCTTGGGCAACTTGCCCTCTTCCACCGCCTGATCAGTGAGTTGGTGCGCCAAACGAATGACTTGCTGGATTGTGGGAAGGTTGGCCGCACTTACAGACCCTTGGATTTCTGGGACTAAGCCTCTGAGGTATAGCTTGATTCGTCTAGATATGGGTTGTGACATGTTAGGACATAAGGCAGCCAAGTCGTTGGACCTCTTTGTGTATGCCTCAATCTCTGATCCTTCCATCTTCAAACCATAATACTCTATTTCCAATTCCAGAATGTCGTCCAGGTGGCAGAATTCTTCCTTAATCGAATCCTTGAAGTCACTCCAGAGGGTGGCATTCGTGTCTGCCAACCCGAGCATCTGAACTTGTGCGTTCCACCAAGAATACGCTTTCCCTTGCAACATGACAGTAGCGTACTCTACTCATTTGCTGGCAGGGCTTTCACTTTCTTCAAATGTATATTCGATTCTTCGGATCCAGTGTAGAAGGCCGATTGCCCCTCCAGTGCCGTCGAAAGTGGGAGGTTTGCACTCCAAGAACGCCTTAAGGGTACCTATGCGCGTTTGAGGGTGCATGGGTTGACTCCCTGTTTGGGTTGCTAAGGCTTCAGCAACCCGTTCATTAATCAAGGTCGTCAGCTGATCCTGAGTCTAGTTGAGACGTCCACTCATGATCTTCACATCGAAGGAACACACGTAAGAAAGGTGTCGCAAAGTGCGTAAGTATGGAGTGACAGAAGAGAGTAAGCACACAAGGTTCAAATAGCAGTTATCGTATTAACAAATGCATACCATGAACAATGTACCATGTAACTAACAAGTAGGTAATATAAACATAAACCATATCACCTAGGATGTTGAGTCTTGCACGTGGAGCGAAGCGTCGTTGTGGATCGTTGAGCACTGTACAGGTTATAGTCTGGTTTTATCAAAAAGCTTTTCCCCTTTTTAAAACCAAGTTCACTATAACCAATGGCTCTGATACCAATCTGTCACACCCCCAAAATCCACCATGCGGAGCATCACCGCTTGGAGGCGCGACGTGACCAGGATCGAGCCACCAATCATATTGAACAACATAATTAAGTAAATAAAACCAACCACAATACAATTGGTGACCGAAAGAGAGTAACCGATTTTAAGTTAACAGCGGAAGCGTAAAACGTAAGTCCAAAACATAAGTCCCATAGTTCATAAGTTTGAAGTTCAAAACGTAAGTTTAATAGATTCATAAAGATTAATTATTAAGCATGGGACATTACGATCCATATCCCACAACGACATCCTCCTCGTGCAAGCTCCATAAGCATCTAGCGACCTGTAAGGCATGTAACAACGAGTCAACAACAAAGTTGAGTGAGTTCACGGTTGGTTGATTAGTTTTAAGTTGTTTCTGAAAACGTGGTTTGACTTTCGTTGGCTTATTTGTCGTGGGGGTTACCCCGTAGTTGAAAGTATGTTTAACCAGTTCCTTTTTATTACCCAAACCATATCCATAATCAGTGGGGACTTCCCCATGTGAACCACTAGACCGATATCGACAACTGACGAACAATAGTTGTGCCCTACGTCAATGTTCTATCATCATTGACAGTTTGCCATAGTCCATTAGTACACGCCCGTTCGGATGACACGGTGTGAGGTTTGTTAAACCTAATAGCGCTATTAACTAATGACCCGCTCGCCATTGGCCTCGGCGATTAAGTCGATATAAAATGAGGGACTTTATGATAGAGTTTTGTCTAGTAAGTTTTAAAGTTGTTGTCCTACCCAAGGAGGACGAACGTACATATTCTACCCAAGGAGAATACGCATGATTAATATTGGCATCCTACCCATGGAGGATGGACGTACATATCCTACCCAAGGAGGATATGTAGATTTCATTTTAGTTTCTTAACCCATTCCCAACCACCGGGAATCCCATGCCTTGTAGAAAGTGTGAACTCACCTCAGTTACTCGGTTTGACTCTCAAAAATAGCAAACAGTCAAGGTCGGTCAATCACGTCCTAGTATGATTACCACTTAGTTTATTAGTGACTTCAAATAAGCACGAAGTTCCTACACGCATCTACCACATAACATGCATCACTTTAACGGTTCATGCCCATATAAACTTCCCATATATTCCCGTTCATAAACAAACATACAACATTGCACATAACACTTCTATTGACATATAACATGTTAGATCATTCTCAGATAACATACCCGACATTTAGACACACAAATTACTACTTATGTCGTTTCAACTTTTACATTTGAAACTGGGCTGTTTTCGGGGATTTTAATAAAATAGTTAACTTGTTCCAAAAATTCCCAACTTTTTACAGAAGATCATAAACGATCCAAATATTATTGAGTAAAAAACTCGGGATCCAATTCATCACCAATATTTTATAAAAATTCATTTTCCGGATTGTAATCAGATTCATCTTTTTCTGACTGCGGTCCACGGAATAATTTATTAAAAATTCATCGTAAGTCCGATTTACGAAATTCCAGTGGGAGAATTACAAATACATCGGTGGTCATTTACAGTACAAATTTCATGATCTGACTCTACACAGAATCCAAGTTATGATGGAAAACAGAACGCTTCTTTTCAGCAGTAAAAATGCAGCTTGAGCTGCTGTTACAAAACGGGTCTTTAAAAATAGTAAACGAAGTCCAAAAATTATGATTCCGGTGCCATTAGAACCGTATTTCATAATACATAAATCGAGAGTTCAGAAATACATTTTCTACTTTATTAAAGTCCGGTTACAGCCAACTGAAGTTGGCTGTAATCACTAAACAACTTTCTGTTTTCAGTTCTTAACATTCTAATGCGAGCTATATTGGTTCCGTTAACATGTTCAGCGAATAACAACATTTCTAGTAATTAATATTAACAAGTAAATCATCATGTAATCAACAACGAAATCAAAACAACTTCATACTAACATACTTACATCATGTTTCATCTTTATATTTAGCTTTATGTTCATGTTTCTTGTTTAACCTTTTAGTGTTCTTGTGACAATCATCATACTACAACTTTTAATCTTAACAAGAAGATGAACAAGGGTTTGTCAAGAGCTTACTACTAGCACAAGGCTAGGGTAGAATCTAGTGAAAAGATGATGAGAAAAGATGATGGAAAAGCAAGAACAAAGCCCTTTTTGAAGCTCCACAAGATGCAAGCTCCTATAACCCTTCTTCTACACTAGAATGAGACTTGAAAGATGGATGAAGATGGTGGTTTAGTGGTGGTGATGGTGGTGGTTTGGGGTGAGCCGAAAGAGGGAGAGAGAGTGAGTGAGAGAGTGTATTTTTGTGAAGTGATATGTAATCTATCATGCCATGCTTATAATCCCTTTTCCATATATTTTGTTTACTCATACAAGCAAACAATCCAAATGAAATATATGTTGAATCTTTGAAGATATGTTGGTGATCTTGTGGGTCCATGGTGACCGATTTTGGTTATGGGGGGGGGGGGGGGGCTTGGTGTAACATTTTGAAACTAGTAGGTAAGAACTGGTTAGAATCCAAGTATAATACTTCCTTATATTAGTATGTTGATATTTAGGGGGTGTTATGGTATACGGGGATCATGACTAGCCAAAAATAATTAAATAATGTATAAATTTTTGGTATCCCGGGTAATGTCCGGTTGTTCGGTCGGATACTGTTCTGTTAAATTGTTTAATTGTTCCGTAAGGTGTCTTATATATATATTTTTGTAACACAATTAATTCCTAACACTTAGGAAAATATTCAGGACCTTTTAGTAAATTTTCTGCACATGACTAGTAGGTTAACAAGCACATGTAAGTATGACACAGTAATCAGGAAACGGTTAAGTAATTCAACACAGTCACTAAGCACTTTAATTATCATTAAATAATCGTACGGATACATGTAATCATGAGGGTTGTCACAGTTTGAGAGTATGAAAATTGAACTTGCAAGTTATGAGCTCCAAATCTGCCTCTTTGCATAGGGTTTTGGATGATTCTAAGATTGATACAGGTGTCCCCAAGTATAATATGAGGCATACATGTGTTTAGGAGGTTTTACAATACCAGCAACAGTCCATAGAATCGAAATTAAGCATGCAATGGTGAAGGAAATGGCAGAACCTGCACATGTGCATGGTTTCTGCCCAGATCATGCCGTCGGGTCGCACGACGGAAAACGGACATGGGTGTGGCACGACGCCACCATGTAGGTTACCAGCTCAGCAAGTTTCAATCTTGACAATTTCACCCCCTGAACCTTATAAAACGTAATAATTTCCATTTCAAGCATATTTAACCCATATAATTCATATTTTTGTGATCCTTAGAGAATAACCAAACATCGTTAGGTCTGGTTTCGTTAAACGATAACCGAAAACACAAGTTTTGCCTTCTTGACGCTTTTAACCCTTAAATCACGAAAGTTAACGTATTTATCTCAAACAACATCGAAACCTTGTGAAATTTTCGTCACTTGTTCTTGGGAGTATAATTAATTATTACAAAGCTCCAGGTTCATTAAAAGGTCACTCAGAGGTATTAATTCAACATGTTGACACATTTAACCCTCGCGTCTTGTAAACTTTCACTTTCTTCCACAAACGGCTTTGTACGTTTCATAATCTATTCGTTTAAGGGTATAAACATCGTGTAGGGTCGTTGAAAGGCAAAATTTTCAAATGTTTACACTTTGGATCCTTCTACACACATACTTTCTTCGTTTGTCAACTTTAGTCCCTCAAAACCAATTCATTGTACGTTTAAAGTTCATGACACGTGTCGTTACTACATTGGACATGATTTTTGTTAGGATCTGAGGCTGACATGATTGTGTTTGTTTGTCATAATTGAACAAATGAATGAAAGTAAAATGAGATTTGATGCAGGGGAAATGGAAACAAACTTTGTAAACACAATCAAAGGGAAATAGTTTTTTCATAAACACATGCTTCTCATTAGTCGAAAGATTATAATCAAAAGATTACATACATGTTTACATACTAAACTCCCCCTCAGCATGATCTCAATTGTTGATCGTACAAGATGACAGGATTGAAGGAGAAAACTCCTGAAATAGAACAGTACAAACTGTTCTATTTATAGTACAGATCACACCACTGAAGCATCTTAGCTGACGTCACCATGAAAGTGACATCTAACAGCCTAACAACCTAAAGGACTGTTACATACAACTACTAATGACTAAACAACTTTTTACAAGAAATGACAAAACATAGGTGAACTACTACTTCACTTTCCACTGTTGTAGTCTAAGCACTGATGTTGGACATCGGTGCTTTCTTCAAAGGTGATCAGTCCTTGAATGAGCAGCACTTTGGTCTTCAGCAGTACTTAGGAGACATCAATAGATAGAGCTTCAGTACTTTAGTAGCATCAGTTTTTAAGTGCAACAGTTGTTGTAAGAGCAGTACTTTAGTGCATCAAATGTTATAGCCACTGTCAAGGGGAAAGCTTTATTGCAAACAACTGCTTATTTTGGATCCACTGTTCTGAACCAGTTTTGGCTCTTATCATCTGTTCCTCTGGTAGGGTTCAATCCTAACAATCTCCCCCTAGAACAGATGATGCCAAAACCCTTCATTATTCTTGGATCTTTATTGCCTCATCAGGAGTTCTCTAACTTGACCTTTGAATTGTAGTTCAAAGTTCATTGAGTCCTCATCATTATCATCCCTGCACAGTGGAAGTTCAAGGAGATCCTGTAGATCTTCAACACCCAGGCCAAGTGCTTGTTCCCTTGATATGTAGTTCACTTCACCACTGGACTTGAGCAGAGTCAATACGTGGGTCTTTTGATCAGACATCCACTTTAGTATTTTTTAGCCTAGTGGGTTTCTTGGGAGAGTCTTTATTTTAGATGAGTTTGGAGATGGTGGCCTGTTTATCACATTTTTTACTATATTTTGAAGTTTTTCTAAGTCAACACTTTTTGAGGCCATTTGCTTGATAGCCTCTTTAAAGTATACAGCTTCCATTTCTTTTTCTTCTTTATCAGTCAGCTTTTGCCTCTTATTTTGGTTTAACACAATGACAGAGGTATCTGATGATGTGAACATTGGTTCAGAAGTCTGAGCCTTCTTCTTTGATTTTTCAATGGCTTTGTAATCAGGTTTCTTTGGAAGACTAGGATCTGTTTCTCTCCTTTTTCTCAGTCTTTCATAAGCCTCATCTGTGTACTGCTTTGTGCATTTTGCTATGGCTTTCACAGTTCCAACCTTTGCATCAACCAACTCCTGTTTCTTCCTTTTATACTCCAAAGTAATATCATCAATTTTCTTTTTGTATTTGCTCCAATTTGGTGCTGACCTTTTCATGCCTGGATCTCTTTTTATTCTTTCAATTCTATTCAGTTCTGCTTTGAGAGCAACCAGAGGCCAGTCTTGGAACTGTTCAGCAGTGGCAGGGTAGAATTTTTCACTCATAATTAGCTTGATGAGGTCTTCTTTTAGATCTTCCTGCAAACCAGCTTCTGGAGGCAAGTTAGACATTTCTTTGCTCAGGTCTCTTTCATAGTCTTCTAATTGTTTAACCTTAGTGAGCAAAAACTGTGTATAGCTTGAAATTTCATTGTCACTTTTCCCTTGACATTCAAGTCTGGCTCTAGTATCGGCTTGCCTAGCTTTGAGTTTTAAATACTCATTCATGTTGGCTGGATCTCTATAACCAACTAGAGAAGGGAATTTCCTTTTTGAAAGATCATCCACCAAGTAGAACCGCCTCATTTCATTTTTGACTGCTTGCAGTTCTAGTGGATAACTGGCAGCTACTGGTACAACATCAGCAAAATCATAACCTTGGAGTTCTATTGGATCTTTAATTGGATTGACCAATTTTGGAGGAATGAAAGATTGAGGCTTAATGACATTATAAGGAGCAGATGAAATGGGAACAAGTGTTGGTATATCATCATCATGCACCTGGAATTTCCTTTTTCTGGTATACACCTTTTTAGGAGAAGGTGTTTTTGTTTGAGTTTTTGGTGCAAAAGGAACAATGGCTTGTGAAGGGACATTTGAAGTGATGGGTGATTGACTAACAGTTGTTGAAACAACTGGTATTTCAACCACTATTGTCATTACAATAGTAGATGTATTCACTGTTGTCTTCTGCTTTTCAGCAGGTGGTTTTTGTGATGGTGGTTTTGCTTGAATGGTAGGTGGCTGACTAACAGTTGTTGAAACAACTGGTGTTTCAACCACTGTTGTCATTACTACAGATGATGTATCATCTGATGTCTTCTGCTTTTTGGCAGGATGCTTTTGTGGAGATGAGGATGTTTTTGGTGGTGATGTGATTTTTGGTAAGGCGGTGGATTGTGTATTGGGGGCAGTGGATGAAGTGTGTGTTGAAGTGGTGGTTGTTGGATTAACAACTGCTGAAACCACTGAAGTACCAACAGTTGTTGATACAACAAGTGTTTTAACAGCTGTTGGTTTGGAGGTTTGATGTGAGGAGTTTTTGGGAGTTTGAGAGGCATGTTTTGTGAGTCTGGAAGGTGTGGTTTTGGGTTGCCTCACTTTTCTAGTGGGCTTCCTTCTTTGGGGCTTAGGATTTTCTTCATCCTTGGGCTCTGAAGTACCCTGAACTTCCATTGCCATAAACATTTTCTTCTCCTCTTCAAACCTTGACTTGCCCTTTGCTTCCATATCCTTTGTCAGCCTTGTCTTTTCATCAGCTAAGGCATTTAAGGTTACATCAACCTTTTTAGAACCATCTGGCTTAGGGATGTCTACAAGCATACTAGAATTGTCTGGTGCAATGTACAACCCATCTTCATATCCCTTTTTCTTCAACTGTTTCATTTTCTCCCCCTTTTTGGCATCAGCTGGTGGTGGGTTGTCCACAAAAATGATAGAGGGAGGAGCAATGCCAGTGGTGTTCAGCAAATGGGCCTTGATTGCCTTTATATCTGCTTGGGTGTCTTTGAACCTAGCTTCCATTATATTTCTGATCTTTTGAACTTGAATTTCATGTTACTGATCAGCATATTGTCTTTGTTGGATGAGCATAGGTTGAAATAAACTCCAGATCTCATTGGGAGTAGGAACAGATGATGGAACAGATGTTTGAGCTGGAGCAGTAGTGGGTGTGACCTTTTGTGCTTTCAACAACTGTTGCAGCATGTCTTTGATTTCTGCAACAGATGTATCAAGTTTGTCAACTCTATCTGTCAATTCTTGGTACATTAAACCATCACCCAACTTAATGGGATCATCTAATTTCCCACTGGCAGTGGTTGACTTAGGGAATGTATCCCAAAAATCATCCACTGATGCCCCTTTTTCTTGGTGCTGGGGTCTTCTATCTTCAAAAGGGGTTGCCATTCTTAGCTCACCAGTGTATATTGGATATCCATCAGTTGGCATTATGGTTCCCAAAGAAGATATTGCCTTCAAGGAAGTCTTAGGGATGAAACTATTGTCCAAGTGTAAACCAGTGGGTTCAACACTTGTAGTAGTTGCTTCGCTTGAACTACCACCAATAGTTACATGTAACTCAAGGGGTGTAACATCCTCAGTTGTTGGTGGGTTAGCAAAGATACGGAGCTCAGACTCAGTCACTTGTGGAGGCATACTCTCAGTGATAGGTGGTTGAGAGGAACTGTTTTCTGTCTGAGCTATATCAAGTGCATCCAACAAGGGCAGTATTTGTGATGGAATTTGGGTAGTGGGTAGAGGTGTAGAAAGTGAATTTGCCCCGGGAGCTAGGCTGTGGATGATGGAATCAAGTGATTCCAGAGCATCATAATGTGGTGTCCCTGTTGATACAACCTGTTCTTTTTTAGAAGAAGCAGGAGGAGTCTGAGGCTCAGGTTGAGATCTTTCATCCAACTGCTATGAGGAAGTAGCAGCAGTGGTTTCTGGTGACTTTTGTGTTGTCACTGGTAGTTGCTCTGGGATCTCATCTTCCAGAGTTACCTTTTTATGAGGTTTGGGGGGCTTTTGTGATTTTCTTTTAGTGGTCTTTTTGGTGCGTTTAGGTGGGGGTTGCACAGCAGTGGTTGTGCTTCTGTGTTCACCTTGAGCAGTGGGCTCAACAGCAGTAGCCTGAGGAGCAGTGGTTGCTGCTAAATTTTGCTCAGGCTCCTCTGTTTGTGTTTTCGAAGGTTTTGACAGCCTTGTAAATGTTTGAAAAGATAGGCTATTAATTTGAAAAGGATTCCCTTGGATAAGTACACGAGCACTATCATTAGGAATCTTCTTTTGCAAGTAAAAGCTCAAAAACCTTGGAAATAAAATAAATGGTTTTTTCTTGTCTTTGATATTATTAACATTTTTTTACCATGGCATTAAAAATTTCTTGAGAGTAATTAAAAGTTTCATTTTGCAGGATAGCATAACCCAAGTATTGGATTTTTAATGGAATTTCATTAAAATCTGTGGTATTATTAGAAACACACATGAGGAGGGTATGAAACAAAAACCTTGTGGCAGGAGGAAAACTGCCTTTTTGCAGAGTATCTTTTTTCATTTCCTCAGCATATCCTCTCTCAAGGAAATCAGTTTGATAATTGGTTTTTGGGAAGGAAGTTTTACCTGTAATGTCATTCAATTCAAACACCTCAGAAATATCTTTGGGTGTGACAGCAACCTTAATTCCTTTTATCGAAGAAGTGATAGCCCAGGGCTTTTTGTCCTGAACTTCTAATTCGGCATGTTTCTAAAAATCTCGAAGGGTATCGAGATATATGGGTGGATTGCAAGTTAACAAGGTTTTGTACCTTGAGGATGAAAGGGGGTCAATGACGGAGTCGAATGTTGTGCTGTCACTTGGTTTTTCAAGGATGCACAAGTAATTATGAGAAGCTTTATATGGAAGGGCCATGGCGATTTTAGTGTGATTGCGAGAGGAAGAAGATAATGAGAGGTTTTTGAGAGAATTTTGATGGTAACTGCTTTGAGAAAGGAATTTTGAATTCGATTCGACAGTGAAAACCCTGTTTGGGGTTTTGATCAGGGTTTTATAGGTGGAAAAAAAGTGAATGTTGACGTGGCGGTGGTTACAAAAGATCTGACGGCAAAGTACTGCCCACGTGACAACCTCTGATGATAATGGAGACAGTTGGTATGAATCCACTGAAGGAGCAATATCAGTGGTTGCAACGGTATAAATGAGAACAGTGGCTGATTTTCAACTATCAGTGGATAGTCCATCAGTGGATTAAAACATTGATGTTTTATCAACAGTGATTAATAAGGGAAGGAGAGAACAGAGGTTGGCTTTCAGCAGTGGACATCATTTAGTAGAACAGATGTTTGAACCAAAAATAGTGGTTATGGACAGACTTTTAAGATTTATGAAAGATTTTCATTTTAACTATTTTTAAGGATAGATTTTTGATTTCCTGAAAATATTTTAATGCTTATAATTCATGTTCAACCAAGTTTTGCTTGTTTATCCATGTGAAGCATATCATTCCTAGGGATCAACTTTTCAGGGGTAAATATGTCTAATGTTTAGGTTAATATATCTACCAGTTGACCCTTAGTTAGATTATGAGACAGGGAAATCAAACCTTTTTTTATAGCAAACCTTCACAGAGTGATGTCTGATTGTGAATGATGGTGAATCAATGAGATATTGAATCTTTGATGATATATTTCAGCTACATGACAACCCTGCATAAAAGAAGCCTTTTGAGCAATTTATATCAAGATCCAATAACATATTTTGAAGTTGCAATCAGTTGGACTTTTCAGCAATAGCAGCAATCATCATAATATTCTTAGATCAGTGGTTAGGGAAACATCTGCTGCATGTGCACATTCACAACACTAAGCTCATTGCCTAGGAATTGATATCCATCTGATGTAAGCTTTTTCACACTCTTTGTGTCTTTTTAAGTATGACACATCTTGAAAATCATGCTTCTAGCATATGCAATGTTCTTTGAGGACCCACTTTTAGCCAAAAGGATTCTCATTCTTTGGCTGTGGCACAAGTTTTTCAAGCTTGTTGTCATTGAACTGCTGAAACCCTTCTTACATGACATCTACCCAACTGTCTGTCTTTTTAGTACCCCAAGGTGCATGACTTGTTGATGGGATGGTAGAAGATCAGCAAGAAGATAAATGTTTTAGGATTGATCTTTTTGTAAAAAAATCCCTTTTCATTGATGTTGTCAAGTGATATATGAAATGCATGAGTTGTAGAAGGATTGATGTGTTTTAAAAGGTGAAGCTGCAGATGTGAATCATCTGAGCTAACCACTGCTGGTGACTTTGATGATCCAGCAGTGGCTTGAAATGAAGGTGATAGATATTTTAGATGTGGGTTTGGCACACTGATGATCTTTTATCCATTTTTGATGGATTTTATCAACAGTGATAGAGGTTTAGAAGGCTATTTTGGTCAAACATTGTTTGTACATCAGTGGATGAGCTTTAACAGCTGTTTTGTACAACTGCTGCTCTGATGAAGGAAATGATTTTGACTTGTGAACTCACAATATCATATCCAACATCTGTTGATGGTGATTGTGAGTTACCTGCAAAACCAAATTCTTGACAACCACATTTTAAATGCAAGTTTATCAGAATTAATCATAATAGCAGGGTTTGCAGGGATTTTAATGCAGAGAGTTTACAGGTTTTTGCATACAAGGTTTTATCACATATCTACTTCATGTTTTAAACATTCTATAGATAGTGGTTTAATATCCCAAATGATTATAATTTTACTTTGACCACACATTTTGTGTTTTAATCTTTAGAGTAAAAACATATGCAGCCAAATATTTGAAGCTTGTCAACAATCCACTTATAGTACTGATTTAGACTTAAGTTAATGAATGAAATGATTCAGATTCTTAACACCAATTCTTCTTGACCCATTATCAAAGAATATATAACCCAAGGCAAAAACAAAAAGGGTTTTACATCCTGACAGGTATTTGGACTTTTACCATAAAAAACAAGTAAAAATGCAAAATATATCATTCTTTTAGAAAAAAAAAAATGAAGAACAACATATCCTGTTTTATTAAGAAGATCTTTACAAGAAAAATAAGTAAAGATTTCCTAAAAACAACATCAATTGGATCTGGTGCATTTTCAAAAGTCACTGTAACTTTTAATTATATCAGAATCACTCCATTCTCAACTTTAGGAGGATGGTCAGTGGTTTAAAATAAATTTCATAACCACTGTTTGATACCATTACCTTGTTAAATGATTGTGACAATGAGGTAGCCTTCTCACAATAGTTTTGAAGATTCTTTCTGAACCTTATTACCATGTGAAGGATTTCTTGAAAATTTGGTCTAAACCTCTTTATTAATAATCAACCTGTTGATACTTTTGTTACCTGAACTCCATGGTACATGGTTGATATATGACAAATGTTTGACCAAGGATGTGTGTTTATTTTTGGTTTTTTCTTTTTGTAGGATCCACCTGTAGACTCTTAAGTGTTTTAGATTTATACTCTTTTCTTTTGATTTCAAAAGTTTTGAGATAAACACACTGTTGAGTTTTTGTAATTTTCTACATTCCCTTTTTACCCTTTCCATAAAATAGTATTGGACCTTTTACTGGAAGGTTTTCAAGGAAGGAATACTTAATCCAAAATCATTTTTAGTAATGTTTTGAGAGATTTGGACATTTTTGCTAATGCTTATGCCAAACTTTACATTACTCATGATCAGTTTTTTTTTCAACATCAAACATATAACCTTGTTAGATTTCACCCTTTTTCTCATACGAGATTTGGGTTAATTTCAAACTCTTTACAACACTGATATTTTACTATCATTATTTTGAGTTGATCCATGGTTATATCTGATGTAAATTTTTGAGACAACTGATTTTTCATTTTAATTTTAAACAATTTTGTTTCTAACTTTTGAAGGTTTTCCAAAATTGGCGTTCACAT
This sequence comes from Helianthus tuberosus, assembly GCA_030545235.1. Lineage (NCBI taxonomy): Eukaryota > Viridiplantae > Streptophyta > Magnoliopsida > Asterales > Asteraceae > Helianthus > Helianthus tuberosus. Next base: position 92,886,105 of record CM060365.1, on the reverse strand, counting down.
ATATGATTTTGTTCCTAAGGTTTTGTTCATCTCTCATATGTTACCAAGCGTATAAATGCTATTTTTCTGAACATACGTCTTTAATGACATGAGATAAACCCTTAACAGCAGTCAATCATGGAACCAATCATAGTTTTCATCACGAACACTCATAGATCTATGAAAGACTATATCCAATCCGAGATTATTAAATTTTACCAACTTTAACAATCATCGGTGATTTATATCAGATTATCAGCGTTACGTGAATTCTATGTGATAGATAACATCTTGGTTGTTTTACAAAAGTTTTTCGAATAACCAACTTTAGACGTGATTATCCTTTACTTTTGTTTTTCAACAAATACGATCAACCTTAGTATCAATAAATTTTGAGGTGAACTTTTATGTCAAATTGATTGTTAGATCGAATTTGACTATCCTTGCTCTGATACCAATTGTTAGGATCTGAGGCTGACATGATTGTGTTTGTTTGTCATAATTAAACAAATGAATGAAAGTAAAATGAGATTTGATGCAGCGGAAATGGAAACAAACTTTGTAAACACAATCAAAGGGAAAATAGTTTTTCATAAACACATGCTTCTCATTAGTCGAAAGATTATAATCAAAAGATTACATACATGTTTACATACTAAACTCCCCCTCAGCATGAGCTCAATGGTTGATCGTACAAGATGACAGGATTGAAGGAGAAAACTCCTTAAATAGAACAGTACAAATTGTTCTATTTATAGTACATATCAAACCATTGAAGCAACTTAGCTGACGTCACCATGAAAGTGACATCTAACAGCCTAACAACCTAAAGGACTGTTACATACAACTACTGATGACTAAACAACTGTTTACAAGAAATGACAAAACATAGGTGAACTACTACTTCACTTTCCACTGTTGTAGTCTAAGCATTGATGTTGGACATCAGTGCTTTCTTCAAAGGTGACCCGTCCTTGAATGAGCAGCACTTTGGTCTTCAGCAGTACTTAGGAGACGTCAGTAGATAGAGCTTCAGTACTTTAGTAGCATCATTCTTTAAGTGCAGCAGTTGTTGTAAGAGCAGTACTTTAGTGCATCATATGTTATAGCCACTGTCAAGGGGAAAGCTTTAGTGCAAACAACTGCTTATTTTGGATCCACTGTTCTGAACCAGTTTTGGCTCTTATCATCTGTTCCTCTGGTAGGGTTCAATCCTAACAATTTTGTGAGGTGTTACATCCTCACCCCCTTAAAAGAAATCTCGACCTCGAGATTTACTGAAATAAATTAGGGTACTTCTGCTTCATCGTGGATTCAACCTCCTACGTATATTTTGGGCCTCTACGGGCATCCCATTTTACCTTCACAATCGGCACATGCTTTCTTCGAAGCTTCTTAACCTGTCGATCCTCGATCGACAAAGGTTTTTCAATGAACTTCAAACTCTCATCTATCTGCACATCCTTATGAGACATTGCTAGCGACTCATCGGCTAGACATTTCTTTAAGTTGCAGATGTGGAATACATTATGTATCCCACTAAGTTCTTCAGGTAGGTTCAACTTGTAGGCCACAGTTCCGACACATTCGATGATCTCGAATGGTCCTATGTATCTTGGGCTAAGCTTGCCCTTTTTGCCAAATCGCACCACTCCTTTCCAGGGTGATACTTTGAGTAATACTTTATCACCTACCTCGAATTTCAGAGGCTTACGCCTTTTATCTGCGTAGCTTTTCTGCCTATCCCTGGCAGCTTTGAGACGATCACGGATCTGAACAATCTTGTCCGTTATCTCGAGGACTATATCAGGTCCTGACAGTTGGGTTTCTCCAACTTCCGCCCAACAAACTGGCGTTCTACACTTTCGTCCATACAAAGCCTCAAAAGGCGCGGCTTGAATACTCGAATGATAGCTATTATTGTACGAAAATTCAATTAAAGGAAGATAGTCATCCCAACTTCCTCCTAAATCAATAACACAAGCCCTGAGCATATCCTCGAGTGTTTGAATTGTACGCTTGCTTTGGCCATCTGTCTGAGGATGATAAGCAGTGCTGAAATTTAGACGAGTGCCTAATGATTGCTGGAAGCTTTTCCAAAAATGCGATGTGTATCTTGTATCCCTATCAGAGATAATAGATACTGGCACACCGTGGAGAGATACTATCCCATACACGTACAATTGAGCTAGCTTATCGGAGCTGTGTGTTTCTTTAATTGGCAAGAAGTGGGCTGACTTGGTCATCCTGTCGACTATAACCCAAATAGTATCATTCCCTCATTTCGTCTTTGGTAACTTAGTAATAAAGTCCATGGTTACCATTTCCCACTTCCAAGTGGGAAGTTCAGGCTGTTGCAGCAAACCTGGCGGTTTCTGATGCTCGGCTTTAACCTGTGCACATGTCAGACATTTAGCCACATAAGTGGCTATAGATTTCTTCAAACCTATCCACCAATAATTTGCCTTTAAATCCTGGTACATCTTATCACTGCCTGGATGAACTGAATATTTTGAGCTATGAGCCTATTGAAGAATTACATCTCTAAGCCCTCCATGGATTGGAACCCAGATTCGACCATTCAATATGAGGATTCCATCCTTGCCATATGATAATTGATCAGCAGTGATACCTAACTTCTCATTCGGATAGTTAGATTCTAAAATAGCTTCCTTTTGAGCGGCTAACAACCTTTCATTCAAGCTACTCTTTAGCTCAATGCTCTTGGCGTTGATCCTAATGGGCTTAACCCTTTCCTTCCTGCTCAAAGCATCAGCGACTACATTCGCTTTGCCTAGATGATATCGAATTTCGCAATCATAGTCATTCAAAGTCTCCATCCAGCGGCGCTGCCTCATGTTAAGTTCCTTCTGGTTAAAAAGATGTTGAAGGCTCTTGTGATCTGAATAGATTACACACTTTATCCCATAAAGATAATACCTCCAAAGCTTCAGTGCAAATACCACGGCACCCAATTCCAAATCATGAGTGGTGTAGTTCTTTTCGTGCACCTTTAATTGACGGGATGCATAGGCAATGACCTTGCCCTTCTGCATAAGCACACAACCCATACCTGTGTGCGATGCATCGCAATAAACCACAAACTCTTCAATTCTTTCCGGCAATGTCAACACAGGAACATTTCTTAATTTCTGCTTAAGAATATCAAAGGATTCTTGCTGCTTGGGACCCCAGTCAAACATGACATTCTTGCGAGTTAGCGAAGTTAAAGGTGCGGCAATCCTTGAAAAGTTTTCAATGAAACGTCTATAGTAACCTGCTATACCCAAGAAGCTGCGAATTTCAGTAGGTGTTTTGGGCGCTTGCATCGCTTCAATCTTAGCGGGATCCACCTGGATACCACGCTCACTTACCACATGTCCGAGAAATTGGACCTCACGAAGCCAAAACTCACATTTGGAAAACTTGGCGTAGAGTTTCTCTTGGTGCAGAAGTTTAAGGATACACCGGAGATGTTTTTCATGATCGGCTTTACTCTTTGAATAAATGAGTATGTCATCGATAAAGACAATGACAAACTTGTCTAGATACGGCTTGCAAACGCGATTCATGAGATCCATGAATGTTGCAGGTGCATTAGTGAGCCCGAAAGGCATCACTAAGAACTCATAGTGTCCATATCGAGTTCTGAATGCGGTCTTGTGCACGTCTTCGTTTCTGACCTTCAACTGGTGATAACCCGACCTTAGATCGATCTTTGAAAAGTAACTTGCTCCTTGAAGCTGATCGAACAAATCGTCGATCCTGGGCAATGGATATCTGTTTTTAATTGTAACTTTGTTCAATTCGCGATAATCAATGCATAAACGCATTGAGCCATCCTTTTTCTTTACAAACAGAATTGGTGCTCCCCAAGGGGATGAGCTAGGTCGAATAAAACCCTTTTCCAACAAATCATCCAACCGTGTTCTCAATTCTTTCATCTCAGTTGGTGCCAATCGATAAGGTGCTCTTGCGATTGGTGCTGCTCCAGGAATAATATCGATCCTGAACTCCACTTGCCTATCTGGAGGTAAACCAGGTAGTTCTTCAGGAAAAACATCTGGATATTCAGAAATAACGGGGATGTCTTCAATCTTGGGCTTTGGTTCATCAATTGTTACCTATGCCATATAAATGACACAACCTCTCTTCAAACACTTCGATGCCTTGAGCATAGATACTTGTTTAGGTAACTCGTACTGCGTATCTCCCTGAATTGTTAAAGGCTCACCATAAGGAGTCTTAATAACCACTTGCTTCTTATCACATACAATTTGGGCATGGTTACGAGATAACCAATCCATGCCTATCACTATGTCGAACCCTGCCAATTTCAACGGAAGCAAGGATAGCGGAAAAGAGTGATTCCTAATGGATATAAAACATCTATCTAGAACTGTTGAGGCAGTCTCTATAGTACCATCGACCAATTCTACTTCATATTTTATGCTTAGAGTTTTAACAGGCAGATTTAACAATTTACAAAATTTATTGTCTGCAAAAGACTTGTCTGCACCAGAATCAAACAACACTCTAGCATAAACATCATTGATAAGAAAAGTACATGTTATCACATTGTCGTTCTGCACAGCCTCCTGGGCATTCATTTGGAAGACCAGAGCATTGGTCTTCTTAACCTCTTCAGGCTTCTTTGCAAATTTGGGGCAATTGGTCTTGCTATGCCCCTTCTCGTTACAATTGTAACAAGTTGCGTCCTTCATTTTCTTGCAATCTAGGGTTTTATGTTCCTTAGACTTGCAGATTCCACAAACTCTAGGCTGCGATTGCGACTGTGATTCAAATCTGCATTTTCCAAAATGGTATTTCTTGCAGACCTTGCACTTGGGCTTCTCACCTGACTGTTGGTTGTCCTTTTTGAATCCAGAACCCTTCTTATGCTCAGAGTTCCCCTTTCGTTTCTTGTCAGAGCGACGTGAGTTCTCAACCTCACGTTTCCTCTTCCATTCATCAGAATTATTAAGCGACCTTTGCCTAATCGCATCGAGAGTAAGAGATAAAGACATATCAACCACTGACCTAAAGGTGGTAGGTCTGGATGCTTTCACATTTCCCTTGATTTCTGGAGCTAGACCTCCAATAAAACGAGCTATGCGCTTCGGTTCCGGTGTGACTAAATAAGGAACCAATCAGGACATGGTGTTGAAACTTGTAAGGTACGCCTGACAATCCAAGTTCTTCATGACCAGAGTCAAGAAGTCGGTTTCAATCCTTTCCACCTCATGCCGAGGACAGAAGTTTTCCCTGATCAATGCAACAAATTGATCCCAAGATAAGTTATACAACAGAATCTTCCCTGTAGCTTGGATTAATGACCTCCACCAAGCTAAAGCTTCACCTTTAAATGATTGTGAAACAAACTTCACAATATCTTGTTCCGCACAACCACTGATATTAACCACAGTATCCATCTCATCTAGCCATGTCATACAATCAATGGCTCCTTTTTCTCCTGTGAAGTCCCTTGCCTTGCAAGAGACGAAGTATTTATAAGAGCAGGTCTTAACACGTGGCTCCTGATTGAGCACAATTAGCTTGGATGGAACACTTCTCTGGTTCGACGAATGATGAGAATCGTCCTTATGTGATGCATGCGACGTGGAAGGTGGTTTTGTATGAGGTACAGATTGGGTCCTGCTATGAGTACCACTTGATTCTTTGAACTATCTGTCCATGGCTCGGGTGACAGCATTATCTATCATTGCTTGTAAATCTGCACCAGCAACATTAATTTTGGTGGTATCATTCCTTTCCCTAGGATGATTGTTAACCTCTTCTGATTCAGACATGTTGAGGCTTGATTACTATAAAACAATTGACAATATTTTATTTAGAGGTTTATTATGGAATCATCATTTTTGACGATTCATTAACCATGGTAAATATAAACCATATTGGTTAATTTGTTAGTCATATTTATTTAGGATTTTCATTATAATTTATCCCTAGTTATAAATCATTAAAGATACTAGAGTGGCACAAAAGGCCTAGTCACAAGGACAATTTTTTTTTTTTAATTTATAAGCCATGATCTTATAAGATCGAGGCATTAAGGTTTGAACATAGTTCATCACCTTTTCTTGACAGGGAGTCATAGACTACAACTGTCTTTTGTCTTATTGGACTATGAATATGGCCCGCAGGCACTTTATCACTAATGGATATTTAAATTTAGGTAAGAATAAGGAATTGGAAAAAAATCCAATACAAGGATGACTAGTGTGATTTTATCGAACCACATTTGCCAGGAGTGTTAACATGTTTTCAGATGTTAACAAGGATTTGAATCTTTAAAAAGGTTTTACCATCAGGGCCATGTCTAAAATGACACATGGGCTAGGTTATACCTTCAAGATTTCCTTCAATATTGAATGGCAGATCAATTGTAAAACGGAATGATATTTGATTTATAATATATTCATACATATAATGACAAATGAAATTTAAATTAAAAATCCCATAAATTGAAAGAAGTACATAACTTGCCCAAACGGGACTTTTAAAGAAATAACATTGTCCACGCAGGGACAGAAATAGGAAAGATAAGTCCACGCAGGGACCAAGTACATAAATAAGATGTCCACACAGGGACTTAATTGAAAGTAAAAATTACAAAACAAATAAAATAAGGAATTTCAATAATCCCTCTTCTTCTTCTTCTTCCCCTTTATCAAGTTTGCCAAACCCTTAAGTAGACCCCGGCGGCTCCTAGACTCCTCCTGTACCTGTTGCTCCACCTCGTGCAACCGTTGAAGGATTTCCTGCCGCTGTGGTGGTTGGATCTGTGGCGGCTGCGGTGGCTGCTGCTGCTGAGGTTGAGGAGGTGGTGGGTATTGATACCCATAGGCTGGGTACCCAGTTTGGTACGTAGCTGCGAAGGGTCCTCCAGGGTAGAGAGCATTGTAGTTTGCCGTTTCGAGGTACGGATCGACGGCAGGGGCATTGTTGTAATTGTAACCCGAATAAGCATGATGCTCAAATGGGTTATATGTTGCTGCACCGGGGTAGGAAGGGATTGGGTTTTCATAACCCATGGGCGGTGGTGGTGCGACTGGAGCTGAGTCGACTTCAGAAACTGGATTTAAAGGCCCACCCATTCGCGGGTCTTCATATAGCGGCAGGTAGTGGCTGCCGCTGGAGTGTTGGGGGTGCTAAAATGGAATCCCCCACACACGGACATCCGTGCACCTGTTCTTCTTCGCCTCGGTGGTTCTGGAGGCAGTTGCTGCTCTGGCGGCGGCGGTGGCGTAACCGCCTAGAAATGCGGGTCCTCGGAAGGGACCTGTTGGTGAGGAGGAGAGTCGTGGTGAGAGGGAGTGTACTCCCACTTGTATGTAGCCCATCTCTCAGCGAAAATGTCAGGGCCCCTATACGGCGAACCATGGAAGGATGATCCGCTGGATATATAAATGGGATGCGTCGGTGTCCCAGTCGATGGTAGCTCGGGGTCTGGATCCTCGTCCATCTCCATATCCTGCATCTCAGGATAATGATCAACTGGTCCCAAAGGGTTTGGACCCTCTGGTTCTTGCACCTGGTTCATCGGATTCAACCGACTTTGGAAGTATGGGGTCGGGTCCTGGAAGGCACGGTGCGAACCCGATCGCTGCAAGGGTATAAAGGAATGGTGAGAATGGTCGGACTCGTTGTTCTGATGCAGCCCGAATGAATCATGATAAGATGGCGATGAACTGAGCGAGACGGAGCGTCTCGCAGGCTCTAAATAAGTTCTCCAATCCTCGTGAGGACTAGTGCTAAGGTTCGCTGATGGAGTATGCCGGTGAGATGGCCCGGCTTCGTGGTCATTTCTTGCAGTCATTGATGCCTTTCCTCTTCCACCTCTACCTCTTACACGTGGCGGCATTTTGTCTTTGGAACATGTCAAAACAAAAGAAAACAACAAAAGACAAAACAATTAAGATTAGGATTAATCCTAAGTCCTTTGCCTAGACTCGGAAGTCGATAATGTGCAACTGTGTCATTGAGATTAAACACAAAAGGCTAGTGTTTAGTTCCCTCAATGTTGGCTCTGATACCAACTTGTCACACCCCGATATTTCTATGTTTTACCGGTGGGCCCGGTGGGGAGTATCGTGACGTAGTTGATATCATCATAGTCAATTATTCATAGTTTAATGCACAGCGGAAGTCTAAAGTAATAATACAAACCGATTCGAAAGTATAATAAAATATTACACAAAGGTTGAGAGTGGATCCACAGGCGGATCTAAAACAGAAAGAAAATATTGTTCAACAGACTTTAAGTATTGAAAGCTTGCAAGACTCTTTATTTAATACTCAGGAGTTTCCAGCCCATTACGCATAGTACCTGCACTTAGTCTTTTTGAAAAATATGTCAGTTTACATTGGTAAATACAATTAACTGACTCTTTTGAAAAGCATTTATAAAATTAGTTTGGATGCACAAGGCATAAAAATCTTTTATAACTTGGGACAATTATTTAAAAATAATCTTGTATACAGATTTATATATTTGTCGTCCATTCAGGGCCCGGTTAGAAGAGCCGAGACAAGATTAATAAACACACCACTAATATAATCCCACGACGAGTTATCCTCAACGAGTGGTTATATCTTTTACATACGCAACTGTCAGGTGTACGCCTACACCCCGTGCTTAAGTCGTGGCCATTTCAAATGAATGAGCCGAGGATATCCAGGACACGGCCATTAACCCCCCAAAGGCTTTGCATTAAACAAGACAGATTAAAACGGGTTATGTAAATTTATTAATCACAATCCGATCAAATGATTTCATACCCGACCAAGCGGTATTATTATAATACCGTATCCCAAGCCCGTATAACGGAAAATAAGTTAAAAGTATTTACCTGAGCTAAAAGTAATTTTTATTCTCAGCCGTATATCAATCATCAAGTACAAGTAGCTTTTACTGGGCTCCTAATCTGGAACGAAGGTTTTAATAACCTATTAGATTTCTAACGGGTCTTATTTAAGTCTTAACTTAGACCGGATAGTTTTAATGAAAGATTTATGGTTCAAAACGCAAGATTAAGCGAATACCGGATTAGAATGTGATTTAGACCCAACAAGTATGAAGACTTGTAATAAATGGGCAAACTAAATACATTCTGGATTTTGAAGTAAAAATGATAAGGTTTGACCCGTTTCGGTTAATTTATGCAAACTAGTTACATAAACCGTACCGAACGCGTATATGCATAACGGGTAACTGAATGAGTCATGTACAAGTTCCCTAAGTTATTATGCTTAAATTATGTTGTGATATCAGTAGGATACCTTCCATTATGCCCAAAACGAATTTAAAACCAATTTAAGCCCCGTAAGGGTATTTTGGTCATTTTAAAGTTTATAAAAGAGGTTAAATAGCAATCTGAGGTTCTTGTCTAAAACAATCAGTAAAAATATTTATTTTAACAAGTTACATCAGTAAGATATCGTACATATGTGAAATTTATCATTTATGGCCAAACTATGCACCGTTAGGGCATTTTGGTCATTTCACATATGCTATAAGGGTCAAATTTGGAAATCTGAGTTCAAGACTTAAACTTACTATTGAAGTATAAAAATTTGCTTATAACATCAGTAGGTAATAAGTCTTAGGCGTTAAATATGGTTTTAAGCCATATTATGCGCTTAATAAGTGTAAAAGTCTGTATTTAACGATATTTGAAATGTTTATAAAATTTTGAAGCCCTGATCAGTTTCTAAAGCTTAAAATATTTTATTTAACATATGAAATCAGTAGGAAAAGGTTTGGTATCAAAATGATATGTAAAACTCATTTTATCAATGAAAAAGGCAATTTCGTCAATACCGAATTTACACTAGAACTCTATGTTATGATCAGTATAAAATTTGACAAAAATTTCCAAAAATCCCTAAATATTATATTATAACAGTGGGTAGCAAGTTTGGTGCCAAAAATTGGGTTTAAATATGATTTATACTGAAAATGCCATTTAATTAATAAAAGAGTTAAATACTTGGTTGGTCCCTGTGGTTTGCAAAAATTACAGACTTGGTCCTAGTGGTTTATTAATTACACGTGTGGTCCCAAAACTTTTCAAAAATGCACTCGGTTGGTCCCCAGCCCTAACCTCAGTTAGATTTCTCAGTTAACTATGTGTGAAATGACTATATTACCCTTGAACAATTAAAAACATAAAACTAAGAATTAAAAAATTAAAACCCCCCACAACCTTCATCATCTGCATCACCATCATCATTTTTGTGGGTGTGTGAAGATGAAGTCTCTGATTTCATCTTCAACCTAAAGAACACCTTATCCCCTCAATTTCCATTTCTCTGCAACTCTATCTAAACACCCACACAAGAAAACCCTAACACTTTTGAAAAATTCCAGCCACACATAACCAGATCCTCATCATCTTCTCCATGAAGAAACCCTATATCCTCTACATACACACACAGAACCTTAACTACAACTCAAACACACATACATAACCCAAGCCAAACACCCTCTCGGTCACCCTCTCTCTATCGTCCTCCCTCTCTACGGTGACCGGCCGGCCACCACAGTTGGTAGCGGCGCGTGATGGTGGCGGCGGATGGGTGCTCCGATCGGAACAAGGAAGCGACGAGCCGACAGGTGGCTCGACGGCCGACGACTAGCCGGTGAGGTTTTCTGATTTCCGGTAGTGGAGGCGACGACGGCGACATAATCAGAGAGCCGGAAAGAGAAAACGGGGAGTTAGTTTTGGCTCAAGTTTCAACTTCTGTTTCGGCTCGGGTGACGGTACGGTTTTGGGCTAGTCGATTTGGGTTCATGTTCGGGTGTGGTCTTTGTCATGTGAAGATGAAGTCTCTGATTCGCCGGAGAAACCGGATGGCCGACAGGTCGCCGGAGATGGTGATGAAGATGATGCTAGTTGTGGTGGGGTTTTTAATTGTTTAAGGGTAATATAGTCATTTCACACATAGTTAACTGAGAAATATAACTGAGGTTAGGGCTGGGGACCAACCGGGTGCATTTTTGACAAGTTTTGGGACCACGCGTGTAATTAGTAAACCACTAGGACCAAGTCTGCAATTTTTGTAAACCACAAGGACCAACCAAGCATTTAACTCTTAATAAAAAGCTTTCATTTTACGATATCTCGCATAACTTCTATTTTAGACCATGAGCTGATGTCAAACTTTTAGGACATGCTTATAAATCAGTAATAAAGATTTTTGTCCTCTCACATTTTCAAAAATCTCGTTTTTATATCAAAAGGGCATAACGGTCAACTTTTAAGCATTGGATTTCTATGGAACCATGTTGTATAATCTCAGAGGGTTATACTAACATATAATATGGTACTAAAGGAACCCTAAGGCATATCTAAACTAACCTAAATTGGGTCAGAACTGAAAGTCAAAGTAAAAGTCTACTTTTGCGACTTTCGGTTGCGAACCGAGCCTAAACTCAGAATTGTCGGGTTAAACATGCCTAAACATGTTCTTATATTATTTACCAAGTTATTTAAGTGTTAAAACATGTTCCATAACTTCAACATTATTAGTTATGAATTATTTTGCAAAAACTGACTCGTTTGACTTTTTGTTAATAAGTTTGACCCGACAATTGACTGAGATAACGTGATAATTTGAAGGTGCCCTTTTAAGGGTTTAACACCTACATAATTACCAACACATAGCCATTTTTAAATCGAATAATGGCTGGACCGTTAGTGATTAATCACCAAGTCAAAGCTTAATTACGTTATCTTTGACTTTCGGTCATTACACTAATGAAAACTTAATTACGGAGGCTAAGAACACTTACAAGAGTCCTTAGCATGAAAATTTAAACTAAGAGAGCTTCCTTCCAAGGTAGGATGCTCTAGAGAATGAGATTGAGAGCTCCAAAGCTTGAGAGTAAGTTTGAGAGTATGAAAATTGAACTTGCAAGTTATGAGCTCCAAATTTGCCCCTTTATATAGGGTTTTGGATAATTCTAAGATTGATACAGGTGTCCCTAAGTATAATCTGAGGCATACATGTGTTTAGGAGGTTTTACAATACCAGCAACAGTCCATAGAATCGAAATTAAGCATGCAATGGTGAAGGAAATGGCAGAACCTGCACATGTGCATGGTTTCTGCCCAGATCATGTCGTCGCGTGCGCGATGGCAAAGGGACATGGGTGTGGCGCGACACCACCATGTAGGTTACCAGCTCAGCAAGTTTCAATCTTGACAGTTTCACCCCTTGAACCTTATAAAACGTAATAATTTCCATTTCAAGCATATTTAACCCATATAATTCATATTTTTGTGATCCTTAGAGAATAACCAAACATCGTTAGGTACGGTTTCGTTAAACGATAACCAAAAACACAAGTTTTGCCTTCTTGACGCTTTTAACCCTTAAATCACGAAACTTAACGTATTTATCTCAAACGACATCGAAACCTTGTGAAATTTTCGTCACTTGTTCTTGGGAGTATAATTAATTATTACAAAGCTCCGGGTTCATTAAAAGGTCATTCAGAGGTATTAATTCAACATGTTGACACATTTAACCCTCGCTTCTTGTAAATTTTCACTTTCTTCCACAAACGTCTTTGTACGTTTCACAATTTATTCATTTACGGGTATAAACATCGTGTAGGGTCGTTGAAAGGCAAAATTTTCAAATGTTTACACTTTGGATGCTTCTACACACATACTTTCTTCGTTTGTCAACTTTAGTCCCTCAAAACCAATTCATTGTACGTTTAAAGTTCATGACACGTGTCGTTACTACATTGGACATGATTTTGCGAGGGGTTACATCTTTTATCACAATCAATTAATCGGATTATACAGTTATGTCTATGTAACTGTAAACAATTAAACATAAACTGAATTCACCTTGAATCTGAACTCCGGAGGAACCATTGTTTCTCTCATTGTTCACAACCTCATTTTTAGTAATTCGTAGTTTAATCAAACTCTCAAAGAACCAATATTTTCCGTCTTTGCAAGTAGTATTAGTTCTTAATTCATGACACTTTCCACCAGACTCCCCTGGATTGATACCCGACTTACCCTAGCTATAGAGTTAGTTGGTTTTTGCATGTTCGTTACGACAGACATCAAAATGGCGCCATTGTCGGGGAGTCGTGCGCAAAGTGTTTTGTTTTAAGTATTCTTAGATTAGTGTTTATTTTTATTTTGTTCGGATTTACTCGAGGTTTCTTGTATGTGTTTGTGCAGTTGCTCTTGTACGTGTATGCATCACACGGGAAATTCCAGAAAAGAGTCACCACTTGCATTCGATCCATAAATTGAAAGAACTGTTCGTCACACCCGAGTTGTGCAACGAGCAAACCAAACAAGGCAAATGCCAAATACGAACCTCGATTCAATGGAACATTCAAGCATCCTCGAGATGGAAACCGAAATCCCACAATTCACCCCGACTCCTACACAGCCATCACCAAACACCACTATATCAGCTCCATCACAATCCACCTAAGTTACTACTACTCCACTACCCCTAATGCCACCACCACCATTTCCAAACCTAGATAACTTACCAACCTTCCCAAATCAATCAACTTCTTCCCAACACCCAATCTTCACTCAAACCTCTACTATTCAACATTCTTCACCCTACGTGAGAATTGTTGCTGATGAGAACCGAACCAAATACAACCTACCAATGCACCCACCTTAATTCCTCCACCGACCCGACCTTCACCGTACTACTCAGCTCCGCAACAACAGTTTTACGTTCGAGCAAGGGAATAGCTCAGGAGAGTTTGAGGATGGGTATGATGATTATGAGAATTACGGGGGCAATCAGAGGAATACACGAGGGTTCAACACGGGAAGTGTGGGGAGGTATGGCACAGGATATGGGTTCGTGGAAAGAGTGAACCCAGACACAGTTGGGTATCCATAGCAGTTTCATCAACCAAACCCAGTTAATCAACAACCTGTTCCGGGAAGGCCATTAGACATTCCATTGCCACCACCGGTGCAACAAATGCCGGGTCAGGCAAGGCCTCTTCCTCAGAATTTAATCCCACCGGTTAACCAACCGGAAGGCATTCCACGAAGGTATAATCGGGGACCGGTTCGCGGTGTTGAGAGCCACTTCAAGCCCAACATAGCTAACAACCCATCGCCGGTTGTGATCCCGCAATTACAAGGAGGGCGGTCGTTTAAAGTTCGTGCTCAGTCTATATCCAACTTGCCCAAGTATCATGGCTTAGCACATGAAGAGCCATATCTGCATATCGCCGCGTATGATGTGCGGTGTAATACTATCGGGGGTCAGGGTTTCATAGCGGATGATATGAAATTGGTTATTTTCCAATTCACACTTGAAGACAAAGCTCAGCGGTGGTTCCATTCATTACCATCTGCTTTAATCTTTACATGGCCCGATATGCAACCGCTCTCACTAGATGAGTTTTATACACCTCAACGAACCAACAATGCTAGGAAAGGCATTCGGAATTTTCAACAGCAGGTTGGTGAGTTATTCCATGAAACATTTAACCGGTTCAAGACGATGTTAAAGAATTGCCCACATCATGGAATTCAGTTGTGGGAACTCTTAAATGCATTTCATGAAGGTCTAACGGATGAAGATGCTCGGGATCTTTGCTCCATCTCAAACGGTACGTTCGGCACTAACTATGAGCATGTTGATTGGGAGTATTTGGAGATGAATGCGAACACATCAAAGCGAAAGGCCCAATCGTCAAGAAGCAACCGCCGTTCAGTAGTGAAAGCCGCAGACCAGTTACCTGAGACCGGGGGACCATATTCGTTGTGCGGTCATTGTGGGGATATAGGGCACATTGCTGATCAGTGCCCTAACATTATCGGTAATCAGGATGAGGTGAATATGATGCAGGGTAGTGGAACAGATATTCGGGTTCCCAAGGAAACAACCAATATTACCAGCCCCGAAACCAAAATAATTATCAAGGGGGTAATAATTTGGGTTACCAACGAAACTACCAATAGGGTAATGGTCAGGTGAATAACGAGATGATCGATATGCTGAAGGCTATACAACATGAGTTGCACAAGAGAGGTCAGATGGATGATGTGCGGGCTCAGAAGGACGAGATTAGAGACAAGGCCATCCAATCATTGACTACTCAGATGGGGCAGCTTGCTAGTGAAGTAGCATAACTGAAGCGGCAGAATGGGAACCTGCCGAGTGACACTCAAACAAACCCCAAGAATATGAAGAACTCTACGATCACTGGGGTAAATATGGTTTCTAAAAATATTAGTTATGATAACGATTTGTCTGTGTCTCATGTAATTGCAGGTTTAAGTGAAGCAGCTGCTGAAGAAAATGGAATTGATTTGGGGGAACCGGTTGTTTCAATCAAGGTTGGTAAGTTCAAAATCCACAAGGCACTGCTGGATTATGGAGCGGGAGTGCGTTCTTCCCGGTAGCTTGTACGACCAGTACGATTTTGGTCCCCTACAAGCTTGTGATAGTATGGCCATGTTTGCGGATGCAAGTTTGAAGCAACCTCGAGGGGTTGTAAAGGATGTGGTAATTCAGCTCGGCGAGTTCTACTACTCAGTCGACTTTATGGTGGTTGATTATACACCTGCACCGACCTACGCACAACCGCAGGTAATTTTGGGTCGCCCGTTCCTAGATACAACAAATGCACAAATCGACTGCAGGAACGGGTTGGTAATTCTAAGTTACAAGAATCGTAAGTTGTATTTCAATGTATTTTTAAAATCTATTGCTTATGATCTTCTGGATGATGTAAGTTCCACAGGTGCTACTAATGAGATTGGTTCGAGTGGATGTAATTTTTGCAGGTCTGAGTTAACAAATGGTAGAAATCAGGTGGATAAGGCAAGTGCGAGAAAGAAAGCTGATGAGAGGAAACCACCTGATGGTGGGTATAGATGGGGTGATCAACTGGATCATAACCCCGACCGAAGTGAAGCTATGACTCTCCCGAAAGACTGGATGGAGATGTATGGAAACAAGTGGGGAGGTAAGCGTGCATCTGAACCACCGTGAACATCAAGTACGGTCTGGCTGAAGACCTTTAAACTTAGCGCTCTCGGGAGTCAGCCCGAGGATGTAGAGTTTGTATTTCGTTTTGGTTTCGTTGGTGTGTTGTGTTTTGACAGGTTTATACAATTCCATCTTCACGGGTGCAATGGTGCAAGTGTGGGGATGTTTGGCAACATCCACAATACTATATCAAAGAATCCATGGAAGGTGTCTATTCTTGCATGGGGGTTGATAAGTTACTTTTCGGGCTGCGGACTTGTCAACCTCGTTTGATGGAGGATGCAGCTTCCCGGTTCGATGATGGCCCTCGGGAGGCTATAAAAGACATAGTCGTGAGTGGTGGCCCATTCTTTGGGGACCTCCAATAGCGTTTGGCATATCTGCCAATGCGTCTAGGTGGTTTGGGCCTCCTCTCAGCTCGAGATGTTGGGGTTTATGCTTTTGTGGCGTCCAGAGCTCAGTCTTGGGAACTACAGAATCATATCCTTCGAAACAGTGGAGTTGTCGGGCTCGACAGGGACTATCTGCAGGCGCTCGAACGCTTAAATGTCTCTCTCCCAATTTTTGATATCGGCGGTTTCTCTAAAAAGGACACCGCCCCCTCGAAACCACAAAAAACTTTGGCGAATGCTCTGTTTGGCAAAATCGCTCAAAGACTGGGAGAAAATTTTGATTTGTCATCCCGCCAGAAGGCGGTGTGGGAGTGCCTAAAGGGTCCCCATGCTGAGGATTTTTTGACCGTTATCCCAATTGAGGGGTTGGGACAATGTATGTCAGCAGTAGAATACAGAGCAATCCTTAAATACCGGCTGATGATCCCTATGTACCCAGAAGATGAAACGTGCCCGATATGTCATAAAGCTTGTATGGATAAATACGGAGAGCACGCAGTGCATTGTAAAGAGCTCCTTGGGTTCAAATATCGGCATGTCTGGGTGCGAGATGTTTTGTGGGACATCCTGAGAAGAGCTAGGATTTCGGCTAAGAAAGAGGCTCATGTGAATTTCCTTACGGACCCTATGGAAGGGAGATCTACTTTGCTACCAGCGGATCTGCTCGTCTTTGGTTGGGCTAGGGGAAACATGCTTGTGTAGACCTCACGGGGGTTTCCCCTCTGGTTGGTTTAAGGGAAAACGGGTTTGTAGCTGGACAAGCAGCAAGAAAGCCAGAATTGAAGAAAACTGATAAGCACGCTAAAGCTTGTGCAGAGAACCAGCATGTTTTTGTCCATTTTGCCTTTGACACATTTGGCTCCCTATCGCCAGAAGCTATCCAATTCCTGACCAGGGTCCAACGGGTCATCCACAACAATTGCTCAGTCTCAGGGGTATGAGGTTTTGTCTTTGCCTCTTTGGTAGATTAGGGTTTGCAATTCAGAAAGGAATAACGGTACAGCTTGTTGCCCGTCTACCTTTTATTTTGATATAACTTAGCAAATATGAATGATCTTCTAATTATATACTGATAATTTACAAACTGGATGAGCAGTAGCCATGTGTGATTCATAATTGCACTATCGAACCACTACCTAAAACCCGTGTACCACCACCCTAAAAACCGGTCGACAACATATCATGGCTCAATATTAAAAGGTAAAGAAATGTACAGTAGAAGGCACTTCATCTACAAAAGGGACTAAAGAGAGAGAAAGTAACAACTCAGAGAAAAAGAGAGGAAGCTAGAGAAGGAGGTGCCGACCGCCATACACGACGGCGGCCGGCGGTGACGGCAGTGGTGGTGACTTTTGTTCCATCGATGATTCACAGTAAGAACCAGTTCGCTATTTTCTACATTTATTTTTGGCAACTGACGATGGGATTGGGTTTTGTTCATGGCTCGGGTTAGATTCAAGAGTGGATCAGTTTCTAGCTTGGTGGTGATTCGAGTTATGGTACAGATTTTGTTTCGGGTTTCATGGTAACTCGGTTCGGGTCCGGGTCAAACAGTCAAGATAATCAACTGATCAGCGGCTTCGGTGTTCCGGTTAGTGTCCGCCTCAACTCGGTTTGACTCGGTCAACCGAGTAAACTCAGTCAACAGATGCGGGTTTATTCAGTCGGCTCGTGCAGGTGGTTCGGTAGACTCAGTTAACGAGTAAGCTCACTCAGTGAGTCGCCTCGTGACAGACGAGTACACTCGGTTGGTTTGGGTCAGTCGGTTCGTGTCAGATTAGGAAGCAGTTCGGTCAAACCAAGGCGGCTCGGTCAACCCAACCGGCCAACTCAGTTGACCCAGTCAGCTCAGTTAAACTTTTCGACACGAAAAGTGGTAAAGATTGTTTTGTTGGTTATGGTGGTTTTAAGTTTTCAATTGATTGATGATGATTTGGGATTGAATAAAAATTGAATCTTTACAGTTTATGTGTTGTATGTTTGTTTGATAGTTTCATTAATTGCATTTAGGTTGTTGGTTGTTTTTTTCAGTCTAAATTTTACTTTTATTTTTGTTATTTTTAAATACAGACCGGTATATGGTGAAATGATTTTTTTTGGTTCCGTGAGTTTCTATTGACGATGGTTAATGGAGATCGAAACCAATATTGTGTTGCTAAACACCAAAAGATGATAAAATTTATAACATTAGAGATGTACAGTATTCTAATATTTTTTCATCTCCAAATGTTTCATCTGACCCTTCAGCAGCTGCATAAACGCAAGGATGCAGTGATTTTGTTTCTTCACTTAAAGAGAAACAAGCATTAAAAATTGAATTTTTCACGAAATATGCAACTCATACGACACCAAAATTAAGGACGATTGGGATTCCAGAGTTTCAAAGTGTGGATGTGGAAATAGGATATGGAGTTTCATTAAGACATGGAAAGCATCTTGTGAAAAATAATATACTGTAGTTGAGGTATGCTCAAGCTAATCCCATATTACATTGTATACCTGATTATCAAGATTTTTGACAAACATGTATGCAAATGTGAAAGTTCAGCAATTTTTGCTTATTTTGTCTAATCTTTTGCATATGTTATTGTATGTTCCACCATTATCGTCTTCCAACTTCTATCTTTTCTTTTAGGTATTTGGCAAGATGCTTGAATTTTATAATCCTCAAAAAAATCGGAAGAGGAAAAGTAGAGATATAAATTCAAAGATAAGTTCATATCCACATGTTGTCTTGCTAAATGTTGCAGTAAGTAAAATATGGTCATTGTCATACAATGTTTGACATCACATCAATTTTTAGTTAAGTTTTTACAGTTTAAGCACCGCATTTTGCATTTTGTGAATTCAATTGTCTCTTTTTTTTTTTTTTTTTTTTTTTTTACAGATTGTATCAATAATGTTTGGTTTGTGGGACCGCATGAGTTCTACTTCTCAAACGAAAAGTTAAGAGGTGGCAGTAAATACATGTGCTACTGATGCTTACACAGAAGTCGACCCATTTGGAAAAAACACTTCATTGGCCAATGAGCATGCTTTGGAGGGTAGTGTTAGTACTTAACATGCTTTTTGTGCTACTTATTTCTTAATATTGTTATTCGTTAATAGTTTATATCTCTATTTTTCTTCTTTCTGTTTCAATATGGGTGTTTGGCTTTAAGCTTAAACTGCTTTTAATCAGTTTTCAGTCTTTGGTACAAGTGATTAGGATTATGAGGTTATTGTATATATATTAACTTAATAATATTATGCTCCAAGTGTTTGAAGACATTTTCAAATATGAGTTCATCTAAGGTTTGATTTTTAAACTAATTTGATTAAATTCATGATTTAAGTACTATATCAACAGTAGCAGCAAGAAAAATGTTAGGTTGCTTAATTCTTTAATTGATAATAGAGTTATGAAACAAGGATCTTAAAGAAGTTATGTTTTATATAACATTTGGTGAGTAGTTAAAATTTATTTGGTCTGATTGTTTATATACAGGGCTTTGTTAGGGATACCCAACGCCAATGGCGCCGCAACGCAAGCCAGATTGAAAAAACCTAGTTTATATTAAAAAAAATGGTTAACAGTTAACTTTTGGTGATACTTGTTAATCAGTGGTTGAGAGATCAATATTTTGCTAGTTAATCATCTAAATCGGTACCAGCCGGCGAAAAAAAAAAATCAAAATCAAAATCCAACAACCAGTGAACATCAACTCAACAGAAACCATGGTTAACCACTACCTCCAAAATCAACCTAACCATAGTTAACCTCTCACTCACTCCACTCCCTGCTACAAATACCCAAACCCTGGATTTCCGAACCGCATCTCTGTTGCATCTCAAGGCGTCTTGATAAACGCCTTTTGATTCCATCAACTGTTTTTCAATCGTCATCTTCAAATTCAGTCAGTTAATCAGCGAAAATGAGAGAGTGCATCTCGATTCACATCGGTCAGGCCGGAATTCAAGTCGGAAATGCATGCTGGGAGCTCTACTGCCTCGAACACGGCATTCAGGTTTCTGTTTCTTCGATTAAATTTGTCAATTAGAACTTGTAATATGTAGCGGTTCGCCAGATCTGGTTGTTTGCGATGAAGTTAGTTGTAGATCTGTTGTTTATGATGAAGTTAGTTGTAGATCTGTTGGTTATGTGTTGTATGTTTGATAATGTCGTTAGATCTGTTTGTTTGTTTGTGATGGAGTTAGTTGTAGATCTGTTGTTTATGTATTAGATCTGTGTTGTCTGTTTGATATTTTTGTTGATCTGGTGGTTTTGTTTCTGATCTGGTACATGTTGTGGTGATTTCGTTTTTTAGTGTATGTGATTTTGAAAATATTTGCTGTTTTTAATGTGGATCTGCATGTATTGGAGTAGATAATTACGGACTTGCTATTTTTGTGGTTTTGAAGTTCTAGATCTACATTTTTGTGGAAAAAGTACAGATTTGCGTTCAGATTTGTTGTAGTTTCAGTCTGTTTGTCAAAAGTTGGCTTTTGGTTTTAGATCTGGATTATAGTAGTCTGGTGTTGGATAGACTAATGGCAATTGGCAAAGTTTTTTGAAATTGTTGGTCAGATTTAGGGTTTCCTGAAGAGGAAAGAACATTTAAGCGCCCGCCCTGATCTACATAGATTTATACAGTTATATCATTAAGTGTTTCCTTTTGGAACAGTAGATTGAAATTGCTACTGATCAAAGCCTTCTATTTTGTTCAGTGTTTTGATTTTGATTACCATGATCACTTTTATGGCAATTTTGAATTGACAACGTTTAGTGGGTTAGCTTCTGGTGTTAAAAGTCTTTTTATGTTTTGTTTATGTACCACAAACGAATGTCATGCTTATCATTTTACATAGATTTCTTATGTTTTGATGTTCTTTGCAGCCTGATGGCCAGATGCCAAGTGACAAGACAGTTGGAGGAGGTGACGATGCCTTCAACACCTTTTTCAGTGAAACTGGTGCTGGGAAGCATGTCCCTCGTGCCGTCTTTGTTGATCTTGAGCCAACTGTCATTGATGAAGTGCGGACTGGTACTTATCGCCAGCTGTTCCATCCTGAACAACTGATCAGTGGCAAAGAAGATGCTGCCAACAATTTTGCACGTGGTCATTACACAAGTACGTATTAGTTTATCGGTATACAAAAATCATTTCTTTTCTCTAGTTTTGAATCACTGTAGTAATTTTTATTGTTATGTTTCTGCTTCAGTTGGGAAAGAGATTGTCGACCTCTGCTTGGATCGTATCCGAAAGCTTGCTGACAACTGCACCGGCCTTCAGGGTTTTCTGGTTTTTAACGCTGTTGGTGGGGGTACTGGATCTGGTTTGGGCTCCCTGCTTCTGGAACGACTCTCTGTTGACTACGGGAAGAAGTCCAAGCTTGGTTTCACTGTCTACCCGTCCCCACAAGTCTCTACTTCCGTTGTTGAGCCGTACAACAGTGTCCTTTCTACCCACTCACTCTTGGAGCACACCGATGTCGCCATTCTTCTTGACAATGAAGCTATCTATGATATCTGCAGGCGATCTCTTGACATTGAACGCCCTTCATACAAAAATCTTAATCGTCTGATCTCACAGGTTATTTCATCCTTGACTGCATCTTTGAGGTTTGATGGTGCCCTGAACGTTGATGTGACGGAGTTCCAAACCAACTTGGTTCCATACCCGAGGATCCACTTCATGCTTTCCTCTTACGCTCCAGTGATTTCAGCCGAGAAGGCATATCACGAGCAACTATCTGTTGCTGAGATCACAAACAGCGCCTTTGAGCCGACTTCCATGATGGCTAAGTGTGACCCGCGTCATGGCAAGTACATGGCGTGCTGTCTGATGTACCGCGGTGACGTTGTCCCGAAGGATGTGAATGCCGCAGTTGCAACCATCAAGACAAAGAGGACGATCCAGTTTGTTGACTGGTGTCCTACTGGTTTCAAATGTGGTATCAACTACCAGCCACCAACTGTGGTGCCTGGTGGAGACCTTGCTAAGGTGCAGAGGGCTGTTTGCATGATCTCAAACTCAACTAGCGTTGCTGAGGTGTTCTCTCGCATTGACCACAAGTTTGACCTGATGTATGCTAAACGTGCCTTTGTTCACTGGTATGTGGGTGAGGGTATGGAGGAAGGAGAATTCTCTGAAGCTCGTGAGGATCTTGCTGCGTTGGAGAAGGATTATGAAGAGGTTGGTGCTGAAGGTGGCGAGGATGAGGATGATGAAGGAGATGAGTACTAGATTTTATAGTGGTTTGTATGTTTGGATTGTGATGGATGCTATGTTATGTTTGTTGCCATGTGACACTTAGCAGTATCTTTTATGTTTTAAAACTGTGTAATATTTTGTTTGATCAAGTATTGTGGAGTTGTATTGTATTGTATGCAATCATGTTACTAATCTTTAAATATAATTGTCTAGTAATCTGGCCCATATGCAACAATATCTTGCGGTGATTGTACAACATCTATGTAAAACATCAATATAGTAAATGACATTGATGTTACATTTTGTATGAAATTGTCTGATATGTAAATTCTATGTGAAACTTCTTGTTTGTTTCTGCAAATCTATCCGTTCTTCAATCTGTTTCGTAAAGACTGATTCGCCACTGCTCTAAGTTGTTCTCCAGTTCTCCGTCTTGTTAGTGTAAAGTAGAACCGTTCTTTCTTGTAATTATTGACTTTTTTAGTGTTTACCAAAACCATTCTTTATAGTAGACCCTTATCCTAAATATACACCTTCATTTGTCATGAGACCTCAACCTCGTATATGAGACTCCTTTTCACCCCTTGATACCGCTATGATACAAGCCTTTTGGTTACCAATACAGTTCCAATCAGATATAAGCTAGAGCCTGTTGATCATTAATCTCGCGATAGTCCTGTTGATCATTAGCCAATTCTTCAATGTCATTAACATAATAAGGCAAAAAGGGAGTCGCAAAACCAAGAGATTGTGGGTTCAAATCTTGCATAAGACAAAAAAGTGGAAAAAATCACCGTTCAAAAAACATAATAATTAATCTTGTCATACAAATCTGCCCTTTATCTTTCTTCTAAATCCCTGCCATGCTTTGAGAGTCCATTCATTAATATGTTTCCTTTAAATTAGTAAGAAATTCGCAACTGATTGTGATGCAATGATGCGTAACTCAAAACAATATCCAGTTCAATTATAGTTTTGCTCAGGTCAAGCATATTGAACACCTAATTTTCTTGATTTTGTGATCGGTTTTAACCCAACCTATTTTTCACCCGTGAATCCGTGAGAAAATTTCTGGATCCACCACGCTTTGGGATGTCTTATGCATTGAACAAACATTATACACATATGGGAGATTATTTTTTATATCATTCAAGGAAAATCAGATAAATAAGTTTAGCGAAATGACCGGAACTTAAAATCATAGTGAAAGGGTTTATAAACTTTTACCTCTTTAAAATCATAGTGAACAAATGTTTTGGAATCTATCGAGTATAACACGGTGTTGTGAATGCGATTTAGCACTAAATCTTTCACTCCCAAGAATTGTGTCAACCTATGAATATAAATGCAAATATATTAAGAAATAAAAATTGATTAAGTTTCCCAGTGTTAAAGAAAAACAAACAGAACACAAACGCATGCATCCCATTCTTAGTAACAAAATATTCATATTAATTGATAACTGAGTTTGATGAATGATAATCAATGGAACTTTCAAAAGTAACCACTAGAAATTATAATAATATTATAAAAAAAACACATTAGTTAAATATAACACCCAAAGAAAAACCAAACACCGATCACCAGTGACATTTACCACACGGATGATAAACACACACCTAACACCATAAGAGTCAGAAATAATAAACACCAATAGTAGCATTTAGCATTCGCTCCCCTTATGGTTTTAGGTGTAGATTTAGCCTACTTTTTGTTTGAACTCCCTTCCATTGATACAAGGTGATATTGTGAATTTGTGATGGTTTAGATGTTATATATTTATAGGATTTTGTTTAAGATTTAAAATAAAGATTGCTACATTTTGTTTTAACTGCATGTAACAAACTTGATATTGCTACATTTTGTTATAATCTCATGTAACAAACTTGATCACCATACACTCATTTTTACAATTTTATCTCTTAACTTTCACCCACAATCAACACGAACATGAACACATAATTTAATAAATATATTTTATTATTAAACCAAATTTGATAGTAGGAATGCGTAAAGTTGAGAAAGAATTTAAAAGAGGGAGTTTATCCGAATAATGAGATATTTTTTTTAAATCAATGTATTTGAAAACTGACATTTAAATGTATTAATTGTGACTAATGATATAATCTAAATGAAAAGTATTATCGATTTTTTTGTGACTAATGATATAATCTAGAGAAACTGGCCTCTAATAATTCCTAATAGACGTCATTGACCATTGTCTCATTTTCGTTTATTCCCACTGGCAGTCTCATCTTTCAATTATTTTACCTTCATCGATTCTCAGTTAAAAAAACTAACCAAGTTAATAAAATTGCTGATGTGGCTGCAGATTATGCGATGATGTGTCAAAAATATAATACGTGGCATGATTTCATTTTGTTTTCCCCTTTTTAAATCCCTTGCCCCCTTATATTAACCGAAGAAAAAAAACTCTAAGTTCACAAGGATTCTGCATCGCAATTTAATTAGGGAAAATCGATGAGTTCTTCTTCTTCGTCTTCTTCATCAGTTCGAAACAATAAACCAAAAATCTACAGGATTGGGACCGATGGAAATGTGTATTGTAATCATGACATGGTTGCAGTCAAGCGAGTTGCTAGTTCTCGTCGTTCTAGAGAAGGGCAGGAGTTTTAAAGATGCCCTATGGCTTGTAAGTAAACATTGTTCATATATTGATAATTATGCCTTGAAAGCTTCCTCATTTTATGATTTAATTTGTTAGAGATCGGATTGCAAGTTCTTTGTTTGGAAAGAAAATGTTGATGTCAACTGTTATGGTGAAGGCAACACTAATCTGGTTAAAATTAACAAGGCCCTACAAATGAAGATTGCAAACCTAGAAATAGAGAACATGGTTCTTATGGAAGAGAACAAGGAGTTCAAAAAAAGGTTGGTCAGGATGTTACAAGCAGAACATATGTTGCTGCAACACAAGTTTTAGGTTTCCTAATTTGTTTTTTTTATTAGTTGATGTGTTGTCAATTTGGAATGAAATCGAATTAAATAAAATTGTAGTATTTTGTATGTTGTTATGAAATGGTATGAAATCCAACTAAGTGGCATTTTGGATATTGTTTGACTTTGTAAGTTTGACTTGAGCATATGGATGGCAAATGGCATTTTGGACCATATCAACAGCCATAATCATAAAATGGGATGGAAAGAAATCCAGGTGAGGATCTTGCTGCGTTGGAGAAGGATTCTGAAGAGGTTGGTGCTAAAGGTGGTGAGGATGAGGATGATGAAGGAGATAAGTACTAGATTTTTTAGTGGTGTGTATGTTTGGATTATGATGGATGTTAAGTTATGTTTGTTGCCATGTGACAATTAGCACTATCTTTTATGTTTTAAAACTATGTATTTTGTTTGATTTAAGTATTGTGGAGTTTTATTGTATGCAATCATGTTACGAATATTTAAATTTAATTGTCTAATAATCTGGCCCATATACAACAATATATTGCGTGATTGTATAACATCTATATGAAACATCAATATAGTAAATGGCGTGGATGTTACATTTTGTATGAAAATGTCTCATATGTAAATTCCATTTGAAACATCTTGTTTGTTTCTGCAAATCTATCCATTCTTCAATCTTTGTTTCGTAAAGACTGGTTCGCACTACGCTAAGTTGTTCTCCAATTCACCGTCTTGTCATTGTAGTGTAAAGTAGAACCTGAAATTAACGGCATAGCGTTACAATATCCGGCTATTGAGCCAAACCGTTCTTTCTTGTAATTATTGACTTTTTTAGTGTTTACCAAAATAGTTCTTTATAGACCGGTTAACTCATAGACCCTTATCCTAAATATACTGTTGGATCTGAGTTTGTTTCTGATTGTATTTTCGTTTGAGATTAAGATGGAAATGAAAGAGTTGTGCAGCGGAATTAATATGAAAACAAACTTTGCATACAATCAAACGAGAGTATTGCTTTGATCAAGACATTTTCAACAAGAAACCGAATGATTGAATTAACTTTCAACAACGATTACAAGTAATGCTTGAATACAAACTCCCCCTCAGCCAGAGCTCAGCGTTTGTTCGTGCAAAGAAGACGGTATTGCAAGAGCTAATAGAACAGTACAAAGTACTGAACTATTTATAGGCACTAGCAAACCACTGAGCATCTTTAGCTGACATCACCATGAAAGAGACATCTAACCTCCTAACAAACTCTAACCTCTGATCTATACAAACACTGATGTACTAACTACTGCTATTACATTTCATTTCATAGAAGACACTTAAACAGCTGCTGCATCCTTCCACTGCTGTGAACCCAGCAGTGTTTGTCCGGATCAGCAGTACTAGACTCAAGGCAGTAGATTGAATCAGCAGAGCTTTGGTCTTCCATCAGTCTTTGACATTGGGCAATAGATGCAAGGTAGCAGTTGTAGGTCAGCACTTTGTAAGATCAGCAGATAGGAGGTCAGTAGATATGAAACCACTTTCAAGGGGAGAGATTTGTATGTAAACATCTGCTTATTCTGGATCCACTGCTCTGATCCAGTTTTGGCTTTAATTATCTGTTCCTCTGATAGGGTTCAATCCCAACAATCTCCCCCTGGAACAGATAATGCCAAAACTCTTCATTATTGTGGAAATCTTTATTGCCTCATTAACAGTTCCCTTATCTGACCTTTGAATTGTAGTTCAAAGTCTAGGGCATCTGTGTCTTCATCATCCCTGCTAAGTGGAAGATCAAGGAGATCCTGCAAATCTTCAAGACTCAGGCCAAGAGCTTGTTCCCTTGATATTTTCTCCACTTCTCCACCAGACCTGAGCAAAGTCAATACGCAGGTCTGTTTGTCAGTTTCCCACTTTTGTATTTTTGAGCCTAGTGGGTTTCTTGGGAGATGTTTATTTGCAGAAGTATTTGGTGAGGCTGGCCTATTCATAGCTGGCTGAGCAGCACTTGCAGATTGTTCTAATTCAAGATCTTCTTTTATCATTACTTTCGTGCCTGCTTTTACAATGGCATCTCCAGCTAATAGATCTTGAATTGTTTCAATACTCAACTGGTTTTTGCTCCTTCTTTTGTAGATGGCAGCACCAGCTGGAGCAGTGGTTTTTTTGATTTGCAGCTTTGGTGGTCTTTTTGAGACCTCTGCTTTGGAGTAGTCAGGC
Source organism: Helianthus tuberosus (assembly GCA_030545235.1). NCBI lineage: Eukaryota > Viridiplantae > Streptophyta > Magnoliopsida > Asterales > Asteraceae > Helianthus > Helianthus tuberosus. The sequence goes on along the minus strand of CM060365.1, from coordinate 92,858,372 downwards.
TTTTGTGGAACTCTTGGATCTTTCTTTCTAAGTTCCTCTAAGCTTTTATAGGTTGCCCTGACTCTATCTTCTCCCCACTTTGTCACAGAGTTCTTTGACCCATAATCAGCTGCAATCAGCTCCTCTTTCATTCTCCTCAACTCTAACATCTTCTCAGCTTCAAATTGTTTGAATTTTTCAGGAGGAGTTTGCTTGACCTTATTTTTGATCATGTATTGAATCCTGGCTGCTTCTTTTTCAAGCTCAGGAATGGTCCAGTTCTTGTACATGTGTTTCTCCCCCTTATATTTCTTGTAGGTCATGATGTTCTCAATGTAGTCTTTCCTCAAGGACTCATCTGCCCTTTCTGAAATTTGCTGACATACATTTTTAGCAAATCGCTCCATAGCATTGACCTGTGAGAGTAAAAACTGATAGTTTTGTTGAAATTCTCTATCAGATTTCCCTTTTCTGTTTTTTATCGCAATATCCTCTGCTTGTTTGGCCTTGAGTTTCAAATATTCTTCAATATTTTTAGGCCTGGGATATCCTGCAATTGATGGCAAACTCCTTTTGGCTGGGTCATCCTCATAATAAAAGGATTTTATTTCTTCCCTAACTGCAATGAGTTCTAGAGGAAATGAGACACCAGCAGGAGGTAGTGGTTTTAAAATTTGAGCTGAAGAGAGAGGTATGGGTTTTGGAATAGTGACAAGTGATAGGGATTTTGAGAATGTTGGTGGTGGTGAAGGTGAATCATCATCTGATATATAAATCCTTCTCCTTTTTGTTTTAGAAGAAGCAGATGATGTTTTGGGTGGATCAGTGGTGATAGATGGTATAGCAGTGGTTTGTGATTGACTAACAGCTGCTGAAACAACTGGTGTTTCAACCACTGTTGTCATTACAACAGATGTTATAACATCTGTTGTCTTCTGCTTTTTGTCAGCAGGTGAAAGTGGTGTTAAAATGGTTTTTGATGGTGACTGATGTGCTCGAAAATGGGTTAACTAAATTAACTAAATTTACCCTAATTCTAGACTCTCTAAGTTTTAAATTTATAAAACTAAGACTCTCTAAACCCTAAACCACACGACCGGCAAGTGTACCGATCGATGAAGTATAGCCTAAGGAAGTCCGAGTATCGAACCCAAGAGACTCTACTGATTACGCTAATGACTCTATCTAGACTCAAACTGACACGACTTAACTAAATGTTTATTAATTGGGGGGGGTTTTCTAAAAATCCTAAGAATGCAAATAACGAATACTAACTAGACTAGACGAACTAGACACGAACTCACACGAAGACTGAACTCAAGGATGATGAAGGAACTACCTAGACAGGAATCCTGATTGCTTTTAGTTATGATTATAATTGGAAGTTGTCTGCTATGGAACCGGGATCTTAAAATCCTCACCTCTCGGGAAATCTAAGGACCCCTAATCCTTCTCAAGAGCACGCTAAGATCCCCTAAAGGTTGTTAAACTACCGGTTTTAGACTCCCTTACAAGACATCTAATGGGGTTTATAAAAGTATCCTACAAGGCTCACTCCCTTACGAGACCTAAACCTAGGATAGATTTGTTTTCTCAGTTAGACTTGCTAGACAGCAGCAAATAGGTTAACTTTCTAAGAAGGACCCACCTTGCAGTTTAATCACTTAGACCTAGCAATAATCTCGCACCTTACAGCTATTGACGATTAGTAGAACACTTGATTTTATAAAATTACCAATTATTACTTCTAAGGTTTATCGGCCGATTTAACCCTAAAGATTCAAGATTTATTACGTGATATAGACAGTCACCAAAATCTAAAACCTAGCACGACTCTATTATGTGATAAAGACCGTCACCAAGATTCATGCGAAGCAATAATCAACAATTAAATACCATCAAGCACGCAAACACATCTAACCGATAGAACAAACCGTTTACAATTTATAAACTAGCCATAGCTTCCAAAATCCAATAATAATCAAAAACACATACGCAATCAATCATCCATGTCTAGGTAGTAATAAAGATTTAGCCAAGAAACATGGTCTTAAAAACAATCAAACAAAGTTTCAAACAAGAATTCATAGATATCAAACAAGAAAAATAGAAAACTAAGGAAATCGAGTAGAAAAACCCGTTAATCCCTTGCTCTCCAAGCTTCCCGCTCGATCTCGATGATTCTTCGTGCGTCACCTCCGCCGTCTAATAATTTTCTTCTAATTCGTATCTGATGTGATGATATATCTGCTGCCTTTTTTCTTTGTACGTGCGTCCCAAGTTGGCTCCCCCCAAAGTTGCGTCTAATCTTGTTTTGTCTAATGTGCATATGATCCCAATTATGATGATTGATTGGCCCAAACCACTTCACGGCCCACTGTCAAAAATATGCAGCCTTTCTTTTTTTTTATATGATATCTCACCTTATTTGACATAACAACTTTAGTCAAAAACAAATACCCATGACCTGGCATTGCTCAGCGGATCACGAAGGGAGTTGGGTTTGGCCTCATGAAACTCTAAAATGGCCTCTCTAATTAATTGTTGATGTTGTAGCCCACTATAACTGGTCTCTAATTCTTCTTGTCATTCAATAATTACTCAAGACCCAATATTAGCCATACAAATGTGATCCAATTTAATTATTACTCTTTTTGCTCCATTCTTTAATAATGTAGAGATAGTGGGTTCGGCTCACTTGAGAAAAATAGCGGCAATTTTACTCCGGTCACTGGCATTCTACTCTGGCCAACTAGCAGGTCATTTTCATATTACTCGTTTTCGCTCCATTTGCACAGAACCTGTCCCACCACCAAATAATATAAAATAACACTAAAACTAAATAAAAAATAAATAAAACATCTACAATAATTATACAATTTACACGGGACAATTATGTGTATTTTACCCTACATCAAATATCCCCACACTTAACCTTTTTTCGTCCCCGAAAAAGAATTATGTAAACGGAATCATAGACGGAATAATCGAACGGGTCAAAGTATAAGTTATTTTATTAAAACCGAAACTCGTGTTAGCCGCGATTGCAAGTATATCGATCCACTTAAACCCAACCCGATTCCAAGCCCTTATCATGTAATTTAATTCAAGTTCGGTCAATCTACCTAGGGTCTCACGCTAAGAATCGCAAGTCCACCTAATCCCCCCTCAAGCTTATAGGACAAAAGGAACAACCACTGGGTTATTTCCTAACCGTTTTATACCAAGATAAAGAGAGTTTAAAATCAAATCTATTTTTCCATTTTTTTCTTTTTTCTTTGCTTGCTTTTTTTTTTTTTTTTCTCTCACTCGTGAGACTAGACGATGCTTTCCCTAACCAAGCGGTAATCCGACTGTAGAGTCGCTATCCCCAATCACAGACTACATAGGTTTCGGTACTTTTATTCGGCAAGTCGATTTCACACATCCCAGAGGCATTCCGGCTGTAGAGTCGCTATCCCCAACTCGGATTACATAGGCCTGTGTTACTTTCATTTAGTTTCTAGCTCACTTTTTATTCTATTTTTTTTTTCTTTTTCAACGAGATAATGACAAAAAACTCTAACGATCTTAGCTTATAACGGCATCCCTTATACTATTTTTGGCGGTTTCAATTTCCCCACTTTCCCTAGATGAGAACCCACTAGTAGACCGACAATTTAGGTATATTTAAATCAAAGGAACCCAGAACCGAATCAAGCCTACCCACGCATCCCAAACTAGACACAAGCACGATTATTTTAATCTCATATTATCATTATTTGAACCCGAACAAAAACCCAACTTTTCTATCATTTTCCGTTTTTATTTTGCAAACTTCTTATTTCAAAAGACTTTTTTTTTTCATTTTTTCAATTTTTTTGGAATTTTCAATTTTTTAATTTTTTTGTATTTTTTAATTTTTTTGTATTTTTTGACTTTTTATTATGACTCAAGACTCTACTAACTAGACACTAAACGATAGTTCCCATCCCCACACTTAAACTCTACATTGCCCTCAATGTAGGATGGAAACCGACTCAAAAAACTAAAAATAAATAAGAAATAAAAAGACGAAGGGCAAATCGGAAAGGACTTAGCTGGTTAATTAATGCGTAAGCTCCAAATCTCTCGTCCAATCCAGCTCGATCGTATAGCATTTCATTCGCGATCGGCTTCTGACACTGACTAGTACACTCGATAAATGCCTGGAATTTGATAAGCAGCTCCAAAATCACCCGAATGGAGATTGAGTACGGGTGGTACATATTCAAACCTGCATAAACAAAAACAAGCAAAAACCAAAGCAGTACCGACTCGACACAAACGACTGACTCAAAAACTACTAAATTAGACTCATAGTACAGAATAAAAAACTCGAAATACAAACTCACGAATATTAATAATTACAAAACTCTACAAACCTCCCCACACTTGAACTTAATCAGGAGGTTTCTCTTTGACCTGGACCCTGTCCAACCCGTTTAATTCCACCCGAACCTCAAAAATTTTCAAAAATAAATTGGTGGAATTATAAAATATTTTAAAAATTTGAAATGGGTCAGACCACCAAAATTTAAACATACCTGGAAGAAACCGGATGCTTGGCATGTAATGAGAAGAATGATCGTGCGTGAACGGCTCCTTCCTCTCCATCTCGCCCCAACCTTCGATCCTCTTCCGGTTCAGAACCTTTTCCTTTCTTTTCTTTGCCTTCTCTCGTGGCTTTTCTGATTTTTCAGTTACCCCTACCACGGGCCAGCTGTGGTGCTCTTCCTCTTCCACCACTCTTGCAGGATGATCCCCACACTTAGTCTCTTCGTAAGGGGTAGGTTCGATCAATTCCGACTCTAAAACCTCATCCTCCCCAGAAGACTTAATTTCAACCTCTTCACTTTCTTCCTCTGCACCAAACATCCAACCAGTGGAATCCCCCAATTCCACTTCTTCTTCTTCCTCCACTTCTCTCTTCACTAACGACCTCTGATACGCCACCCATTCTTCTTCGTCTATTTCATCATCAGAGTCACTCCCGAAGTCATATATAATACCCTTCTGGACCGGAGGTGGGACTTCGTCGTCCATTATCGTCTCCGTGACTGGAATGGTCTCCTCATTTGACTCTTCTTCTACTTCCTCTAGCTCACCCCACTCTCGAACAAACTCCTCGACTCTTTTTTTATTTCTCTCCGCATATTCAGCCATGCTTTCCAGGGTAGCTTGATTTTGCGCTATGAACTGCGCATTTTGTGTCATTATCTGAGCGAACATCTCTTCTATCCTACTCATACTACCCTCAAAACCTCTATCGCTCGTCTGAACCAGTACATTGCGGCTGCTGATACAGATCATTGTAATATGGCCGATGATTATAACCTTGCAGAGAATACCCCTGTGAAAAATATGGCTGCGGCTGCACAAAAGGGTTAGCATAATATGGCGTAGAGGACCCCTCATATTGGGGGCATTTAACAGTAAAATGAGGTCCTCCACAAATTTCACACATATTTACAAGACTCAAGAAAAATAAAAGACACGGACAATTAGACTCCTACGACTCAAACACACGAACAAATAGCACGGATGTGTCAATTAAGTCCAAACAAAGTAATCAACGCAATCACCAAGAGTCCCCGGCAACGGCGCCAAAAACTTGATGTGCTCGAAAATGGGTTAACTAAATTAACTAAATTTACCCTAATTCTAGACTCTCTAAGTTTTAAATTTATAAAACTAAGACTCTCTAAACCCTAAACCACACGACCGGCAAGTGTACCGATCGATGAAGTATAGCCTAAGGAAGTCCGAGTATCGAACCCAAGAGACTCTACTGATTACGCTAATGACTCTATCTAGACTCAAACTGACACGACTTAACTAAATGTTTATTAATTGGGGGGGTTTTCTAAAAATCCTAAGAATGCAAATAACGAATACTAACTAGACTAGACGAACTAGACACGAACTCACACGAAGACTGAACTCAAGGATGATGAAGGAACTACCTAGACAGGAATCCTGATTGCTTTTAGTTATGATTATAATTGGAAGTTGTCTGCTATGGAACCGGGATCTTAAAATCCTCACCTCTCGGGAAATCTAAGGACCCCTAATCCTTCTCAAGAGCACGCTAAGATCCCCTAAAGGTTGTTAAACTACCGGTTTTAGACTCCCTTACAAGACATCTAATGGGGTTTATAAAAGTATCCTACAAGGCTCACTCCCTTACGAGACCTAAACCTAGGATAGATTTGTTTTCTCAGTTAGACTTGCTAGACAGCAGCAAATAGGTTAACTTTCTAAGAAGGACCCACCTTGCAGTTTAATCACTTAGACCTAGCAATAATCTCGCACCTTACAGCTATTGACGATTAGTAGAACACTTGATTTTATAAAATTACCAATTATTACTTCTAAGGTTTATCGGCCGATTTAACCCTAAAGATTCAAGATTTATTACGTGATATAGACAGTCACCAAAATCTAAAACCTAGCACGACTCTATTATGTGATAAAGACCGTCACCAAGATTCATGCGAAGCAATAATCAACAATTAAATACCATCAAGCACGCAAACACATCTAACCGATAGAACAAACCGTTTACAATTTATAAACTAGCCATAGCTTCCAAAATCCAATAATAATCAAAAACACATACGCAATCAATCATCCATGTCTAGGTAGTAATAAAGATTTAGCCAAGAAACATGGTCTTAAAAACAATCAAACAAAGTTTCAAACAAGAATTCATAGATATCAAACAAGAAAAATAGAAAACTAAGGAAATCGAGTAGAAAAACCCGTTAATCCCTTGCTCTCCAAGCTTCCCGCTCGATCTCGATGATTCTTCGTGCGTCACCTCCGCCGTCTAATAATTTTCTTCTAATTCGTATCTGATGTGATGATATATCTGCTGCCTTTTTTCTTTGTACGTGCGTCCCAAGTTGGCTCCCCCCAAAGTTGCGTCTAATCTTGTTTTGTCTAATGTGCATATGATCCCAATTATGATGATTGATTGGCCCAAACCACTTCACGGCCCACTGTCAAAAATATGCAGCCTTTCTTTTTTTTTTTATATGATATCTCACCTTATTTGACATAACAACTTTAGTCAAAAACAAATACCCATGACCTGGCATTGCTCAGCGGATCACGAAGGGAGTTGGGTTTGGCCTCATGAAACTCTAAAATGGCCTCTCTAATTAGTTGTTGATGTTGTAGCCCACTATAACTGGTCTCTAATTCTTCTTGTCATTCAATAATTACTCAAGACCCAATATTAGACATACAAATGTGATCCAATTTAATTATTACTCTTTTTGCTCCATTCTTTAATAATGTAGAGATAGTGGGTTCGGCTCACTTGAGAAAAATAACGGCAATTTTACTCCGGTCACTGGCATTCTACTCTGGCCAACTAGCAGGTCATTTTCATATTACTCGTTTTCGCTCCATTTGCACAGAACCTGTCCCACCACCAAATAATATAAAATAACACTAAAACTAAATAAAAAATAAATAAAACATCTACAATAATTATACAATTTACACGGGACAATTATGTGTATTTTACCCTACATCAGTGACAGTGGTGGTAAAATAGTGGTTGTGGTGTGTGTTGAGGTGGTGTGTGTTGAAGAGAGAACAGATGTTGAAACCACTGAGGTACCAGCAGTAGTTGATACAGCAGGAGTTACAACAGCTGTCTGGATGGAGGTTTGATGCTGATGACTTTTGGATGATGGTTTTGGAATATGCTTTGGAATTCTGGATGAGGTGGATTTAGGCTTCCTTTTTGTCTTAGGATTTTTAGTATCCTTTGAACCAGAACAACCCTGCTCATACAGCTCCATGAAAGCTCTTTTCTCCTCATTCCACCTTGAAACATCCTTTGCCATTCTATCTCTTTTTACACTTGCTACTCCTTCATCAAGTGCTTCTTGAGTAGCATCAACCTTTTTACTACCATCTGGCACAGGAATTTTTCTGGTCATAGCATCCTTTTCAGGTTCAATGTAGAGACCATCATCTATTCCTTTCTTCTTCCACTCCTGAATTTTCTCCCCCTTTTTGGCATTATCGTCTGGGAGTTGATCAATGAAAAGTACTGTTGGAGGAGCAGTGCCAGTGGTGTGCAGGATCTGAGTTTTGAGAACCTTTAGATCAGCCTGAGTGTTCTTGAACCTTGACTCCATTGCATTTCTCAGCTGTTGGACATGTTTTTCATGTTGCTGATCTGCTAATTGTGCTTGTTGATGGAGAAAAGGTTGAAACAAATTCCAGAGCTCATTTGTAGCAAGTGCCCTTTGAGGAACAGGTGCTTGAGATGGAACAGCAGTGGATTGTACCTTTTGTACTTGTAACACCTGTTGTAGCATATCTTTGAGTTCTGCAACAGAGTTATCAAGCTTTTCAATACGATCCGTCAATTTCTGGTACTTTAAACCATCACCCAAGTTAATGGGATCATCTGATTTCCCACTAGCAGTGGTTTTATCAGTGGTAGATGTAGGGAGTATACTCCAAACATTAACCACTGATGCCCCTTTTTCTTGGTACTGGGGTCTTCTTCCTTCAACACTTGACAACCTTTTGATGTTGCCAGTAGGATAAATAAATCCACTGGTGGTTGGCAGAGGTGCTATAAAAGGAATTGCCTCCAAGGAAGTCTTATTGATGTAACCACTGTCCAACTGTAAACCAATGGGTTCAACAGTTGTAGTGGCTGCTTCACTTGGACTACCACCAAGAGTTACTTGTAACTCAAGGGGTCTAACCTCCTCAGGTTGTGTTGGTGGGTTAGCAAAGATTGATACATCACAGTTGTTGAGGTATATTCTCATTGATAGGTGATTGAGAAGGACTGGTTAATGCCTGGTTCAAATCAATTGCATCCAACAGCAGTTTAGTTGGTGGGGGAATTGTGGATGTGAAAGGTGGTGTAGAAAGTGGATTTGCCCCGGGTATTGAGCTGTGGATGATAGAAACGAGTGTTTCCAGAGCATCATGATGTGGAGACCCTATTTGTACAACCTGTTCTTTTTGTGAAGAAGCAGGAGGAGTTTCGGTTATGGGTTGAGATATTTGTACCAACTGCTATGAGGAAGAAGCAGCAGTGGTTTCTTGTGACATTTGTGTTGTCACAGGCATTTGCTCTGGTATCTCATCCTCCAGAGTTGCCTTTTTGATTGGTTTGGGGGGTTTTTGAGTTTTTCTTTTTGTCTTTTTGGAGATTTTAGGTGTGGGTTTCAAAGCAGTTGTGCTGCTGCTTTGATCACCTTGAGCAGTGGGCTCAGCAGCAGACACCTGAGGAGCAGCTGGAACTGCTAAAATCTGCTCAGGCACCTCTGCTTGTGTTTTGCAAGGTGCTAGCATTCTTGAAAAAGTTTCAGTTGTTAAACTGTTTATTTGAGTAGAATCACCTTGGTTTATTACAGTTAAATCATCCTTACTGAATTTCTTTGCAAAATAGTAACTTAAAAACCTTGGAAACAGTAAGAATGATTTTGTTTCAACATTATTCACCAAATCTTTAAAAATTTCCCGAGAATAGTTAAGATTTTCTTCTTGAAGAATTGCATATCCCAGATTTTGAATCTTTAAAGGGATTTCATTAAAAGAAGTGGTTTTATTTGAAACACATAGTAGGAGGGTATGAAATAAAAATCTGGTTGCAGAAGGAAAATAACCTTTTTGTTTAAGTAAGTTTCTTCATCATTGTGGCTTCATACCCCCTCTCAATAAAGTCAGTTTGCAACTCGTTTTTAGTGAAAGAAATTTTACCTTCTTGATCATCGAGTTGAAAGACCTCTGAAATGGATTGTGGCGTGAGTTGGACAGCTTTACCCTTTATAGAAGAGTGTATGGTGGTTGCAATGTCTCCTTGTTTTTCAAGGGTTGCATTCTTCCAAAACTCCCTTTGGGTTTCCAAATAGATTGGTGCATCGACAGTGAACAAAGTTTTGTACTTTGATTTTGCCATGGTGTCAATGATGGAATCGAAAACATTTGTGGTTCCTGGTTTTGTGAGAAGACCCAGGAGATTGTGGGATGGTTTATATGGAATTTCAGTGGAAAGTGCCTTTTGAGAGGCTGTTTTCGATGAAGATTTGGATGAGGGTTTTGAAGATGACTTCGATTTTGTCATTTTGAAGATGATGATCGAAGAAATTTGTGAAGAAATGAGATGAAAAACTGCTTTGAGAAGAGAATTTTTAAGAATTCAATTCGACAGTAAAACCCTGTTTTGGTGGTGAATGGGGAATTTTATAGGGAAGAAAGTGAATGCTGAGGTGGCAGCCGTTACAAAAGGTCTGACCAATATGAACTGCCCACGTGACAACCCCTAGTGAAAGTGAAGGACAGTACTTTTGTGAAAGTGACTGATGAAGGCAGTGGTATGAAAGCAGTGGATGATTTTCACTATCAGTGGATAGCATATCAGTGGATAAGACACTGCTTTTGAACAACAGAATTTATCAAATGGAATGAGAGAACAGGGATTGACTTTCAGCAGTGGACAGACTTTTGAAGTATAGCAGACTTTTGAACCATCAGTGGTTAATGGCAGACTTATAAGGATTTCAATGAAAAAATTCATTTTTAGCTATTTTTAAGGATGGAGTTTTGATTTTCTGAAAACATTTTGTTGCTTTTATTCATAGAAAAACAAAATCTTGCTTGTTATTCCATGTTCAGCATCCCAATCCTAGAGACCAAGCTTTCAAAAGTGGCTGTATCAAGTGCTTTTGTGAGCACATCAGCCAGCTGGTCTTTAGTTGGGACATGATGCAGAGAAATCAAACCTTTTTCATAGCAATCCCTCACAAAGTGATGTCTGATGTCGATGTGTTTGGTGGTTGAATGAGAAACTGGATTTTTGATGATATTTTCTGCTGCCTGGCTGTCCAACATGAGTGGTGTCTTTAAGGCAGTGATACCAAAATCCAGCAACTGATTTTGAAGCCACAGGAGTTGGGCTGTACAGCTTGCAGCAGCAATGTATTCAGCTTCAGCAGTGGATGTTGAAACAGCTGCTTGCTTTTTGCTTTGCCATGAAACTAAGCAATCACCTAGAAACTGGCACCCTCCTGATGTGGACTTCCTTGTGGTGTGACATCCAGCAAAGTCACTGTCTGAAAAACCTGAAAGCTTGATGTTCCCATTAGCTGGATACCAGATACCAAGGGTGGGAGCACCTTTTATGTATCTGAAGATCCTTTTTACAGCAATGAGATTTGATTTTCTGGGAGCTGATTGACTTCTTGCACAGACACATGTTGCAAACATGATGTCTGGTCTAGATGCAGTTAGGTACAATAAAGACCCAATCATGCTTCTATAAAGTGTTTGGTCAATCAGCTCATCCTTTTCATCAGACATGACCAGCTTATTTGTTGCCATGGGTGTGCTGCATGGTTTACAATCATTCATATCAAATTTGGTTAAAAGTTCTTTAGCATATTTGCTTTGATGAATGAAAGTTCCATTTTGCAATTGCTGTACTTGGAGACCAAGAAAGCATTGCAGCTCACCCATTGCACTCATTTCAAACTCAGTTGTCATGAGTTCTCTAAACTCTTCACACATTGAGTTACATGTGCTTCCAAAAATAATGTCATCCACATAAATCTGGACAATCATTAAATCCTTCCCTCTCCATTTTAAAAACAATGTTTTATCAATGGTACCTCTTTTGAAACCATTTGAGAGTAGGAAGTTGGAAAGAGTTTCATACCAGGCCCTTGGTGCTTGTTTCAGGCCATACAAGGCTTTGTTTAGCCTGTAGACATGATCTGGATAAAATGAATCCTCAAAACCTGGAGGTTGACAGACATACACCTCTTCTTGAATTGTACCATAGAGGAAAGCACTTTTGATATCCATTTGAAACACCTTCATATTGTGGTTGACAGCAAAGGCCAGGAACAGTCTAATGGCTTCCAATCTTGCAACAGGGGCAAATGTTTCATCATAATCAATCCCCTCTTCCTGTTTGTAACCTTGAACCACAAGCCTGGCTTTATTCTTGACAACAATACCCCTTTCATCAGTTTTGTTCTTGAAGACCCACTTTGTGCCAATGGGACTAACCTCTTCTGGCAGTGGTACAAGCTCCCATACTTGTTGTCTTTTAAACTGTTGGAGCTCCTCTTGCATGGCTTCTACCCAGCTGTTGTCTTTCAGTGCCTCTTGGTACTTGACTGGCTGATGGAGTGATAGAAAACAAGCAAAAAGACAAATGTTTTGGGTTTGGCTTCTTGTGAGCACCCCTTCATTTATGTTGCCAATGATTTGGTCAGGTGGATGAGATCTCAAGAAGATTAAATCTCCTTGGTATGGTATGATGGCATTGGTTGGTGAAGGCTGCAAATGTGTATCATCTGAGCTAACCACTGCTGGGGACTTTGATGATCCAGCAGTGGCTTCAAAAGGTGGTGGAATAGGAGGTAATGAAGTGGACACCTGCTGACTTATATCCACTGTTTGAGGACTTTTGTCAGCAGTGTTTGAGGATGTGGAAGCAGTGGTTGATGGGCTACTTTGGTCAACAACTGTTGAGGTAGCAGTGGTTGAGCTTTGACAACTGTTTTGAACAGCTGGTGCTTTTCCCTTTGTGGCAGACCTTTGAGGGATGATGATTTCATACCCATAGTCTGGTGTTGTATCCTCTGATGGACCTGCACTGTTAGTCTTGACAGCAGTATTTTCAAAAGTGAATTTTTCAAGATCAAACAGATCTGCAGGATTTGCTGGGATTTTCATTGATGAAAGTTCATTAAACTTAACATTCAAAGTCTCCTCCACTGCCTTGGTCCGTGTATTGAACACTTTGTAGGCCTTGGCAGTGGTTGAGTATCCCAGATGATAACCACAATCAATTTTGGCTGCAAGTTTTGAAATGGAATCTTTTAAGTTCAAAATAAAGCATGGGCAGCCAAACACCTTGAAATATGATATCAGTGGTTTGATTTTATACAGAATTTCATAAGCAGTCTTTTTGTGCCTGGGGTTTATTAAAACTCTGTTCTGAACATAGCAAGCAGTGTTTACTGCCTCTGCCCAGAAAGTTAATGGCAAACCTGAATCTGCAAGCATGGTTCTGGCAGCCTCAATCAAAGTTCTATTCTTCCTTTCCACTACCCCATTCTGCTCTGGTGTTCTAGGGATGCTGTACTGCCTTACAATCCCTTTCTTCACACAGAAGGCATCCAACTCCTTATTTTTAAATTCTGTGCCATTGTCACTCCTGAAGCTTTTCACTGGAAGGTCAAATTGCTTTTCAACCTGTGTCACAAAGTCTTGCAAAATGCCTGCAGTCTCATCTTTTGAGTGTAAAAAGAAAGTCCATGTAAACCTAGAAAAGTCATCAACAATAACCAAACAATATCTTTTCTTTTTGAGGCTCATGACTTGTACTGGACCAAACAAGTCCATGTGTAGCATTTGCAAACACTGGGTTGTTTTGGACTCTTCAATGGACTTGTAAGAACTTTTATGCTGTTTTCCTTTTAAACAGGAAATGCAATGTTCAGGACATGAAAACAATTTTTGTGGTAGGCCTCTCACCAAACCAATTTTTGAAATTTCTGTGATTGTCTTAAGATTTGTGTGCCCCAGCCTTCTGTGCCAAAGTTCTGTCTCTTTGTTAGAGGCAGCTGAGAACAGACAGGCATCAGCTCTGGGACACTCTTTTGACATGTCAACAACATAAACATTGCCACTTCTTTGAGCAACAAGTTTAGTTTGACCAGTTTTGATTATTGCTTCAATCTTTTTGACCATTTCTGGTCCAACAATCCTACAACAATCTTACAACAATCTTTTGTGAAGAATGACCCAAACCCTTTGTCACTCATTTGTGATACACTCAGAAGGTTGAATTTTAGATTGTCTATCAGATTGACATTTTCAAATTTTACATTTCCAGATTGCACTGTACCAGACCCCAGAACTTTTCCTTTACTATTATTCCCAAAGGATATATCACCCCCTCCATGGATTTTAAAGTCTTTGAGGAGGGCTTTACATCCTGTCATGTGCCTGGAGCCTCCACTATCTACATACCAAAGACTATCAAAGCATGCAGAAGCTCCCTGCACATGAAGTAAAAGGATTAGTTCATTAAGGTCTCCAAAGCCAACAAGGCTTTGGATGGGGTCTCAACAGTGTCTGGGATGGATGCAGAATGAAGGACAGTGGTTAGGTCAGGGATTTGGACTGTTTTAGGACAGTGTTTCTCTAACCACTGTTGTGGGTCCTGACCAATCACCTGCTGGTAACCAAAAGGATGCCTGTTCACTCTGGGTTTAGAGGGCCTTTTGTAGGCCTCATAAACGTGTGGAATCCTTTGGTAAGACTGTTTTTCCTTGCCTTTTCTGAATTGATTAGCAGGGGGTGCATCAGTAACCTGAACATCTCTTTTGACAGATGTTTGGTTCAGCTGTTTTGTGACAGCTGTTTGAACTGGCACAAACAGTGGTTGTTTCTTGGTGAACTTGACAGATGATGATGACGATGATGGACTCAAGGATGTTTTAGCCATGTACTCATTCTTTTTCACATCAAAGTTTTTGAGATACACACATGCTTGAGTTTTGTGGTTTGTTTTACCACAAACAATGCAACTTTCTGCTGAAACAATGACACTTGTTCTGTTTAAATCATAAGCTTTCAAGTGGAAACAGTCTTTTGTTAGATGATTCCTTTTCTCACAGAATTCACAAAACAAGTTATCAATTTTTTCTTTCTTCTGTCTCTTTTCGGACTCCTTTGCAGCAGAGGTTTTAACCACTGCTGGGATGTCCTTGAGAGGTATGACTTTAGCTTTTGGAGCTTTAACACCATCAGTTGATGTAAAGTCCATTGGCTTGAAATTTTCAAGAATATCACACTCGTCAGACCAAGTGGGTTTAAACTGATATTTTTCAAGTTCTACAAAAGTAGAGGAACTCCTTGTTCTGCCAAGTGTGATTTTGTTACCAAGTTTGTCAGTGATTTTCACTTCTTGGCCATTCTTGTTTGTGGGGATGAACTCAGTGTTTTCAACAGTGTTTTGAACAGATTTTTCACAAGTAATGCATTCATCATCATATTTTCTATACCCAACCCCAAATTTCACATTACTTTCAATCTGTTTAGCAAGCATCACCTCATATCCTCTGCAGGATTCCACCCATCTTTCACAAGTAATCTGGGTGGATTCCAACTCCTTTTTGCAAACTTGGTATTTTTCTACCATAGTTTGAAGTTGGGTTTTGGTTATGCTTTGCTCTTCTTTCAGACAGCTGATCTCTTTTTCCTTTTCAGTCAATTTGTTTTTAAGTTCTTTTAGAGACTTTTCAAATTTAACCTCATCAGTCAAGATTTTATCCCGAAGGTTTTCATTCACCTCTTTGATGTTAGCAAAAGCAATTATGCAATTGTCAGAACACAGTTTTTCAAGAACTTGAGGAGATACCTTGGCAGCTGCCATCATTGCACAATCACATTGATGATCTTCATCACCATCAGCTTTCACCTTCTTTTCACCAGCCTTTTCTTCCTTCTCTTCTTCTTTGTCCTCTTCGGACCATGGATCTGTCATTGGTTCAATCAGGGTACCTGAACTTTCTCCCAACAGTAGTTCACCAGCCACAGCAGTAACCACTGCTTCAGTCACCTCATCCACTGTTTCAAAGCTCAGCTGTTCCTCCTCAGTTTCAACCCCCTCCTGTATTGACTCTAATGCCATCAAACAAAATTCATTATGAGAAGAATCATTAGAAGCATAGAGTGCAAAATTTTCATCACTAAGATCTTCAGGCATACTGCTCCAGTCAACAAACCCTTGAGTGAAAAAACTTTGTTGATCTGGTTGTACTGCTGCTGGAGCAGTGGTTTGAGGTGCAGGTTGCACTTGTGCCTGGGGAACAGGGGTTTGAACATATTGGATCTGTGGAACAGTAGTTTGGACATAATGTACTGGCACAGGGGCAACATCATAGTAAGCAGTGTTCACTTGAGCTGCTGGG
Source organism: Helianthus tuberosus (assembly GCA_030545235.1). Taxonomy (NCBI): domain Eukaryota; kingdom Viridiplantae; phylum Streptophyta; class Magnoliopsida; order Asterales; family Asteraceae; genus Helianthus; species Helianthus tuberosus. The sequence continues at coordinate 92,842,398 of CM060365.1, read as the reverse complement.
GCATACTGGGCATAGTGCACAGTGCTTTGGTTTTGAGGTCTAGGATTTGAGCTAGGATGAGTAATTATGGGACCAGTAGTTTGACTCCTACATTCCCTAGCGAAATGTCCCAACCTATTACACTTGTAGCACTTGATTTTCGATTTATCCAACCCAACCCTTAGATTCCCATGCAAACCTGGGAATTTTCGCCCTGTTCTTTTGTAAAATTTGCTAGTTCTAACACTTAGCAAAGCCAGTTGGTGCAGGATGTCCATTTCCTCTAAGTCAGTGGGATCGAAATGTTGTAAATCATTGAGTTCAAAGCTTAGATTATCTGACATCTGGTTTTCGTTTGCAGTGAATGCATAACTTGCAGAGTGAGGATCAGGGTTGTTAAAATTTGCACCAGCAGTTATGTCAATGAAGTGATCATAACCCTGATCCTTACCACTGCTCCCAGATTCTTCTTGACCCAGAAGAACAGTATTACCGAAAGTGTAATCATCAGTAACTTTTCCTGACTCTTGTAACCTCCTTTTCTGGTTCAACTCCCTTTCGTAGGTCAGGAGTCGACCGTGGAGTTGGGTCAAGGTCAGATCCTTGAACTCAGGTGAGTTTCGGGTGACAAAAGCTATGGTGTCCCATTTTTCTGGCAGTGACCTGAGGAACCTGCTATTTTGAGTTGAGTTTGTAAAAGTGGTGTTAACAAGCCTCAGTTCACTGATGAGACAACTGAAACACTCAAATTGTTGCGTTAGTGATTCACCTTTAACGTAACAAAATGTTTCATACTGTTGGTTCAGGATTTCCCTGTTGTTTTCTATGACTTCTTCGGTTCCCCCAAACTGTTCCTTAAGTGCGTCCCATAACTCTTTGGCACTGTTACAGTGTAACAGTCCAGCATATATCTCATTGGGCAGCGCTGATGCTATGATGCTAAACGCTTTAGCATCTAGTTCGATCTTTTGAAAGTCGGTTTTGGTATAATTTTCAACTGGTTTTGGAACGAACTTTTTAGCATCTTCAGCGCTTGGCACTGAAGGAACATGGGGACCATAAATGACAGACCTCCAACAACCTGTGCTTTGTTGAGCAAGGATGTGACCCATCCTCCTCTGCCAGATGTTGTACTCATTTCTTTTTAGCATAGGTGGTTTAAAAAGTGAGCCGATGTTGTTTTTATCATCTTGAGATTGTGACGTCATTCTTGTTGTTTTACAGACACTGAGAAATCAACTTTAATGGTGATTAATCCTTGCTCTGTTTTTCAACGGACGAACAAACGATCAGTATCAACTATTATGAGCCGAACTATTTATGTCAAAATGATTGTTAAATCAAATTTGACTGTCCAGGCTCTGATACCAAATGTTGGATCTGAGTTTGTTTCTGATTGTATTTTCGTTTGAGATTAAGATGGAAATGAAAGAGTTGTGCAGCGGAATTAATATGAAAACAAACTTTGCATACAATCAAACGAGAGTATTGCTTTGATCAAGACATTTTCAACAAGAAACCGAATGATTGAATTAACTTTCAACAACGATTACAAGTAATGCTTGAATACAAACTCCCCCTCAGCCAGAGCTCAGCGTTTGTTCGTGCAAAGAAGACGGTATTGCAAGAGCTAATAGAACAGTACAAAGTACTGAACTATTTATAGGCACTAGCAAACCACTGAGCATCTTTAGCTGACATCACCATGAAAGAGACATCTAACCTCCTAACAAACTCTAACCTCTGATCTATACAAACACTGATGTACTAACTACTGCTATTACATTTCATTTCATAGAAGACACTTAAACAGCTGCTGCATCCTTCCACTGATGTGAACCCAGCAGTGTTTGTCCGGATCAGCAGTACTAGACTCAAGGCAATAGATTGAATCAGCAGAGCTTTGGTCTTCCATCAGTCTTTGACATTGGGCAGTAGATGCAAGGTAGCAGTTGTAGGTCAGCACTTTGTAAGATCAGCAGATAGGAGGTCAGTAGATATGAAACCACTTTCAAGGGGAGAGATTTGTATGTAAACATCTGCTTATTCTGGATCCACTGCTCTGATCCAGTTTTGGCTTTAATTATCTGTTCCTCTGATAGGGTTCAATCCCAACATATACACCTTCATTTGTCATGGGATTTGAACTCTCAACCTCGTATATGAGACTCCTTTTCACCCCTTGATACCGCTATGATACAAGCCTACTGGTTACCAAGACGGTTCCATTAAGATATTAATCTAGAGCCTGTTGATCATGGTATCCGGAAGAGAGTCCATTAAGATATTAATCTAGAGCCTATTGATCATTAATCTCTCGATAATCCTGTTAACAATGCCATGAAATAATCCAACTCAACAACCTTCCATTTCCACTCTTGGCATAGAATAATTAGTTTGAGAGGTTTCTAGTCTTAACCAATTCTTCAATGTCATTAATCTTGCCATACGGGTGAAGGGGTTGGGGTCTAGTGGGAAAAAAGACTCCCACAAGCAAGAGATTGTGGGTTCAAACCTTGCATAAGACAAAAAAGTGGAAAAAATGACCGTTCAAAAACATAATAATTAATCTTGCCATACAAATCTGCCCTTTATTTTTCTTCTAAATCCCTGCCATGCTTGATACCATTCTTGAGGCCCCCTCCATTCATCAATATATTTCCTTTAAGTTAGTAAGAAATTCACAACTGATTATGATGCAATAATGCGTAACTCAAAACAATATCCAGTTCACTTATAGTTTTGCTCAGGCCAAGCATATTGAATACCTAATTTTCTTGATTTTGTGATCAGTTTTGACCCAACCTATAAATAGAACAGTACCCTGTACTGTTCTGTTAGCTCTTTCTTCTAAGTCATTCTGTACAAACAATTACTGAGCTCAGGCTGAGGGGGAGTCTTGTGCATGCATGCATTTGATTTGATTATTGTAATTAAATACAATCATTCGACTCAATGTTAAACATGTCTGCTTAAACTTTTCTTCCATTGATTGTATATTCAACGTTTATTTTCATATTCCGTTGCAATCTATATCTCTGTTTCATCTTCATTTTAATTAAACAACACAATCTAAGAAACTCAGATCCTAACAATGAATGATAAAGTAATCAATGAAACTTTAAATAAGTAATAACTGGAAACCATAATAATATCATAAAAAACACACCAGTTAAATATAACACCCAAAGAAAAACCAAACACCAATCACCAATCACCATTGACATTCACCATACGGATGATAAACACACACCTAACACCATAAGAGTTGCAAATAATAAACACTGATAGTAGCATCTAGCATTTGCTCCCCTTATGGTTTTAGGTGTAGATTTAGCCTTTTGGTTTGAACTCCTTCCATTGATACAAGGTGATATTGTGAATTTGTGATGGTTTAGAGGTTATTTATTTATAGGATTTTGTTTAAGATTAAAAATATGGATTGCGTAAATTGTTATAACCGCATGTAACAAACTTAATCATCATACACTCATTTTTACAATTTTATCCCTCAACTTTCACCAACAATCAACACAAACATGAACACATAATTCAATAAATATGTTTTATTATTAAACCAAATTTAATAGTAATAATGCGTAAAGTTGACAAAGAAATCAAAAGAGGGAGTTTATCCGAATAATGGGATAATATTTTTTAAATCAATGTATTTGAATATTCACATTTAAAAGTATTAATTGTGACTAATGATATAATCTAAAACGAAAAGTATTAATGATTTTTTGTGACTAATGATATAATCTAGAGAAATTGGCCTCTAATAATCCTAATAGACGTCATTGGCCATCGTCCCATCTTTTTTATTCCCACTGACAGTCTCATCATTCAATAATTTTTCTTTCACCGATCATCAGTTAAAAAAAACTAACCAAGTTAATAAAATTGTTGATGTGGCTGCAGATTATGCAATGATGTGTCAAATATATAATACGTGGCACGATTTCATTTTGTTTTCCCCCTTTTAAATCCCTTGCCCCTTATATATTAACTGAAGAAAAAAAACCCTAAGGTCACAAGGATTATGCATCACAATTCAATTAGGGCAAATCGATGAGTTCTTCTTCTTCGTCTTCTTCATAAGTTCGAGACAATAAACCAAAAAACTACAGGATTGGGAACGATGGAAATGTATATTGTAATCATGACATGGTTGCAGTCAAGCGAGTTGCTGGTTCCCATAGTTTTAGACAAGGGCGAGAGTTTTAAAGATGCCCTTTTATGGCTTGTAAGTAAACATTGTTCATATGTTGATAATTATGCCTTGAAAGCTTCCTCATTTTGAGATTTAATTTGTTAGAGATCGGATTGCAAGTTCTTTGTTTGGAAAGAAGATGTTGATGTCAATTGTTATGGTGACGACAACATTAATATGGTTTAAATTAAAAGGGTTATTGGATTTTAATAATCCTAAGTTTCACCTGTTGGCCGATAATAATCCCAACTCTAAAAATTTCCTCCAACGATCCCAACTTGTAAGAATTTGGCCCCAGTCAATTCTTTTCAAACTGCAGGTGCACTTATTTCAATTAAGGAAGCTGTAAGTGTAAGACCCTGACACGTATTTGACAAAAGTTGCAGCGGAAATTCGTACCATAAAATTTCTTTTCATTATAAGTCTCTTTACATACTTGAAAGTTCATTTTGAATTAACTCTTTTACAAAATAAAAGCATCACTTGTATTTACCAAACTACGTACTCCAACATTCCCGTACAATCTATCTTGTGACTCGGTCTTCGATCGCTAATCCTCGTGATGATAATCCGTGATTAGTATAACCTGCACTCACCACATACATTCATAACATTAGTGCACATTATGTATAAACCGGATTCACTTATGTAAACTTCCCATTCCGTTATCTTTCTAACTTTAAGCATTTCATCTGTGTATCTATTCCCCGATGAGGCTTTAATCATGTACCTGCATTGCGTTTCATTCTCAAGGCGCACCATTAACAACGTTAATACTCAACATATCTAAATCATGCATACATACATTCTTACATACATACATACATACATACATACATACATACATACATACATACACACCTACATACATACGTACATACCTTCCTGCATCTTCACGTACATACATACACTCAGACGCACCTTCATACATACATATATATACACGTCTACAGATGTACCTAACCATATATATACGTACAAGTTCTCACATACCTCTTACATAACCATACATTAATTACGTGGGTCTTCGAATTAGATTTATAACCCATAATCATCAAAGGAACGATCAAAATCATGTTTGGGAGACCCGCCGTAGTCCCCGGTTAACCTACCGAAGCCCACGACCCATAAATCAACTTAGATAACATTTTTCAGCTTTTTGAACATAGGGAGGGCGTCGGCGACGGCCCTGGGGGCATCGGCGACGGCCCTTGCATTTACCCGTAGCCAAAAACCTTCGTAGGCAGTCAATTAACGCGTTTGACAAAAAATGAGTTTGTAGAGCCCGTCGGTGACGCCCCTAAGGCCGTCGGCGACGGCCTCTAGAAATGGCCTTTTTCTGCAGGTTTGTTTCGTCGTCCGAACGCACTAAAACGCGCATAACTTTTGAACCGTTTACCCGTTTAACCTCCCGTTTCTTCCTACATGCTCGTAATTTGACATTCTATCATGTGAACTTGAAATCCCATATCCGGATTAAGGAAATTCTTAACTTACGCGCTATCGGCTTATTATTCATTTACGATTTATTCGACCCGTTCATGTTTTTATCAAATAACTCATTCCTTTTAACCCAAAACTTACATGAACCTTATGACCATAATACTTTTACACTATCCGGAGTGTCGTACTTGGGGTTTACGCACCCGATACCCGGTATTCGTTAAATTCATTCATTATTACGTAATTGAACATTAAATAGTACAATTTCCATCTATGAAGTTGTTTATTCATTTACTCATAACTTCCTACCGAACCGCTTGCCCATTAACCCGCGTCACCGTTACTTGGTTAGCATGCTTACATACAATTTTACCCATTACCCGGTTATCATACCGAATTCGTTACTTATGCAACCTTTCCGGTATGCAGTAGAACCTCATCTTGACCCATTTGATTTACTTAGCAAAATTCATCGATTTCATACAACTCATTCCTGTTTGACCTCAATTATCATAATTAATTAAGTCGCACATAACTTTACATAAATAACTAAGAAGTGATTACGGAAATCACTTACCTCATGCATCCGTGTTCATATCCGTTTCCTCGCCACTTCTTGACCCGTTAGCCTTTCATGCTTGAGTCCCTCTCGACATGATTCCTATACTTTCATGTCACCAAATCACATTCACATTAGCATACACAATTGTACATGTTAACGATCATATCAATCGCATATTTCACATTTGACTTTTTTAGTCACAACTAACAAGCATATGACATATAATCAAATTCATATCCTTTCAAACTCATGAAATTCATCATGTAATCACAAATAACGCATATTAACATAACATGTACCATACAACTTCCTATAATCCTACCTTTATGACAAAAACCAAATCATGCTTCTTATGCGTAGTTGACCTTCAAAAGTCAACCGTTCATCATACAAACTTTCGGCTTATCCTGATGTATCCGTATCATCATTTATGCTATATCAATGACACTATATACATTTCTTACTCACAATTCAAATATGCTTACAACCACATGATCACTTAGTGATATTAAACACAATGTTTAAGTCCTTAATGCATAGTCTTGACCAAGACATACATTCAACCCAAATTCTTGTATAAGTTCCATCTAAAGCACCTTCTTCACGTTAGTATACTACTAATTACATCATTACCTAATCTCAATCATATATATCAAGCTATTTCATACAATCTCACATCTTAACTTCACTTAGACATTTCATCATATACTTGGTGTGCGTACACCATTTAGTGCATATTGTACAACTAATTAAAGCACATTCTTCCTAGTTCATCCATGCATTAACATAATCTTTCACAAATCATTATCATAACCAAGCATCATATGTTTTATATCAAATTATCCATCTAACTACTTTCTATAACACTACTCTAACCAACATTACATAGTTCATCATAAATCTTCACCAAACTTCATCTTCCTACAATTTCTAAGTGGGTTTTATCCCAACTCATCGATACAATCAAAATTGCACCTAACGCAACTTCTATATGATGATTCTAACACATACCCAAACTCAATTTCATACAATTTCATGGTTTAGAACATAACCCACTTCCTACAAGTTCATCAATCTAACTTTCGAGACATACCTCATGATCCCCACGTGTAGGTGATCATTAATTCATGTTCGTTTATGAATTTAAGCCTTGATTCACCCTTCAATTTGATGATCTTTCTTGGTTAGGGTTTGGAGCTCTTGAGAGCTCCTGAAGCTTCACGAACACACCCTTCGTGTGTGTTTGTGTGTGTTGATCTTTTAATTAGTAAATCAACTTTTATCTTATCCACTTTAACCCCTCAAGTTTGCCTCTAACATAATTGGCACAACTTTCGTCATTTAATAGTTTTGGCCATACACTTTAACTAGGTAAAATAGCCTAATTATTTATTTCAGGATATATTAAATAAGAATATATGTCAATTATAAACATTCGGATTTTGGGGCGTTACAAGTCTACCCCCCCTTAAACAAGGTTTCGTCCCCGAAACCTTTCTCACTTCTATTTAACAGTAATTATCCTTTCTTCCTGTTCATCAACCTGGCCACGAGCCCATCCAATGACGACCTTCTATCTTCATGAACCCATCCCAGATTTCTTATTAGTGTCGCTTTCCCTAGCTGACACTAGTTTCAATCGCACTTCATAGCTAGCAGTTTATTCATCATTCCAATAATCGTGCATCACACACAATATACCATTTTGTTTGCTTGAAACAACTCCAACATCCCATTAATAACATTCCTTTTTATTCATTTCAACATTCATATTACTTTCATCGACCATACGATCTAATTTCGTAATTTATACATGCACATCTATGTTTAAATTTGATAGATACATCATAATAATAGGTAACTATCCACTCTCTATTCATAAATTATTCATATTACCAACTTCTTTCTAACAAGTCCATACTTTCCATGCCCTATTTCCACGTAACCTTCTCATTTCCTTGACCGTTTAGTAATAGTTCAATGTACATATTCATTCAAACTTATAATAGTACTTACTTTCATATGTTCCGTTTAAAACAATTCTAATACCTTCATCTCATCCTTTAAGATTTTATTCTATTCATATATTACATAACATTTGATTTTGTTTCTTTATCACAACGAAGTTACTATTTCATAGTCATGCATCCATGCTTGACTCCAAAGTTAACATCATTATTCATTTTCTATAGTTATTTGTACCATACATACTCTTACGTTACCCTCAATTCACCTTATTCATTCTACATTACTATTCCTCTCATTTCATGCATTATTTAATTTGCATAAGCCCACGTGTCACGCAATGTCATTATACGAGAGTTTAACCAATTCTCGAAATTTTTCACTTAAAACCTTTGAGATTCATTCCTTAAGGACATAGTTTCATTCTTATGTCAACTATTAGGAATCAACATTCCGTACTATACCATATTCATTCCACCATGCATTTTGTAGGGCGTTTTCAATTTACTAATTCATACTTATCTGACATAAATTAAAGCATTTTACTTACCTCGATTTCCTTCCATACTTCAGCGATCCGTAAATCAGATATGTCCACATTCTTCTCGAGTATTAGCCGTACTAGGCTAGATTTCATTCATCCATGTAATGTGCTTCCAATCGTACACATCCTTCCACCAATTCGATTGGGTTCATTACATCAAGGGTTCTAACATTATCATCAACAAATTTAGCAGTTAGCACATTTCATTTCTCACACGAAATTCTTTCATTCTAGTTACTTATTTCGTCAACCTTCATTTGACTTTTCAAGGCTAAACTGACATTTCTTAATTATCATATAAGTATTGAGGCACACGTTCGTACTCCTTTCCATTCATGCTTACTTGCAAAAACATTCATTACATCATTTCGGTATTGTTAACAAAACTTATCCTTTTTGTTCATACTTAAAACATTGTCCAGGTCGTAGCACGCCATTTATTATGACCCCTAAGAGTCGTTTACCAACATATTTAACACATAACTTATTCAAAACTTCTTCCTTTCCCCTTTTTTTTTAAATTTAGGTTTGCGTGCCAATTGCGATCATCTTTCATTCAGTTACTTTACATTTACTCGTATGACTCATTTGACGCGACCAAGGTCAAGCTATCGGCATATTCTGATATGGGCTAATTTCATCCCTTTTAGATTTTTAAATCCGTCCAGCGGTTCCAAACGTACCATTCATACCTTTTCTTCCTTCTATGATTTGAATCCATCTAATGGATTTCAAACATATCATTCACATCTTTCATTCCTTACGTGTGTTGAATCCGTCTCGTGGATTCAGACATATCATTTCCTTGAATCCGTTTTACGGATTCAAACATTCCATTCATGCCTTTCATTCCTTGAATCCGTCTCGCGGATTCAAACGGGTCATTCATACTTTATTACTTTCATGCTTCAAATCCGTCTCGCAGATTCTAACATATCATTCATACTTTCATTCCTGAAAGTCTTACGTTTATCTTCACCCTCATGTCCACCTACTACCTAATTCTAACGGATATACATGTAACAATTATCACGGTCTCACGAATGTCATATGTTTCTTGTGTACTGGCCAGATACACAATCCACATACTAGTTTCGTGTCTTCATGTAATAGCCACCTTATATCCGAAGAATTAAGTTTCGGCACGTGTACCATTTTCAAAACTTCATAGCCACATCACTATTATATTTCATTTAAAATTTTCTTTCACTTGCTTAATTATACCACTTCATACGCCCACATGTTAAATTTACGTACCTGGGGTCCATTTGTCTTATCACTTGCCTTGATGCCGGTTCTAGACTGCATTCACGGATCATCCTTTCAAAGCAGTTATGCTTACTTTACACATAATATAACCCTTAGTTTCTTCATATGAATGTATACATACACGTTTTCATTCCATTTCTACCTTTAGATCTTGATCGAGTCATGGATTGTACGGGTTCCTTATCATAAGAGCACACAGGTTTGAGTTCAAGTACCTATCCTTTCGTACTTGATTCTCTCAAACCAGGGCTCTGATACCAACTTGTAAGACCCTGACACGTATTTGACAAAAGTTGCAGCGGAAATTCGTACCATAAAATTTCTTTTCATTATAAGTCTCTTTACATACTTGAAAGTTCATTTTGAATTAACTCTTTTACAAAATAAAAGCATCACTTGTATTTACCAAACTACGTACTCTAACATTCCCGTACAATCTATCTTGTGACTCGGTCTTCGATCGCTAATCCTCGTGATGATAATCCGTGATTAGTATAACCTGCACTCACCACATACATTCATAACATTAGTGAACATTATGTATAAACCGGATTCACTTATGTAAACTTCCCATTCCGTTATCTTTCTAACTTTAAGCATTTCATCTGTGTATCAATTCCCCGATGAGGCTTTAATCATGTACTTGCATTGCGTTTCATTCTCAAGGCGCACCATTAACAACGTTAATACTCAACATATCTAAATCATGCATACATACATTCTTACATACATACATACATACATACATACATACATACATACATACATACATACACACCTACATACATACGTACATACCTTCCTGCATCTTCACGTACATACATACACTCAGACGCACCTTCATACATACATATATATACACGTCTACAGATGTACCTAACCATATATATACGTACAAGTTCTCACATACCTCTTACATAACCATACATTAATTACGTGGGTCTTCGAATTAGATTTATAACCCATAATCATCAAAGGAACGATCAAAATCATGTTTGGGAGACCCGCCGTAGTCCCCGGTTAACCTACCGAAGCCCACGACCCATAAATCAACTTAGATAACATTTTTCAGCTTTTTGAACATGGGGAGGGCGTCGGCGACGGCCCTGGGGGCATCGGCGACGGCCCTTGCATTTACCCGTAGCCAAAAACCTCCGTAGGCAGTCAATTAACGCGTTTGAAAAAAAATGAGTTTGTAGAGCCCCTAAGGCCGTCGGCGACGACCTCTAGAAATGGCCTTTTTCTGCAGGTTTGTTTCGTCGGCGAAGCCCCTAACGCGCATAACTTTTGAACCGTTTAACCTCCCGTTTCTTCCTACATACTCGTAATTTGACATTCTATCATGTGAACTTGAAATCCCATATCCGGATTAAGGAAATTCTTAACTTACGCGCTATCGGCCTATTATTCATTTACGATTTATTCGACCCGTTCATGTTTTTATCAAATAACTCATTTCTTTTAACCCAAAACTTACATGAACCTTATGACCATAATACTTTTACACTATCCGGAGTGTCGTACTTGGGGTTTACGCACCCGATACCCGGTATTCGTTAAATTCATTCATTATTACGTAATTGAACATTAAATAGTACAATTTCCATCTATGAAGTTGTTTATTCATTTACTCATAACTTCCTACCGAACCTCTTGCCCATTAACCCGCGTCACCGTTACTTGGTTAGCATGCTTACATACAATTTTACCCATTACCCAGTTATCATACCGAAGTCGTTACTTATGCAACCTTTCCGGTATGCAGTAGAACCCCATCTTGACCCATTTGATTTACTTAGCAAAATTCATCGATTTCATACAACTCATTCATGTTTGACCTCAATTATCATAATTAATTAATTCGCACATAACTTTACATAAATTACTAAGAAGTGATTACGGAAATCACTTACCTCATGCATCCGTGTTCATATCCGTTTCCTCGCCACTTCTTGACCCGTTAGCCTTTCATGCTTGAGTCCCTCTCGACATGATTCCTATACTTTCATGTCACCAAATCACATTCACATTAGCATACACAATTGTACATGTTAACGATCATATCAATCGCATATTTCACATTTGACTTTTTTAGTCACAACTAACAAGCATATGACATATAATCAAATTCATATCCTTTCAAACTCATAAATTCATCATGTAATCACAAATAACGCATATTAACATAACATGTACCATACAACTTCCTATAATCCTACCTTTATGACAAAAACCAAATCATGCTTCTTATGCGTAGTTGACCTTCAAAAGTCAACAGTTCATCATACAAACTTTCGGCTTATCCTGATGTGTCCGTATCATCATTTATGCTATATCAATGACACTATATACATTTCTTACTCACAATGAAAATATGCTTACAACCACATGATCACTTAGTGATATTAAACATTAAGTCCTTAATGCATAGTCTTGACCAAGACATACATTCAACCCGAATTCTTGTATAAGTTCCATCTAAAGCACCTTCTTCACGTTAGTATACTACTAATTACATCATTACCTAATCTCAATCATATATATCAAGCTATTTCATACAATCTCACATCTTAACTTCACTTAGACATTTCATCATATACTTGGTGTGCGTACACCATTTAGTGCATATTGTACAACTAATTAAAGCACATTCTTCCTAGTTCATCCATGCATTAACATAATCTTTCACAAATCATTATCATAACCAAGCATCATATGTTTTATATCAAATTATCCATCTAACTACTTTCTATAACACTACTCTAACATCAACATTACATAGTTCATCATAAATCTTCACCAAACTTCATCTTCCTACAATTTCTAAGTGGGTTTTATCCCAACTCATCGATACAATCAAAATTGCACCTAACGCAACTTCTATATGATGATTCTAACACATACCCAAACTCAATTTCATACAATTTCATGGTTTAGAACATAACCCACTTCCTACAAGTTCATCAATCTAACTTTCGAGACATACCTCATGATCCCCACGTGTAGGTGATCATTAATTCATGTTCGTTTATGAATTTAAGCCTTGATTCACCCTTCAATTTGATGATCTTTCTTGGTTAGGGTTTGGAGCTCTTGAGAGCTCCTGAAGCTTCACGAACACACCCTTCGTGTGTGTTTGTGTGTGTGTGTGTTGATCTTTTAATTAGTAAATCAACTTTTATCTTATCCACTTTAACCCCTCAAGTTTTCCTCTAACATAACTGGCACAACTTTCGTCATTTAATAGTTTTGGCCATACACTTAAACTAGGTAAAATAGCCTAATTATTTATTTCAGGATATATTAAATAAGAATATATGTCAATTATAAACATTCGGATTTTGGGGCGTTACAGTAAGTCCACATGAATCTATTGAGGAGGCCAAATTCTTGTATGCTATAAAAGGGTCAATGGGGGCCAAATTCTTACAAGTTGGGATTGTTATAGGGAATTTTTAAAGTTGGGATTATTATCGGCCAACAGGTGAAATTAGGATTATTAAAATCCAATAACCCAAATTAAAAAGGCCATACAAATGAAGATTACAAACCTAGAAACAGAGAAGATGGTTCTTACGAAAGAGAACAACGAGTTGGAAAAAAGGCTGGTCAGGATGTTACAAGCAAAACATATTTTGTTGTAGTACTAGTTTTAGGTTTCATATTTTGGTTTTTTATTAACCGCTGTCGTTGTCAATTTGGAATGAAATCTAATTAAATAAGATTGTAGTGTTTTGTATGTTGTTATGAAATGGTATGAAATCCAATTAAATGGCATTTTGGATATTGTTTGACTTTGTAAGTTTGACTTGTGCATATAAATGACAAATGGCATTTTGGACCATATCAGCAGCCATAACCATTAAATGGGATAGAATGAAATCCAGCTAAATGCCATTTTGGATATTGTTTGACTTTGTTTGTTGACGTGTTCCTGTTGAGGCTTCAATACATGTTTTCTTGTTATGCCCCCTGCCATTACACATGCCACATGTCATAAACTAACCATGCCTACTAAGCTTACCCTTTTTGGGTACTTCATGGGGATCTTTCCTTCTGTTCTTCTTAGGTTTGCTAGGACCAACTTTGATTGGTGGAGGTTCCAGGGGAAATCAACAGATGGCCAATACTTGTCTGAAGGTAGTGGGGGGATTGTGAACTGATAGGACCTGAGATACATGTCCTTGGTGTAATAAGGATGAACAAATTCCTCAGCATTCTTATGGAGAAAACCTGCTACTGCACATACATTTTGACATGGAATACAGGTTAAGTCCCACTTTCTACAACTGCATCTCTTGTGCTTCATATCAAAAGAAACATCATGAAAGTACTTCACTTGAAACAGAGTGTTGCTTGAAGGGTATATAGTGAACCTATAAGCCCAATCCTTCTCTTTGTCAAGGTTTTTCTAGTATCCTAGGGCAAACAACAACACTTTTTGCAGACATATCATTGTGCTTTATAACTAATCTGCTCATGATTTCCACCCTTATATCCTCTAACACGTTGATGATGGGTTTTGATCTAGACTAGCGTATATAACAAATGAAGGTCACTGCCATGTTGTTGAGAATGATATTTGACTTAACTTCAGTATCAACATAACATCTGCAAAAACATTTAGGGTTCTGACTGATGAAGGCTTCTGTTGCTTTAGCATCCACTTACCTCATCTCAGCAATAACCATCTTAAAATTAGGTATGTTATAGGCTCTAACAGCTCTGCAAAACAATTCCTTTAAGTCATCACCCTTGAACTTCTTATGCTAATTTGCATAGATGTGCCTAGCACATTTTATATGCTCAGCATTGGCCCAAATTAAAGTAGCACCATTTAGTACACCCTGATTAAAAACATTGTTATTGACAAACTATAATTATGATACTAAATATATAAGATACACTTATGTGTCGAAATACTGTAGTATAAAGGGTCAAAATTCTGCACATAATAAGTCGAAATTCTGCAGTATAATGGGTCAAAATTCTGCACATTTATATGTCGAAATGCTGCAGTATAATGGGTCAAAATTCTGCAGTGTTTAGGTCAAAATTCTACACGTTTGTGGGTTGAAATTCTGCAGTATTTGGGTCAAAATTTTGCGCCTTATGAGTTAAAATTCTGCATTCTTATTGTTGATAAAATACTGCACAAATTTGAGTTAAAGTGCTTCAATGTTTGTAGTTAAATTGCTACAATGTTTGCGGCTAAGGTGTGATGTGTTGCTTTGGCATTTTATAAGTTAATAATACATTATTTCTCCGTTTAGTTATCCTGACTAATCCGTATATGACATTTATTTGTGTAGTGGATGATAATATTCCCACTCACAACTTCGATAATTTCCTGGTTAGCAATAGTTCTACATTCAATATATTTACGCTACACTAATTATACCTGGTTATTGAAATATGTTTTGATTCTTTTATCTTTGCATGTTAGTTTGTAAATTTCATAGAAATCATGTCGAAGATTAACTTTCATATAAAAAAATTGGGTCAAACAACTAAAATATGAAAACAAAATAGGTGAATAGTTCATATACTCAAAAGGAGTTATAATTGTATTAATAGTTTATATTTAAAAAATATATCTAATGCATTAGCTAAGTTAGCAGGCTTACCCATCTTTGAGTCTTGACCCAGATGGTTTTGTGAAAATATATCTAATAAGTTAGCAGGCTTACTCACTTTATTCTTGAAACAGTTATCAAACAATTCACATTCAGATGTTACGTGAAAACCTTGCACCAGATGGTTTTGTGGAAAATATCACAAGGAAAGGGCTATATTTATATTTTGGTAATTGTCTTGTTCTCACAAATTTGAGTTTGTTTTACTCATTTTTCTCTTTTATTCAAGATTTTTGTATAAAATTGAGCATGTGGGCTGACCTCTGACCTCTTTGACATATAACCATGAACATATGATGATTTTCTATTCCAAACCAAATTGACCTCAATACGTATTTCATGGCCAGGTAGATGTACTTAATATGAGTTCAAATGTGCAGGTATTTTACTTGAAACACCCAAGGTTTGAACTGTCCATGCACACAAGATAAGTAAGTGGAGCCAACAATGAAGGATCTTGCATCAAGAGATGTTTCAAGATTTACGATCATGGAATATAGAACAATGTGTGCTCGATTGTATTTAGGTTTCGATTTATTATTTTTAAACGATTAAACATGTATGTTATTTAAAAGATGTTCCCTTTTTATTATAGTCATTCGTCGTTTAATAAAATGTGCTATGCATGGTTTCTAAACACCACCCGTGTTTGCACACGGCTTTTACTAATAGTATAGTATAGTATAGTATAGTATAGTATAGTATAGTATAGTATAGTATAGTATAGTATAGTATAGTATAGTATAGTATAGTATAGTATAGTATAGTATAGTATAGTATAGTAATAATACAGTACCGTACAGTACAATACAATATAGTACAGTATCGTATAGGATAGTATAGGAAGAGGATCATAAGAAAACTACATCTAAATGAAAAAACTAGAAAACTAACTAAAAAAGCTAAAAAACATACCATTTTTTTTACAAATTTTTATAAAAAATAGCTATTTTTTATGTATGGAAAAAAAATTAAAAAAAAAAAAAACCTGTACTGCACATGTGCATTATACGTGTACTACACATGTGCATTATATCCGTATTAGTGCACATGTGCAGTACAACAAATTTATTTTTTTTTTGAAATTTTTTTTCCATTACATAAAAAATAGCAATTTTTTTATAAAAAAATTGGTATGTTTTTTAGACTTTTTTAGTTAGTTTTTTGGTTTTCCCATTTAAACTAATTTTCTTATGATCAATCCTCATATAATATAATATAATATAATATAATATAATATAATATAATATAATATAATATAATATAATATAATATAAAATAGCGATTTTTTTATAAAAAATTGTAAACAAAAAAATTGGTATGTTTTTTAGACTTTTTTAGTTAGTTTTTTGGTTTTCCCATTTAAACTAATTTTCTTATGATCAATCCTAATATAATATAATATAATATAATATAATATAATATAATGGTTTTATTAAAGTTAACCAAAGATAAGGCTTGGCTTGACTTTTAGTCATTCTGGCCAAAAAAAGATTTCATTCAAACGGGTGCTAGTGCTATGCCACAACCATGACATCATGAGTGACACTCATTAATTAAAAACCTGTAAATAAGAACCATGATTCGAATCAATCTTCATAACCGATAATTAAATCATAATCGACATAGTCAAACTGATTTTAACCAATAACCGACAACTAATGGGTATGGCTATGAAATTAGTTAACTAACAAATTGATTATGATTATGGTTATAAAACTTTGGTTAAACAATATGAGTATTTGCAACTTACCCTTATTTCATGTGGCAATAAAGTTGTGCATAAGGAGGGCATCCAAAAAGACAAACATGCATCGCATTCAATAGAATAGATTTATAGAAAAAGTATGGCAACAAAGTTTAAATGAGAATTTACTTAGTACTGAAATTAAAGTTTGTTGATTTGAATCCATACAGGCCATTAAATGTGGCCATCTGCTTTAGTTGTAAGGCCAGGCGGGGCGGTCCGTGATGGACGCCCGGCCATGAGTGATGGTATCACGAACACCGCCGCCCCCATGTTGATAACGCGTTATTTTTGAAACGCGTTGAAACCTTCACGCGTTGAAAAGTTTGAAAAATTCGAATGTTTGGCTTCTTTATTGCTTGACGAACCCTTCTTACGACGAACTCTCATTTGACGAACCTTCATTCTGTGACGAACCTTTCACATTTTAGACGAACCCTCAATTACTTGACGAACCTTTAATTGGGCTTTTGGGTTCGTTCATCAATTTGGGCTTTTGGGTTCGGTCATTAATTGAAATTTATAATTTTAGTGTGGCTCGGTCATCATAATTTAAAATAAAAAATTAAAAAAATTTGTGAGTGATGGAATTCTATCACTAGTGACCACCCCCACTACATTTCTATCACTAGTGATAGAATAGTGGGTGATGACATGACATGAATTCATTGGATATTGGGAGTGATAGAATTCTATCACTAGTGACCACCCCCTCCCCCCCTAATAGATACATAAAGATTTACGCATTAGGTTACTATATTAAAATTTAATCGTGAAAAAGAAGATTATGGAAAGCAAGCAGTAAAGAATTGTGGTGGAGATTAATTCCATACAAGGGACTTGGTTAATTAATTGAATTTAACCAAAATCAAACCATAACCGATTAATTGAAACTGAAGTTCATTTATGGTTATGGTTAAGGAAATCTTAAACCAAAGATAGTGGTTATGGTTACAATCATGGTTATGGGTAAAACCGAACCAAACTGCGCTTTGCACACCCCTAACCATGACATCCATACTAGTCATGGTGCTAAAGCACCCTTGAAACATAAATTTGTGTAAGTCATGTGTATAACATTCTATATCATTGTCATGACCTATGGGTCACAAACTTGCATGTTAAGGGTGTCTTGATTGAGTATGAAAACACTAGGAACCATTTACTGAAAAGTTGGCACATTTCACGGCCATGCTTACCTAGGCCACAACCATGGGCATCCTATCCGGCAACGGGTATCATCAGTGGCAGCTTTGATGGTGTGCGGGGAGGACCTCCGCACAATGTACATATTTGAGTCTACTTGTAATAAAAAAATGATTGAAAGTACTTATTTGTTCCTATTAATGACTTCCTTGATTCATCGTATGTGGGTTTAAAGATCATTATGTGGGGTGGGCTTAGGAGTGAACTTACATATCTGACATGATAAATTTATAGAATAAAACAAATATGCTACGTGTATGTCATTATGTGTGCTTATGATCCATTTAAAGAATGAAGGAACGATGTAAAGATATGTGAGTCAATTTGTCACCATGAAAGCAAAGACATTGACCAAATGATAAAACTAAGATTGTGACTTCAAGATATGTGACACCTACAAGACTAAAATAGATTAAATGCCCTCACACCCAAATAGTTTAAATACATAACTAAACCATTTCAAACAATTATCCAAACAACGGTTTCAGTTATAAAAATAAGGCGAGCTTTTTCTCAAGACTTGATGACGATCATGAAGCAATCTCGACTCAAGGTCCTAAAAGAATACTCATTTCAACTAAATAAGAACGAAGGGGCAGAAAGGAAAGATAACAATTGATCAGTGGTCACCACTACTAAGATTGCGTAAAGAGAATTAATCTAACTTTAAAGAGCACCAACAAAAAAATAGTCAACACATTGACCACTACAAAAAAGTGGATTATAAAAATCCCCTTATGAGTCTCTTTTATCAGTTGGTGAAGTCTTAACCACGGACAAATACGTCATGCTGAAAGTCATATGGTTTGTAGTGCATGGAAGAAGAATTAATCAAGTCTCAAAAAATGAAAACTTGTTTAGAGACCAAAAGAAGATTCTATGATTGGAAGTTGCAAAAAGTGGATCTTAGAAATACTACAACAGTAGAAAACAATTTTTAAAACAAAGAAGTTGCCTGACTTAATGCAATCATGATCTTGTTATAAATTGTATTGTACAAGAACTCCAATCTCAATCAAATGGATGTTAGGGTTTCTTCTCTCATTGGAGTTGTTAAAAAGTATACATGGTGTAACCTAAAGGATTTGAAGAAATAAAGTTTCATCTTCATGTGTCTGTTATCTTAAAAATGCTTGTATGAACTTATACAAGCTAAATGGTATTGTACGGATCATTAGATACATTTCAAAGTCAGTAAAACTACAAGAGAGATAATTTTGGAACAAAATAGATGATTGTTGGTAAAATTTATGTTGATGACACCCTGGCTAAAAATGGGTCATAGAACCAATGATGAAAGAATTATAAATTCGTATCATGGGAGAACCAGGTTCTTTCTTGTAGATCTTATCCTCAAAACAAAGTTTGAAACTTTAAGATAAAACTACAAGAAACTATATTAAGTGAATGTGTTACTTTTAGTTTCATAAATCAATTTGTAAACTATATGCTTCTTTATGAAATAATTCTTGGGGTTATTTTAGGTTTATTAAAGCAAAGGAAAACAAGTTGAAATGAAAAATAAATCAAAACATAAAACACAAAACTTTATAGTGATTCATAGTGGTGAGCAAAAGGAAAAACCCGACCCTACTCAACCATTACCCGACCCGACCCAAGAACCGATCAAACATAAAATACAGAACCGGTTCACTACCCTAAATATAGGGTCGGTTCCGATCTATAGGTCCAAGTCGATTTCACCATGAAAAGAACCGAGAACCGACCCGACCCTATATATGAAAAATTGAAACCGATTTAAATACCTAGGTACTTGGATTCGGGTCGGGTTAGGTATATTTTCGGTTCAGTTCTTGGTTCTTTTCGGTCCGAACCTAAACTTGCTCACCCCTAGTGATTCAGATATGTATTAAATATTTCATCTTACATTTACTTGTTGGTGTTTATCAAAAGTTTGTTTCACTAGGAATTTCTCTCAGAGAAGCTAGAGATCACCCTGATAATTTCTCACTAACAATGCAATGACCACTTCTTCTTTTCTAGCTAATTAAGGTAGTGATCACCTTAACAAGCTTCTCATGGGTAAAGCAAATGATCACATCTTTTCGTCACACTAAAATGGTAGTGATCACCCATCTCAACTCACTATAAACAATCTCAATATATTTTACTTGTTTTATAAAAAGTATATTTTTTGTCAAACTTTTTTTTATTTTATTAAATTTGTTTTGATGATCATTTTTAACTAGAGGCTTATGTCATATTTACATTTGTTTTATAAAAAAGCATATTTTTATAAAACTTTTTTTTATTTTGTTAAATTTGTTTTGGTGATTTTTTTTTTGAATGGCAAATGTTACTCCTTTTAATTATTTCCCTTTGCTCAGGTTTGAATCTGAGACCTCTCCCTTAAGAGGCATGTGCCTCTACCAAGTGGGTTATCCTACATTGGCCTTTGGTGATCATTTTTAACTAGAGGTTTTTATAAAACTTTTTTTATTTTATTAAATTTGTTTTGGTGATCATTTTTAACTCGAGGTTTATGTCATATTTACATCAAAACAACCTTTTTTATAAAAGGAATAATGAATTTTAATAATCCTAATTATTGCCTATTGGTGGGCAACGGTTCCAACTTCAAAAGTTCCCACTTGTGGTCCCATCTTTCACATATTAATGCCTTCAATAAACCATGACTAACAGAACACCAACACCGTTAGTCTCCGGTCGTCGGAAAAATGTTTTTAGCCGGAAAACTCAATTTTGACCGAAAAACTCAACATTTTCGTCTCAAACCTCTTTGTAACCTTATTACGCACCTTTAGGAACTTTTTCTAGTTAAATGCCCCAATCAATAAGGTCGCAGGAAAGACTCCTTTTTCGCCGGAAAACTTCTTTTTGGCCGGAAAACTCAACTTTTTAGTCGGAAAACTCAAAGTTTTCATCCCAACCTGTTTGTAACCATAGATCAGACCATTAGGAACCTTTTCCGGCCAAAAACGTTTTTCTGACGACCAGAGACTAACGACGTTAACATTCTGTTAGTCAGGGTCCATTGAAAGCCAATATGTGAAAAGATGAGACCGTCAGTTGGAATTTTTGAAGTTGGGACCGTTGCCGGCCAATGAACATTAGTTGGGACATATCCCATATTATTAAGATCTATTATTCCTTTGTAAAAATATAATCATTTAAGTGATGTAAACACCAAATTCAACACGCTATCACTGCATCCTCAAATTGCTATGTCTTTTGTACAAATGGATATGTAGACACACTATTGAGATAAGAATCTAAATTTGGCTAGATTAATTTGCTCAAACATACTACCATAAATATAAGGTCTAACCGTCCCATCGATGATTCTTCTGTTGTTTGGTCCTTCAAACCGTTCAACGTTTGGCAACATTTTAATGTGCACGTTAGACAAATAATAAACGGCTCGACAGTAGTGTTGGTCGTGAAGTCCATACCCAACATTTCTTCATGGATTTAGTTTCGTTTGTTAAATATTTGGATACTCGTATTGAATATTAAAGAATGTATGATATGAGGTATTAACAGTTATATTCAGTATATTTTGTATCAGACGTTATTAGTTATATTAAAGAATATATATGCACACTAAACTATATTGTTTTTTGACTTGCAATTATATAAGAAACTTATCAATGGGAAGGGCTTAAATAAGATGATATTGGGTAAGGTGGGAAACGGTTACCGTATTTGTTTTTGGCTAGACACCTGGGTTGGGGATTCTCCTTTCCTAGAAAGATGGCCACATTTGTTTGTTTTGGAAAGGTTTAAATCTTGCAGGGTTGCGGACAGAATTGATATGGCGCAAGATAATGATGGCTACTCTTGGAGCTGGGTTAGACAACCCGAGACGGATACCGAGCTAAAGGAATGGCAGGAATGTGCTGAAGTCTTAAACATGGTGAGACTGTCAAACGATTCGGATTCTTGGTTATGGAACGTTGACAACCAGGATAGTTTCTCGGTCAGTTCGGTGAAAAAGGAGCGTATAAACGATAGGGGAAATAGTTGTCTTCCTAAATTTGATTGGTGCAAATGGATTCCGATAAAATGTAACATAATGGCGTGGAGAGGTAATCTAGACAGGCTTGCTACAAAAGTTAACTTGAAAAGAAGGAATGTGGACGTTCCGTCTGTTATGTGTCCTTTTTGTGACGAGTATGAAGAATCGGTGGATCATTTGTTCACGGCATGTTCGTTGGCTTCCAGAGTTTGGTCGTCTATTAGTGCTTGGTGCAATATTCCTCCGATCTTCGCCTTCTCCTTCAAGGATTTACTGGATATCCATAATTTGAGTCTCTTTGGGAAAAAAGCTAAAAAGATTATGCTCGGTTTGGTTATAACTACCGTTTGGTGTATCTGGAAAGCTAGGAACGATTCGGTGTTCAAACAGTTAAGGAGGAGCCCGCAAGAGATTTTCTCTGAGATTAAATCTAGGGGTTATGCTTGGGTGAAAAATAGATCTTCTTGTAAATATATCAATTGAAAGGAGTGGTGTAAATACCCGATGTATATGTTGTAATCTGGTTGCCCTTTGCCCGTTTGGGTCGGGGGTCTTTTGTTTGTTGGCCTTTTGCCCGTTTGAGTCGGAGGTGTGTTTTTAATGAAGTTTAATTTTCAAAAATAAAATATAAGAAACTTGGAATATTGAACTTTATTGGACACGGTATTTTTATTATATAATTCCAATAAATATAATGGCCATCGTTTTCATATATAGTATGATAATGCAAGAGTAATTTAGCTTTTGTTTAAGCGCACATGGCACGACTTTGGTCCAATGTGTCTGCGCTTACGGCCACCCTCACCCTCTCCAACTAATACAGAAAAAGCGAACCGGCTCCACAACAAAATCATATCAAAGAGAAACTAAATGAAAAGAAAATACCTTTACACCTTTGATCCTTTTATTTGACTTGTATTCAACTAAGTCGTTTTATAACTTTATTCAATTATATGATCTTTTAGT
The DNA here is from genome assembly GCA_030545235.1 of Helianthus tuberosus. Lineage (NCBI taxonomy): Eukaryota > Viridiplantae > Streptophyta > Magnoliopsida > Asterales > Asteraceae > Helianthus > Helianthus tuberosus. The sequence goes on along the minus strand of CM060365.1, from coordinate 92,818,868 downwards.
TCACTAATGTTATAAAACCACTGTGAAAAGGAACTACTCTTGTGTACAACTGATCAAAAAGGGGCTCATATGTTTGCAAAGAATTTTCTTCTTTGATTATATCACATTGAACGATATCATATGCATACATATATATACAAATAAACTTAGTATTTACATGTGAATGAACATTTTGTTATGTAATAACTAGAACCTATTAGCAATGTATAGAAGAGAATGAGAGAATGGGAGATGAATTTCTTATTGATATCTATCATACAAAATACATGAGCCACTATATATAGGCTATAACATTAATACAAACATAATGTGACATAGGAGTTACAAATGTGTATAGTCACTAATAATGGATGCATTCATAACACTCCCCCTTGACTATTCACATGATGATATACTATTCTTTAATACGCTTGGTGATGCTGCCTCGTTAAAAACCTTGCTAGGAAAACCCAGTGGGACAAAACCTCAGCTAAGGGAAAAAGAGTGCAGCGCGTATTATCTCCCCCTAATACTTCTGGATCAGGTATGTTGTCTCATTAAAGAAAAAGAGTACGTACACTGTGTATATTATGGGTACGTTACTCCCCCTCAATTTTACTTGTATATCTTGATGATGTTGAATCCAATCTTCTGTGACAATTGCTTGACTTGATATTTGGCGTAGTCTTCTTTGATTTGGGTGTTGTTGTCTACATTGTCTTCATACAGTATAGCTTGAGCTTCTCTTGATCAACTCTAATTTACATACTTCTTAAATATGCTGAAATCTTCGACCTTCATAACTTGTATCTGGATTGAGATCGAACTCTATGCGAGTCTAATATATATCAATCATAACCCAGGACGCCATATTGTTCTTGTGGAACTATCCCGTGTCTCGAGTTTGTAAATATGTCAAATAATTATTTAATGCGCTTTATAATTCTGCCTCGTTAAAAACCATGCCAGGAAAACCCAATGGGACAAAACCGTATAAGGGAAAAGAGTGCACTACGCATTATACATAATTAACAACATGATTTATGATGATGTTAAATTAGTACTTCGGGACCTATAAGATAAACTGATACTACTGGATCAGTTATGTTGTCTCGTTAAAAACCTTACCAAGAAAAACCCAATGGGAAAAACTTAGTGAAGGGAAAAAGAGTGCAACATTTGAGATTAGAACTGTAATCTTACAAATACAAAGTAATATATCAGATGTCATCTTGTTTGCAAGATACCTCAATGCTCTGATCGCAATTAAGTATGGTACTTCTTGACTAAGTAGTTCAACATCCTTTTCTTGGGGTTGATAAGAATATTTTTTCTATGTCAAGCGATCAGACAATCGTTCATGTACTCAACGAATGAGCTTTTTCTATATAACATCTTCTAGATGTAGTCAGATTGATGAGCAAAAATAGTACATATATACTCGAAACTACAGGTCGAGGATAACTACACTTTGTAAAGGTCATTCAAAATTTTCCTCTTTAGTTTGAGAGTTCCCTCTCGATGATGTTTATATTATCACTGTAAGAGTGAAATCTTGTTAAATAGATGTAGCTCATTTTATCAAAATTATACCTCTCTTTTCAGAGTATAGTCGACTGTACCACATACGAGTAGTTTCCTTTAAGATTCATATATATAACACATATGGGGTTATTGTTTCGTAATGCTTTGAGCATTTTTTTAATCCTTCAGGGGTTTTCATACAGATGTCATTTGCAATTGTCTCGTACATGTATATAGTGATGACATCCATAAGTTATTTTATTTGAAGTCATTCTGAGATTGCGAGGCCGCTTAAACATCTAAAGATTATCGCATCCACTACAGGGGTATACGTTTCCTCGTAATCAACTGCTGGGATTTGGGAAAAATCTTTATGTTAAAATGCGTGCCTTACACCGCAAAAACTAATTATTTACGTTTCCTTTTATTTAAAGACACCCATTTATAACCTACTGGTTTGACGTCTATGGGTGTTCGAACTGCTGGTTCGAAAACGTTTAGTTTGTCGAGCAAATTTAGTTCAACCTTAAGTCGTGTAGCCATTTTGGCTATTTGTGTGCGTACACTCTTGCACACTTTCTATATATGTAATCTTTTTTTTTTCATCGATTACATCTATTGCTATAGCATAATCAAATATATCATTTTACACGTGTTTCATTACGGTTCCATATTGTACTTATTTTGTACATAATTCATCGCGATCTCATATTTGTTTGGTACTAGAGTTTCTTTTAGAACTCCATTAGCCTCTTTTGGGGTTTTGACAACAACCTTCTTTAAGGTTTAGTATGCAACCACTTCTGGGGTTTTGTATGCAACCACTTATGGTGTTTTGTGTGCCACCTCTTTTGGGGTTACACCAACTGCGTTACTCTGCTCTTTTTGTGTTTGTGGGTTTTATCTTTTTGGAACCGATTTATCTCTCACAATTTATTAATATGATAATCATTTTGTGAGTACTTCCATTCGAGCAGATAAGTTTAAGCTGGTATATGTGACTTTGTCACCTTATTTGTGTTAGTGAATGCATCTTGTATTTCATTTGTTATTATTTGCAAATACACGCTCTTTCTTTTGGACTTCAGATTTGACTTCAGGGGTCGATATATAATATGATGCATTTTTTTTTATGTTACCAGTCTTTCATTTTCTTGTCTCCCCCTAAGACTGGGAATACGATGTACATATCCTATTATATAGAAAAAAAATGGAAACTTGGTTCTCTTCAGGAGACCAGTTGCGATGGGGAGTATTTGTGATAAGCAGTTGGTTTTGAATTGATATAATCAGTCGACGAATTCCGTCTCGACTACGTATGCCTCTCACTATATTTCACATTTTGCCCAATAATGGTCCCTACAATTGGGTTGTCAAAGAACAGTGTTAAACCATGTCAAAAAAAACAACGTTCCATAGTGTTGGGCATATGCTACATACGGGTAGCTATAAACTCACATGTAACCATGTATGAATGCTACAATCCACACAACTGTACATTTCAATGGTCCCATATAAGAGGAATTGTTTGTAGGAGTCTATTGTTTGGAAGGGCATAAAAATTTATTTGCCACAAAAAAAAAAACTAACTAGACATATGATAAGGCATTTTGGGAGCGATGTTTTTAGATTACTTAGAGGTGCTAAGGTACCGGTTAGCATGTTTGATTGTTTAGCATATCATGATGCTATCTTGATGACCTATTTGGTCATGCCATGTGGTGAACGTATAAATATTCTAGTAACTTCTGGTTACTCACCATATTTGATTTAATTGAATATTGTGGAAAATTAGTATCATTTCTAGTAACTTCTAATATAGTCTTCTGGCCATATTTGATATATGATATATTTTAGATATTTCTTTTACACCATTCCAAGGTGATGACTTTTCATTCAAACATAGTGGAAACTTAATAAATTTCTTCGGTATACATTAGAATATGATGCATTATGAATTACAAAATTCGATTTCAGCGGGTAAACTATCGATGCTCTTCTGGAGCATTTAATATGCTATTAACACGTGAAATAGTATCAATAGCGTCTTTACCGCGTGAAATATTATAGTTTTAGCCTTTGTTTAGAGGGAAACATGTACTATTCATAAGGTTTTCCATCACTAGGCTATATGTTAGCCAAAAACGCCAAGTGCGATGAACTAAAGTTTGGGTTGAATTTGAAAAATCATTATTAAAAACAAACAGGACTTTGTATACATTTGGGAGAACTTCGGGTTCTCATCATTGATTTAGGATTCATGTGAGCATCAACACTAACTCAAATGAATTATTATCTATCAATTTAAGTAACTAACATCAGAGTAGTTTACTTAAGCTAAAGTCCACTAATTATTTTCATAGCTATTTTTCATCATTTTCATGTGAGGGCACATTTCTAATGGCTATATCAATGTCTATTAATATTTGTTTAGCAACAACAAGCAATTAGAAGAATAACCATACAATTAATTATGTTGACTATGCATAGCATTGTAACAAGATGAAATATCAAATCACTAAAGCATAACAATGTTTATCTCAGCGTAGTTGTTTTGGTAACCAGCTACCAATGAAATTTGTATTAATTTATTTAGCACATTTAACTTGTCAAAAGGCAATACATATAACATATATGTTATCTAAAACTATGAGACCAACAGAAGTATTGCTAAACAAATGAAATCCGTAATATCTACCCATAAGCAAGTTTTATGCATGTTAATTATTCACAATTTATATGCATATCAATTACATATATAAATCACACACAATCCTGGGACATTATACGTATACATATATGTGTTTGTGAGTGTTAAAGAGATTAAGCTTATATTAATTTGCTTGTCATGTCTAGAAAAAAAATTAAAGATCACAAGTATATCATATATACACATATTTATCACTATAGTTTAAAACATAAACAAATGTCACTATCAACTTTCTCGATTATATAATAACATATGAATCTTTATCACTCGTAACTGAGCTTTCTTATACTAATAAATTTTGTTGCTTAAGAAAATATAACATGCATCTTGAGAATTTTAGTGTCATGTTAATTTGCAAATAATATCTTTTACCACACAAATATTTCATAGAATCAAATCACATATTTAAATATCAAATAGCAACTAAAAGGCTTATACAATTGCAATAATAATGATATACAACAAAATTAACTAAGTAGTTGTCATATTATAACATATTATCATATAAACATGTGCATTATTGTAAATTCATTAACAGAATTGCACTAATGATTATCTTCAAATATAACTATTAGACATCACCTTTTAATACAAATTGTATTTTGGTAGTCATCATAAATTGTATAAATACTAATTACAAAACTAATTAATGGACCAATCAAAACTCATAACCATAATAATAAAAGCACATAATGATATCAAAACTCATAACCATAATAATAAAAGCACATAATGATATCAAAACTCATAACCATAATAATAAAAGCACATAATGATTTAGAATTTGTAATGTCTCTTTGAAACGTAATTTGTTGTATAAAATTTAGAACAACAATAAAAGGCTATTTAATTACTATTTACTAACCATAAAATGTAATAAAAACAATTTATTAGAATAACAATAAAAGGTTATTTAATTACTATTTACTCATTTCGTAAATTGAAAAAAAAAGTAAATATACATCAACACGAATTAATGATGAGGAAATCGGAATTAATTTTATAATTAATAATATTCAATCCACACTTATAAGTTATATATTAGAACTTTAATTGAATTTATGCTATATTAATTAAAACTAAATAATATATATAACTTTAAAATATATATAAATAATATAATCAACAAGTAAATGCAAGATCATGGATATCATAATACAACTTTTCTTTTCAATGTTTATCTATTAAACATGCATAAAAAGAATTTATCAAACTATATATCAATTTCTAAACCAAGGAATAAGCTTGCAATATAACTAGCAAATAGATAAGATTAGACTTAATAAATTAATAACAAGTATTTTCTCATCGGGTTTCTGTAACAAGTGTCCATGTATATATTAAACTTATATTTCCTATTTTTTTTCAATACCGTGATGATCATTTATTCTAGAAAAGGTCATTGAAAATGAAAATTATGAGTAGGATTTGAACATCCCCTGTTCAACCGACTTTCAAAAATCTCATCTTGGTTAACGATTATTCTTATCATGGTAAAATCAAGTTGAAAAGATAAGGCATATTCAACAAGAAACAATATAGGTATAAGAGTAGTACCTTATGTAGATAAACATGTATGGTGGAAAAAAAACTTTACTTGAAATAACTAAAGGAAATAGCATCCATCACTTTTCAATCGCCATGTCTACGAAATCCAATCTTCGTTGGAAACACCTCGGGCTACCAAAACTTTTATCAACAAAACATTATCAACGACATTGGTCACCGAGACTTTAATCAACGATTAAAACCAATGATGATTCGAGCACTTTCGTGCTGATAACGTGTTATGTAATAACTAGAACCTATTAGCAATGTATAGAAGAGAATGAGAGAATGAGAGATGAATTTCTTATTGATATCTATCATACAAAATACATGAGCCACTATATATAGGCTATAACATTAATACAAACATAATGTGACATAGGAGTTACAAATGTGTATAGTCACTAATAATGGATGCATTCATAACACATTTGTTTTTGTCTGCATCAATTATTTATAACACTCCCCCTCAGACATATAACTATCATTCACTTGATCAATAATTCATACCTTCATTGTTGGATGATACTTTTCATCTTTGGAGTTTTGCTTTGAAATACTGCCTCATTAAAAACCTTGCTAGGAAAACCCAGTGGGACAAAACCATAGCTAAGGGAAAAAGAGTGCAGCTTGCATTATACACAGTGAATCAGATATGTTGCCTCATTAAAAACCTTGCTAAGAAAAACCCGGTGGGATAAAACCATAGCTAAGGAAAAAAGAGTGCAACGTGTATAATGCTCCCCCTTAAATTGCAATCTGTAAGGCATCACATTCTCCGTACGTGACGCATGCCAATGTCATAAACGTGTTTCCTGAAAGTTGTTGTAGGGAGTGCTTTTGTGAAAAGATCAGCTGAGTTGTTGCTGGATTGGACATATCTCATCTCAACATGTTTGTCTTTAATAAGGTCCCGAGTATATTCAAAGAATCTTGGAGGTATATGTTTTGTTCTGTCACTTTTGATATACCCTTCTTTCATATGTGAGACACAAGCTGCATTGTCTTCGTAGATTGGAGTTGGATTTACATCTTTCTCTAGTCCATAAGATGTTAGTATGTGTTGTGTCAAAGATCTTAGCCATACACATTCTCTTGAAGCTTCATGTAGTGCAATTACTTCAGCATGATTTGAGGATGTTGCAACAAGTGTTTGTTTATGAGAACGCCATGAAATTGCAGTTCCTCCATTCTTAAATACGTATCCAGTTTGAGATTTTGCTTTATGGGGATCAGATAAATAACCTGCATCTGCATAACCAACTAACCCTTCTTTTGAATCATTAGGATAAAATAAGCCTAAATCAACAGTACCTCGAAGATATCGAAAAATATGTTTAATCCCATTCCAGTGCCTTTTAGTGGGAGCTGTACTAAATCTTGCTAACAAATTAACAGCAAATGAAATGTCAGGCCTTGTACAGTTAGTAAGATACATAAGTGCTCCAATAGCACTGAGGTATGGTATCTCTGGACCAAGAACCTCTTCACTATCTTCGCAAGGGCGAAATGGATCATTATCAATATTGAGTGATCTAACAACCATCGGGGTGCTCAAAGGATTTGCTTTGTCCATATTGAAACGCTTTAAGAGTTTTTCAGTATAAGTTGATTGTTGCACAAGTATTCCATTATGCATATGCTCAATCTGTAAACCAAGACAAAATTTGGTTTTTCCAAGCTCTTTCATTTCGAATTCTTTCTTTAAAAGAATGACTGTTTCATGAATTTCTTTATGCGTCCCAATTATGTTTAGATCATCAACATATACAGCTATTATCACATATCCTGATGTTATCCTTTTAATAAATACACATGGACAAATAAGATTATTTGTATAACCTTTACTTATCAAATATTCATTCAAACGGTTATACCACATTCTCCCAGATTGTTTCAAGCCATATAAAGATCTTTGCAATTTGATTGAATACATTTCTTTAGGCTTTGAATTTAATGCCTTCGGGATTTTAAACCCTTCTGGGATTTTCATATAGATATCATTATCAAGTGATCCATATAAATAAGCTGTAACAACATCCATAAGGCGCATTTCTAAATTTTTAGAAACTGCTAAGCTGATTAAATATCTGAAAGTGATTGCATCCATAACAGGGGAATATGTTTCCTCATAATCAATTCCCGGCCTTTGGGAAAAACCTTGAGCTACAAGTCTAGCTTTATATCTTGTAATTTCATTTTTCTCATTTCGTTTTCTTACGAAAACCCATCTATACCCTACAGGCTTTACTGCCTTAGGTGTAAGAATAATGGGTCCAAAAACCTTTCTTTTGTTAAGAGAATTTAATTCAACTTACATAGCATCTTTCCATTTATCCCAGTCATGTCGATTTTGACAATCATTTACTGATTTTGGCTCAGGAGTATCATCTCCATTCATAATCTCACTTGCCACAGAATAAGAAAATATATCATTATTTTCTATCTCATCTTGGTTCCATAATATATGTGTATGACCATAATTGATCGACAATTCTTTATTGGAATCATTTACTTCTTCCTGAGGGAAGGTTTTTTCATTCACTCCTTCCTGAGGGAAGGTTTTTTCATTCACTCCTTCCTAAGGGAAGGTTTCTATATTATTTTCTTTATGGTCAATTTCCTTTTCAGGAGCTTTTCTTTTTCGAGGATGTTTATCCTTTGAACCGACTGGCCTCCCACGTTTTAAACGTTTCTGGGATTCAATAGCTGTATTATTATTCCTTTGCTTGTTTGGAATTTCAACTCGAGCTGGAGCATTAACAGCGGGTATATGAGATTTAGTTACTTTTTGTGTATCAGTAAATGCATTAGGCAACTGATTTGGAATTTCTTGTAGATGTATTATCTTTTGAACATTTGTTTCACATTGTTTTGTTCTAGGATCAAGATACAATAATGAAGGTGCACACCATGATAAATCCTTTTCTTTTATTTTGTTTTCTCCCCCTAACTCAGGGAAAACTTCCTCTTTAAATTGGCAATCAGCAAATCGAGCTGTAAAGACATCACCCGTTAAAGGTTCAAGATATCTTATAATAGAACGTGTATCATATCCTACATATATTCCCAACCTTCTTTGAGGTCCCATTTTTGTTCGTTGTGGTGGTGCAATAGGAACATATACTGCACATCCAAAAATTTTAAGATGGGAAATATTTGGCACTTGGCCAGAGACAAGTTGTATGGGAGAGTACTTGTGGTTTGCACTTGGTCTTATACGAATTAGTGATCCAGCGTGTAAAATTGCATGCCCCCAAATAGTCACAGGGAGTTTTGTTCTCATTATTAATGGTTTAGCAATTAGCTGTAGACGTTTGATTAATGATTCAGCTAAACCATTTTGTGTATGTACATGTGCAACTGGGTGTTCAACAATAATTCCAATGGACATGCAATAATCATTAAAAGCATGTGATGTGAATTCACCCGCATTATCAAGTCTCACTCTTTTAACTGTATAATCCGGAAAATGTGCTCGTAATTTAATAATTTGTGCCAGAAATTTTGCAAAGGCTACATTACGAGTTGATAATAATGAGACATGAGACCATCTGCTGGATGCGTCTATCAAGACCATGAAATATCTAAATGGTCCACATGGTGGATGAATTGGTCCACATATATCACCTTGAATTCTTTCAAGAAACATAGGTGATCCCTTTTCAATTTTTGATGACGAAGGCCTTGTAATTAATTTCCCAAGAGAACATGATATACAAAGAGGCATTTTATCTATTTTGTGGATCTTTTGATCTTTCAATGAATGCCCATGTGTATTTTCAATGATCATTTTCATCATTGTGGATCTTGGATGGCCTAATCTGTCATGCCATAAGTTGAAATCACAATAATTTTCTTTGACTGCCATATGTGCATGTGGCACATTTATATATGTATAATGTAAACCCGAATAGAGCATTGGCAGTTTCTCAAATATGTGATCTTTTTTTACAATATGTAAATATTTTTTACTTTTATCAGTTCTCGACTGAGTATCATACCCATTATGATATATATTCTTAAAACTCAACAAGTTTCTTGTTGATTTAGGAGAAAATAGAGCGTCCTCTATTAAAAGCTTTGTACCATTAGGTAATACAATAATAGCTTTTCCCACTCCTTTTATCAAGTTTGAAGGACCTGATATTGTATTAATGTTTCCCTTTGATGGTTTCAATTCATAAAAATATTTTTGGGATTTCAGAATAGTATGTGTGGCACCACTGTCTGCTATACATATATCTGCATTGTTTGTTTGATCTTCTGTTCCAGTGAAATTCATTTTTAATCTTCATGCGTAAAAGGAATAAATAGTATGAATTTACAAAACAAAACAGCTTTTTCATTGCATGAAAGATAAATAATTAAACATACTTACAAAACAAAACAGCTTTTTCATTCCATGAAAGAGAAATAATTAAACATACTTTAAACATAAAAATACACTGATATTTATTGGGTTTTAACAATATTTCTTTCATGGTTCCGGTTCAAAGAAATCTGAGTTGTTGAGATCAGTATTGACATGGTTAAAATTTTCGATATGGTTCAACTCAGTATCGACATTGTCAACATTGTCGATTTGATTTACTTCCTTTTCTTCTTTTTTCAGAGATGCTTGATATAGTTGACATAGATGTGAAGGTGTACGACAAGTTTTTGCCCAATGATTTGCACTTCTACATCTAAAACAAGAACTTTCATTATTTGTGGACGTACCAACTTCATTTCTAGCCTTATGTTGCTGGTTAAAATTGTTATTCTGTGGTGCATGGTAATTATTAGTTCTTTTGCCACGACCACGACCACGATTATTTTTCCATTTGAATGAGTGGTTGCGACCACTAAAATGAGTTCTGTCAACATTGTTTCGACCACGTCCACGGCCTCGTCCACGGCCTTGTTCCCATTTTCGCCCATAATTGTTATGATCATTATTATAAGCAATATTTGCTTCTGGTATTGTCAATGATCATGTGGGACGAGTTTGATGGTTTTTCATTAATAACTCGTTATTTTTCTCTTGTATAATGAGAATCATATTCAACTCAGCATATGTTCTAAACCTTTGCAACCTATCTATAAGATTGTTGCAAATTTATTTGTGATGCATGGAAGGCAGAGACAGTTTTTTCTAACTTTTCCTCTTCGGTTTTTGGTTGCCCACAAAAATCAAACCTTGAACATAATTTTAATAAAGCAGATGTGTAATCATTTACACTTTTGAAATCTTGGAATCTGAGACTATCCCAATCAGCTTTAGCCATAGGGAGTAATGAATCCCTTTGATGGTCAAATCTGTTTTTTAAATTTTCCCATAAAACACTTGGATCATCATAATTAAAATACTCTAATTGTAGCATTTCATCGATGTGTTTATGGATAAAGACGGCAGCTGTTGCTTTGTCTTGTTCATCACATTCGTTGTTTTCTGCAATTGTTTCTAGTACACCCATTGACTTTAGGTGTCTTTTTATATTTGCAGTCCATGGCATATAGTTTTCTCTAGAATTTTTAAGAGCTAAAAATTCGAGCTTTGCCATACTCGTCATTTTATTACTAAACATAAATAAGATAAATATTAGAAACATTAGATTTTATAAATAAATGTTAGATAACATAAATATAAATGTTAGGTGCATAAATAAATGTTAGATAACATAAATATAAATGTTAGGTGCATAAAATAAATTTAGATTGTTAGTAGTCCCAAAGTTATTATATATCCATAGTATGAGGAGATAACATAAATGTAAATGTTAGGTGCATAAAAGAAATTTAGATTGTTAGTAGTCCCAAACTTATTATATATCCATAGTATGAGGTCTCCTGCACTGATTTTAACTCATAATAGAATTCATATTATATATATATATACATATGAAAAACTTACTTCTTTGCTCTACTGATCTTTCCTGCTTGAGCTCTCGTGCTGATAACGTGTTATAAAACCACTGTGAAAAGGAACTACTCTTGTGTACAGCTGATAAAAATGGGGCTCATATGTTTGCAAAGAATTTTCTTCTTTGATTATCTCCCATTGAACGATATCATATGCATACATATATATACAAATAAACTTACTATTTACATGTGAATGAACATTTGTTTTTGTCTGCATCAATTATTTATAACAACTAAACATATATTTAATAATTATGCCTAATCTTTAATTTATCAAAATCTATACATTTGTACAGGGCGGAACTATAGTTATACGAGCCGTAGCACGGGGTACGGCTCAACCCCGTATTCGTAATGTTTTTTTTTCCGGATTTAAACAAGGATACCTCTAAAAAAAATACGAGGATACCCCTAACAAAAAATAGGGTACTTGATATTACTAAAATCCATTTTTTATAAGCCCAAACATTTTTTACAATCCGAAAACTTATAGAATAATGAAACCTAAATGATAAAGTAAGCCCAAATTAACAATAATATAGTTGATAGGAGGCTCAATTGGTAAATAACAAAGCTTGGCTCAATTGGTGATAGAATTGAAAGGCGACAATTTGAAAAACCAAACGTCGAAGAAGTATCTGTGTCGACCAGAATCCAGCGACTCTGCTGGAATCGTCCCTGGCCTTGCTGTTTGATTGTCCCTACTGAAAGCCTAATATCTTCATGAAATCGTCCCTACTGAAGCCTGTTGTTTAATCGTTCCTGCTAAAGCATGTTGAAATCGTCCATGTTGTTTGACTGAAATCGATGACATTGACCAACGTTGACCGATTGCTGTGATTTGTGAGTTTTCTTGTCCTTTGATATCTTGCTTAGTGTTTTAGTTTATGTAGAATTATACTTTGTCTATTTGTTAGGGTTTAAGACTATAAATCATAAATGTAATATCGTTTTTTTATTATTGTATGATTGCACGGTAAAAAAATTCAGGACATCTCAATAATTAATGGGCTATCTCCACCACTGCTCCTCATATTTAGATATTTTTTATTTGTTTGGTTATAAATAAGAAGAGTAAAGTCCTATTTGAGTCCTTGTGGTTTGTGCAGTTTAACCATTTGAATCCAAAAACCAAAATTGTCTTGATTTGAGTCCCTGTAGTTTCTAATTTTAACCATTTGAATCCAAAAGTAAACAACATCCAAATCAGAAACATTTGGTTTTTGGATTCAAATGGTTAAAATTAGAGACCACAGGGACTCAAATAGTTAAAATTAGAGACCACATGGACTTAAATCAATACAGTTTTGGTTTTTGGATTCAAATGGTTAAACTGCACAAACCACAGGGACTCAAATAGGACTTTACTCAAATAAGAAATATATATACATGTTAACTAAATTCAAAGTTTGTTAAAAATAATTATATAGATTAAAAACTTCTATAAATTGTTTATTTTCATACTTTTAGTTTTTCTCTCAGTATTTCAGAACTTTCATAATTTATTTAAAATTTTAAAATCGTCTTACGGTATACCGGTTATATTTAGAACTTCCATAATTTATTTAGAATTTTAAAATCGTCTTAGAGTATACCAGTTATATTTACCGTATCTAGTAGTTAATACATGTTTAAAATCGTCTTCGAGTATACCAGTTATTTACCGTATCTAGTAGTTAATACATGTAATCTTTAATAAAAATAAATTTATCAAGTATGTTGTCTTTCAAAATGAATAAAGAGTTATTGGATTTTATCATCCCCAACTATTGGCTTTATTAAATTCATTTACGTAATTGTTTGTTTGTGATAAATGAATAAAGAGTTATTGGATTTTATCATCCCCAACTATTGGCTAATGGCCGCTGTCACCCCCAACTATCACTTTGACACCCGTCACCCCCAACTTAACACTAAGTATGTTCTGTCACCACGTCGTTAACTGATCACAAATTTTTTATCTTGTTACTATACTTTTGGGGGTGCTATATTGATCTTAGGAAAGTTTTAGGGATCTTAAGACACCCCAAAAGTATAGTAACAGGATCAAAAGTTAGTAATCAGTTTACGACGTGGTGACAGAACACACGAAGTGTTAAGTTGGGGATGACGAGCGTCAAAGTGATAGTTAGGAGTGGCAGCGACCAATAACCAATAGTTAGGGGTGATAAAATCCAATAACCCCTTAAAAATGAATAGAAGCATCTATTTATATTCTTATGTCTCACAAAAACCTGGACAATTATATTCATCATTTCCCATCGATCTAAAAAGTTGAGATTGACGATTTGATTTGGATAAGTTCTAAATACCATCATCAAGTTAGGTAAAGCATTAGTTTCAAAAAATAATGTTATGAGCCGCGATTACGTCGCGACACGAGCTTAATCGTATGGGTGATAATATCATGAACTGAACTGCCACTGACTGAATTTCCGTCGCAACACCAGCTTAATCGTATCGATAACAAAAGTGTATAATACAACATTGCTTAACATACGAGCGTGCGCTGTGTAAATACGCATGTTGTAAAATTCAAAACCCTAATCACGCATGTTATATTTATGTAATGAAGCATGTTATAATTATGTAATGAAGTATGTTATGGTTTTCAACATGTGTGATTATGTCTTTTCAATATGCATGATTATAGTTTTTCAACATGCGTGATTAGGATTTTAAGTTTCACAACGTGTGTAATTTCACAGTGTACGCTCGTACATTAAAGAATATTGTACGTTAACCGCCATCAGTGGCGGATCTTGCCCGTTGAACATGCCAGGGCCGAAAGACACGGGCACTAAAAAAAGTCCGGACAAGCCCGGGCCAAACATAGTATATATAAAAAATTTCAATTGAAATGCGGAAAATTAGCATTACACCCGAAAAACTTGCCCGGGCCGTGGCCTGCCATGGCTCTTCTAAGAACCGCCCCTGGCCGCCATATATATATATATATACTTCACGGCTTATCATACTTCACGTAGGAGACAATGGTAACCGTTGGATCAGGGGTATAATCACGCATGGAACATATAATCACGCATGGGACCACATAATCACGCATGGGATCCAAAATCACGCACATTGTTTTGGTCAAAAAAATAATTACGCATGTTATATATTTCGTGAAGTACGTTAATGTACGTTAAGGCGTGAAGTACATTATACTTTCTCTCTCTCTCTCTCTCTATATATATATATATATGTGACAAAGATCCGTTAGGAACCACCTTTTATTGCGAGAACCGCGAGAACCAATGTGAACACAACCAAAAATAGCTAAAAAACACACAAATTTTTTTTAACATTTTTTATAAAAAAATCGCTACTTTTAGTAGCCAAAAAATTTTTTTTTTAATTTTTTTTTTTGCTACTAAAAGTAGCGATTTTAACTTAAAAAATATTAATTTTTTTTTGTGTGTTCTTTTGCTTTTTATTTTTTATTTTTTTAGGTTTTTTAGGGGTTTAGTTTTTAGCATTTAAGCTTGGGGGGGTTATGTTTTTTTAGCTATTTTAGGTTGTGTTCACATTGGTTCTCGCGGTTCTCGCAATAAAGGTGGTTCTCGCATGAACCTTACCCTATATATATATATATAGGGTGAGGTTCCTGTAAAAAAAAACTTTTTCGTGAGAAGTGTGAGAACGCATATGAATTGACATGTAGTCATTATATTTTGGACTTAGGCATGATGTTTTGGGTTGTTTTGACAAGAAAAAGACCAAACATAACAATTTAAAAAAAATGCAACGTATTATGGGCGTAAATTTTAAAACACAATTAAAACACACTAGATAACGTTCTCGGCATGGTGTCTTAAGTTTTAAGCTTAGAATTCATTGCATTTGTCATAAATTGTTATGTTTCTTGTTTTTATTGCCAAAACAACCCAAAACATTATGCTCAAGTCTAAAATATGATGTCTACATGTCAATTCTTATGCATTCTCACACTTCTCAAGAAAAATGTCATTTTTACCGGATCCTAAGACTATATATATAGGGTTAGATTAAAACGAAAACTTATACGAGTTGTAAGAACTTAGAGAACTCGGTCTTACGAAATGTTTTTTCAAAAAAAAAAAAGTTTTTACCAAAAATCCTAAAAAAATCAACTTTTAAAAAAAAAAAAAAAACTAATTTTTTTTCATTTACGGCAGCCGTAAATGCTATAAAAAGTGATGTCATGCTTATGTTATCAGCTTTTTACAGCTACTGTAAGGGGCCGAAAAACAACAATTCGATTTTTTTTTTAATTTTTTTACACCAGTTTTTTCTCACATTTTAATCTAGGGGTGTGAAAATGGGGGCATAACTCGCACGGTAAGACCGAATTTCTAAGTTCTCACAACTCAAAAGGGTTTTCCCTTTATCTTGATCATATATATATATATATAGAGAGAGAGAGAGTTGTGTAATATTTAAACGTATTTTATTATAGTTATTTGATATTAAAAGCTATATAGTTTATTATTATAAACTAGTTTTAAGTCACCTGCATTGTGGGGCGGGGTGTGTAAAACCGTGCAACCAACATTGCAGGGCTGGGGGCGTAAAATCCTGCTAAGTAACAACCAAACAACGAACAAAACCGTGAAAAGCGTGAAAAAAATATGAATTTATAACACCAAGTGACTCACGTGATATAATAAGTAACGAAGTCGAATTTATACCAACACATATTGGAAAGTCGAGAGGGTATAAATACTCGAGGGACCAAATGTGATAACCAAATACCGTAGTAAGTAAACAACCGAACGACAACAAATCCAGAAAAAAAAAAACATAAAATAAAAACTAACAAAAAAACAAAACTCGTTTAACTTTTGTGCAAAAAATTATAAAAAAGTTAAAATTTTATTATAAAATAAAAAAGACAATAAAGTTACTTTGATAAAAAGCAAAAAAAAAAAAAAAAAACGAATATTTTGGTTATGAATGTATTACTATTCTTTGGCGTGTTAGAACTTATTTTTTTTTGAACGGCGACACAGTCCAGCGGTCCTAAGGACCTTTACTGGATTCGGAACCCCGGGTTCGAACTTATGGGGAGTTCATTTGAAAATAATCTTCTTAAAAGAATAAAAAATGAATTAATCTAGACCCTATGTTTTTTGATCAATTATTGTGAATCAATATATCATTTTTGTTCACTTTTAATTAATGCCTTAATTACTAAGGGTAGTATAGACATTTTTATGTAGAATATTAATAAATATTTTAAAGAGTTAATCAAGTTTTGTTAATGCAATCATAAATTCATTCTTCACCATCATTAATGTATTGTCTCCTACACAAATTTTATTAGAAGTGACAAAATTATTTTAAAATTTTGTGTCCTACACATATTTTATTATGAGTCTTAAAATTATTTAAAAGTGTTTGAGTCTAATGATGTAGGAAGCGTTGAAAATGTAAGATCATGTGCGGGATTGTTTTTATTGTGTAAGGTGCACAACTATTTTATAAGATAGGCTCATTAAATTATTAGCGTTCATTAATTTGAATAGCAAAATTAAATAATAGACTCATTAAGTGATTTGTTCAAATTACCTTTGTATACTTTATTCTTTTTATTCTTAATTTTTAATTAATCTCATTTGAACTCTCCACTAGAACTTATTATATATATATATATATTGGAAGGTTCAAATGAAAACTTCTTTTATCGCGAGAACTCGAAAACTAACTAAAAAAAATCCTAAAAAACATACCAATTTTTTTTACAATTTTTTTTATTAAAAATCGCTATTTTTTATATATATAAAAAAATTTGCAATGAATGTGTATTATTACACATGTGCATTACAATTTTTTTTAAAAGTTTTTTTATACATAAAAACTAGCGAAAATTGGTTAAAAAAATTTGGTAAGTTTTTAGGCTTTTTTAGTTAGTTCTCGGGTTCTCACGTTAACTAGTGGTTTTCATCTGAACCTTCCCATATATATATATATATATATATATGGGGTAAAGTTAGTGTAAAAAGAACATTTTTCGTACAAAGTGTAAGAAGTCTATGTAAGCATGGTGTTTTAAATTTTATGGATGGTGATTTATATTCTTTTGATATGGTATAATATAGAAAACATCAAACACAACAATTTATAACACAATCATATGTAATCTAGGTATTTTATTTAAAACACACTGATTTAATTCTTCGCATGGTGTTTTAGATTTCATGCCTAGAATACATTTAATTGTGTTTTAACTTGTTATGTTTGGTGTTTTTTTATATAATACCATACCAAAAGAATATAGAACATTATACCTAAAATTTAAAACACCATGCCTATATAGACTTCTTACACTTTGTACGGAAAATGTCCTTTTTACAAGAACCCCCACCCTTATAGGGTGGGGTTCTAGAGTAAACACTAGTGTATTTGCGAACTTAGTGAACAAATTCTGGCTATTGATTTACATGCGTGTATGACTAGGATTTCATTATCAAATCGTAAAATACACTAGTGTATTTCATCATCAAATCTTGGCCATTGATGTACCCAAGTGTATGGTCAGGATTTGTTCGCTCAGTTCGCAAATAAACTAGTGTTTACTCTTTAACCTAATCATATATATATATAACAATATTTTGGTTATGAATGTGAAATGTGGTGATAATGTATAAAAGGTAAGGATTATTTTGGGATAAGTGGATTGCATGAAAGAAGTTTGTGAATATAGTTGTAAATGCTTATATGCATAAAACACCAATATGTCAACCATAAAACACACTCAAAACCTACAAATAACAAAATGAAGATTACTTAAACATCATATGTGTCGGTTGTGTTTTATGTTTTAGATGATAAGGCTCTGATTATCGAATGACGAACATTATTGTGTTTTATATTGGTTAGTATGTTGTGTTTTATATTAATAGTTTTACAATTGTGTTTTTTAAGTTTTTATGGATTGTTATGGTTTGAATATGGTGTTTTAGTAGTCTCCACTTTGTTATTTGTTGGTTTTAGGTGTGTTTTATGGTTGAAAATATAGTGTTTTATGATTTTTACACTTTTTAGGAAATTTGGACTTTGTAGCCGAACCCTACTATATATATATATATAGAGAGAGAGAGAGAGAGAGAGAGTGGGTATATATATGAAAAGTTTCTTTTTATAGTATGCTCGTTGACATTTTTGAAAAAATGAAAAAAAAAAAAAATCAAATGTTAGCTATCAAGCAATTAAGCAGGTTATCGGTAGTATCGTGAACAAGAAGGTGATTCAATCCATCATTTTAGTTGTTTGTTAGAGTATTTGAAATGCAAGGAATAATCTTATATTCTCAAACACTCCGGTGAAGGTGGAGAACATTTTGAGGGATATTAAATCTATAAGCTTTTGTTTTGGTGGATTAAAAATAGAGAAAAAAAGTTGTTTTAGATCGGCTAAAGTGAAAAATATTTCTTGTAATTGTTTGTTTCCGTTTGTTCTGTTGGCATGCTTCTTTCTGCTATCTCCTTGCTAGCAGGGGGTTTAGTTGTTTTTACTAATGAGAGCCAAAGAAGCTAAAAAAAGGTTTTCTAGCTATCATGATATTTTTTTTTTAACAGCCAATAGAATCAATCCTGAGCATTTTCGGGGCACCCACTGGACCAAACAGAGTACTCCGAGAGTAACACGAGTCCACCACCAATTCCGGGGAAAACCCGGTAACCCGCCCGTCCGCAGACACGACGGTGAAATTACCGGTAAAACTCGTTTGACTCAAGGATCTAACCCAGGTTTTCCTGGGTCTTCTATCATTGCCCACCAATGCTCACTCTGAACCAGGTGAGAGTTAAACTTCCATCTCTAAAAAAAATGCAAGTGTTCCACTACTTGATCTAGAGATCATTGGCGATATTGATCTCCAACTCATCGGCCTACGAAAAGGCATATCGTTTTTAGGTAAGATTTGAATAATAATTAATATCATATCACATAAAATAATTTTGTATCTTGTAGCTTCTTAGAAAACACATGAAAATCTGTTACATTCCGGACATAAATATTCTTAGAAAGTGTAATTTAGACTCTTTGTATAAAAAAAATATTTTGCCCCAATAATTATAAACTTTATCGTTCAAAATAATCTACTTCTTGCTTTTTGACACATGCCCAAATTTATTATTAGAGGTAGAATGGTAGGTGTGACACTTTCTATAGAATAAGAATATATATATGGGCCTTCAAGTTTTGTGTGTCACTGATTTAATAATTAAAAGATCAAATTAATACTAAGATAAGTTTGATTCATAGAAGTCAATACAGTTAAAGATTGTTCCAATTAACATTGTGCCTTTTTAGGTATTTAGTGCTTACTAGGCTATAAAAATAAGATGAAAATGTAATGATTCTGATAAGGAATTATCAATATGATTAGTTATATAATCATTAATAGCAAGAACGTCAAGATATTGCCTTTCTCAAGCGGTGAACGTATAACATTTGTATATACACTTGTAAATATTAGATTCGTTATTCTAAAAATTCGTTTTATGAAAACATTCTATTCAAAGTTTGCTCCTTCTTTTCGTTAAAGATACTTTCAGAAATATATATGTCTATTTAAAAACAATAGTTGAGTTTAAGCTCTTCGTTCATAGCTTTTTAATTAATAAATAAATAAATAAATTAATAAAATCTTCAAAAATTGCAAAACACCTTGTTTAATTTAGTTAAAAAAAAACCATTGGTTATCAACTGTAATCATTTTTAAAATAAGCAAAGAGATTACAAGTTGTAGCCATATCTTTACACTTTACTAAGGTCACCAACTCTTTATTAAAAAAAACTAAAAGTTAAAGCTTATGCACTACTTCCTGATAAATGATCACAAATGACAAATTCCTTACATTTTGACTTTGAATAACTTAATTTTTAAACCACAACCACCATTTAGTTGAGTTGAACACTTAGAATAAAGGGTATGGAGAGCCTCATCCGCAAGGGGATGAGCCGCCATGTCAGCGCCACGTAGGCTCGGCTTGGAGGGGATGGACCTAGTGGGGTGGGGGATGAGCCCCTTTATGTATATATATGTATGTATGTATGTATGTATAGGTTATTGTGAGAGAAAGAAGGACCGGCATAACCGGCTGTGGGGAGTCGGTCTTGCCGAGACGAGCCCAGGGGGCGGTGTAGGGGACCGGCGCCGGTCCTAGCCGGGCCTCAGCCGGCCCCCATACCCTTTAGTCTTAGAAGGTTATTGTAATAAAAAGCTTTGATAGGTACTGTATGTGAAAATTTAGCTATAGGTTAGTTTACTGCAACATTGATGGTGTGACACCACCAATCATGATTGATGACTTGAGATCGTGACATCTCCGTTATTATAAGTTTTTAACGATTAGTGTCATAATGGATCCTAATTAATTAAGATCATCACCTATTTGTGGTCTAGTGATAGAAGGTTTGGGTTTTCTATTGAATACTCAAGTTCAATTCCAACTTGTGTCATATGAAGTGGATATAGGCAATGAAAGATTTGAACTAGGACTTGTGTGAGTTTGTCAGTTCGATTCCCGAGCTGTAACACACCGTGTTTCGAAAGTCAAAGTCAAGATTGAAGTCAAAGGAAGACAAGATTGCTAATTGCGATCTGTCACTCCTAGCTCAATTCCTGTTTTGACTTCTTTGACTTGTAGTTAGTCTATTTTATGCGTTACGTTAGTTGTATTATGTGGAGTACTTATTAATAATCGAGGTTTATTCGATAATTATTGCATGTTTTATCGCTTATCGCTATCGCAATCGCACTCGCAACTCGAATTACACGTCCTGGATATTGTTTTATGTGTGTGTGTGCCTTATGTGTTACTTGTGCATGTTTATTTATGTTATGTTGTGGTGGATAATCGAAACGCAATCGAAACTCGAATCGCAAACGCTAAACGCATGTCAATTAAGGATGATTGTTTGTTGATATAGTAGTTGGGATTAAAAGTAATTTGAATAGGAAACTCTATCGCATCGTAACGCTCGCATTCGCAATCGAAACAGCAAAAACTCGTCGCACCTAACACTCGAACCAAGTAACTGATCGATCAGGTAACCAGCCGATCGACCAGCCGATCGATCGAGCTGTCGCTCGATCTGCCAGCCACTCGATCGGGCTGCCACCGATCGACCAACCCTTTTCCACTTTGGGAAACCATATAAATACCCCCTGTCACCATCAAACTTGCCACTTTTGGCACTCTCCTGTCCGACCAGCGCTCCAATCTCACTTTCCCTTCGATTTCCCGCGATTCCGGTAAGATTTCAACCTAAATCTTGTACTTCTTTGATCTACACTTGATCCTACACCTTTCTATCTTTTAAATCTTAACTTTTAACCGAGAAATCACTAGATTTGAGGTGTTCTAGGATAATGTCATCATGATGTTCTTGAGAACTTCATGTTTTGGCCTCAATCCACCAAGAACAACTTAGATCTAACCGATTTTCACATAAACAAACAAAGATCTTTCATAGATCTAAACGTATTCACGGTGAAAAGGATTGAAAGATGGTTTTCCAACTTTCTTTCAACTTTTTTACAGTCAATGCATTCAAAACCGATCGAATCAGAGCTTGTACCGACTTCCTACTCATTCTCGTGGTCGTGTTGGTTCAAGATCTGAATTCTATCCACGAGAATACCGATTTCGAGTTAAACATGGAACACCGTCTCGAACAGTTAATTGGCCGGATTTGGGGTGATTCATGTCCGATCAGGAGTACCAAGTATTGACGAGGTTTCTGTTGCTTAACACGTTATCAAAACATCTCGATAAATCGATAAACAATCAAAACAACCAAGTGTAAGAAGAAACGGAATGACCAGGACGGAATGTCGTCCGATCGGACCACCGTCTGATCGGACTGTCATCCGATCGAGTTGTCACCCGTTCGACTTGCACCTTGGGCCCCACACCTAAACTGTTTACCAACATTTGAAGTCTAAACGTTGAACGAATTGTCTTCCGATCGGACTACCATCCGATCGGATTACCACTCGATCATGTGACATTTAAACTTCAACACTTCAATAATTTTCAACACGATTCAATATCAACGGATTGCCACCGGATCGGACTACCATCCGATCGAGTGACAAACTGCTGTGAATTTTTTCTCACTAAAGTGTCCAACCAATCGGGATGCCGCCCGATCGAACGTCCGTCCGATCGATCGACCTGAAAGGTAGATATACTTCTAAGTTTTCAAAATGCTACAACGAAAACTTCAAAAGTCAAGCCATCATACACAAACACATCCTTCCCAAAGGAAGAAACAATCCACTCGAAAGGTCAACCGATCGGATGGCCATCCGAGCGGACTGTCACTTGAACGACCGGCTGTCCGATCGGACTACCAACCCACTGACACTTGTTTCGTCTTACGCATCGCTCATTGTTATGCTATCGATCTGTTCAGGCTAACCTTACTCTCTAGCGCTCCCTTCAATCCACCAATCGCTGTGAGTATACTCGGTCCCTTTTTGCTTTACGCACTTTTGGGTGTTACATACGTTACTTATTCTAAATCACATCAAACACACTACGCAATACTTTAATCGCTAACCAATTACCGCATGTTATACGTGACTTAATGATTGCTTGTTTGTTATGTTTACACATGGAATGTTGTCTACCTGCCTTAGCGACGATAGTACTATAGTTTGGACTCAGCACCTGTTCACTCAGGGGTTATTAAGGACAATTAGTTACATGGCTCACAGTGGTGAGTGTGTATCGCGAACTGCCTTGGGCAGTCAACCCGCAGTCATTGGTATCGATAGGTTCATGTCGATAACTAACATGCCTCATTTTACACTGTGTACGTGCTGGTTATACGTAATCGATTTCGAACTCTATTATATCTATTAAACTTGTATGCTCACCTTTACACTATGTGTATTGACTTTTACTTTAACATATTTGACAGGTGCTTAGGATGCTTATTTGCTTACTTTGCTGTGAAATCGAGGCTAGGAAAGACCTAGGTCAACAATAAACAATTGTCTGTAATAAAAATCTGAGTTGTCGGAACAGAACAAATTGACTAGATCTTTCCTGTAATAATTGTATTATCTTTTATGACATGGTATGGGACGTGTCGCTTTAAATAATTGGTAATTATAGTTGTTATGGAAACTTCTGGACAATCTGTTTCGCTCAGTGCCATGCCCCGATGTTTCCGCCATCGGTTTGGGTGTGACAGATTGGTATCGGAGCCATAACTATAGGGAATTAGGCAAGACTCGACCTAGTCCGGGCCGATGTCTTTGAAACGACCTAGTCTATAGTTAGGAACCAACAGACCGACTTGTGCATATCCGGTAGGGATTATGTACGAGCTTACTGTTATTTCTAGCTATTCTCGCCCACGCTACACTATCACTGCACTCGAATTTTCAAATATGGATGAGCGATTAAGTTGACATTAGGTGTGAAAACCGCAAACTCTCGACCAAATTGCTTGTTCGCCTCGCATTTTCATCTATAAACACGAGAATTTGCGTTGAATCAGGAGTGAAATCCATACTTTGATGTATAGTTCTCTTTCATTTCATCAGAACAGGAAAAAAGTTGTTAAGTCAGGGGTGAAACCCGAACCTTGACGACTTGTTCCGACCTTTACTTGGTTTTACAAAACTCTCACCAAAGTCTCGACGGACTCCAACGACTTGAAGTCACGATATGACTGAAAGGATGCGTGCCGAGCCCAAGATTCGAGGCAAAAGCACAGTCCTGAAAGTCAAAGTGTGTACAATAGGTCCTTGTGAATAGTCGAATCACTTTGGGTAGTCGATGTCTAAATAGCCGCAGACGATCCATTTCTCGATTTTTATGTGTTCCGATTCTGAGCCCGCAACTACTGACTCTGATGTTCATCGATTTTATGTGTTTGTATGTGTATTTACCTGCTTATGTGTTTTATTTTTTGGAGATTTATTCGATTTTCAACATTCGCTTCTCAATCGACACACACGACTCGCACTGCACATCTACCTCAACACGCTAACAAATCGACAATATTAGGGATTATACGCATGCTATACTACTCGCCATGATAATGGCGATCGCTATTTTCAAACGCTCGCAAACTTTGAACAATAGGTTTCTGTATTCTGATTGCCTCTTGAGATTATGTGCTTATGTGCTTCTGTGATTCTGTGCTTTACGTGCTTATGTGCTTCTGTGTTTATGTGAATCTGTGATTATGTGCTGATGTGCTTATGTGATACATGTTTCACTGTGTTCCTGAGCTTTAGTAGTATTAGACGTGTGAGGTGAGATTCGATTATGCTATGTCTGAGACCCAAGACGATGTCTGTTGCAGACAATGTCAACTGGACCATCATCTGGACCACGTCACCCACGAATCACTCGCCAAGAACAGAGAGACAAATGCCTTGCTGCTCTCGTCGCTAAGCAAGTAGCAAAGGTAGTTCATCAAATCGTTAGTGAAATATACGAGAATGTGAGCAAATCATCCTAGGAGTCCAGAACCGAAGCTCCTAAAGCTGCTCCCAAGACTGCTTTCTGCTTCAAGCAGTTCAAAGCTTGTGGTCCAAAGGAATTTACTGGCGAAGATGGCCCAACGGCTATGTTTCAATGGTTTGATTCCGTCGAAGTCACTCTGCGCCAGAGTGGATGTCCTGAAAATCTCCGTACTCTAAACGCTACCGGCGTTTTCCAGTCCCGCGTATTAGACTGGTGGACGGCCGAGAGAAACAAACGGGGAAATGACGCAACCTATGAGCTGACGTGGGAAGAGCTGAAGGCCATTATGATGGATGAATTCTGCCCTCCCCATGAACGCCAAAAGCTGGATGACGAATTCTGGCATATCAAGCAGAAGGATGGAGAGAACGCAGCTCTGACTGCCCGCATTAAGCAGCTCAGTATCATCTGTCCCGATCAAGTGAAGACTACCGACATGACAATCAAGAAGTACATCCGAGCTCTACCAGACTGTGTTGCAGATTTTGTGCATGCCGCAAAGCCAGCAACAATCAAAGAGACTTACTTGCTAGCCGCTGAAATTAACGACAAGCGAGTAAAAGCTGGCTTTTGGGATAAAACTTTGAAGAACCTGCATCAAGTCACCGCTGCACCAACCGCCGAAACCGCCACCGCTCAATCATCAAAGTCCTCACGCCGCAAGAAGAAGAGCAACAACAGCAGCTCCAGCAACAAGAATTTTGCTGTCACTACCACTGCTGCCCCGCTCTAAGCCGTACCGGCTCAGCAGCAATCTCAGCACTGACCAGCTCCTATTATCTATGCACCACCAGCAAAGCGTGCATACACTGGTCCCCACCCTGCCTGCCCGACATGTTCTTATCATCACCCGGTGGGTATCGCCTGCCGATTTTGTGTGCACTGCAATATGTACGGCCACTTTACAGCCAACTGCCGTGCTGGTCCCCGTCAAGCACCAGCTCAAGCCACTACTCATCAAGCCCTGCTCCCAGCCCCACAAGGCCAACAAGCGGCTCAGGCACCCGTGGTCAACGCCCGAGTCTGCTTCGCATGTGGTGATCCCAACCACTTCACGAACATGTGCCCGAACAGGGTTGTGAAACTAGAGCCCCAGCAGTAGCAGCCTCAGCAGCAGCAACAGCCTCATCAGCAACAGCAACAAGCCGTCCGCGCCAGAACTTTCAACATAAATGTGCGCCAAGCCCAGGCTGACAATAACGTGGTCAATGGTACGTTCCTTGTGAATGGTATTTATGCTTCGTGTTTGTTTGATACTTGAGCCGATAACTGTTTTGTGTCGTTCGAATTCGAGATGCTCCTTAGTCGTAAGCGTTCCCAACTCCCCTCGACGTTCGATGTCGAAATCGCCACCGGAAGAACTGCCGCCGTCAATTCCATTCTTCGTGATTGTACTCTTGAGCTCAACAATCACATCTTCCCAATCGACCTTATTCCTTTGAAACTTGGAAGTTTTGACATCATAGTAGGCATGGACTTTCTTCGTGAAAACCATGCTGAAGTTGTGTGCTTCGATAAGATGATTCGATTCTGGCTCGCGAGTGGTGATGTATTGTGTGTTTATGGCGAAACTGCTTCGAAAGGTCTCAAGCTCATGTCGTGTGTCCAAGCTAGTAAGTATCTCCGCAAGGAATACAGAGCTTTCTTGGCTAACATTGTAGTAGCGGAGAAGGAAAAGAAAGGAAGACCTGGTGTAAACGATGTTCCTGGGGTTCGAGAATTTCCTAGCGTTTTTTCCTGAGGATCTTCCAGGACTACCGCCAAGTCGTGATATCGACTTTCGTATCGACCTCATTCCTGGAGCAAACCCTATTGCTAGAGCTCCTTACCGACTCGCTCCATCCGAAATGCGCGAACTCTCGAGTCAGCTCCAGGAACTGCTTGATAAAGGCTGCATTCGCCCGAGCACCTCTCCATGGGGCGCACCAGTCCTTTTCTTCAAAAAGAAGGATGGGTCGTTTCGGATGTGCATTGACTATCGGGAATTGAATAAGTTAACCATCAAGAATCGCTATCCCCTGCCTCGCATCGACGATTTGTTCGATCAGCTACAAGGTGCTACGTGTTTCTCCAATATCCATCTACGCTCAGGTTATCACCAGTTACGCATTCAAGAGGAAGATATACCCAAAACCGCTTTTCGCACTCGATATGGCCACTATGAGTTCGTTGTTATGCCTTTTGGTTTAACCAACGCACCCGCGGTTTTCATGGATCTGATGAATCGCGTGTGTAAACCTTATCTCGACCGCTTCGTCATCGTGTTCATCGATGATGTCTTGATCTATTCCAAGTCGAAAGCCGAACACGCGCAACATCTACGTTTGGTTCTCGAGCTACTCCAAGGGAATCGACTCTATGCCAAGCTCTCCAAGTGCGAATTTTGGCTGGAAGAGGTTCAATTCCTCGGTCACATTGTCAATAGTCAAGGTATTCACGTCGATCCCGTGAAGATTGAAGCCGGTAAGAGTTATATTACACCTAGAAACCCGTCTGAAGTCCGTTCTTTTCTCGGACTAGCGGGCTATTATCGAAGATTTATAAAAGGATTCTCAAAAATCGTTGTGCCGCTTACCGCTCTCACGCATAAAGACAAGCCTTTTATTTGGGGAACCGAACAAGAATCTGCTTTCCAAACCCTCAAGCACATGCTCTGCAATGCTCCTGTCCTCACTTTACCCGACGGAAACGAGGACTTCATTGTCTATTGTGATGCTTCGAACCTTGGTCTTGGTTGTGTCCTCATGCAACGGGACAAGGTCATTGCTTACGCGTCTCGTCAGCTCAAAATCCATGAGAAGAACTATACAACCCATGATCTTGAGCTAGGCGCAGTTGTTTTTGCGTTAAAGATTTGGCGACACTACCTATATGGTATCAAGTGTACGATCTTCATCGATCATAGGAGCCTACAACATATCTTTGTCCAGAAGGAACTTAATATGCGTCAACACCGACGGGTAGAACTTCTCAACGACTAAAACTGTGAGATTCGTTATCACCCAGGCAAAGCAAATGTCGTTGCCGATGCTCTCAGCAGACGGAGTTATTTGCTCGGCACTCGTAATGTCCAAGCCCAATACGATCTCGAAACTCTCATCCGAGAAGCTCAGCATGCATGTTTTAATGAACGCACTCTGAAGAAGGAAAGAATCTACCACGATGGAGCCCAGCTTGTGAATAAGTCGAATGGGATATTCCACTTTTTGGACCGAATTTGGATCCCTAAACGGACCGATTTGCGACAGATTTTGATGGACGAAGCCCACAAATCCCGGTATTCTATTCATCCCGGTGCCGACAAAATGTACCAGGACCTTCGCTACAAGTACTGGTGGCCGGGCAAGAAAAGGGATATCGCTCTCTACGTTGGGAAGTGTCTGACTTGCTCAAAGGTCAAGGCTGAACTTCAAAGACCCTCTGGCTTACTCGAACAACCCCCGATCCCTATGTGGAAGTGGGAGAGTATAGCTATGGACTTCATAACAAAGCTCCCGCGCACGCCATCAGGTCACGACAGCATCTGGGTTGTTGTTAACCGTTTGACCAAATCAGCTCACTTTTTGCCAATATGGGAAGACTACAAGGTAGAACGATTAGCCCGAATCTACACCAATGAGATCATTTGTCGACATGGGACGCCTTGTGACATCATCTCTGACCGTGATGCTCGGTTTACCTCGCGACTGTGGGAAACGTTTCAAGGTGCTCTCGGTACTATGCTTAATCTGAGTACCGTATTCCACCCTCAAACCGACGGTCAGACTGAGAGAACAATCCGTACTCTTGAAGACATGCTCCGTTCGTGTGTCATAGATTTCGGTGGTAATTGGGATGCTTACCTGCCGTTAGTCGAATTCTCGTATAATAACAATTATCATTCCAGCATTCAAATGGCACCATTTGAGGCTTTATACGGAAGAAAATGTCGATCGCCTATTGTATGGCACGAGATCGGGCACTCGCAATTAACCGGTCCTGAGCTATTGCAAGAAACGACTGACAAAGTCCTCCAAATTCGAGACAATCTGCTGAAAGCTCGGAGTCGACAGAAAAGTTACGCCGATAGACGACGCAAGCCCCTTGAATTTGACATTGGCGACTACGTACTCCTAAAGGTATCACCTTGGAAGGGTGTAGTCAGATTCGGCAAGAAAGGGAAACTAGCGCCTCGATATGTTGGACCTTTTAAGATTCTGGAAAGGATCAGAAAAGTCTCCTACAGACTCGAACTACCGGAGGAACTTAATAACGTTCACCCGACTTTCCACGTTTCGAACCTCCGAAAGTGCCTGGCTGAGCATGATTTAATTGTGCCCCTTGATGATCTCCAAATAAACGAAACACTACACGTTGTGGAGAAGCCTGTCGAAATCATGGACCGCCAAACCAAGCAGCTCAGACGCTAGCGCATTCCTATTGTGAAAGTCCGATGGGAAGGCAAACGAGGCGCAGAGTTCACTTGGGAACTCGAAAGCGACATGAAGGCGAAGTACCCACAGTTTTTTGTTATGGCTTCGGCCTAATTTCGGGACGAAATTCCCTCAACTAGGGGAGGCTGTAACACCCCGTGTTTCGAAAGTCAAAGTCAAGATTGAAGTCAAAGGAAGACAAGATTGCTAATTGCGATCTGTCACTCCTAGCTCAATTTCTGTTTTGACTTCTTTGACTTGTAGTTAGTCTATTTTATGCGTTACGTTAGTTGTATTATGTGGAGTACTTATTAATAATTGAGGTTTATTCGATAATTATCGCCTGTTTTATCTCTTATCGCTATCGCACTCGCAACTCGAATTACGCGTCCTGGATATTGTTTTATGTGTGTGTGTGCCTTATGTGTTACTTGTGCATGTTTATTTATGTTATGTTGTGGTGGATAATCGAAACGCAATCGAACCTCGAATCGCAAACGCTAAACGTATGTCAATTAAGGATGATTGTATGTTGATATAGTAGTTGCGATTAAAAGTAATTTGAATAGGAAACTCTAACGCATCGCAACGCTCGCATTTGCAATCGAAACGGCAAAAAAACCTCGCACCGAACACTCGAACCAAGTAACTGATCGATCAGGTAACCAGCCGATCGACTAGCCGATCGATCGAGCTGCCGCTCGATCGGCCAGCCACTCGATCTGGCTGCCACCGATCGACCAACCCTTTTGACTTTGGGTAACCCTATAAATACCCATGTCATCATCAAACTTACCCCTTTTGGCACTCTCCTGTCTAACCAGCGCTCCAATCTCACTTTCCCTTCGATTTCCCGCGATTCCGGTAAGATTTCAACCTAAATCTTGTACTTCTTTGATCTACACTTGATTCTACACCTTTCTATCTCTTAAATCTTAACTTTTAACCGAGAAATCCCTAGATTTGAGGTGTTCTATGATGATGTCATCATGATGTTCTTGAGAACTTCATGTTTTGGCCTCAATCCACCGAGAACAACTTAGATCTAACCGATTTCCACATAAACAAACGAAGATCTTTCATAGATCTAAACATATTCATGGTGAAAAGGATTGAAAGATGGTTTTCTAACTTTCTTTCAACTCTTTTACACTCAATGCATTCAAAACCGATCGAATCGGAGCTTGTACCGACTTCCTACTCATTCTTGTGGTTGTGTTGGTTCAAGATCTGAATTCTATCCACGAGAATACTGATCTGAATTCTATCCACGAGAATACCGAATCGGAGCTTGTACCGACCCACTGATACGTGTCCGACCCACTGACACTTGTTTTGTCGAATGGTAGTCCGATCGGATAGCAATTCGTTCAATACTCAAACCTTTTATAAAATTGGTTAAGTGTGGGACCCAAGGTGCAAGCCGTTCGGATGGCCAGTCGCTCGGATGACTATTCGTTCGGACAGTAGTCCAGTCGGATATTCAAGACGTTTTGATTGTTTGTTGTTTTATCGAGACGTTTTGACGACGTGTTAACCAACAGAACCCCATCTTGGCCCAAGTGACCCGATCAAACAGGAATCACCCTAGTTTGACCAGTTAACCGGTTCAAGATGGTTGTTCTTGGTTAACCCGAAATCGGTGGTCTCGTGAGTAGAATCCAGATCTTGAGCTAGCACAACACTGATAATGAGTAGGAGACTAGATCAAGGTCCGATCCTATCGGTTTTGAGTGCATTGAGTGTAAAAGAGTTGAAAGAAAGTTAGAAACCATCTTTCAATCCTTTTTCACCATGAATGTGTTTAGATCTTATGCAAGATCTTTGTTTACTTGGGTGGAAATCGGTTAGATCCAAGTTGTTCTTGGTGGATTGAAGCCAAAACATGAAGTTCATAAGAACACTATGATGACGTCATCCTAGAACATCTCAAATCTAGTGATTTCACGGTTAAAAGTTAAGATTCAAAAGATAGAAAGGTGTAGGAGTGCGTGTAGATTAAGGAAGTACAAGATTTAGGACGAGATCTTACCGGAATTGCGAGAAATCAGAGAAAAGCGAGGAACACGAGCTGGTCGGACGTCACTTGCCAAAAGTGGAAAGAATGAAAGTGACATGGGGTATTTATAGGATACCCAAAGTGGAAATGGGCGAGTCGGTCGGATGACATCTCGCCCGGATGACAGTCCATTCGGATGTCATCTTGGTAGTATGGCAACATGGCACCTCGATCATGTGACAGCCCGGTCGGATGGCACTTGGTTCGAGTGTTTGGTGCGACGATTTTTGTTGTTTCGATTGCAATTGAGAGCGTTGCGATGCGATAGGTTCTCCTAGTCAAATTACTTTTAATCCAAACTACTCATATCTTGCACTATCCCTTCTCCACTAATTATCATAGTTCGATTTCGATTGCGATTGAGTTCGATTGCGTTCGAGTTTCGATTGCGATTCGATTGATTACCTCAACATAACATAAATAAGCATGCACACGTAACACATAAGGCACACACACACGTATAACAAATAACCAAAATTCGTAGTTCGAGTTGCGAGTGCGATAGCGATAAAGCGATTAAACATGCGATAAATAGCGATTAATATGCGATTATTAATAGACACTCCACATAATACAACTAAAGAGAAAATAAAATAAACTAATTACAAGTCAAAGAAGTCAAAACAGGAATTGGGCAAGGAGAGACAGATCGCAATTAGCAATCTTTTTTCCTTTGACTTCAATCTTGACTTTGACTTTTGACTTTCGAAAACACGGGGTGTTACAGCCTCCCCTAGTTGAGGGAATTTCGTCTCGAAATTAGGCCGAAGCCGTAACAAACAACTGCGGGTACTTCGCCTTCGTGTCGCTTTCGAGTTCCCAAGTGAACTTTGCGCCTCGTTTGCCTTCCCATCGGACTTTCACAATAGGAATGCGCGAGCGTCTGAGCTGCTTGGTTTGGTGATCCATGATTTCGACAGGCTTCTCCACGAAGTTTAGTGTTTCGTTTACTTGCAGATCATCGAGAGGTACAATTAAATCATGCTCAGCCAGGCACTTTCGGAGGTTTGTCACATGGAAAGTCGGGTGGATGTTACTAAGTTCCTCCGGTAGTTCGAGTCTGTAGGCAACTTTTCCGATCCTTTCCAGAATCTTAAAAGGTCCAACAAATCGTGGCGCTAGTTTCCCTTTCTTGCCGAATCTGACCACACCCTTCCAAGGTGATACCTTTAGGAGTACGTTGTCGCCAACGTCAAATTCAAGGGGCTTGCGTCGTCTATCGGCATAACTTTTATGTCGACTTCGAGCTTTCAGCAAGTTGTCTCGAATTTGGAGGACTTTGTCAGTCGTTTCTTGCAATAGCTCAGGACCGGTTAATTGCGAGTGACCGATCTCGTGCCACACAATAGGCGATCGACATTTTCTTCTTTATAAAGCCTCGAATGGTGCCATCTGAATTCTGGAATGATAACTGTTGTTATACGAGAATTCGACTAACGGCAGGTATGTATCCCAATTACCACCGAAATCTATGACACACGAACGGAGCATGTCTTCAAGAGTACGGATCGTTCTCTCAGTCTGACCGTCGGTTTGATGGTGGAATGCGGTACTTAAGTTAAGCGTAGTACCGAGAGCAGCTTGGAACGTTTCCCACAGTCGCGAGGTAAACCGAGCATCACGGTCAGAGATGATGTCGCGAGGCGTCCCATGATTACAAAGGATCTCATCGGTGTAGATTCGGGCTAATCGTTCTACCTTGTAGTCTTCCTGTATTGGCAAAAAGTGAGCTGATTTGGTCAAATGGTCAACAACAACCTAGATGCTGTCGTGACCTGATGACGTGTGTGGAAGCTTTGTTATAAAGTCCATAGCTTTACTCTCCCACTTCCACATAGGGATAGGCGGTTGTTCGAGTAAGCCAGAGGGTCTTTGGTGTTTAGCCTTAACTCTTGCACAAGTTAGGCATTTTCCAACGTAGAGAGCAATATCCCTTTTCATGCCAGGCCACCAGTACTTGTAGCGAAGGTCCTGGTACATTTTGTCGGCACCGGGATGAATAGAATACCGGGATTTGTGGGCTTCGTCCATCAAAATCTGTCGCAAATCGGTCCGTTTAGGGATCCAAATTCGGTCCAAAAAGTGGAATATCCCATTCGACTTATTCACAAGCTGGGCTCCATCGTGGTAGATTCTTTCCTTCTTCAGAGTGCGTTCATTAAAACATGCATGCTGAGCTTCTCGGATGAGAGTTTCGAGATCGTATTGGGCTTGGACATTACGAGTGCCGAGCAAATAACTCCGTCTGCTGAGAGCGTCGGCAACAACATTTGCTTTGCCTGGGTGATAACGAATCTCACAGTCATAATCGTTGAGAAGTTCTACCTATCGGCGTTGACGCATATTAAGTTCCTTCTGATCAAAGATATGTTGTAGGCTCCTATGATCGGTGAAGATCGTACACTTTGTACCATACAGGTAGTGTCGCCAAATCTTTAACACAAAAACAATTGCGCCTAGCTCGAGGTCATGGGTTGTATAGTTCTTCTCGTGGATTTTGAGCTGACGAGATGCGTAAGCTATAACCTTGTCTCGTTGCATGAGGACATAATCAAGACCAAAGTTGGAAGCATCACAATAGGCAATGAAATCGTCGTTTCCGTCAGGCAATGTGAGAACGGGAGCATTGCAGAGCATGTGCTTGAGTGTTTGGAAGGCAGGCTCTTGTTCGGTTCTCCAAACAAAAGGCTTGTCTTTATGTGTGAGAGCGGTAAGCGGCACAACGATCTTTGAGAATCCTTCGATAAATCAACGATAATAGCCCGCTAGTCCGAGAAAAGAGCGGACTTTGGACGGGTTCTTAGGTGTAATCCAACTCTTAACGGCTTCAATCTTCACAGGATCAACGTGAATACCTTGACTATTAGCAATGTGACCCAGAAACTGAACCTCCTCCAGCCAGAATTCGCACTTAGAGAACTTGGCATAGAGTTGATTCCCCTGGAGTAGCTCGAGAACCAAACGTAGTTGTTGCGCGTGTTCGGTCTTCGATTTGGAATAGATCAAGACATCATCGATGAACACGATGACGAAACTGTCGAGATAAGGCTTACACACGCGATTCATCAGATCCATGAAAACTGCGGGTGCGTTGGTTAAACCAAAGGGCATAACAACGAATTCGTAGTGGCCATATCGAGTGCGAAACGCGGTTTTGGGTATATCCTCCTCTTGAATGCGTAGCTGGTGATAGCCTGAGTGTAGATCGATATTCGATAAACACGTAGCACCTTGTAGCTAATCAAACAAATCGTCAATGCGAGGCAGGGGATAGCGGTTCTTGATAGTTAACTTATTCAATTCCCGATAGTCGATGCACATCCTGAACGACCCATCCTTCTTTTTGACGAAAAGGACTGGCGCGCCCCAAGGAGAGGTGCTCGGGTGAATGAATCCTTTCTCAAGTAATTCCTGGAGTTGGTTCGAGAGTTCACGCATTTCGGACGGTGCGAGTCGGTAAGGAGCTTTGGCAACAGGATTGGCTCTAGGAATGAGGTCGATACGAAAGTCGATATCACGACTTGGTGGTAATCCTGGTAGATCATCGGGGAATACCCTTGGAAATTCACACACAACGGGGGCTTCGTTTATTCCTGGACTACTTTTCTTTTCCTTCTCCGCTACTACAATGTTAGCCAAGAAAGCTTTGTATTCCTTACGGAGATACTTGCTAGCATGGACACATGACAAGAGTTTGAGGCCCTTCGAAGCGGTTTCACCATAAACACATAATAAATCATCATTCGCGAGCAAGAATCGAATCATCTTATCGAAGCACACAACTTCGGCATGGTTTTCACGAAGAAAGTCCATGCCTACTATAACGTCAAAACTTCCGAGTTGCATCGGAATAAGGTCGATTGGGAAGATGTGACTGTTGAGCTCAAGAGTACAATCACGAAGAACAGAATTAACGACGACAGTTCTTCCAGTGGCAACTTCAACATCGAACGTCGAGGGGAGTTGGGAGCGTTTATGTCACGGCCCCCTGTTATGGGTGAAATTCTGAGCCCATATCCTGGAAAATATCTTGATTTATATCTTGGTTATATAGTATCTGTTTACATCCGGGATGCTGGTTCAGGATATTGGTAACATCCTGAATGGTATCCTCAGGATTACTAATGGATTATGTGCAGGTACGTGGGTTAGAAGCTAGCAACGTCCACAAGGATTCATTCCACGGAAGACTCGGTCCAAGTTGTTCAAGGAAAGACGTTAAGCCCGCTTTATTTGGTTCAAAACGGCTATTTATGGAATATTCGGGAGCATCCCATATTTATAGGAATTTTAGTTTCTTTTTTGTAACTATAAATAGGTGGGTTTACCAGATCGAATAGGACATCACATTCACACTCGCTACACTCTAACACTCGCTCTCTAGCAATTTTCACTTTCATACAAAAGCATTGTAACACTTAGCGATCTGGTCTATATCCTGCACTGTATCCTGACGTTTGAAGCAATAAGAAGAACAAGGCAGCTGCGATTGTCAGCTCCCGAGGTTTTATGCCGGCGATCTAGATTGATCAAGGGCTTTCCTCGTACATCTCGTGTCATTTACTTTACTTTTTGCTCATAGTTTGATCATAGATACAGCTCAATATCCTGAGCCGTATCCTGAATACTGATTTTCTAAATAACTTAACCGGCATATTTTCAACACACTTTCTAGCACACTACCTCACTTTACTAATTTGATCACTTAATTGCTTCGGTAATTTTTGACCAAAACAATTTGGCGCCCACCGTGGGGCAAGTGGTGCTCTCTTTACTAAAAATCTTTGTGAAATCGCTAATCGGTTTTCTATTTTCAAAACTTTTTGCCACATTGTCCATAATGGCCTCAAGATCAAACATGAGTTCCTCCACTGTGTCTGCTATGACTTCTGCCACTACCGGTTCGGTGCTTCCACCACCTCCTCCAAGGATGCCAGCCTCTTCACGACCTCAGGATATTATCCCTACTCGCAGTGTTCAGGAATCTGCTCCCGTTTTAGCTTCTAATGATGAAATTCTAACCTTATTTGGAAGTGTGCAGGAACAAATGAGGCAGCAACAGGAAACAAACCAAATGCTATTGAGGGAAATACAACTCCTGAAGTCTGGCTCGAGCAGATCTGCTGAGGATATTGTCACTCCATTACATCCCAGAACTTTGAACTTCAGTTCAGCTGTGTATACTGAGGATAACAGGGGGAATATTGTACCTAGCCTTCCTCAGAATCATACTCCTAAAATACCCTCCTCGGTCAGGATGTCAACCATGAGGAGCTCAGGATATGCTTCAGGATATGGGCAAAATCCTCCAACGGGTAACGTGTCAAATAATAATAATACTCATGCTACTAACAATAGTGGATCTTTGCAGGATACAGGTGTAACATCAGCACTTACTAGGGAACTTCAGAAGTTGAAGGATATGATATCTAGTGTACCTGGAGTGGTCCAGCCAATCCCAGAAGTGTCCCAAGACAGCCACAAGATATCTCGTTTTGCATATCCTATCTGTGATGCTGAGATCCCAAAGAGATTTCAAACCCCCAACATGAAGCTTTACGACGGAACTACGGATCCTGAGGAGCATATTGCTCAGTATAGGGAAAGAATGGAGATTAACCCTATCCCTCCGGATCTCAAGGAAGCATGCTTGTGCAAGGGTTTTGGTTCTACCTTAACAGGATCAGCCTTGAAATGGCTCTTGAATGTTCCTCCGCATTCGATTACATCTTTTGCTCACTTAGTAAATTTATTTAATAGTCAGTTTTCTTGTAGTAGAAGCTTTGAGAAACTAACAAGTGACCTCTACAGGATAACACAGGGGCCTCAGGAATCCCTTAGGGATTATGTGGACAAGTTCAGCCGGGAATCCCTAGACATTCCACATCTTGATGTTGCAACAGCTGTGCAAGCTTTCAAGATGGGGCTGCAAAAAGATTCTCAATTTTATCAAGATCTTGTAATGAACCTGTTAGGGGAGGATTTTCTAACAATTAGTGATCCTTACTTGTTATCCTAATTAATGATCCTTACTTCTGTGACAGATAGTGATCCTCAGAAGAGCTTTAGGATCAGGATCATGGATCACCTTAAGGATCCTCATACTAACGATTGTTTGTTTGTGTTTTGTATTACTTCACAGGAGTAACAAGCTTGACTTGGTCTTGGCAACGTTACTATGGAATATTCCACGGGTATTTCGCACACGTTTGACTGGAAATGGACGTTGTGGAGAACGTGGGAGCTTGGCACAAAAGTCGGATAGTTTGTTATTATAGTTAACTTCTATTTTTAAAGGGGTGACGAGCTAGAATTAGAACAGTTAGCCATTTTCAGCTACACACACTCTCATACAATCGCACTCTTGAAGCTCTCGACGAACACTTATTAGTTTTCACTCACTTTTACACATTTCACGATAGTGATCCTTGTACCTAGCTCGTTACTATCCGAAGTTGTAAACATTTATTGATTTATTTGAGCTTGGTGATCGGTAGTTTCCATCACCCGGGGTTTTTTGTGCCGGAGATCAACTCTTGATCAAGGGCTTTTTCCCCATATAAATCCTTGTGTCATTTGTGCAATTTACATTGAAGTGATCCTTATCATTGTTACACGTTTCAAGCATCATTCCTCGTAACTAAGAGTTTGGTTGCATTATCCTCATTAGATTTTTTGACCAAAACAGTTTGGCGCCCACCGTGGGGCAATTGGTGCTTCATTCCTAAGAAGTTTTTCTGTTGGTGATCATTCCGGTTCATTACATACAAATACATGGCTTCATCATTGAAGAATACCTCTACTGCAATGTCTGCGGCCAATTCATCTCAGGGCATTCCACCTTTGCCTCCACCACCTTCTGGACCTCAGAAAAATGCCGAGAAGAAACCAACTCCCATTTTCTCCAAACCTCCAACTTCTTCTGCTTCTTACACTCCCACTACTAGTGACCTGTTTACTTTGATTTTGCAGATGAAGGATCATATACAGCAACAGGACAAGACCAACGAAAGGATTCTCAAAGAAATCGGAGATCTCAAGAAACAAAAGAAAACGGCAGAGGATCATTCCCCACTGGTGCCAAAATCTTTGAATTTTGATACTCCGGTGATTACTTCTCAGCCATCAGTGGTTCCAGATGTTCAATATGTGGGTGGACCGAAAGGAGTGCACTACGGAACAACAACAGTGACCTAGGCATCAGGTTCATATTTTCAGCCAGCAGGATCCTATCCTCAGCATATGGGATCCTTCATGACTTCAGGAGGATACTCAGGAGCGCAGTAGATTCAAGGATCTTCCTTTGTTCCAGGATCATTCCAGGTTCAAGGATCCTCCTTTGTTCCAGGATCATCCCAGGTTCAAGGATCCTCCCTTGTTCCAGGATCATCCCAGGTTCAAGGATCTTCCTTTGTTCCAGGATCATCCCAGGTTCAAGGATCCTCCTTTGTTCCAGGATCATCCCAGGTTCAAGGATCCTCCTTTGTTCCAGGATCGTCCCAGTTTCAGGGATCCTTCCAGATGCCAGGATCCTTGAGGAGTTTGCAAACAGGAAGTTCAGATGTCCATCAGGGAGATTTTATTCCAATGCAGACCAATGCTTCTACTGGTCCTTCGATCATTCCAGAGCCCCAACAATATGGATTAACATCCATTCTTCCTAATTTGAACCCAATGGCAGGTAACACTTATAATAATTCTTATACTACTAACCATGGCCAGAGAATTGCAAAAGTTGAAGGATATGATATCAAGTGTTCCAGGAGTGGTCAAACCTATCCCAGAGATTGCAGATAGGAGCCACAAGATATCTCGTTTTGCACCACCGATCTGTGATGCTGAGATACCCAAGAGGTTCCATGTTCCAACTAAGAAGCTGTATGATGGTTCGACGGATCCTGAAGAACACATAGCACAATACAGGGAGAGGATGGAGATCAATCCAATCCCAGAAAGGTTAAAGGAAGCATGCCTGTGCAAAGGATTCGGATCCACTCTTACTGGGTCAGCTCTCAAATGGCTGCTAAGTCTTCCCCCCTACTCTATTACCTCATTTGCTAATCTAGTTAACCTATTTAATAATCAGTATTCTTGTAGTAGAAAATTTGAACGATTAACTAGTGATCTATATAGGATAACCCAGGGTCATAATGAATCATTAAGGGATTACATTAGCAAATTCAGTAAAGAATCCTTAGACATTCCCAACTTGGATATAGCCACGGCTGTTGAGGCCTTTAAAATGGGATTGCTTAGGGATTCATTGTTCTATGATGATCTTGTTATGACACCATGCAGGAACCTAGATGAGGTAAGAACCCGGGCACTTAGGTTCATCCGGCTAGAGGATGACAAGAGGATCCAGGAGAGGTTAGCAGGATCCTCAAAGCAAGATAAGCAAGGATCCTCATTCAGGAACAACAAGTTCAGATCCTACAACAGATCTGATAACCAGAATGTGCATGCTGTTGATCAGGAAGAGGATGATGAGGATTATCCTCCAATTTCTGAATATTGTTTTTCTGTTGATAACAATGAACTAATCCTTGCGATGCAGAATCTAGGTGATAAAGCTAGATGGCCCAGAAAAAATGATAGGCCAGCTGCAACTAAGGATAAATCAAAGTGGTGTGCATACCATGAAGATTTTGGGCACCTCACAGAAGAATGCATTGCACTGAGAAAGGAAATTGGATACTTGTTGAGCAAGGGGCATCTAAAAGAATTGTTGGGAAGAAAAAAGTCAAGGACTCAGGATCCTGAAAGGATCCCTGAGAAGGCTCCAGCCCCTCCAGCAGATGCACAAGTAATAAACTTTATTTCTGGAGGATCAGACATTTGTGGCACATCCTTCTCAGCAGCTAAAAGGCATGCAAAGGAAACTAAAATGGATAATGGAGAAAGACCCGTTCGAACATCAAGTGTCTCCGAAGGAAAAGTCATAACCTTTGATGAGGATGATCGTGTTGATATCCAGGATCCTCATCATGATGGTTTAGTTATTACTCTTTTCATTTCTAACCATTTTGTCCGCAGGATCCTTATAGACGGAGGAAGCTCAGTGAACATTATCCAGCTTGATGTTCTAAAGAAGATGGGTATTCCTGAATCCAATATCATACCAAGATCCTCCGTGCTCGTGGGATTTAGTGGCGAAACTAAGAATACCCTGGGGGACATTAAACTCCCAATATACATCGAAGGCCTACACTCTTATCAAAAATTTTGTGTTATTGACTGTTTATCTTGTTGTAATGTTATCCTTGGCAGGCCCTGGATACACGATATGAAGGCAGTCCCATCTACTTACCATCAATGTGTGAAGCTCCCTAGTCCTTGGGGAATAGTCAAGATTGATAGTGATCAGCAGGAGGCTAAGAATTGCTATACTTCATCGATGAAACCAGCCTCAAAATCAAGGGAGCAATAGCAATCAAAGTATCCTCCAAGGGATGTCTTGGAGGCAAGAGAGCAGGATGTGGTAGAAATCCTCATGGATCCTCATGATCCTGAATCCAAAATCTATATCGGATCAGGGATCCTTGGCGAAATGAAAGAAGACCTTGTATCCTTCCTCAAAAGGAGAAAGACTACCTTTGCATGGAAACATGAAGATATGACAGGTATATCTATGTTAGGGGAGGATTTTCTAACAATTAGTGATCCTTACTTGTTATCCTAATTAATGATCCTTACTTCTGTGACAGATAGTGATCCTCAGAAGAGCTTCAGGATCAGGATCATGGATCACCTTAAGGATCCTCATACTGACGATTGTTTGTTTGTGTTTTGTATTACTTCGCAGGAGTAACAGGCTTGACTTGGTCTTGGCAACGTTACTATGGAATATTCCACGCGTATTTCGCACACGTTTGACTGGAAATGGACGTTGTGGAGAACGTGGGAGCTTGGCACAAAAGTCGGATAGTTTGTTATTATAGCTAACTTCTATTTTTAAAGGGGTGACGAGCTAGAATTAGAACACTTAGTCATTTTTCAGCTACACACACTCTCATACAATCGCACTCTTGAAGCTCTCGATGAACACTTATTAGTTTTCACTCACTTTTACACATTTCACCATAGTGATCTTGTACCTAGCTCGTTACTATCCGAAGTTGTAAACATTTAATGATTTATTTGAGCTTGGTGATCGGTAGTTTCCATCACCCGGGGTTTTTTGTGCCGGAGATCAACTCTTGATCAAGGGCTTTTTCCCCGTATAAATCCTTGTGTCATTTGTGCAATTTACATTGAAGTGATCCTTATCATTGTTCTACATTTCAAGCATCATACCCCGTAACTAAGAGTTTGGTTGCATTATCCTCATCAGATTTTTGACCAAAATAGTTTGGCGCCCACCGTGGGGCAATTGGTGCTTCATTCCTAAGAAGTTTTTATGTTGGTGATCGTTCCGGTTCATTGCATACAAATACATGGCTTCATCATTAAAGAATACCTCTACTGCAATGTCCGCGGTCAATTCATCTCAGGGCATTCCACCTCTGCCTCCACCACCTTCTGGACCTCAGAAAAATGCCGAGAAGAAACCAACTCCCATTTTCTCCAAACCTCCAACTTCTTCTGCTTCTTACACTCCCACTACTAGTGACATGTTTACTTTGATTTTGCAGATGAAGGATCATATACAGCAACAGGACAAGACCAATGAAAGGATTCTCAAAGAAATCGGAGATCTCAAGAAACAAAAGAAAACAACAGAGGATCATTCCCCACTGGTGCCAAAATCTTTGAATTTTGATACTCCGGTGATTACTTCTCAGCCATCAGTGGTTCCAGATGTTCAATATGTGGGTGGACCGAAAGGAGTGCACTACGGAACAACAACAGTGACCTAGGCATCAGGTTCATATTTCCAGCCAGCAGGATCCTATCCTCAGTATATGGGATCCTTCATGACTTCAGGAGGATACTCAGGAGCGCAACAGATTCAAGGATCCTCCTTTGTTCCAGGATCATCCCAGGTTCAAGGATCCTCCCTTGTTCCAGGATCATCCCAGGTTCAAGGATCCTCCTTTGTTCCAGGATCATCCCAGGTTCAAGGATCCTCCTTTGTTCCAGGATCATCCCAGGTACAAGGATCCTCCTTTGTTCCAGGATCGTCCCAGTTTCAGGGATCCTTCCAGATGCCAGGATCCTTGAGGAGTTTGCAAACAGGAAGTTCAGATGTCCATCAGGGAGATTTTATTCCAATGCAGACCAATGCTTCTACTGGTCCTTCGATCATTCCAGAGCCCCAACAATATGGATTAACATCCATTCTTCCTAATTTGAATCCAATGGGAGGTAACACTTTTAATAATTCTTATACTACTAACCATGGTCTTATGCAGGATCCAGGTATCAATCATGCCATGGCCAGAGAATTGCAAAAGTTGAAGGATATGATATCGAGTGTTCCAGGAGTGGTCAAACCTATCCCAGAGATTGCAGATGGGAGCCACAAGATATCTCGTTTTGCACCACCAATCTGTGATGCTGAGATACCCAAGAGGTTCCATGTCCCAACTATGAAGCTGTATGATGGTTCGACGGATCCTGAAGAACACATAGCACAATACAGGGAGAGGATGGAGATCAATCCAATCCCAGAAAGGTTAAAGGAAGCATGCCTGTGCAAGGGATTCGGATCCACTCTTACTGGATCAGCTCTCAAATGGTTGCTAAGTCTTCCCCCTTACTCTATTACCTCATTTGCCAATCTAGTTAACCTATTTAATAATCAGTTTTCTTGTAGTAGAAAATTTGAACGATTAACTAGTGATCTATATAGGATAACCCAGGGTCATAATGAATCATTAAGGGATTACATTAGCAAATTCAGTAAAGAATCCTTAGACATTCCCAACTTGGA
Source organism: Helianthus tuberosus (assembly GCA_030545235.1). Classification (NCBI taxonomy): domain Eukaryota; kingdom Viridiplantae; phylum Streptophyta; class Magnoliopsida; order Asterales; family Asteraceae; genus Helianthus; species Helianthus tuberosus. The sequence goes on along the minus strand of CM060365.1, from coordinate 92,775,370 downwards.
TATAGCCACGGCTGTTGAGGCCTTTAAAATGGGATTGCTTAGGGATTCATTGTTCTATGATGATCTTGTTATGACACCATGCAGGAACCTAGATGAGGTAAGAACCCGGGCACTTAGGTTCATCCGGCTAGAGGATGACAAGAGGATCCAGGAGAGGTTAGCAGGATCCTCAAAGCAAGATAAGCAAGGATCTTCATTCAGGAACAACAAGTTCAGATCCTATAACAGATCTGATAACCAGAATGTGCATGCTGTTGATCAGGAAGAGGATGATGAAGATTATCCTCCAATTTCTGAATATTGTTTTTCTGTTGATAACAACGAACTAATCCTTGCGATGCAGAATCTAGGTGATAAAGCCAGATGGCCAAGAAAAAATGACAGACCAGCTGCAACCAAAGATAAGTCAAAGTGGTGTGCATACCATGAAGATTTTGGGCATCTTACAGAAGAATGCATTGCACTAAGAAAGGAAATTGGATACTTGTTGAGCAAGGGGCATCTAAAAGAGTTGTTGGGTAGAAAAAAGTCAAGGACTCAGGATCCTGAAAGGATCCCTGAGAAGGCTCCAGCCCCTCCAGCAGATGCACAAGTAATAAACTTTATTTCTGGAGGATCAGACATTTGTGGCACATCCTTCTCAGCAGCTAAAAGGCATGCAAAGGAAACTAAAATGGATAATGGAGAAAGACCCGTTCGAACATCAAGTGTCTCCGAAGGAAAAGTCATAACCTTTGATGAGGATGATCGTGTTGATATCCAGGATCCTCATCACGATGGTTTAGTTATTACTCTTTTCATTTCTAACCATTTTGTCCGCAGGATCCTTATAGACGGAGGAAGCTCAGTGAGCATTATCCAGCTTGATGTTCTAAAGAAGATGGGTATCCCTGAATCAGATATCATACCAAGATCCTCCGTGCTCGTAGGATTTAGTGGCGAAACTAAGAATACCCTGGGGGACATTAAGCTCCCAATATACATCGAAGGCCTACACTCTTATCAAAAATTTTGTGTTATTGACTGTTTATCTTGTTGTAATGTTATCCTTGGCAGGCCCTGGATACACGATATGAAGGCAGTCCCATCTACTTACCATCAATGTGTGAAGCTCCCTAGTCCTTGGGGAATAGTGAAGATTGATAGTGATCAGCAGGAGGCTAAGAATTGCTATACTTCATCGATGAAACCAGCTTCGAAGTCAAGGGAGCAATAGCAATCAAAGTATCCTCCAAGGGATGTCTTGGAGGCAAGAGAGCAGGATGTAGTAGAAATCCTCATGGATCCTGATGATCCTGAATCCAAAATCTATATCGGATCAGGGATCCTTGGCGATATGAAGGAAGACCTTATATCCTTCCTCAAAAGGAGAAAGACTACCTTTGCATGGAAACACGAAGACATGACTGGTACATCTAAAGATGTAATCACTCACAAACTTGGCATTGATAGGTCCTTCAAACCAATACACCAAAGGAGAAGAAAGTTTGCACCGGAAAGAAATGCCATTATCCAAGAAGAGGTAGAGAAATTACTCCGGGCAGGTATGATTAGAGAGTTCAAGTATCCAAGATGGTTGGCCAATGTGGTTGTTGTTCAAAAGAAAAACGGAAAGTGGAGGGTATGTGTCGATTTTACCGATTTAAATAAGGCATGTCCCAAGGATCCTTTCCCATTACCCCACATTGACTCCATGGTGGATGCAACTGCGGGTCATGAACTGTTAACTTTTATGGATGCTTCATCTGGATTTCAACAAATCCAAATGGAATCATCCGATCAAGAGGATACAGCCTTCATGACTCCAACTGGTATATACTGCTATATTGCTATGCCGTTCGGACTAAGAAATGCAGGTGCAACTTATCAAAGGCTAGTGAATATGATGTTCAAGGATCAGATTGGGCAAACTATGGAGGTTTACATAGACGATATGGTGGTAAAATCAATAAAGGCTGAGGATCACCTAAGAGACTTGGAGGAAGCATTCGATATCCTTGATAAATATAATATGAAGCTTAATCCTTCAAAATGTCACTTTGGTGTTAAAGCAGGCAAATTCTTAGGATATATGGTGACAAAGAGAGGCATTGAAGCTAGCTCGGAACAAATCAAAGCAATAGTGAACATCAAATCTCCGGCCAATGCTAAGGATGTTCAAAGGCTAACAGGCAGGATAGCAGCTTTGAACAGATTTATATCCAAATCCTCAGAGAAGTGCAAAGAATTCTATGATATCCTAAGGAAGAACAAGAAATTTGAGTGGACCGAGAAGCATGAAAATGCCTTAAGAGCTCTCAAAGATTACCTATCCTCAGCCCCGGCCTTGATGAAACCAGAAAAAGGCGATGTGCTATCCTTGTATCTTGCAGTATCCTCAAAAGCAGTAAGTGCGGTCGTTGTTAAGGATCATGAAGGTACACAACATCCTGTCTATTATCTAAGTAAAAGTTTACTTGATGCCGAATCCAGGTATTCACACCTTGAAAAGCTTATTCTTGCATTAATTATGGCATCTACTAAGTTGAGACATTATTTTGAAACTCATGTTATTGTTGTTAAAACTAATTTTCCAATTAAGAATGTCCTCAGGAAACCAGAGATGTCAGGAAGGATGGCCAAGTGGGCAGTGAAGCTTAGTGCCTATGACATAAGATATGAGCCTAGGACAGCCATCAAATCCCAAGCATTAGCTGACTTTGTGGCTGATTTCAGTAGTGATTTACCAAAAAGAAGCTGAGTTAGAAGTCCAGCAGCTAGAAGAGACCAAGGATCCTTGGATACTCTATACTGATGGATCCTCAAATGTCAAAGGCACAGGGCTTGGAATACTACTAAAATCGCCACAGGGGGACATAATACCCCACTCTATAGCTTGTGAGTTCCAAACCACTAACAATGAGGCTGAATATGAAGCCTTAATTACTGGTTTGCAAATTGCTAAGCATATGGGGATCAGGTATCTTGAGTTTAACACAGGTACCAAGGGAAGAAAATACAGAAGCTGATGCATTGGCTAACTTAGGATCATCTTTGAAGATCCCTGAGGATATCAAGATCCCTATTATCCATATCCTGACCCCGGCTATCGAGGATCATGCGACCATGGAGATAGAGCAAGATTCTGCAATTGTCCCTAGTGAGGATACTCAATCCCATTCAGGATCAGGATCATGGATCTCACCAATCATGAGATACTTACAACATGGAGAGATTCCTACAGGAGGAAACCCTAGGGCTTTCAAAATTAAGGTATCTCAATTCACAATTTTAAATAATATGTTGTATAGACGATCTCTTGCAGGACCATACTTGAGATGCATTGAGGATCCTGAAATCCAAGAAGTTTTAAAAGACTTCCATGAAGGAGATTGTGGAAACCACACTGGGGGCAGAGCATTATTCTCAAGGATCCTGAGGACAGGATACTATTGGCCAACCATGAAGAGCGATGCTATGGAGTATGCAAAGAGATGTGATCCTTGTCAGAGACACAGCAATATCCTTCATCAACCAGCTGAATTATTGCATCCTATATCCTCCTCTTGGCCATTTATGAGATGGGGTATGGACATAGTTGGTAAGCTCCCTACGGCACCTGGTGGAAAAGTATTCATGCTTGCTATGACTGATTACTTCTCCAAGTGGATAGAGGCTGAAGCTTTTGCCCAAGTCAGAGAAAAGGAAGTTATATCCTTCATTAAAAGAAATATTATAACTAGATTTGGAATTCCTTCTGAAATTATATGTGATAATGGTTCCCAATTTATTGGGGGTAGAACCACTAACTTTTGTGACAGCTGGGGGATTAAGATGATAACATCAACACCAGTCCACCCACAAGCTAATGGTCAAGCAGAATCATCCAACAAGATCATCATCAACAATTTGAAGAAGAAGGTTGGATCCAAGAAAGGGAAATGGGCAGAAGAACTACCTTATGTGCTTTGGGCTGATAGGACAACCCCTAAGAATGCTACTGGTCAAACACCATTCTCTTTGGTATTTGGGGCAGAATCAGTGATCCCAACAGAAATGGTGGTTCCAACTGCTAGAACAAGTACCCGTGATCCTGAGGAAAATGATGAGAGCTTGGCTCAAGACCTGGATACTATTGAAGAAATCAGGGATATGGCTAGGATAAGGATGGCCAGTTATCAACAAAGAATGGCTGGTGCTTACAACAAAAATGTCAGGATCAGGAAGTTTCAAGTTGGAGATATGGTATTAAGGAAAGCATTTCAGAATACCACCAATCCTGCTGATGGAAAATTGGCTCCAAAATGGGAAGGCCCTTATTTGATTGAAGCTGAAGCAGGAAAGGGGGCATATAGATTGCTAACCATGGAAGGTGATTTGCTACCAAGAGCTTGGAATGCTGTTCACTTGAAGAAATATTTCATGTGAGCAGGATCCTCATGGCACAGATGATCCTTACGTTAGGGGTATCCTTGAAGGATCCTTAAAGTATCGGTGATCCTTACTTTGGTAATATCCTAATCTTGAACTATTTCATGTTTATTTTATTTTCTCATATAAGGATAAGGATCATGTATCCTTTATTCATCTCTCACGTGATTTTAAGTTTTGAAAGTTCAGGAATCCTTAGCAAAGTATTGGTTATCTGCAGAAGCAATCCGTCCTTTGGGTTTAACCCCAGTTATTTGGGCTTGACCCCAGTTCCGCCTGTAGCGCATGATGATCCTGGTATAGTTCAAGGCAGTGGGACCAGTACTCGATTTAGGGGCTGATAATTCCATTGTACTGGCTATACCTAGGATCCTACGTATAATGGTAGACGTACCATACATCCGTTCCTAAGGTTTCTAACGTTTTCACGTTAGCTAATGTTTTGACATTTTCATGTCACTAAGTTTGGATAGTCGCCAGTTAGGGCCATACTCCAGTTTACATACGATCCTTGGGCTTGTCCCCAGTTATCCTTGGGCTTGTCCCCAGTTGCTAACTCTTATCTTATATTGGCTTAGTCCCAAGTTATGCTCTATTTCAGGTCCTTGAAGATAAGCAACTAGGGATCCTTGATCCTTACTTCTCTCTAAGGTTTATCTTATAGTTATCCTTATTTTGGTTAGGATCCTAACTTGGATCCTCAGGTATGATCCTTAACTGTTTTTTATCCTATTCATTGTTTATTTGAATAACCCTTAGAATTTGACAACTAAACTTGTGATCCTTAAAATGTATGACTTTTTGGGGTTCTTCAACTATAGGATATTTGATCATGGATCATATCCTAAGTATTTTCAATGTGACTTATTCAAAATTGTTTATTCAATAAGTGTGCATCAAAACAAAGGAGAGTTAAAGAAACAAAAAAGGATAACAACACAAGATAAGCGACAAAAGATTAAGGTATTATTTATTAACAAAAGACTAACCCTTAAAAGGTTGTCAAAATTACCTACCCCGAGCATCTACCAGCAATACGTGGCCCGTCCGCTGGGGTAGGTAAAGGGTGTCCATGATAATAGGTTCAAAAGTAGTGCAGGAATATAAAGGCGGCAGGATCACAATGGCTTCATCCCCCAAACAGAGGATCCCTCCACCATTTGCAATCCTGCCTATTGTCCAAAGGATCATACATGATCCTTAATCCTAAAACTATTGTTCAGTACAAACCATCAAATTGTTCAACAAAACAACCATCAAACTAAAAAAATTGGGCTCCGGCTAAGTCTAGAAGTTTCCATCATCGCCCAATCATGCAGCCTAAACCTTCGCTGCATTACCACCTCCAGCTCCACTTGTTTCACCACCTTCACCCTTGCCTCCAGCCTCGATCGTCAGAATCTCTTCAACCTCCTCAGCCTCTTCATCGTCCAGTTCAGCCAGCCTTGCCTTCTAGCCTTCAACATCCCAGGTGCTCTTGTCAAAAGCAGGATCCTGAGCTTCCAAGGCCATTTGCAGCTTGGTCTTATACATTGCTATGGCGGCAGAGACTTTGGCGTCTTCGGTGATCTCATGCTTCTCATAGTCAACATTAACCAGCACTTTGGCCGTCTCCTGTTTGGCATCCCGGACTTCCTTCTGAAGATCAGCAATTTTGAGGTCCTTTAGCAATGCAACCTGCTGGAGGTCGGCAATCTTCCTATCCTGATCCTCAACGTGGCCAACATAATCCTCAATCTCAGAGAATTTCTGCAAAGGGGATAAAAGACAAGGTCAGGACTAAGTGATCCTCAAATCAGCAGGATATATCAGCAGGATATATCAGCAGGATATGTTAACAGGATATACGAGCAGAGACAGTGATCCTTACCTCATTGAAGTACTCGAGGAATTGGTGGCGGATCAGAGGCAGACCCTGCAGATCCTCAGCTTCAGAGGCCTTTCTCTTCTTGATTCCCTTTCCTTTGAGGGGTGCCTTGGGGACCGAAGCTGTCGGACTGGTAGGAGCTTTTCTTTTAGAGGATCTGACGGTGGTGAGATCGGTGACATTGAACTTGGAAGCAGACTTGGTGGATTTTCCAGCACCTACACAACCAAAACAAGATAAGTATCTTCACTTAACTTATATTTCACTATTTATTTAAATTTTAAACAAAGATACTTACTTGACATCGTGACAGAGCCTGAGGATACCTCCTGAGAATCTTGGGTTGTTGTCTTGAAAGATCTTGTTTCAGGATCAAGTTTCTTGAAAGCGATGAGTCTCTCTTTAGCAGCAGGAGACAGTCTGAGGTGTGAGACGGAGATAGCTGCATAACAAGAAAGCAAAAATATATAAGTGATCCTTACATCAAAAGAAAGCTTTCTGGTGATCCTTCTCAGGATCCTCCACCCTACCATGGGTAGCCCATTTCTTGGGTAGATCCTTTCCATCATCAATAGAATCTCTCTTGACGAAAAAGAAACGCCGCTTCCAATTAGCATCATTCTTGGTAGCCTTGAAGATCGGGTGCTCCTCACCAGGCTTACGTTTAAACAAATAACGATGAGAACCAAAGGTAGTAAGATCATACAGCTCTCCCAGCTCTGACATCCCTAGGTCTATCCCTTCCTGCTCGATGATCCTTTCAAGGGTGTACAAAACCCTCCAAATCATCGGCATGGCTTGGATATAAGAGATGCCGGTTAGGGAAAAGAAAGATTAGGTGAAGGCTGGAAAAGGATATGTATAGCCTATGGTGAACGGAGTGACAGGGAAAGCAACCCACTTGTCAGAGATATGATCACTCAGGGCATTGGGATCAAAAGGTCTAAACTTGGTGTTCGCCGGGAAGCAGTGGCGAATCCTATCAATCTGTGCATCATTGAAACAGCAGCGTTCCTTAATGGAATCTTCGATGATCCCCTGGCTTTTCGGAGGGCTGTTTTTCGGGTAATCCTTAGCTGGGGAGTTTCGGAGCAACATCTTTGATGGAATGATGGAAAGAAATGAAAACAGAGCAAGAGAAGGAAGAAGATGAAGAGAGAATACCTGATTATCTTCGGAATGCAGTTATAAAGGGAGTATCTCTGAAATTTTAAATGCAATCGATCCTATCTCTATCTCCTATTTATAATCATGATTGTGCAGGGTTGTCACTTCTGTGACGTCATGGTTGCAACGGATAGTTCCACAATAACGGCTATATTTACGATAGTTAGTTGCGGATAAGATCAAGAAAATATAATTCGCTCATTTAACATATCACTCCTTATATTTTGGGGGCAATTGTTAGGGGAGGATTTTTAACAATTAGTGATCCTTACTTGTTATCCTAATTAATGATCCTTACTTCTGTGACAGATAGTGATCCTCAGAAGAGCTTCAGGATCAGGATCATGGATCACCTTAAGGATCCTCATACTGACGATTGTTTGTTTGTGTTTTGTATTACTTCGCAGGAGTAACAGGCTTGACTTGGTCTTGGCAACGTTACTATGGAATATTCCACGGGTATTTCGCACACGTTTGACTGGAAATGGACGTTGTGGAGAACGTGGGAGCTTGGCACAAAAGTCGGATAGTTTGTTATTATAGCTAACTTCTATTTTTAAAGGGGTGACGAGCTAGAATTAGAACACTTAGTCATTTTTCAGCTACACACACTCTCATACAATCGCACTCTTGAAGCTCTCGACGAACACTTATTAGTTTTCACTCACTTTTACACATTTCACCATAGTGATCTTGTACCTAGCTCGTTACTATCCGAAGTTGTAAACATTTATTGATTTATTTGAGCTTGGTGATCGGTAGTTTCCATCACCCGGGGTTTTTTGTGCCGGAGATCAACTCTTGATCAAGGGCTTTTTCCCCGTATAAATCCTTGTGTCATTTGTGCAATTTACATTGAAGTGATCCTTATCATTGTTCTACATTTCAAGCATCATACCCCGTAACTAAGAGTTTGGCTGCATTATCCTCATCAGATTTTTGACCAAAACAATCTAAAGATGTAATAACTCACAAACTTGGCATTGATAGGTCCTTCAAACCAATCCATCAAAGGAGAAGGAAATTTGCACCAGAAAGAAATACCATCATCCAGGAAGAGGTAGAGAAATTGCTCCGGGCATGTATGATTAGAGAGGTCAAGTATCCAAGATAGTTGGCCAATGTGGTTGTTGTTCAAAAGAAAAATGGAAAGTGGAGGGTATGTGTCGATTTCACAGATTTAAATAAGGCATGTCCCAAGGATCCTTTCCCATTACCCCACATTGACTCCATGGTGGATGCAATTGCGGGTCATGAACTGTTAACTTTTATGGATGCTTCATCTGGATTTCAACAAATCCAAATGGAACCATCCGACCAAGAGGATACAGCCTTCATGACTCCAACTGGTATATACTGCTATATTGCTATGCCGTTCGGACTAAGAAATGCAGGTGCAACTTATCAAAGGCTAGTGAATATGATGTTCAAGGATCAGATTAGACAACCTATGGAGGTTTACATAGACGATATGGTGGTAAAATCAATAAAGGCCGAGGATCACCTAAGAGACTTGGAGGAAGCATTCAATATCCTTGATAAATATAATATGAAGCTTAATCCTTCAAAATGTCACTTTGGTGTTAAAGCAGGTAAATTCTTAGGATATATGGTGACAAAGAGAGGCATTGAAGCTAGCCCGGAACAAATCAAAGCAATAGTGAACATCAAATCTCCGGCCAATGCTAAGGATGTTCAAAGGCTAACAGGCAGGATAACAGCTTTGAACAGATTCATATCCAAATCCTCAGAGAAGTGCAAAGAATTCTATGATATCCTAAGGAAGAACAAGAAATTTGAGTGGACTGAGAAGCATGAAAATGCCTTAAGAGCTCTCAAAGATTACCTATCCTCAGCCCCGGCCTTGATGAAACCAGAAAAAGGCGATGTGCTATCCTTGTATCTTGCAGTATCCTCAAAAGCAGTAAGTGCGGTCCTTGTTAAGGATCACGAAGGAAACCAGAGATGTCAGGAAGGATGGCCAAGTGGGCAGTGAAGCTTAGTGCCTATGACATATGATATAAGCCTAGGACAGCCATCAAATCCCAAGCATTAGCTGACTTTGTGGCTGATTTCAGTAGTGATTTACAAAAAGAAGCTGAGTTAGAAGTCCAGCAGCTAGAAGAGACCAAGGATCCTTGGATACTCTATACTGATGGATCCTCAAATGTCAAAGGCACAGGGCTTGGAATACTACAAAAATCGCCACAGGGGGACATAATACCCCACTCTATAGCTTGTGAGTTCCAAACCACTAACAATGAGGCTGAATATGAAGCCTTAATTGCTGGTTTGCAAATTGCTAAGCATATGGGGATCAGGTATCTTGAGGTACATGTAGATTCATTGTTAATTACAAACCACTTTAATGGATCCTATGCTGTTAAAGGTGAAAAGTTAACCAAATATTTAGAGATAGTCAAAAAATTGGCACTCTCTTTTGTTTCCTTTAGTTTGACACAGGTACCAAGGGAAGAGAATACAGAAGCTGATGCATTGGCTAATTTAGGATCATCTTTGAAGATCCCTGAGGATATCAAGATCCCTATTATCCATATCCTGACCCCGGCTATCGAGGATCATGTGGCTATGGAGATAGGAAATAATTCTGCAATTATCCCTAGTGAGGATACTCAATCCCATTCAGGATCATGGATCTCACCAATCATGAGATACTTACAACATGGAGAGATTCCTACAGGAGAAAATCATAGGGCTTTCAAAATTATGGTATCTCAATTCACAATTTTAAATAATATGTTGTATAGACGATCTCTTGCAGGACCATACTTGAGATGCATTGAGGATCCTGAAATCCAAGAAGTTTTAAAAGACTTCCATTAAGGAGATTGTGGAAACCACACTGGGGGCAGAGCATTATTCTCAAGGATCCTGAGGACAGGATACTATTGGCCAACCATGAAGAGAGATGCTGTGGAGTATGCTAAGAGATGTGATCCTTGTCAGAGACACAGCAATATCCTTCATCAACCAGCTGAATTATTGCATCCTATATCCTCCTCTTGGCCATTTATGAGATGGGGTATGGATATAGTTGGTAAGCTCCCTAAGGCACCTGGTGGAAAAGTGTTCATGCTAGCTATGACTGATTACTTTTCCAAGTGGATAGAGGCTGAAGCTTTTGCCCAAGTCAGAGAAAAGGAAGTTATATCCTTCATTAAAAGAAATATTATAACCAGATTTGGAATTCCTTCTGAAATTATATGTGATAATGGTTCCCAATTTATTGGGGGCAGAACCACTAACTTTTGTGACAGTTGGGGGATTAAGATGATAACATCAACACCAGTCCACCCACAAGCCAATGGTCAAGCAGAATCATCCAACAAGATCATCATCAACAATTTGAAGAAGAAGCTTGGATCCAAGAAAGGGAAATGGGCAGAAGAACTACCTTATGTGCTTTGGGCTGATAGGACAACCCCTAAGAATGCTACTGGTCAAACGCCATTCTCTTTGGTATTTGGGGCAGAATCAGTGATCCCAACAGAAATGGTGGTTCCAACTGCTAGAACAAGTACTCGTGATCCTGAAGAAAATGATGAGAACTTGGCTCAAGACCTGGATACTATTGAAGAAATCAGGGATATGGCTAGGATAAGGATGGCCAGTTATCAACAAAGAATGACTGGTGCTTATAACAAAAATGTCAGGATCAGGAAGTTTCAAGTTGGAGATATGGTATTAAGGAAAGCATTTCAGAATACCACCAATCCTGCTGATGGAAAATTGGCTCCAAAATGGGAAGGTCCTTATTTGATTGAAGCTGAAGCAGGAAAGGGGGCATATAGATTGTTAACCATGGAAGGTGATTTGCTACCAAGAGCTTGGAATGCTGTCCACTTGAAGAAATATTTCATGTGAGCAGGATCCTCATGGCCAGATGATCCTTATGTTAGGGGTATCCTTAAAGGATCCTTAAAGTATCGGTGATCCTTACTTTGGTAATATCCTAATCTTGAACTATTTCATTTTTATTTTATTTTCTCATATAAGGATAAGGATCATGTATCCTTTATCCATCTCTCACGTGATTTTAAGTTTTGAAAGTTCAGGAATCCTTAGCAAAGTATTGGTTATCTGCAGAAGCAATCCGTCCTTTGGGTTTAACCCCAGTTATTTGGGCTTGACCCCAGTTCCGCCTGTAGCGCATGATGATCCTGGTATAGTTCAAGGCAGTGGGACCAGTACTCGCTTTAGGGGCTGATAATTCCATTGTACTGGCTATACCTAGGATCCTACGTATAATGGTAGACGTACCATACATCCGTTCCTAAGGTTTCTAACGTTTTCACGTTAGCTATGGTTTTGACATTTTCATGTCACTATGTTTGGATAGTCGCCAGTTAGGGCCATACTCCAGTTTACATACGATCCTTGGGCTTGTCCCCAGTTATCCTTGGGCTTGTCCCCAGTTATTGATGTGTGTAAAATGCAACATATAAATTACATCAAATGAGGCATAAAACTAACCCTTTTTAGTACTAATATTGGAAAAAGAGTGTTTTTGTCTTCCTTTTGTATTTTCAGGATGAAATGAGCTCAAAAACGCAAAAGAAGCAAAAAGACAGCTAAATCCAACATAAATACAAGAAAAGGAACATTAGTGGACTGCCCGAACCCTCAACGGCACCTTCCAAAGCAAAATAAAGAAAACAGAAGGCTGAACACGCCCCGTGCTCAGCCAGCACGGGGCCGTGCCCAAGAAGCAGCAGAAAAGACAAACCTATAGAAGCTTCTATTGCCCATCACGGGGCCGTGCTCAGCGGACACATGGGGCGTGTCGAAAGTACAGCAGGCGCATTTATTGTAATTGCGAATTACAATTAATGAGGAGAGAGAGTGTCAGACGGACACGGGGCCGTGTCCAGCGGACACGGGGCCGTGTCCAGCTCTCTGTTCAGCCTATAAATAGGAGTGCTTGGATTCATTTCATCTCATCCCTTGGCACACCACCTCTCTCACACTTCATCCACCATCCACCACCATCACAACACCATCATCCACCACCATCATCCATTGTCCATCATAGAGTGTGTGAGTCGTCTCGGGATCCAAGATTGATCGTAAGAGTTCTTGACAATCAAGGCCATGTTTGCCTAAGTCTCTTACATCACTTGGTGAAGACAAAGTGTCTAGTATAATACTTTTTATTTCTAATCTTTTGCACTTTTTATTTGGTTTTGTATTAATGACTTTAATAACTAGTTACTTATGTTGAAGGTGATCTTTCCTTATCGTTTGTCCGTGGTGTCTTGGCATTATTTTACTGTCTATATAAAATAAAGGATTTTCACCATTCATATCTCCACGGTCTATATGGAGGTATGTTGGCTACCTGGTAGGGGGTTAAGGGAACGGTTTGGTAAAGGTCTTGCCATTGTTCAGCGTTTAGAGGTCCTGCAATGGACCTGGGTCAAATTTAGTAGGACCTCCTTCAATACTTCACGGTATTGGATGGCGGGGGTCCAAACTCTTTGATCCCCTCATAAGTTAACTACTATTAATACTATAACCCGGCTATTTAGGACTGTATCCCTGCTGACTCAGACTACTTAGCCGAGGGTAACGTCACCGCCAAAAGCGGGGCCTACCACAATACTGCATTAATAACTTAATTCATTATCTTCCAATAATCCACCCCTTTAGGATTGTATCCCTGCTGACTCAAACTACTGGGGTGAGGGTAACGTCACCTTCAAAAGAGGGGCCTACTACAATAACTAAGATAATCTCTTAATTATGTGCAAAAGTGCGGAAATAATCAAAGGTTATACTAGATATGAGTCGGAACCAAGTGATTCATCTTGTCTATCTGTTTTTATTTTTATTTTCAGCATTTTAGTTAGTTTTATTTTTCTTAGTTTAAAACCTTTTTCTAAATTTTTGTTTTGGTTGGACGTTGAGGATAAACCGGTACTAAAAGCTCTTGTGTCCTTGGACGACCTCGGTATCTTACCAACGCTATACTACACTCAACGATGGGTGCACTTGCCCATATGTGTGTTTAGTGTTAGTGAAATATCGTGTTTTATAAATTTAAAACTTGGCTAAAATAAGTGTTAAAAAGGGCTTAAAATATACACCTAATATATACGACACTTAAACGCGCATCAAGTTTTTGGCGCCGCTGCCGGGGACACAAGGATTTTGAGAAAGTTAGGAATCAACGGCCTAATCATCTTTTATTTTTCTTTTAATTTTTTTTTTTTTTTTTTAGGATTTTCTTAGTTTTTCAGCTTCTGCAGCTCTCAGCACGGGCCGTGCCCGGTCAGACACGGGCCGTGCCCAGCAATCATCACTGGCAGTTTTTATTTTCTGAGTTACAGAGAGCTGAACACGGGGCCGTGTCGGTGCAACACGGGGTCGTGTCCAAATCCCAGTAACAGGGATCCAGAAATCAATTACTGCGCTTCTGAACACGGGCCGTGTTCATTGAGCACGGGGTCGTGGTGAACATTCTGACCAGCGTTCTTTTCTGTTTTTGTTACAGGATTTGGAACTCAGGCGCCACATTTGAACCTCCTACGTAGTGCATGAGCTCCAGTTCTAGTAGAGACATAAAAGAACCCCTAGAAGAACCCGAGCGCTTTCTCAGAAAAAGACTAAAAGCTAAAAATCAAGAGAAAGCTTCGGGGGACCCACTTCCAATGGCGGACCAACGTACCCTCATGGATTACCTACGACCTACCGTAGGCAATCTTGGCGCCGCTATCAATGCCCCGAATGTCGAGGCCAACAACTTCGAACTTCGGCCGCATTTGATACAAATGCTCCAAAACTCCGCAACCTTCCACGGGCTTGCGGACGAGGATCCCCATCTACATATTACTAACTTCTTAGAAATATGTGATACCTTTCGGATCAATGGAGCATCAAATGACGCCATCAGCCTTCGAATGTTTCCTTTTTCACTAAAAGACCGAGCTAAGGCTTGGCTTAACACCCTCCCAGCTGGGTCGGTAAACACCTGGGATGAACTCGCCCAAAAGTTTTTGTATAAGTATTTCCCTCCTGCTAAAACGGCTAAATTAATGACTGAAATTAATACATACTCACAAGAGGATGGGGAATCCTTATATGAAACTTGGGAAAGGTTCAAGGAGCTTCTAAGAAAGTGTCCTCACCATGGTCTAGCGATATGGCAACAAGTATCCACTTTCTACAATGGATTGTTGCCACACACAAGACAAACACTTGATTCAAGCTCCGGGGGACTCTTAGGTAATCGTCGCCCAAATGAAATATATAACCAAATTGAGGAAATTGCTCAAACCAATTTTCAATGGCACACTCCCCGAGGTAATAAATCTATTGCCCCGGGCGCCCATAAGGTTGATGAAAGCACCTCTTTACAAGCCCAAATCGAGGCCCTCTCTTCAAAAATCAAAAGGCTAGAAATGACAAAAACAGCATCGGTTATGGCTTGTGAAGGGTGTGGTGGGTCACATGAAAATTGGAGTTGTATGAAAGAATTAGATGAACAAACTGAAACGGTAAACTACATGGATAATAGACCTAGGCCGTCGGGTCCTCCAACGGGTACCTACAACCAGGGATGGCGTAACCACCCAAATCTTGGTTGGAGAGATCCCGGGAATAGTAGTAACCAACAAAACCAACGAACTAATTTTCAACAACCGCAAAATTTTCCTCAACAACAAGGTGGAAGAGAAAGGCTTGAAGATACCGTATCTCGCCTCATCTCTGACACTGAAAAGAAGAACTCGGATCGATTTCAACAATTGGAATCAAATTTCAGAAACCAACAAGCTAGCATTCAAAACGTTGAAAAACAATTAAATCAACTAGCTCAAAATTTCTCCGAGAGACCAGATGGCGCATTACCCAGTAATACCGAACCAAACCCAAAGGCACAAGTCCATCTCATCACATTAAGAAATCGAACCGTGGGTCCCGAGGATGCTCCATTGCCGCAAAATGAAAGAAGCCATTCTAGCCAGCCTGTGACTCCTCCTGCGCCAGAAAAGGCTTCTACACCAAATCAAGAGCCCACCAAGACTCCTCCAATCCCGTACCCCGGTAGGTTAAATCGTCAAAAGACCGATGAGCAATTCGCAAAGTTCGAAAGCTTGCTAAAACAATTGCATGTTAATATTCCTTTTATTGAGGTCCTAACCCAAATGCCTAAATATGCAAAATTCATGAAGGATTTCCTCACTCACAAAAGGAAAATTGAATCATTGCAATTAGTTAACCTAGGCGAAGAATGCTCAGCTCTAGTACTCAACAAACTTCCACAAAAGAAAATTGACCCCGGGAGCTTCACAATCCCTTGTTCGATTGGGGAGTCCCCCGTCCGAAATGCTTTAGCCGATCTTGGGGCTAGCATCAACCTTATGCCCACCTCAATGTTCAAGCGACTCGGCCTAGGAACAACAAGCCCTACAAAGATGAGCATACAACTCGCCGACAGGTCCGTCAAATTCCCACATGGGGTCGCCGAAAATCTACTAGTCAAGGTCGACAAATTCGTCTTTCCAACCGACTTTGTTATCCTAGACATGGAAGAAGACACCGAGGTCCCTCTCATCCTCGGAAGGCCATTCCTAGCCACCGCTCAAGCATTGGTGGATATGAATGACGGAACTCTAACATTGAAGTTTGGGGATGAGGAAGTGAAATTTGAATGTGGAAAGCGAGTAGAGGAAGAAGATCCGGTCAACTACATGAAGGTCATAGACTCAAGCTTGGATGACGCTCTCCGATGGTGTAACATGGGATGCAACACATCCCACTTGGGTAACATATGACCAGGCTTTGGGTCTAGCCAAGGACCCTTATAAACGTGGCGCACCATGGAGGCATTCCATGGAACTATCCTTAACTTAGATTAGTTTTTATGTTTTCTAGTTAGATTAATTTTCAGGAATAAAACACACTCATGGTGGTAAAGGATGAAAAGGGGAACGAGAAAAGTGATCCCATGCACAAGAACGAGGCAACCCGACAATTTTCTCCATTTCAGAAGGTTCAACACGGGCCGTGCCCAACCAACACGGCCCCGTGTCGAACCACCTGCAGAAAACGCCCAGTACAGGTACCTGGACACGGGCCGTGTTCACCCAACACGCCCCCGTGTCCAGACTTCTGTTTCTCTTATTTCAATTTTGTTACTGGCACTTGAACACGGGGCCGTGCCCGGATAACACGGGGCCGTGTTCAGTGCCCAGTAACACAAATTTTTGCTTTTTAAACACTATTTTACACATCTAATCAACCTAAAAATTTCTTTTTGGGACACATTGAGGACAATGTGTAATTTAAGTGTGGGGGGGATGCTAAAACCTTGAATTTTGCAAGTCCTAAATACAAGCCTTACACAAAACTCTATTGGAAACGCTAATCACCCCAAAATTTTTTTCAAAAATTTTTTTTTTTTTTTTTTTTTACTTGTCTAGGTTTAACTCGGGAAATTCAAGTTCTCAAAAAGGTTATATTTTTACAAATTTACAACCGATAGCGTAGTGATAAAAAGAACCAACATAAGAAAATTATGAAAAGGCATGACAAACTTATTTAAAATTTGATTATATATACGTGATCACATAAAAACCCATTCCCACAAAAGTGAGTTTTGAGCCTTTATTGAGCACACAATCACATATCATTTGACTAAATGCTCATTTTTCGTTTCTTGTGTGAATAGCTGCTTGGTTCTTACGACTCTAGAACTTGCCATGACAATACATTCCCGGTCCTTATCAACTTAAACCCGAGTAAGTAAATGATAGAGGCATTAAGACTAACCTTTTTCATTTCTACACCATTATTTTTCTTTTTCTTTTACCACCTACCCAAAAATCCCCCTAGTTAGCCCCTTTGAGCCTAAACCTTTTCGTTTCATCACCCAAACAAAAACCCTTTCACCCACCAAAACCTTTTTCATTTTTAACCCTTTATTTTAGTAACAAGTTCGATTCTTCGTGAAAAAAAAATATATATATATATTTATTTTTGATAATAATGAAGCAAAAAGAAAATAAACAAACAAAGTAATCAAAAATAACTTTGTTTGAATAAAAGCTTCATTAAAAATAAAAGTTGCAAAAAAAAAAAAAAAAAAAAAATACGAAAACCGACACTTGTTACGCTTTTAGCCCTTTTTCTACTAACCACTAACCCAACCACCTACCTTTAACCCTAGCCAACCCTTAACCCACAAAGTCCTCTTGATATCTACAAAGGTATAAAAGTTAAAAAGGAGGAGGATTGATTTCTTGGCAAGCCTATGGTAGGAATAAGTTCCGTGCCGCTCTCGAGTGATTCACTAAAAATACACCTTCGGCCGAGTGTGAGTGATTTCCCCGCGAGGTATGTGAACTTGTATATAAATAGAATTTAAAAAAAAGGAATGTTATGCCCAAATAAGTAATTTCTTTTATTAACAGTTCTAAATAAATCATTACGAATAGGAGTGTAAATAAATAAACATAAAACCCAAAAAGATCTTGGAAATCCTGACACTCTACGACAAGCCCAAAACCTTCTTTTCTACCTATTCCATTTGGGAGTGTAAGCCACATATTAAAGAGTTTTGCTTGAGGACAAGCAAAAGTTCAAGTGTGGGGGTATTTGATGTGTGTAAAATGCAACATATAAATTACATCAAATGAGGCATAAAACTAACCCTTTTTAGTACTAATATTGGAAAAAGAGTGTTTTTGTCTTCCTTTTGTATTTTCAGGATGAAATGAGCTCAAAAACGCAAAAGAAGCAAAAAGACAGCTAAATCCAACATAAATACAAGAAAAGGAACATTAGTGGACTGCCCGAACCCTCAACGGCACCTTCCAAAGCAAAATAAAGAAAACAGAAGGCTGAACACGCCCCATGCTCAGCCAGCACGGGGCCGTGCCCAAGAAGCAGCAGAAAAGACAAACCTATAGAAGCTTCTATTGCCCATCACGGGGCCGTGCTCAGCGGACACGGGGGCGTGTCGAAAGTACAGCAGGCGCATTTATTGTAATTGCGAATTACAATTAATGAGGAGAGAGAGTGTCAGACGGACACGGGGCCGTGTCCAGCGGACACGGGGCAGTGTCCAGCTCTCTGTTCAGCCTATAAATAGGAGTGCTTGGATTCATTTCATCTCATCCCTTGGCACACCACCTCTCTCACACTTCATCCACCATCCACCACCATCACAACACCATCATCCACCACCATCATCCATTGTCCATCATAGAGTGTGTGAGTCGTCTCGGGATCCAAGATTGATCGTAAGAGTTCTTGACAATCAAGGCCATGTTTGCCTAAGTCTCTTACATCACTTGGTGAAGACAAAGTGTCTAGTATAATACTTTTTATTTCTAATCTTTTGCACTTTTTATTTGGTTTTGTATTAATGACTTTAATAACTAGTTACTTATGTTGAAGGTGATCTTTCCTTATCGTTTGTCCGTGGTGTCTTGGCATTATTTTACTGTCTATATAAAATAAAGGATTTTCACCATTCATATCTCCACGGTCTATATGGAGGTATGTTGTGTCACACCCCCAAAATCCACACGCGGAGTACCACCGCTTGGAGGCGTGACATGACCAGGATCAAGCCACCAATCATATTGAACATAAGTATAAAGTAAAAGTCATTCATCAATACGATAGGTGTTTACAAAACCAAATATTAACAAGTGTGTAGCGGAAGCATTAATGTAAAAACCCAACATCAGTTTAAGTACAAAAAGGCATAATGTTTAACAACACATTCACGATCCATATCCACAACGACCGTGCCTCCCGTGCAAGCTCCAAAAGTACCTAAGGTCCTGCAAGGCATGTAACAGAGAGTCAACAACTAGTTGAGCGAGTTCACATTTGGTTATTTAGTTATTATGTTCATTTCGTAAATCGTATGTTCGATTAGTAATCATGTATCGTATGTAATAGCATCGCGGCCCTCAAGGCATGTTTGCGAAGTTTAGTGGGGGGTCTCCCATGTTTTATAGACTAGTTATATTTGTATCGCGGCCCTCCAGGCATGTTTGCGAAGATTAAAGTATAGTTCGCGGCCATTCCAGGCATGTTTGCGAAGATTGTTCTAGTATAGTTCGCGGCCATTCCAGGCATGTTTGCGAAGATTGTCCTCGTATAGTTCGCGGCCATTACAGGCATGTTTGCGAAGATTGTTCTAGTATAGTTCGCGGCCATTCCAGGCATGTTTGCGAAGATCGTTCTAGTATAGTTCGCGGCCATTACAGGCATGTTTGCGAAGATTGTTCTCGTATAGTTCGCGGCCATTACAGGCATGTTTGCGAAGATTGTTCTCGTATATGTATCACAAGTCTAGTAGTATCTACCATTGACCTTCCTCTCCCGAGGTCAATGGTATGTAATTCCGATAACTCTTAAGCGTAAATAATCAATCAACCCATTCCCATCCCCGGGAATCCCATGCCTTGGTAGAAGTGTGAACTCACCTTGGTTTGCTCGGTATGCTAAGTGTATGCTCGCAAGTAATCAATCACGTCCTAAAGTGCGCACGTGTACATAATCAGTTTACATTCACGAAGTTGGCACGTAAGTATAATCATAGTGGACAACGCATAAATAATCACCAAGTAGCACATTGCACGCATTCATGATCATACAAGTCAGGCATAACATCTAACAGCAGTTAGTTAACTCAGTTAAGTTTTAACAGAAACAGTTACTGTGCAAATTACCCAAGTCGGCGAAACACCCTCTGTTTCGCCGTGAGCCCCTTCGACGAATCACTTGATTCGTCGTGATATCCCTCGGCGAAACACATTTGTTTCGCCGTCATGCGTTTCTTTGAATCAGTTTCGTCGAGAATAGTGTTTCGCCAACAGTCAGTTACGTCGAGCAGTTACATCAGTTACGCAATATCACAGAAATCCAAATTTGCCGACATCAACATACGGAAAGGCATTCAATCCTACAGCCAATCATCTAATCACGATCTCAGATCAAAATCATCAAGGCACATAATATCTAGCATGAACCCTAATTACATGAATCTCAAAACAACACTCTTGTAATCCATACCCTAAATCAATACATATGTAAAATCGATAATCATACATAATTCCTTAGCACAGAAATCATCATCTAGCCATCATGTAACTTACGCATATACTCCTTTTGATCCAGAAATCAAGCATATACACAACATGTATAAAGAAATCAAAGAACAAAGAAACCGATTAGACGAGCACGCACTAACCGAGATATCCGGGATGAACAAGGGAGGATTCGAGAGAGAAAGATGATGGTTGAAGATGGTTATCGCCTTCACAAAGTGGAGAGTTCTAGGGTTTCTGTTTTTGTTAAAAGTGTGAAACAGGAAGTCGGTTCACGTTTAAAACACAGATTTACGTACTGGGCCCGTAGTGGGCCTCGGCGAATCAATGGGCCGGCGAAACACTCCTGTTTCGTCGTGAAGTTCTATGGCGAAACACACTGTTTCGTCGAGTTGTTTGATGGCGAAACATATCTCTGTTTCGTCGAGAAGTATATGGCGAGATAGTCTGTTTCGTCGGGTCCTTTCATGTGTTAAACAGTTTAAGTTTTCAACAGGTGTTTCATGTTATACAACCAAACACAAAATCATGCAAACACAATGCATTTTATCATATCATAACATGTACAGTTACAAGTCAAACAAGTCAAACAACTAACAGTCAAAGTCAACGTGCAATAAATACGAGAGTGAATGTCGGAAATTCGAGTTGTCACATTATCCCCAACTTGAAAGAAATTTCGTCCCGAAATTTAGCATGCGGTTACTGAGGAAGCTAGGTAAGTTATCGTTTACTGGTTTTCCTGGGGTGTCACATCATTCCCCCGTTGAGTTGGAATTTCGTTCCGAAATTCCGTAGTAGCTTCAGCCTCAGTAGTAGTTGCATTGTTTTCGAACAACTGGGGATATTTGAGTTCCATTTGATCTTCGCGCTCCCAGGTGAACTCTGGGCCGCGACGGGAGTTCCAACGAACTCGTACAAGAGGTATTCTAGTGTTCTTGAGGACCTTAACATCCCGGTCCGTGATTTCAACTGGTTCTTCGACGAAATGCAACCGTTCGTCGATAGTGAGCTCTTTCAGAGGAACTATGTGGGTCTTATCTGACAGACACTTCTTCAGATTCGACACGTGAAAGACGTTGTGAACTGCACTGAGTTCAGCTGGTAGGTTCAATCTGTAGGCCACCCTGCCTATCTTCTCAATAACTTCGAAAGGTCCGACGTATCGTGGATTAAGTTTGCCGCGTTTGCCAAAACGAACCACACCCTTCCAGGGCGAAACTTTGAGTAGCGCTCGATCCCCAACCTGGAATTCGAGTAGTTTCCTGTCTTTATCGGCGTATGCTTTCTGACGGTCGCGTGCTGCCGCCATGCGTTGTCGTATTTGTGCAATCTTTTCTGTAGTATCGACTACCATCTCTGGACCTGTGATTTGACTATATCCCACCTCTGCCCAACAGAGAGGTGACCGGCATTTACGCCCGTACAATGCCTCAAATGGAGCAGCTTTAATGCTGGTGTGGTAACTGTTGTTGTACGAAAATTCCACAAGTGGCAGATGTTTCTCCCAACCATTGCCAAAGTCAATTACGCACGCTCGAAGCATGTCTTCTAAAGTTTGAATAGTGCGCTCAGACTGCCCATCGGTCTGAGGATGATAAGCTGTGCTCATGTCTAAACGAGAGCCAAAAGATTTGTGCATTGCTTGCCACAGTTCCGAAGTAAAACGTGCGTCACGATCAGAGATAATAGAGGTGGGCACCCTGTGCCTCGAGACCACTTCTTTTAAGTAAATGTCTGTTAAGGTAGAGAACTTGTCTGTTTCTTTGATAGCCAAGAAGTGAGCAGACTTTGTGAGTCGATCCACGATCACCCAAATAGTATCATTTCCGCGCTGAGATCTAGGTAGGCCAGTAACAAAGTCCATGGAAATTTGCTCCCATTTCCATTGTGATATCTCAGGTTGTTGGAGTGGTCCTGACGGTTTCTGATATTCTGCCTTGACTCTCGCACAAGTCAAGCACTTGCTGACGTAAGTAGCTATGTGGGCCTTCATGCTAGGCCACCAATATGTAGTTCTGAGGTCGTGGTACATCTTATCTGAACCAGGATGTATTGAGTAGCGAGACTTATGAGCTTCATCCATTACAAGTTCGCGTAAACTACCATAGAGTGGGACCCAGATGCGTCCGGTTACATAGTAGGCGCCGTCTGTCCTTGGTTCTAACCGTTGCCTTGAACCGCGTAGAGCTTCAGCCCTGACGTTTTCTGGTTTCAATGCTTCTACCTGAGCATCTCGTATCTGTGAAGGAAGACTAGACTGAATAGTGAGTTGCAACGCTCGTACACGCCTAGGTATAGTATCCTTTCGACTGAGGGCGTCGGCCACCACATTGGCCTTGCCTGGATGGTACTTTATAGCACATTCGTAAACGTTCAGTAACTCGACCCATCGACGTTGTCGCATGTTCAATTCTTTCTGCTTGAAGATATGTTCGAGACTCCTGTGATCAGTGTAGATGGTGCACTTAGTACAGTACAGGTAATGTCGCCATATCTTGAGTGCAAAAACAACAGCTCCAAGCTCTAAATCGTGCGTAGTGTAATTCCGTTCGTGAATCTTAAGTTGGCGCGAAGCATAAGCAATGACTTTATCCCGCTGCATCAACACACATCCAAGACCTTGGATAGATGCATCACAGTAGACTACAAAATCGTCCGTGCCTTCAGGCAATGAGAGGATAGGTGCGCTACAAAGTCTATCCTTTAAATGCTGAAACGCTGTATCCTGTGTATCACTCCAACGGTAAGCAACACCTTTCTGTGTCAGTAATGTAAGCGGCTGTGCAATCTTTGAGAAGTCTCTGATAAACCGTCTGTAATAACCCGCCAAACCCAAGAATTGGCGTATTTCTGTCGGTGTACTAGGTGCAGGCCAGTTCTTGATCGAATCTACCTTGGATGGATCGACATGAATCCCATCCTTGGTTACCATGTGGCCTAGAAAGTGGACTTCACGAAGCCAGAAGTCGCATTTTGAAAACTTAGCGTATAGCTGTTCCGTTCGAAGGATTTCCAAAATAAGTCGTAAATGCTGTTCGTGTTCCTCCCGATTCTTCGAATAAATTAGGATGTCATCAATAAAAACAATAACAAACTTGTCAAGATAAGGTTTGCACACCCTGTTCATAAGATCCATGAAAACCGCAGGCGCGTTCGTTAGCCCGAATGGCATGACCAAAAACTCATAATGACCGTAGCGAGTTCTGAATGCTGTTTTGGAGACGTCCTCATCCCGGACTCTCAGTTGATGGTAACCTGACCTTAGATCAATCTTTGAGTAATAGCTCGACCCTTGTAACTGGTCGAATAAGTCGTCGATGCGTGGAAGTGGATAACGATTCTTCACGGTCACCTTGTTTAGTTCGCGGTAATCTATGCACATACGAAAGGTACCGTCTTTCTTCTTCACAAATAATACTGGAGCTCCCCATGGCGAAGAGCTAGGACGTATGAAACCCTTTTCCAAAAGTTCTTGCAATTGCTTAGACAGTTCTTCCAGTTCAGTTGGAGCTAAGCGATAAGGTGCTCGAGCTATAGGTGCTGCTCCTGGAGCTAGCTCGATCTGAAATTCGACCTGGCGATGGGGCGGTAACCCAGGTAACTCTTCCGGAAACACTTGAGGAAAGTCGCGTACTACAGGAATATCCCCAATCTTTTTCTCTGTCGTCGATGTATCAGTAACGAGTGCTAAAATAGCTACGTGGCCTTTTCGCAGACACTTCTGAGCCTTCAAGAAAGAGATGATGCCACTCACGACACCACTCTTGTCGCCTTGAACTTCGAGAGGTTCTTTGCCAGAACGAGGAATTCGAATGATCTTCTCCTTGCATAGGATCTCTGCTTGTTGTTGGGATAACCAATCCATACCAATGACGACATCAAAACTACTCAGAGTTATAGGAATGAGATCGATAGAGAAAGTCTGACCGGTGAGGATAAGATTACAACCCTGAACTATGTGTGTGGCTTCTAGACTTTTACCGTTAGCTAACTCTACGACATGTTTGGTGTTCAACAGTGTTGGTGCACGTTTAAGCATTTGACTAACTTTCAGAGACATATAACTGGTATCCGCACCCGAATCAAATAATACGGTAACATAAAAGTCGTCGAGAAGAAACTTACCCGTAACCACATTAGGATCGTTCCTTGCGTCACTCTGGCCAATCACAAACATACGACCTTTTGCACCATTGTTGTTGTTGTTTCCCCCATTGTTGTTCCCACTGCCCTGATTATTGTTATTGTTGCTTTGATTCTGGTTTAATTGGGGACAGTTCCACTTGAAATGACCTTCAGCCCCACACTGAAAGCATGTCTTATTTCCTTGCTGTTGTTGCTGTGACTGGTTTCGTGGAACGGGTGACTGTTGTTGCTGGTTCTGACTCGCAGGACGTGAGTTTCTACCATCTTTGGCTCCATGACCAAACTTGTCGCATCATTGACAATGATTTCGGTTGCACTGCCCGCTGTGGTGCAATTTACATCGTTTGCACTTAGGGTGGGTTCCCCTGTATCCACCCTGCCCTTGATTACCAAAAGATTGCTGACCAGGACTTTGGTTATCATCAATCCTTTGCTGCTGTGCCTGGGACTGAACTGAAGTCGAACCCTTGCTAGAGGTTCCATCCCCTTTTAGTTTGTTGTCACTGGGAGTAGCAGAAGTAGTAATAGCACTGATACGCTTGAGCAGCCTGTTCTGTTCCACTGCCTGGTCTGTGAGACGATGAGCAAGACGAGTAACATCTTGAATAGTAGCAAGGTTGGCAGAAGTCACATGACTTTGAATCTCTGATACTAAGCCTTTGAGGTACAGCTCAATGCTCTTGATGGGAGGATCCACCATAGTTAGACACAAAATTGCCAGTTTGTTGGATCGTTATCGTGCACGCTTCTATCTCTGACCCCGTCATCTTCATGTTAAAGGACTCCACTTCCAACTTGTGGATGGCATCATAACTACTGTATTCACGTTTGATAGGTTCCTTAAGATCATTCCATGGGGTGGCATTAGCAGCCGCCAGCTCCAACATCGTAACTTGCGCGTTCCACCAAGTTTGCGCAGTGCCTTCGAGAATATCAGTGGCATATTTCACCTTACGAGCCTCAGGTCATTCGCACATTTGAAGGCCGATTCGAGTTCCTCGAACTAATGGAGGAGTCCAGCAGCTCCTTCAGTGTCGCTGAAAGTAGTAGGACGACAGTCCATAAAAGTCGTGTATGTGCACACAGGTGGCTAAGCGTGTTGACTTGTCGTGTGCGTAAGAGTAATCAAAATTAAGCACTAGTGTTGAGTTACAAGAGTAGGATCTAAAAATCCTGGAGTAAGTGGTGATGGCAGGTTACACCTCCTGTCTGGGCAGCTGCGAGTGCTGCAGTAACTTGTTCAGTGATCGAAGCCGCCAACTGGGCTTGAGTTAGGTTAACGCGTCCACTCATGATTCTTGACATCAAGGAGGACATGTGTAAGAGAGGTTCGCGAATAGTGTGATGACAGAAGAGTGTGAGCATATAAGCGTTCTCAAGCAGTAACGAATAGTAAACAATGTAATCTAAGCATACCACGAGCAAAGTTCTATGTAGTTCTAGCATGTAGGTAAAGTAACATGAATAGTAATACCTATGATGTTGAGCCTTGCACGTGGAGCGAAGCGTCGTTGTGGATCGTTGAGCACTGTACTGGTTATAGTCTGGTTTTAATAAAAATCGTTTTCCCCTTATTAAAACCGAGTTCTCTATAACCAATGGCTCTGATACCAATCTGTCACACCCCCAAAATCCACACGCGGAGTACCACCGCTTGGAGGCGTGACATGACCAGGATCAAGCCACCAATCATATTGAACATAAGTATAAAGTAAAAGTCATTCATCAATACGATAGGTGTTTACAAAACCAAATATTAACAAGTGTGTAGCGGAAGCATTAATGTAAAAACCCAACATTAGTTTAAGTACAAAAAGGCATAATGTTTAACAACACATTCACGATCCATATCCACAACGACCGTGCCTCCCGTGCAAGCTCCAAAAGTACCTAAGGTCCTGCAAGGCATGTAACAGAGAGTCAACAACTAGATGAGCGAGTTCACATTTGGTTATTTAGTTATTATGTTCATTTCGTAAATCGTATGTTCGATTAGTAATCATGTATCGTATGTAATAGCATCGCGGCCCTCAAGGCATGTTTGCGAAGTTTAGTGGGGGGTCTCCCATGTTTTATAGACTAGTTATATTTGTATCGCGGCCCTCCAGGCATGTTTGCGAAGATTAAAGTATAGTTCGCGGCCATTCCAGGCATGTTTGCGAAGATTGTTCTAGTATAGTTTGCGGCCATTCCAGGCATGTTTGCGAAGATTGTTCTCGTATAGTTCGCGGCCATTACAGGCATGTTTGCAAAGATTGTTCTAGTATAGTTCGCGGCCATTCCAGGCATGTTTGCGAAGATCGTTCTAGTATAGTTCGCGGCCATTACAGGCATGTTTGCGAAGATTGTTCTCGTATAGTTCGCGGCCATTACAGGCATGTTTGCGAAGATTGTTCTCGTATATGTATCACAAGTCTAGTAGTATCTACCATTGACCTTCCTCTCCCGAGGTCAATGGTATGTAATTCGATAACTCTTAAGCGTAAATAATCAATCAACCCATTCCCATCCCCGGGAATCCCATGCCTTGGTAGAAGTGTGAACTCACCTTGGTTTGCTCGGTATGCTAAGTGTATGCTCGCAAGTAATCAATCACGTCCTAAAGTGCGCACGTGTACATAATCAGTTTACATTCACGAAGTTGGCACGTAAGTATAATCATAGTGGACAACGCATAAATAATCACCAAGTAGCACATTGCACGCATTCATGATCATACAAGTCAGGCATAACATCTAACAGCAGTTAGTTAACTCAGTTAAGTTTTAACAGAAACAGTTACTGTGCAAATTACCCAAGTCGGCGAAACACCCTCTGTTTCGCCGTGAGCCCCTTCGACGAATCACTTGATTCGTCGTGATATCCCTCGGCGAAACACATTTGTTTCGCCGTCATGCGTTTCTTTGAATCAGTTTCGTCGAGAATAGTGTTTCGCCAACAGTCAGTTACGTCGAGCAGTTACATCAGTTACGCAATATCACAGAAATCCAAATTTGCCGACATCAACATACGGAAAGGCATTCAATCCTACAGCCAATCATCTAATCACGATCTCAGATCAAAATCATCAAGGCACATAATATCTAGCATGAACCCTAATTACATGAATCTCAAAACAACACTCTTGTAATCCATACCCTAAATCAATACATATGTAAAATCGATAATCATACATAATTCCTTAGCACAGAAATCATCATCTAGCCATCATGTAACTTACGCATATACTCCTTTTGATCCAGAAATCAAGCATATACACAACATGTATAAAGAAATCAAAGAACAAAGAAACCGATTAGACGAGCACGCACTAACCGAGATATCCGGGATGAACAAGGGAGGATTCGAGAGAGAAAGATGATGGTTGAAGATGGTTATCGCCTTCACAAAGTGGAGAGTTCTAGGGTTTCTGTTTTTGTTAAAAGTGTGAAACAGGAAGTCGGTTCACGTTTAAAACACAGATTTACGTACTGGGCCCGTAGTGGGCCTCGGCGAATCAATGGGCCGGCGAAACACTCCTGTTTCGTCGTGAAGTTCTATGGCGAAACACACTGTTTCGTCGAGTTGTTTGATGGCGAAACATATCTCTGTTTCGTCGAGAAGTATATGGCGAGATAGTCTGTTTCGTCGGGTCCTTTCATGTGTTAAACAGTTTAAGTTTTCAACAGGTGTTTCATGTTATACAACCAAACACAAAATCATGCAAACACAATGCATTTTATCATATCATAACATGTACAGTTACAAGTCAAACAAGTCAAACAACTAACAGTCAAAGTCAACGTGCAATAAATACGAGAGTGAATGTCGGAAATTCGAGTTGTCACATGTTGGCTACCTGGTAGGGGGTTAAGGGAACGGTTTGGTAAAGGTCTTGCCATTGTTCAGCGTTTAGAGGTCCTGCAATGGACCTGGGTCAAATTTAGTAGGACCTCCTTCAATACTTCACGGTATTGGATGGCGGGGGTCCAAACTCTTTGATCCCCTCATAAGTTAACTACTATTAATACTATAACCCGGCTATTTAGGACTGTATCCCTGCTGACTCAGACTACTTAGCCGAGGGTAACGTCACCGCCAAAAGCGGGGCCTACCACAATACTGCATTAATAACTTAATTCATTATCTTCCAATAATCCACCCCTTTAGGATTGTATCCCTGCTGACTCAAACTACTGGGGTGAGGGTAACGTCACCTTCAAAAGAGGGGCCTACTACAATAACTAAGATAATCTCTTAATTATGTGCAAAAGTGCGGAAATAATCAAAGGTTATACTAGATACGAGTCGGAACCAAGTGATTCATCTTGTCTATCTGTTTTTATTTTTATTTTCAGCATTTTAGTTAGTTTTATTTTTCTTAGTTTAAAACCTTTTTCTAAATTTTTGTTTTGGTTGGACGTTGAGGATAAACCGGTACTAAAAGCTCTTGTGTCCTTGGACGACCTCGGTATCTTACCAACGCTATACTACACTCAACGATGGGTGCACTTGCCCATATGTGTGTTTAGTGTTAGTGAAATATCGTGTTTTATAAATTTAAAACTTGGCTAAAATAAGTGTTAAAAAGGGCTTAAAATATACACCTAATATATACGACACTTAAACGCGCATCAGTTATCCTTGGGCTTGTCCCCAGTTGCTAACCCTTATCTCATATTGGCTTAGTCCGAAGTTATGCTCTATTTCAGGTCCTTGAAGATAAGAAACTAGGGATCCTTGATCCTTACTTCTCTCTAAGGCTTATCTTATAGTTATCCTTATTATGGTTAGGATCCTAACTTGGATCCTCAGGTATGATCCTTAACTATTTTTAATTCTATTCATTATTTATTTGAATACCCCTTAAAATTTGACAACTAGACTTGTGATCCTTAAAATATATTGCTTTTTGGGATTCTTTAACTATAGGATATTTGATCATGGATCATGTCCTAAATATTTTCAATTTAACTTATTCAAAATTGTTTATTCAGTAAGTGTGCATCAAAACAAAGGAGAATTAAAGAAACAAAAAGGATAACAATACAAGATAAGCGACAAAAGATTAAGGTTTTATTTATTAACAAAAGACTAACCCTTAAAAGGTTGTCAAAATCACCTACCCCGAGCATCTACCAGCAAAATGTGGCCCGTCCGCTGGGGTAGGTAAAGGGTGTCTATGATAATAAGTTCAAAAGTAGTGCAGGAATATAAAGGCGGCAGGATCACAATGGCTTCATCCCCCAAACAGAGGATCCCTCCACCATTTGCAATCCTGCCTATTGTCCAAAGGATCATACATGATCCTTAATCCTAAAAACTATTGTTCAGTACAAACCATTAAATTGTTCAACAAAACAACCATCAAACTAAAAAATTGGGCTCCGGCTATGTCTAGAAGTTTCCATCATCGCCCAATCATGCATCCTAAACCTTCCCTGCATCACCACCTCCAGCTCCACTTGCTTCACCACCTTCACCCTTGCCTCCAGCCTCAATCGCCAAAACTTCCTCAGCCTTCTCATCATCTTCAAGATCAGCCAACCTTGCTTTCCAGCCCTCAACATCCCAGCTGCTTATGTCAAAGTTAGGATCTTGAGCTTCTTGGGCCATCTTCAGTTTTGTCTGATACATTGTGATGGCAGCAGAGACCTTTGCACCTTCTATGAGGTCATGCTTTTCATAGTCAAGGTCAATCAGAAGTTTAGCCGTCTTAGTCTTGGCATCTTGGAGTTCCTTCTGAAGATCAACA
Source organism: Helianthus tuberosus (assembly GCA_030545235.1). Classification (NCBI taxonomy): domain Eukaryota; kingdom Viridiplantae; phylum Streptophyta; class Magnoliopsida; order Asterales; family Asteraceae; genus Helianthus; species Helianthus tuberosus. The sequence continues at coordinate 92,744,955 of CM060365.1, read as the reverse complement.
ATTTTGAGGTCCTTAAGCACTGCAACCTGTTGGAGGTCAGCAATCTTCTTGTCCTGCTCCTCGACGTTCCCCACATAGTCCTCAATCTCAGCGAATTTCTGCAAAGGGGATAAAAAATAAGGTCAGGACCAAGTGATCCTCAAATCAGCAGGATATATCAGCAGGATATGTCAGCAGGATATACAGGAAGATACAGTGATCCTTACATCATTGAAGTACTCGAGGAATTGGTGACTGATTAGAGGCAGACCCTGCAGATCCTCAGCCTCAGAGGTCTTTCTCTTTTTGCCACCCCTTCCTTTAGTGGGTGCCTTGGGAATGGAGATGCTAGGACTGGTAGTGGACCTCTTCTTCCTGGGTCTAACAGTATCAAGGTCAGCCGTGTCGAATTGAGAAGCAGGCTTGGTGGATTTTCCAGCACCTACACAACCAAAACAAGATAAGTATCTTCACTTAACTTATATTTCACTATTTATTTAAATTTTAAACAAAGATACTTACTTGACATCATGACAGAGCCTGAGGATACCTCTTGAGAATCTTGGGTTGTTGTCTTGAAAGTTCTTGCTTCAGGATCAAGTTTCTTGAAAGCGATGAGTCTCTCTTTGGCAGCAGGAGACAATCTGAGGTGTGAGACGGTGATAGCTGCATAACAAGAAAGCAAAAATATATAAGTGATCCTTATATCAAAAGAAAGTTCTCTGGTGATCCTTCTTAGGATCCTCCACCCTACTATGGGTAGCCCATTTCTTGGGTAGATCCTTTCCGTCCTCAATAGAATCTCTCCTGACGAAAAAGAAACGCCGCTTCCAGTTAGCATCATTCTTGGTAGCCTTGAAGATCGGGTGTTCCTCACCAGGTTTATGTTTAAACAAATAACGATAAGAACCAAAGGTAGTAAGATCATACAGCTCTCCCAGCTCTGACATTCCTAGGTCTATTCCTTCCTGCTCGATGATCCTTTCAAGGGTGTACAAAACCCTCCATATCATCGGCATGGCTTGGATATAAGAGATGCCGGTTAGGGAAAAGAAAGATTGGGTGAAGGCTGGAAAAGGATATGTATAGCCTATGGTGAACGGGGTGACAGGAAAAGCAACCCACTTGTCGGAAATATGATCACTCAGGGCATTGGGATCAAAAGATTTAAACTCGGTGTTCGCCGGGAAGCAATGGCGGATCCTATCAATCTGTGCATCATTGAAACAACAGCGTTCTTTTATGGAATCTTCAATGATCCCCTGACTTTTTAATGGGCTGTTTTTCGGTTGATCCTTAGCTGGGGAGTTCCGGAGCAACATTTTTGATGGAATGGTGGAAAGAAACGGGAAACAGAGCAAAAGAAGGAAGAAGATGAAGAAAGAATACCTGTTTATATTCGGAATGCAGTTATAAAGGGAGTATCTCTGAAATTTTTAAATGCATTCGATCCTATCTCTATCTCCTATTTATAATCATGATTGTGCAGGGTTGTCACTTCTGTGACGTCATGGTTAAAACGGATAGTTCTACAATAACGGCTATATTTACGATAGTTAGTTGCGGATAAGATCAGGAAAATATAATTCGCTCATTTAACATATCACTCCTTATATTTTGGGGGCAATTGTTAGGGGAGGATTTTCTAACAATTAGTGATCCTTACTTGTTATCCTAATTAATGATCCTTACTTCTGTGACAGATAGTGATCCTCAGAAGAGCTTCAGGATCATGGATCACCTTAAGGATCCTCATACTAACGATTGTTTGTTTGTGTTTTGTATTACTTCGCAGGAGTAACAAGCTTGACTTGGTCTTGGCAACGTTACTATGGAATATTCCACGGGTATTTCGCACACGTTTGACTGGAAATGGACGTTGTGGAGAACGTGGGAGCTTGGCACAAAAGTCGGATAGTTTGTTATTATAGTTAACTTCTATTTTTAAAGGGGTGACGAGCTAGAATTAGAACAGTTAGCCATTTTCAGCTACACACACTCTCATACAATCGCACTCTTGAAGCTCTCGACGAACACTTATTAGTTTTCACTCACTTTTACACATTTCACGATAGTGATCCTTGTACCTAGCTCGTTACTATCCGAAGTTGTAAACATTTATTGATTTATTTGAGCTTGGTGATCGGTAGTTTCCATCACCCGGGGTTTTTTGTGCCGGAGATCAACTCTTGATCAAGGGCTTTTTCCCCGTATAAATCCTTGTGTCATTTGTGCAATTTACATTGAAGTGATCCTTATCATTGTTACACGTTTCAAGCATCATTCCCCGTAACTAAGAGTTTGGTTGCATTATCCTCATTAGATTTTTTGACCAAAACCGAACCCATGCAGGAACTTGGATGAAGCTCGAAACAGGGCCCTAAGATATATTCGATTGGAGGATGATAGGAAGATGCAAGAGAGAATGAACTCATCCAACGCCTATGAGTCGACTAACAGGAAGTCTGAATCCTCATTCAAGCCATATCGGCCTAAGCCATATGGTAGAAATGAAAATAAGAGAGTGAATGCAGTCGAAGATGAGGATCCTGAAGAGTATCCTGAGTTGTCTGAATATTGCTTTTCTGTTAACATTCCTGAATTGATGTATGCCATGCAGGGTCTAGGAGACAAGGCTAGGTGGCCTCGAAAGAGTCAACAAAAAGCTGATTGGAAAGATTTGTCAAAATGGTGTGCTTTCCACGAAGATTTCGGACATGTGACTGAGGATTGCATTGCTCTAAGGAAAGAAATAAGCTATCTTCTAAGCAAGGGATATCTGAAAGATCTCTTAGGAAGAAAGAAGAATAAGGGTCAGGATACTGAGAAGGATTCTGAGCGAGCAGCATCACCTCCCGCGGATGCCAAGATAATCAACTTCATTTCGGGAGGATCCGACATTTGTGGGACTTCGTATTCGGCGGCAAAGAGACATGCAAAAGAAGCTAAGGCTGAAAGGGGAGACAAACCTGTCAGGATGACTACCCTCACAACTGAAAAAGTGATCACATTTGATGCTGATGACAGGGATACTGTCCAGGATCCTCACCATGATGCTCTGGTAATAACGTTATATGTGGCTAACCATTTTGTACGCAGGATATTGGTTGATAATGGCAGCTCCGTTAACATAATCCTACTAGAGACTCTGAAGAGAATGAATGTATCTCCAATGGATATCACTTCAAAGTCTACCGTGCTTGTTGGGTTCAGTGGAGAGGCTAGAAACACAGTGGGAGAGATAAAGTTACCAGTATACGTTGAAGGAGTCTACTCGATACAACGTTTCTGTGTGATGGATTCTCTATCCTACTATAACATCATACTGGGAAGACCATGGATTCACGATATGAAGGTTGTGCCATCAACGTATCACCAATGCATCAAGATCCCTACCCCTTGGGGAGTTGTCAAAGTTGATAGTGATCAGCAGGAGGCGAAAGAATGCTACTCATCCTCGATGAAATCCTCAACCAAGCCTAGTGCAGCATAGCAATTAAAGACGCGGGCCCAGGATATCGTGGAGGATCCGGAGTAGGATGTGAAGAAAATTATCCTGGACCAGGATAATCCCGATATTTCAGTGCTCGTAGGAACCAATATCCCTCAGGATATTGAAGAATAGTTAATTAACTTTTTGAAATGCAGGATGTCAACGTTTGCATGGAAGCATGAGGATATGACAGGCATATCCAAAAACATTATCACTCACAAGCTTGGAATTGATAAATCATTCAAGCCTGTTCAGCAAAAAAGAAGGAAGTTTGCTCCTGAGCGGAATACGATTATCCAAGAGGAAGTTGAGAGATTATTGAAGTCCAGGATGATCAGAGAGGTTAAGTTCCCAAGGTGGCTAGCAAACGTGGTTGTGGTACAAAAGAAAAATGGGAAATGGAGAGTTTGTGTAGACTACACAGACTTGAACAAAGCTTTTCCTAAAGACCCATTTCCTCTTCCCCACATTGATGCAATGGTAGATGCCACTGCCGGGCATGAAATGTTGACCTTCATGGACGCATCCTCGGGATTTCAACAGATCCAAATGGAGCCTTCTGACCAGGAGGATACTGCATTCATGACACCAACATGTATTTATTGTTATACAGCTATGCCTTTTGGTTTGAAATATGCAGGTGCAACATACCAAAGATTGGTAAACATGATGTTCAAAGACAAACTGGGGGACACCATGGAGGTGTACATTGACGATATGGTGGTAAAATTAAAGAAAGCTCAGGATCACCTCCAGGATATTAAAGGAGCATTTGATATCCTGGATTAGTATAACATGAAGCTAAATCCTGCTAAGTGCCATTTTGGAGTGGGGGCAGGAAAATTTCTAGGATATATGGTGACCAAAAGAGGAATAGAGGCGAGCCCGGAGCAGATTAAAGCCATCTTGGATATTAAATCGCCCTCAAATATGAAGGATGTTCAATGATTAACAGGGCGAGTGGCAGCATTAAACAGATTTATCTCAAGATCCTCAGAGAAATGCAAAGATTTTTATGATATCCTGAAGAAGAACAAAAAATTCGAATGGGGTGAGAAGCATGAAGCGGCCCTACAGGATTTAAAGCAATATCTTTCAACCGCACCTCTACTGATGAAGCCTGAGAATGGTGAACCATTATCCCTATACCTCGCAGTATCAGGGAATGCTGTAAGTGCCGTCCTTGTAAAGGACCATGAAGGTCAGCAATATCCTGTTTATTATGTTAGTAAAAGCATGTTAAATGCTGAAACTAGATATTCTCATTTAGAAAAATTGATACTAGCATTAGTCATGGCATCAACGAAACTTAGACATTACTATGAGACACATAGGATTCATGTTAAAACAAATTATCCTGTTAAAAATGTACTTAGGAAACCGGAAATGTCAGGCAGGATGGCTAAGTGGTCAGTAAAGTTGAGTGCTTATGATTTAGTATATGAACCTAGAAATGCCATAAAGTCTCAGGCTTTAGCTGACTTTGTGGCTGATTTTAGTAGTGACATTCAGGATGAGGTAGACCTAGAAGTTCAACAGTTAGGAGAATCCTCAGGATCCTGGACATTATATACTGATGGTGCATCTAATGTAAGAGGAGTAGGATTGGGAATACTACTAAAATCGCCACAGGGGGACATATTACCCCAGGCTATTAGATGTGAATTTCCTGCTACTAATAATGAAGCAGAGTATGAGGCTTTAATTGCAGGATTAGAGTTGGCTAAGAGCATGAGTATCAAAAATTTGCAAGTATATGTTGACTCTTTGTTAATTACTAACCATTTTAATGGATCCTATGCAGTTAAGGGTGAGAAATTAATTGAATATCTCGATATTCTCAAAAAATTAGCAGGATATTTCGATGTTTTTACACTTGAACAGGTACCAAGGGAGGATAATGCTGAAGCGGATGCCTTAGCAAATTTGGGATCATCGATCAGGATACCTGAAGGGACCCAAATACCAATATTACATGTCTTATATCCTGCAATGAATCCTCAGGATAAAGAAGTAGCGGGTATTCGGGATCCTTGAACGGAATATCCTGAACAGGATCCTAAATCCTGGACGGCTCCAATTGTGAGATATCTCAAAGAAGTACTTCAGGATATACATGAAGGGGATTGTGGTAATCACACTGGGGGCAGATCATTGTTCTCGAAAGTATTAAGGACAGGATATTATTGGCCAACGATGAGGAAAGATGCTGCAGAATATGCTCGAAGATGTGATGCATGTCAAAGGCATAGTAACATACTACATCAACCAGCTGAACCACTATATCCTATAGTTTCCCCTTGGCCATTCATGAAATGGGGGATGGATATAGTAGGGAAGTTACCAAAAGCTCCGGGAGGAAAAGTCTTTATGTTAGCAATGACGGATTATTTCTCTAAGTGGGTTGAGGCTGAAGCATTTGTTCAAGTTAGAGACCAAGAAGTAGTATCCTTCATAAAGAGGAATATCCTGACTAGGTTTGGGGTACCAGCTGAGATCATTTGTGATAATGGGTCCCAGTTTATAAGCAAAAGGACTACTGACTTTTGCAAGAGTTGGGGAATCAAAATGATCACATCTACTCCGGTACATCCTCAAGCGAATGGGCAAGCTGAATCCTCAAACAAGATAATAGTCAATAACTTAAAGAAGAGGCTTGGAGCCAAAAAAGGAAGATGGGCGGAAGAGTTACCCTTTGTTTTGTGGGCTGATAGGACAACGGTAAAGAATGCAACCGGCCAAACCCCGTTTTCCTTGGTATTTGGAGCAGAAGCAGTGATTCCAACAGAAATGACGATACCTACTGCAAGATCTATCTTACAGGATCCTGAACAGAATCCTGAAGTCTTATGTCAAGATTTGGATACTATAGATGAAAAAAGAGACGCGGCAAGACTAAGGATAGCAGCATATCAACAAAGAATATCCAGAGCATATAATAAGAACATAAGGACTAGAAGATTTCGAGTTGGTGATTGGGTGCTAAGAAAGGCTTTTCAAAATACCACTAATCCTGCCGATGGCAAGTTAGCTCCGAAATGGGAAGGACCATATGAAGTCGAGTCAGAAGCAGGGAAAGGAGCATATCGACTCAAGAATATGGAAGGGGATATGCTACCAAGATCCTGGAATGCAATACCTTTAAAGCTCTATTTCAAGTAATAGTAGAATTTATTTTCTATCTCAGAATGGTAGGTATTCTATTTTAAATATATTTGTTTATTATCTTGAACCCAATACTGACTTAAGCATCGGAGGGGTGTTAGCCAAGCTAACACCCACCTTAGTTTACAATTGTTTTGCAGCATATGGATATATACTCAGGATAGCTCGAAAGATTAGAGGATTGGCCCCCTCTCTCACGTTTAAGGGATCCTGGTCCCTTCAAAGGTTTAAAGGTATTCACCTTTCTTTCGAATTGGGTTTAAACACCTCGCATGGAGCGCAAGTTATCTAGGTATAGTTCAAGGTAGCGGGACCAGTTCATGTAAAAGTGGCTGACAATTTCGTTACTGTTGGCTATATCCTGGATCCTGAAGGTATATGAGGATTGATCACCCTCTCTCACGAAAGAGTATTTTCATACTCTCTAAGGTTTAAAGGTTTTCACCTTTCTAAGAATTGGAGTTTATACACTCTCGCCTGTAGCGCATGAAATTTAGGGTTTATCCCCAGATATCAGGGTTTATCCCCAAGATATTAAGGGTTTATCCCAAGTATGCTAAGGATTCATTTCAGGATATCAGGGGTTTTGCCCTGGGGTATTCGGAATTTATTCAAGTCAAAGTATGAATACATTTGCGTTTCTGTGTCGAACACAGGGGACATACATTATACTATTCAAAGGATGGATCCGAGTTTATAAGTATGCACTGGGGACAAACTTATAATGGAGGATTGAAATTGATTCTCTAAGAATCTCTGGTATGATCTCTCCTTTTTATTTGGACAATTTATAGGTTGTATTTCAATATCCTGATCAAGATATCTTTCAGGATATCTTCTAGGATACGTTTATAATATATTCCTAAGAATGTTGAAACCAAACAGTTTTCACAAGTAAAATTTGTATATCAATGACAACAATAATAAAGTCAAAAGAGAAGTTATATTATTAACATACCAAAAGATGTGCTCTTAGTTTCACCTCAAAACAAGGCCCATCCACTAAGAGCACTAATAGTTCCTTACCATATTTACCCAATAGTTGAAGGTTTCATCTCAAACCGAGACCCATCCACCTCCAACTGTTGTATTGTTCAAAAAGCATGCAGGAAATGTAAATTGTTCAGGTGCAGAAAAGTAAAGTGCAGAAAAGTAAATTGTTTAAGGGATTACAGACCAACATTCAAATTTAAAAAGGTGGGCTCTGGCCTTGGCACGTATATCCGTCATCGCCCACCTAGATGCCCTCACACAGCGGCATCTTCTCCAACCTTCTCAGACTTCTCAGCACCAGCATCCTGAGCAGCACCCTCACCAGTATCCATCCCAGCATCTGCTCCAGCATCCTTCTTGTCTCCAGCCTGGATCACCACCTCTGCTGACTTAGAAGACTCACCAGCTTCAACAGGAAGTGGCACAGCTTTGCCTCCGAGCTCCTTTAGCTTGGCCACCCAGGATTCAACTGGCCAAGATGGACAAACAAGGCCCGTCTCCTTGGCCTCGTAGGCCATCTTGATGCGTGCTTGTAACAGGGAGACGATAGCGGAAGCCTTGATTCCCTCCCGGAAATTGACCAAGGCTTGATCATGATCCATTTAAACGGTGGCAAGTTTGAGCTCAGCGTCTTGGGTGACCTTCTTCAGCAGGCTTTCGTAGTGCCGGGTCTTCGCTTCGGCAATGGCACCTTGGTCAGCAACGGTGCTTTCAAGCTGTTTGATCCTGGTTTCATGGAGTGCAGCAGTACCACAGGCATCATTATACAGGTGGAGCAAGTGCTGGAGGCCCTGCACATCAATTTCAGGTATAAGTTAGAATATATTGACCAGGATATCCTGTCAGGATATCCTATTAGGATATACGTGCAGGATATATGTGCAGGATATGCGTCAAGATATTACCTTGTTAAGGAAGGATGTCATTGGCTCTAAGGAATCAGAGAAACTGAGTTCATGATAGGAGAACCCTTCTGAACCTGGAGCACTGACTTCAAGACCTTTCCTCTTTTTTGCTGTGGAAGCACGAGTTCTTGGATTGGCCTTGGGAGCCGGGAGTGGCTTGGAGCTAGTAGCAGCAGGAGTCTCTTTCTTGACTGTGGCTGGAGTTGGGTAGCTGTCGAGTTCGTCGAGGTCTAGATAGACTGGAACTTTGCTGGAGTCTGCACACAGGGAGTAAAATTCTAAATCTCTCCTAAGGATATCAAATGAAAACATATATGTACAGGATATTTTGCAGGATCCTTACCAGACATGTTTGCACTTTAAAGAGGACTTGGAGTTGGTGGGGATGGATTGAAACTTCTTTCAGCCTCTGGAAGGAGTATGATGGCGTCTATTCTTTTTTGAGAATCAGCAAGAGGAGGTGCAATCTTCCTGAAATCAGCTGCATGCACAACAGAGAAAATAAAATTGGTCAGTTCAGGATATAAAGTAGGATAAGAGGTAGGATCATCTTTAAACCCTAAATCCTACCCTTCTTCAACCATTTCATCGAATAATCCGTTCCACCAGGGATTGAATCCCTTTTTACAAAGAAAAACTTGGATTGCCAACCATCCTCGTTCCTGGTGGCACGAAGTATCAGTGGGTCACCGGAAGTAGAATAAAACAGAAATCTACATGATCCATGGCATCTAAGTTTGTAAGCTAAGGGGAGATCATGGACGGAAAGATCAGGAATGTGGTTTCTTTTGATCTGGTCAAGAACAGACAAAACACGCCAGAGCATTGGCATGGTTTGGCTGAAAGAGATTTTGGTGATATTAAAGAATTCGGTGATGAAGTCCGGAAAGGGGAATTGTAGCCCTAGGGTAAAAGGGAAAGCACTGAAGCATATCCACTCGCTGGAGACCATATCTGACCGGATTTCCCGGTCAAACGGTCTAAATACGGTTCCTTCCGGGAAGATACCGGAGGATTTTAAGGCCGACAGGTGGGCACTGTCAAAGGTGCATATCTCCTTCTCCGGTTCTTGGAGAAGGTTCTGTTGGATAAACGTGGGAGACGAGTCGCCTGAACTAGATCTTGTTTGTCTAGGCATTTGGTCACCTGAGTTTTTACCGGAGAATGAAGATGAATATGGAGATGAGAGAGAGAATGTTACCTTTTCCTTGACGATTATGATTAAAAAAGAGATGAGGATGAGAAGATATAGGGTATGATGAGTAAATATAGGCCGGGTAGTTGAAAACGGTCACATCATTGGTCTTATCTATAAATTACCTCGGTCTTCGTGAAAAATGTAACCGTTAATGCAGGATAACAAACGGTAACATTTTTGGGGACAATTGTTATGGGTGAAATTCTGAGCCCATATCCTGGAAAATATCTTGATTTATATCTTGGTTATATAGTATCTGTTAACATCCGGGATGCTGGTTCAGGATATTGGTAACATCCTGAATGGTATCCTCAGGATTACTAACAGATTATGTGCAGGTACGTGGGTTAGAAGCTAGCAACGTTCACAAGGACTCATTCCACGGAAGACTCGGTCCAAGTTGTTCAAGGAAAGACGTTAAGCCCGCTTTATTTGGTTCCAAACGGCTATTTATGGAATATTCGGGAGCATCCCATATTTATAGGAATTTTAGTTTCTTTTTTGTAACTATAAATAGGTGGGTTTACCAGATCGAATAGGACATCACATTCACACTCGCTACACTCTAACACTCGCTCTCTAGCAATTTTCACTTTCATACAAGAGCATTGTAACACTTAGCGATCTGGTCTATATCCTGCACTGTATCCTGACGTTTGAAGCAATAAGAAGAACAAGGCAGCTGCGATTGTCAGCTCCCGAGGTTTTATGCCGGCGATCTAGATTGATCAAGGGCTTTCCTCGTACCTCTCGTGTCATTTACTTTACTTTTTGCTCATAGTTTGATCATAGATACAGCTCAATATCCTGAGCCGTATCCTGAATACTGATTTTCTAAATAACTTAACCGGCATATTTTCAACACACTTTCTAGCACACTACCTCACTTTACTAATTTGATCACTTAATTGCTTCGGTAATTTTTGACCAAAACACCCCCGACCCGGTTTGACCCGTTTCAGGAGCCGCGGGACAGAAATCCCGTGGTATTTAATTTACAGCGGAAGTTTTCTTCAGGATCTTTTTAATATGCAAAATATTTCCCGATTATTTTATTTCACAACTCGGGATAAAACCCCGGTAATTTACAAGATTATGATTTCACTGAGAAATCTTTTATTTTACAAAACATGTTTCTTTATTTTATACTGAGCCACTTCCTTAAGCTGATAGTGCTTCACGGCACTTTTCCTGGATCACAACAAATCACCTGAAACATGTTTGAAAAAGTTTTTGTCAGCGGGAAATACTGAGTGAATCATTCTTTTTAGTAAAACGACCCGTTTGTTATAATTTTACAGTATTAAGAGCGATTACAATGTTTCTAATATCAAACCAACTACCCACGGTATTTGTCACTCGATCGGATCTGTGACTATGGTCATATCCCCCATTGGCTGCCCCAATGGTGACGATTATCAAGTAATGTATACAAAACCCCACATACCGGCTGTAATTTGGTGACTGCAAAGACTTAATCCCTGTAATTATAACCCTGAAAATAAACATAATTTTGTAAAGTATTTTGATAAAAAGAGAATGACTCACATTGCAGATTTAATTGAGCAGAGCCTAGCCTACTGATTAGCCTTTTAACCTAAATTAATAACAGGCACACAATTCGGTTAGTAACTTAATACAGCATTTACGATAACTCACGAGATCAAACCCTCACATCGAATGACAAAGTGCGATACTTAAACATCCATCGATTTAACGACGAATGACAAAGCATAAACCCTAATGTGGGCAGCACTTAAACATCCATTGGATAGTTCAATCGATCGGACATTGAATCGTATCAGCGATCGAGTTATTACCCTGATTGCGGCAGCAATTAGTGATCTGTGTGTGTTTTTAGAAGTGTTTCTGCGATATCTCAGTCTACGTAACGAGAATTTACGTCGTTCAAGCGCCAAACTTAGATTGCCAATGTCTGCTATTTATAGTAAAATTTTGGCTAGGCTTACGCACCGTAAGCCTAATCCCTTGCGGTGCGCAAGGGACACGAAATCACTATAGGGTTGCTACGTCCTAGACTAGCCTTGCTGACTTGACAGAATTCAAATTTTAAATTTTGACAGCGTTTTATTTAGATAATCGTGACTAGGGTTTACCCCCCCTGAGTTTTAGGGGCCCTGATCCTGATTCTGATTGTTCTGAAAATTTTAGGGTTTGTGCAGAATCACTTGGGTGTCTCAATTAGGGTTTCCTATTGGATAAATTAATTAAATAAATAAGACTTTTTGATGAGAGTTGTTACAGTTTACGACTAAGGAGTTTCTCAAATTCGAACGACACAAAGCAATTATCGGCTCCAGTATCAAACAAACACGAAGCATAAATACCATTCACAAGGAACGTACCATTGACCACGTTGTTGTCAGCCTGGGCTTGGAACACGTTGATGTTGAAAGTTCTGGCGCGTGCGGCTTGTTGCTGCTGCTGAGGCTGCTGCTGCTGGTGTTGCTGCTGCTGCTGGGGCTCTTGTTTCACAACCCTGTTCGGGCACATGTTCGCAAAGTGGTTGGGATCACCACATGCGAAGTAGACTCGGGCGTGGATCGCGGGTGCCTAAGCCGCTTGTTGGCCTTGTGGGCCTGGGAGCAGAGCTTGATGAGCAGTGGCTTGAGTTTGGGCTTGGCGGGGACCAGTACGACAGTTGACAGTGAAGTGGCCGTACAGGCTGCAGTGAGCGCAGAAATGACAGGCAAGACCCACCGAGTGATGATAAGAACATGTCGGGCAAGCCGGGTGGGGGCCTGTGTATGCACGCTTTGCTGGTGGTGCATAAGTAACCGGTGCTGGTCGGTGATGATGCTGCTGCTGGGCCGGTAAGGCCTGGAGAGGAGCAGCAATGGTGGTGACAGCACAGTTCTTGTTGCTGGAGCTGCTGTTGTTGCTCTTCTTCTTGCGGCCTGAAGACTTGGACGATTAAGCGGTGGCGGTGTCGGCAGTTGGTGCGGAGATGACTTGGTGCAGACTTTTTGAAGCTTTATCCCAAACACCAGCTTTTACCCGCTTGTCATTGATTTCAGCGGCAAGCAAGTAAGTTTCTTCAATCGATGTGGTCTTTGCGGCATGCACAAAATCCGCAACACAGTCAGGTAGAGCTCGAATGTACTTCTTGATCGCCATATGTCACGGCCCCCGACCCGGTTTTACCCGTTTCAGGAGCCGCGGGACAGAAATCCTGTGGGGGTATTTTTTTTAATTGAGTTTAACAGCGGAATTTATCATCAGGATCTTTTTCAAGCTAAAATTTTCCCGATTATTTTATTTCACAACTCGGGATAAAACCCCGTTAATTTACAATACTATGATTTCACGGAGAAATCTTTATTTTACAAAACATATTTCTTTTATTTTATAATGAGCCACTTTCTTAAGCTTGAAGTGCTCCACAGCACCTTTCCTGAATCACAACAGATCACCTGAAACATGTTTGAAAAAGGTTTTGTCAGCGGGAAATACTGGTGAATCATTCTATTTATTAAAACGACACATTTGTTATAATTTACAGTGTTAAGAGAGATTACAATGTTTCAGATATCAACCAACTACCCACAGTATTTTGTCACTCGACCCATTGGCCCATTCGTCCAATGGTGTCTGTGACTATGGTCATATCACCCCTTGGCTGCCCCAATGGTGAAGATTATCAAGTAATGTATACAAAACCCCACATACCGGCTGTAACTTGGTGATTACATAAACTTAATCACTGTAAATATAACCTTTGAAATAAACATGCTTTTGAAATCAAATTTGATTAAAAAAAAAAAAAAAGAGAATGACTCTCATTACAGATTTAACACGGACAGAGTCTAGTCTATAGCTTAGCCTTGTTAACCTAATTTAAATAATAATGCACACAAAACTAGGTTAGTAATCAATACATCATTTACGATAACTCACGAGATCAAACCCTCACAACGAATGACAAAGTGCGATACTTAAACATCCATCGAATTAACGACGAATGACAAAGCATAACCCTAATGTGGGCAGCACTTAAACATCCATTGGATATTTTGATCAATCGGACATTGAATCGTAGCAGCGATCGAGTTATTACCCTGTTTTGCGGCAGCAATTAGTGAATCGTGTGTGTTTTTGTAGTATTCTGATCGTAACTCAGTGCATGTAGCGAGAATTTACGTCGTTTTAACTCCTGAATTCAATTTCCAAACCCTGTTATTTATACATGATTTTTGCCAAGCTTACGGACCGTAAGACTCAACCCTTACGGTCCGTAAGGGACACGAAATCATTTATAGAGTAGCCACGTCTGGGACTAGCTTTGCTGACTTGACTGTTTTGTAAATTCGATTTTTGACAACGAGAATTTAAGATAATCGTAACTAGGGTTTACCCCCCCTGAGTTTTAGGGGCCCTGATCCTGATTCCGATTGTTCTGAAAAATTTAGGGTTTGTGCAGAATCACTTGGGTGTCTCAATTAGAGTTTCCTATTGGACAAATTAATTAAATAAATATGACTTTTGATACGAGTTGTTACATTCTCCCCACCTTAATAAAAATCTCATCCTCGAGATTTACTTGAATAATTGAGGATACTTTCGCTTCATTTCGGATTCCAGCTCCCAAGTGTATTCAGGTCCTCTCCTTGAATCCCACTTTACTTTCACTAGCACTAGTCGTTTGTGATTGAGAAACTTCACTTTTCTGTCTTCTATCTGAAGAGGTTTTTCTACAAATTTTAATTTTTCGTTTACCTCTATATCTTGGAGAGGTACTACCAAAGATTCGTCTGATAGACATTTCTTGAGATTGGATACATGAAATACATCATGTACTCCAGCTAACTCTCCTGGTAGTTGTAAACGATAAGCAACTGGTCCTATACGTTGGATCACTGGAAATGGTCCTACGTATCTGGGACTTAGCTTTCCTTTCTTACCGAATCTAACAACTCCTTTCCAAGGAGAAACTTTCAACAATACTCTGTCTCCAACTTGGAATTCTAACGGCTTGCATCTATTGTCTGCATAACTCTTCTGGCGATCTCGAGCCGTCTTCAGCCTTTCCTTGATTTGAGTAATCTTGTCGGTCGTCTCTTGCACTATTTCAGGACCTGACAATTGACTTTCTCCTATTTCTGCCCAACAAACTGGAGTTCTGCACTTTCTTCCATACAGTGCTTCAAATGGGGCAGTTTCAATACTTGAATGATAACTATTGTTATAGGAGAATTCAATTAATGGTAAGTGATCATCCCAATTCCCACCAAAATCTATTACACATGCTCTAAGCATGTCTTCTAGAGTTTGGATTGTTCTTTCACTTTGCCCGTCCGTTTGAGGATGATATGCAGTACTTAGGTTTAGTCGAGTTCCCATTGCTTCTTGGAAACTTTTCCAGAAATGAGAAGTGAAACGACTATCCCTATCTGATACAATGGAGAGTGGAACTCCATGTAGAGATACGACTTCATCTACATACAACTTTGCCAATCTTTCCATGCTAAAGGTTTCTTTCATAGGTAGAAAGTGAGCAGATTTGGTTAATCGATCCACAATTACCCAAATCGCGTCGTTACCTTTTCTGGTTTTGGGTAACTTAGTAACAAAATCCATTGTTATGAGTTCCCATTTCCATACAGGCATTTCTAACTGTTGTAGTAGACCTGAAGGTTTCTGATGTTCTGCCTTAACTTGTGAACAAGTAAGACATTTAGAAACATATCTAGCTATATCCTTCTTCATGCCTATCCACCGGAAATTCTTTCTTAAATCTTGGTAGATTTTATTGTTTCCAGCGTGTATGGTATACCTAGATTTATGAGCTTCCTCTAAGATCTTATTTCTTAATTCTCCCTGCTTTGGTACCCAAATCCTTTTCTTATGGAATCTCCAAATTCCATCAGTTCCTTGTTCTAACTCTTTTATTCTTCCTTTCATTCCTTCAGCATTTTCCATGATTGCTGTTTCCTAAACATTCTTTATTTGTTCTATTAAATCTAATTGTAGATTTAATCTAAGAGCACGAACTCTTCGTTGTTTTTCATGATACTTACGACTTAAGGCATCTGCAACTACATTTGCCTTTCCCTCGTGATATTGAATATCACAGTCGTAGTCACTTAGGATTTCCATCCATCTTCTTTGCCTCATATTTAACTCTTTTTGCCCGAATATATATCTTAAACTTTTATGATCTGTATAGACAGTAAATTTACTTTCGTACAGATAATGCCTCCAAATTTTAAGGGCAAAAATTATAGCGCCTAACTCTAAGTCATGAGTTGTATAGTTTTCCTCATGCTTTTTCAATTGCCTTGAAGCATACGCAATTACCTTCTTGCGTTGCATTAGCACACATCATAATCCTAGTTTTGAAGCATCACAATATACTTCAAAATCTTCAGTCCCTTCTGGTAAAGCTAGGATTGGAGCATTGGTTAATTTCTGTTTCAAAATCCTAAAGGCTTCCTCTTGTTTAGATCCCCATTCAAACTTAATGGCTTTACAGGTTAGCTTAGTTAATGGTACAGCTATCTTGGAAAAATCCTTAATAAACCGTCTATAATATCCAGCTAAACCTATAAAACTTCTAATTTCCATTGCTGATTGTGGAACCTTCCATTTGGTAATTGCCTCTATCTTTGCAGGATCTACTTGAATCCCTTCGTGATTCACCATGTGTCCTAAGAATTGCACTTCTAGTAGCCAAAATTCACACTTCGAGAATTTGGCGTACAACTTTTCTTTTCTTAACAAAGTTAAGAGTATATGCAAGTGCTGACAATGTTCGTCCTGAGTTTTGGAATAAATAAGTATATCGTCTATGAAGACAATTACAAATTTTTCCAAATACGGTTTACAGATCATATTCATCATGTCCATGAATGCTGCAGGTGCATTCGTTAACCCAAAGGGCATGACTGTAAACTCGTAATGACCATACCTAGTTCTGAAAGCAGTTTTAGGTATGTCTTCTTCTTGTACCTTTAATTGATGATATCCAGAGCGTAAATCTATCTTAGAAAAATATCTAGCTCCTTGAAGTTGATCGAAAAGATCATCAATCCTAGGTAATGGGTATCGATTCTTAATTGTAACCTTATTCAATTCTCTATAATCAATACACATTCTCATCGAACCATCCTTCTTCTTTACAAACAACACTGGAGCTCCCCAAGGGGATGAGCTAGGTTGTATGAATCCTTTACTTAGTAATTCATCTAATTGTGTTTTCAGTTCTAACATTTCGGTAGGAGCTAACCGATAAGGTGCCTTAGCTATCGGTGTAGTTCCAGGAATTAGATGAATCCTAAATTCTACTTCCCTATCTGGTGGTAATCCTGGTAACTCTTCTGGAAATATATCTGAGTATTCCGAGACTACTGGTATTTTATTAAGTTCTTTACCCTTAGTGATAATGATTACCGAAATCATATACACTATTCCTTGCTTTCGTTCATAACTAGCAACTTTCATTACTGATATGAACTTCATGGGCTTACGTGGTTTATCTCCTGTAATCGTGATTACTTCTCCAGTAGGTGCCTGAATTTCTATTGAATTTTTATCACAAATGATTTGAGCATGGTTGGCTATTAACCAATCCATTCCTAACACAACATCAAATTCAGCTAATTTCATAGGTAACAGATTTGCAGCAAATTTATGACCTGAAAGTTCTATTTCTACTTTTTTGCAAAACCTGATCTATTTTAATTGAATTCCCATCTGCGGTTTCGACTGTAAAAATCTGCCTAATGTTGGTTAAAGGTAACTTAAGAGCTTGACAGAATAAAGTATTTATAAAACTTTGGTTTGCACCAGAGTCAAATAATACTTTTGCGTATACGTTGTGAACTAAGAACGTACCAGCTATCACATCTGGAATGAGTTCTGCTTCTTGAGTGATTAGCTGGAATGCTCTGACATTCTTCTTAGTAGCTCCATCAGTCGCCTTGGTTTTGTTGTCTGTAGGTTTGACCAATTTAGGACATTCTGTTTTAAAATGCCCTGCTTCCCCACAGTTAAAGCAGATTATGGTTTTCTTTCTGCAGTTCTCTTCAAGATGTCCTACAGCTTTGCAAAGGTTACAGGTTACATTACATCTTCCATAATGTTTTCTTTTACCATTCCTGCAGAAAGGCGGATTTGAAGATTGCCATGTTCCTCTTTTCTTGAAGTTGCTATAATTACCCACCCGAAATCCTTGGGTAATTTTCTGAGCCAGTTCCTTTTTCCTGTTTTCATCTCTTGTGCGTACTAGTTCATCAGTTAGGGTGTTAGCTAATTCCACCGCCTCGTCAATAGTGCGAGGTCTCGCAGCCTTAACAATGTTGCGGATTTCGCTAATTAATCCCCAAATATAGCGAGAAATGAGTACCGGTTCTGGCGAAGCCAGTGTTGGTACCATTCTAGCATATTCGAAGAATGTCAAAGTATATCCTCGACAGTCCACATTCACCATTCGATGGTTTAGGAACTTATTTGCCATTTGATCTTTTTCATACTCGGGACAGAATTTTCTTTCTACAAGATTCTTAAATTCTTCCCATTTCATGGCATATGCCTCAATCCTTCTTTTAGCTTGTATCACAGTGTTCCACCATTCTAGCGCCCCTTCTTTAAAAAGATTCGACGCATACATAACTTGATCTTCCTCAGCACATTTACATATGGTAATCACTGCCTCAGTTTTCTCTAACCAACGCAGTGCTGCAATAGCCCCTTCGTTA
The DNA here is from genome assembly GCA_030545235.1 of Helianthus tuberosus. Taxonomy (NCBI): domain Eukaryota; kingdom Viridiplantae; phylum Streptophyta; class Magnoliopsida; order Asterales; family Asteraceae; genus Helianthus; species Helianthus tuberosus. The sequence continues at coordinate 92,726,505 of CM060365.1, read as the reverse complement.
CCTGCAAACTCAACTGGTTTACAGGCAAGGAATTCTTTGTAAGTGCAACCAGGTGTTGCAGCTTTCATTTTCTTGAAAATTGGGGCTTGCAGATCATTATTGTTATTAACATGATTCCCGCCTCTGTTTATACTATTACTAAAGTTGTCGCCTTGGGTACGTTTACTAGGAATGATTGATTGAGGTTTAACAGGTTTTTGAACAGTAGCAACGATTGCTGGAATAACATTGGCTATTCCTTGTGCAACGATATCCTCTATATCTTGTCTATTTAACAATTGTTCTTCCTGAATTTGCTCAGATTGATTTACTTCATTTACTGGTTCATTACCAAGGTTTGCCATCTGATAATTAATTTATAGATAAATAATTAGTATAAAAGAAATAATCCAATGTCACAATTAATTGTACATAATCACGAAAACGAATATACAAACAGATTTGTAAATTTTCTAAAATTTTATTTGTTTTATAGATTATATCATGCTTCTATATACAACCGTTTTATTATTTATTTTACACATACTGACTTAACTATTACTATTACACAACCACAGTTTCATAAACCTCCTATCTTTCGTCATTTATTTTCCTAAAAATGAAGCTCCCTTTCATCATATTTCCAGGCAATTTGTCCTCCTATCTCTCAGATCCTATTCCCAGCATCCATCAGCTCTTCACCAAAATGGGGAAGTTCAGCCATATTCTCGTTACTCATCGGTGGATTTGGTAGGGGTTCTGGATCGAATTGCGGAAGAAAGGAATAAGGACTGTTGATAATGTTTTGGAATTGCCAATCATTTGTCCACCATTCATCCATTCCTAAAGGTTGGGTATGGATTATTGGTTCTGGGATTGCTGGTGCAAGATTTATAGGGATTTGGGTTTCAATAGGATGAGTAATGTATTGACAGGCTGAATAGTATCACAGCTTGCCAATATAAAATCTATTTCCTCCTGAAATGTCATTTCCTGGTTTTGTTTAGAGCTTTCTCCAATTTCCATCTGAGTTTGTCTAGAACCTTTTCCAATCTCCATTTCTATTTCTTTAGAATATTCCTCAAACTGTATTCCCATTTGCTTAGACTCTTCCCTGACTTCAGTCTCCAATTCCGGCTGTCTAGAACTTTTCCCGGTTTCAATTTCATTTCCTTTTTCTAAGGGATTATTTATTTTAGGAAGTCTCTTAACTGGCTTTTTCCTATGTACACGCCTCCCCCACACGTATCTCCTTCTTTTCTTTGGTTTTGGCTTTTCCAAAGGTGGAGCGTTGAATTCTATAGGTTGTTCCACATCAGGAAAGTACCCAGTAAATTCTTTAGAAACTTCTATGTTTACAGGGTAAAGGTTGAGATTCTCTAGGGCTCCAGATAACTCATTCATGCTGTTTAAAATAAATTAAAAATTTTATAACAACTTTCAAAATAACCTTCACATATTATTGCATACCATATGACTACAAAACAACTGAAATTTAAAACACACTATGTTTCATTGTAAATTTATTTATTTACTGGATGGATTTTCTAGCTTGTAGGTGATATGGTTTGCTAAAACTGAAACAAATTATTTAAAGATCTGCATTTACTGCTACTGTAGCTAACATATAAAGATCTGCCCATTTTTCGTCTAACTTGTCTTCCCAAGGTGATTTACTGGTTAATTCCTGGGTTTCCTTTTTAACTTTCTTTTCTCGGGATTTCCTTAATTTCTCCTGACTTTTTCTAATAATTAAACTTCTTTTATTAGGAGAAAGTGGTTCCTCGTATTGGGCTTTTCGAACGAATATTCCTTCTTCAGGAGTTTGGGATGAACTTCCTTTCTCATTTGATGACCTATCTAATTTAAGATAGATGTTTGAAAGCTTTTGCTTACCCATACTGTAACTAACAAATAATCAGTAAATAAAACACATAATCACATAATAGTAATCAGGAAAAATTAAGTATTTCTTAAATACTTAATTAGCTTAACTCAGTGGCTCTGATACCACCTTTTTCTGTCACGGCCCCCGACCCGGTTTCACCCGTTTCAGGAGCCGCGGGATAGAAATCCCGTGGTATTTTTTTTAATTGAGTTTAACAGCGGAAGTTTATCATCAGGATCTTTTTCAAGCTAAAATTTTCCCGGTTATTTTATTTCACAACTCGGGATAAAACCCCGTTAATTTACAATACTAGGATTTCACGGAGAAATCTTTATTTTACAAAACATATTTCTTTTATTTTATAATGAGCCACTTTCTTAAGCTTGAAGTGCTCCACAGCACCTTTCCTGAATTACAACAGATCACCTGAAACATGTTTGAAAAAGGTTTTGTCAGCGGGAAATACTGGTGAATCATTCTATTTATTAAAACGACACATTTGTTATAATTTACAGTATTAAGAGAGATTACAATGTTTCAGATATCAACCAACTACCCACAGTATTTTGTCACTCGACCCATTGGCCCATTCGTCCAATGGTGTCTGTGACTATGGTCATATCACCCCTTGGCTGCCCCAATGGTGAAGATTATCAAGTAATGTATACAAAACCCCACATACCGGCTGTAACTTGGTGATTACATAAACTTAATCACTGTAATTATAACCTTTGAAATAAACATGCTTTTGAAATCAAATTTGATAAAAAAAAAAAGAGAATGACTCATATTGCAGATTTAACACGGACAGAGTCTAGTCTATAGCTTAGCCTTGTTAACCTAATTTAAATAATAATGCACACAAAACTAGGTTAGTAATCAATACAACATTTACGATAACTCACGAGATCAAACCCTCACAACGAATGACAAAGTGCGATACTTAAACATCCATCGAATTAACGACGAATGACAAAGCATAACCCTAATGTGGGCAGCACTTAAACATCCATTGGATATTTTGATCAATCGGACATTGAATCGTAGCAGCGATCGAGTTATTACCCTGTTTTGCGGCAGCAATTAGTGAATCGTGTGTGTTTTTGTAGTATTCTGATCGTAACTCAGTGCATGTAGCGAGAATTTACGTCGTTTTAACTCCTGAATTCAATTGCTAAACCCTGCTATTTATACATGATTTTTGCCAAGCTTACGGACCGTAAGACTCAACCCTTACGGTCCGTAAGGGACACGAAATCATTTATAGAGTAGCCACGTCTGGGACTAGCTTTGCTGACTTGACTGTTTTGTAAATTCGATTTTTGACAACGAGAATTTAAGATAATCGTAACTAGGGTTTACCCCCCCTGAGTTTTAGGGGCCCTGATCCTGATTCCGATTGTTCTGAAAAATTTAGGGTTTGTGCAGAATCACTTGGGTGTCTCAATTAGAGTCTCCTATTGGACAAATTAATTAAATAAATATGACTTTTGATACGAGTTGTTACACCATATCAGACGTCTTCACTTGATCGGGGCAGATGATGCTGATCGGTTCAAGACGGTTGTTCTTGGTTAACCCGAAATCGGTGGTCTCGCGAGTAGAATCCAGATCTTGAGCTAGCACAACACTGAGAATGAGTAGGAGACTAGATCAAGGTCTGATCCTATCGGTTTTGAGTGCATTGAGTGTAAAAGAGTTGAAAGAAAGTTAGAAACCATCTTTCAATCCTTTTTCACCATGAATGTGTTTAGATCTTATGCAAGATCTTTGTTTACTTGGCTGGAAAATCGGTTAGAACCAAGTTGTTCTTGGTGGATTGAAGCCAAAACATGAAGTTCATAAGAACACTATGATGACGTCATCCTAGAACACCTCAAATCTAGTGATTTCACGGTTAAAAGTTAAGATTCAAAAGATAAAAATGTGTAGGAGTGCGTGTAGATTAAGGAAGTACAAGATTTAGGACGAGATCTTACCGGAATTGCGAGAAATCAGAGAAAAGCGAGGAATACGAACTGGTCGGACATCACTTGCCAAAAGTGGAAAGAATGAAAGTGACATGGGGTATTTATAGGATACCCAAAGTGGAAAGGGGCGAGTCGATCGGATGGCATCTCGCCCGGATGACAGTCCGGTCGGATGTCATCTCGGTCGGATGGCAACCTGGCACCTCGATCAAGTGACAGCCCGGTCGGATGGCAATCCGGCCGGATGGCACTTGGTTCGAGTGTTCGGTGCGACAATTTTTGTTGTTTCGATTGCGATTGCGAGCGTTGCGATGCGATAGGTTCTCCTAGTCAAATTACTTTTAATCCCAACTACTCATATCTTGCACTATCCCTTCTCCACTAATTATCATAGTTCGATTTCGATTGCGATTAAGTTCGATTGCGTTCGAGTTTCGATTGCGATTCAATTGATTACCACAACATAACATAAATAAGCATGCACACGTAACACATAAGGCACACACACACGTATAACAAATAACCAAAATGCGTAGTTCGAGTTGCGAGTGCGATTGCGATAGCGATAAAGCGATTAAACATGCGATAAATAGCGATTAATATGCGATTATTAATAGATACTCCACATAATACAACTAAAGCGAAAATAAAATAAACTAATTACAAGTCAAAGAAGTCAAAACAGGAATTGAGCAAGGAGAGACAGATCGCAATTAGCAATCTTTTCTTCCTTTGACTTCAATCTTGAGTTTGACTTTTGACTTTTGAAAATACAGGGTGTTACCGGAATGCTGTCTACCTGCCTTAGCAACGATAGTACTATAGTTTGGACTCAGCACCTGTTCACTCAGGGGTTGTTAAGGACAATTAGTTACATGGCTCACAGTGGTGAGTGTGTATCGTGAACTGCCTTGGGTAGTCAACCCGCAGTCATTGGTATCGATAGGTTCATGTCGATAACTAACATGCCTCATTTTACACTGTGTACGTGCTGGTTATGCGTAATCCATTTCGAACTCTATTATATCTATTAAACTTGTATGCTCACCTTTACACTATTGTATTGACTTTTACTTTAACGTATGTGACATGTGCTTAGGATGCTTATTTGCTTACTTTGCTGTGAAATCGAAGCTAGGAAAGACCTAGGTCAACAATAAACAATTGTCTGTAATAAAAATCTGAGTTGTCGGAACAGAACAAATTGACTAGATCTTTTCTGTAATAATTGTATTATCTTTTATGACATGGTATGGGACGTGTCGCTTTAAATAATTGGTAATTATAGCTGTTATGGAAACTTCTGGACAATCTGTTTTGCTCAGTGCCATGCCCCGATGTTTCCGCCATCGGTTGGGGTGTGACACGAGCCAACCGGGTTTTAGTCCCACCGGGTGTTACGCTGGAGAGTTCTGGTCTTGTGATGGCACAATGACTGTCAAGTGGCAGCCGGCGGTATGGTTTACCGGGGAAACGCCCAAAAAGACAAACTTTAAAGCCAGCATGGGCACAGTTAAGACAACATAGCCAGACCAGAGTGGGGCAATACGGGACTCTCCGATTTGGAGAGTGCGATAACCTTAAACATGAAGTTTACCATTCAAAAAAATTAATTAAGATCGATGCTAATCATGACCAGTTTGTTGAGTCTAGAATCTGTAGGGCATGGGTCAAAATAATAATAAAAATTATATAAATAAATATAAAAATAGTAAAGATACTCTCTTTACATATTTGAGAAATTGTAGTAAACATGTACCATGTATAAATCCTAACGAATATAACATATAATACAACATATGTAATTAAATTGATTCAAACTATGGTCTTCAACTAGAGCTTTAATTGCGTCTTCTTGTATGGTCCGTTATGTAGGATTCAACGAGGTCTTGAACGACGTCTTCTTGTACATTAATTTCCTAGAAAAAGAACAAACAAATGTTGACAGTTGTAGCTGAGGCGCATGTTCAACACGCTTCCCTTAAAAAAGATTTCGTGCCTATACTAAAGACGACACGTCTGTCTCCCAGGGTACAACAGCGGAAGCAGACTGTACTACCGGAGAAGCCCACACGCCCGAGGTTACATCGGATAAAATCATAGTGTTAGACCTTTTGGAAACTAAGAACATAAATGTTGTTGAATCGTGTAGAGAAATTTATCTCTATATGTTCCCAACATATGGGTCATCAAGTGCTTTTTCTCCAAGGACTCTTCATGCATACATCTCTCTTTATTGTATTTTTCACTTATATTTTTTTCTAACCTCTAACCCCATCAAAAGAGGCACATAGCCTACTAAGTATGCAAGAGCCATGGGTGGTGAAAAGTCTAACATAATTAAAGACTTATTTTTTTCATTTAAAATCTCTAATCAATTGGCATAAAAGAAACTTTACTCAAGAGTTGTCATCAATACACCACATGAAGAGTTTATTATTCTAATAAAAAACTAAACAAGTGACATAAATAACTCTACTGCAAAGTTTGTCACTATATAGAATTTAATATTAATAATCCCAATAAATTTTCATTCACCACATTTTAAAAATTTCCAACAATCTCCCACATGAATGGAGATTGATCAAAACACATAAATTTCCAATGCAACCACGACATGTGAGTATCGCCGAATAAGTAGGTGTTCCCTTTGAACTTTCCGTTGTGAAGCATACTTAGCCCCCTAGCGGTTTGTAGATGCGATGTCCCTGAACAAACCCCCATTTGTGTTGACGATGATACACTTCACACAATACTCTCCTTAGCCGGGTCATCCCCTCATACTCGTATCCAATAATGGTCGTGGAACACTTTCTTGGTTCTGCGAGAGCTCTAGGAATTGTGCCCCCAGTTCCATTCAAAGCGACCCTACTTCTCACTAACATAGATGATTCTCCTTAAATCATTAAAATCATCTTGGTTACCATGATTACGCAAAATCATTTACCACATAAAATGCTTAGCCTCACAATTTGTCACTGAATTTCATAGGAATGAACTAGGACGTATTTAAATGCCCTTTTATCGTTTAGGGGGTATATATAACCATATATACTAGCTTATGCATATCAGCTATGCCCCCACAGTGACCAACCTTAGGCTTACGAATTCGTTGTCCTATTGAACTTAGATCTTGGGATCCCCAGTCAACTAAGTTAGGTTTCTTCACACACCCTTTTTCCATGGGCTTTAGTCTCATTCCACAACTTGATCTCTAATAAACCATCAGGTTGTTGGATCCATAACATTATCTTTGTCTTTGACAAGTCATTGAAGATAACTTTTGCAGTTGAGATCAATTGTCATGACGTGTTCGTAACTCGAAAGTGAACAATGCCTGTTGTCAACTTCTAAGACAACAACCTTAATCGCCACCTGAATTTGGTTATAATATGTGTCTTAGAATGATACATTTATCATTTAAGGCAAACACATCTGCATTATGCACTACTACCTTTGTGTCCTCCACTTAGTCGTCTGTTTGCAATGTTAGATTGGATTACAAAATCCTTATTGCCAAAATTTTATGGTACAAATGTAAGACACCCCCACATTTAAGTGTTATTGAATAACATCCAGATGGGGTAATGAAGTAATGAAAACCATTTTACATACCCTTATAGGGTTGTTTCGTAAATGGATCCTCCCCCCACATTTCTTGCCATTTGATCAATATTTCCGTAACTTCACTTATGACGACATTTATACACATATGATTGAACAAGATCATTCTCATTGTATCAGTGAATCTAACTCATATTGCATTAGCTTACATAAGCTTCCGAGCTGACCAAATCAACACATGCCATTGTCATAAGTTTGTCAAAAAGTTAGGATAATTCTAACTTACCATCTAGAATAAGCCTAGACAATGAGTTCTCCTCATTAGCTTTTCGAACAAGCTTTTCAAAAGTTACTTATCTTTTCCTTATAATGAATGAAAATTCTCCCTCAACTTTGTCTATACACAAATTCTTTTTGCGTTCATACATATTTGAATGTTTAGAGTTAATTAGTCTCTGTCAAGAACCATAATTAACCACGCACTAGTCTAGCATGCTTTAGACTACAATACTTTAGCATGTGAACAGAAGATGCATCATTCTGATTCTTCACAACTCTAAGGATATCATAATATTACTTTGCAACATTCATCCCTTGTTAAGACAAAATAATGAAACTTATTCATAATCCTAAAACATCAATATTTAGGAAGGTCTCACAAATTATTGTATATAGCACATAACTAAATTTTATCATTTAATTAAGGAACATAACTTGTTTACCTTTGATCTCCAACGCTTTACCATTGACTCATAAGGACTTAAGCACAAGTCACATAGTGAACACATTCATCACCAACATGATGAATGTTCCTCGTCTACTATCACTATTATGTGTGAGATAGAGTCAACTAGATCGACAATCAACAACATAACATTCATAATTTTGCCATAAGTGATTTGCACACATCTATTGTTATTCATTAGGATATATGTATATTTAGGATGCTCTCCCAAACAAAGGTAAAATCTCCATACAGTTCTAACAATAATCAAGTGGTAGACGCATCTACTTTACTTTCGTATGTTAGAATTCACATTTGTGAATTTTCAATGACTTCTAACAAAGTATCTCGACATGTATCTCTTTTATGTATTTTATCTCAATATACTCACTGCTTTCTTTCATTACTCTCTCATGATGTGGTTACACATTTGATGTCTCGTCTTTGACATTTAGTGAATGCAACAACTCTTAAGTTGTTTATGTCCAAGAATTTTCACGTACTATCCATTTAAACCATATTCTTTTAAACAATGTATAATTGTCTTTATGTAACACCTGTGCCTCCACGGACATCAAACAAATACCGAACCAATGAAATATTATATTTCATACTTGGGATTTGTAAAAATATGTGTATCATTTGCACATATCAATTTTTGTTCAATTCCAAACTCTAAATCGCTTTCTGGAAGGTTATACGCGCACCAATGCATAAATATAACCAGTTTAATGCAACAAACACTCCAGAATAGTGACATAGGCTTAACATACCTTAAATATCCTTTACATAACTTAGAAATAAGTTTTGAAGGCTTTGGTATGGCAAAAACAAGTTAATTCGCTTACAGGGACTAAACTTGACAAACTGCGAAAGTATGCCAATTTAAACTGTAACAGACATTCCGGAACATGACCATAAGTTAAACATACCATAAATATCCTTTACATAGCTTAGAAATAGGCTTTGAGGGGTTCGGTATGCTAAAATAAACTTTTGGGGTCATTTAGGGACAAAAAGCGTCAAAAAGTGCACAAGTTTGTATTTACGCGCATAACTTACGTTCTGAATACATCCGGACATCCAAAAATTTATGTAAGCACTAAAATATTTTATTTTAGTGTTTGGAATAAGAAAAATCCATTCGTCACGCCATTTGGATCATTTTTCGCGCTTATGCGCATTCCGTTTCGTAATTAACCGAACAACGTAACCGTACGGCTAAACGAACCGACACCCGAGATATTTTTGAACACATTTTAAGTTCCCTATACTTTAACTTCATTTTAGAGCTTTGAAATGGGGTTAACGGGGCTTAAACGTGTAAAAAAAACGCATCGAAAACCAAGTTTTGAGGTTGCAGAGACTGAAACTGTAAATCTGCCAAACTAGGTCCGTAAACAGGGGCCAGATGCAGCAAAACATTTTTTTCAGCTTTTAACAGCCCTTAACACTCTCCAAAGGCCAAGTTCCAACTGTCAAACTCTTATGGTGGATGGCAAATGAGTTACCACAACTTTCCAACAAGTGTACGGCTTAGATCGTGCCCCCTTTTCCAAGAAATGATCCTAACGGTTGTCCATTTACTATAAATACCCACATACCCCAACTTCATTTCTCACTAGAATCTGATCATTTGTGCTCTAAGTTGAAACCTTTGTTTCATACCTGAGCTATTTTGATCTAGATTAGCATTCGGGGACCCTTCGTAAGTGTTCCTTCGTTCTTTTATTGCTTTTCGAGTCCGAAAGTCGAACTTTGTTTGACTTTCTGCATTGACCAGTTTATGGTCGATGCAAAGTTCGTTTGAACTTCATAATGTGAGCGTGATCACGATGGTTATAGTCCCTAGTGACTATACCTACTGATTACCACGTTATCTAGGCTCAGTGGCGAGCCGTAGTTTCGGTCAGAATACGTATTCTTGCGTATTTTGTAACCAAACTACTTGTGGGTATCAAGACCATTTGTTTTGATACCAAACCTGTTTTCTAAACTTAGTTAAGCATGTTTTAACATGCTTAGCTCGTCACTTTTAGTTTAGTGCTTATTTAGGGTCGTAAGGTAAGCGATCTAAACAATCGCTTATACTTTCGAACCCGACCCGTTTGGTCGATCATTAGGATCCGACCAAGCACTTTAGGTGACCATAGTTTATAGGGAATAACCTTACGAGGTTATACCTTATGGTCGCTTCGTTTAAGTAGTTGTATGATAGGTAGTTTATATGCCTTAGGTAAATTACCAAAATACCCCTTTGATGCCAAAATTCATTTTAAACATATGTAACATAACTTTTGACATCTAAACTGATTTGACAACAATATTAGACATGTTAAGGAATATGTTACTTGTCATAGGACTAGTTAGGCGGTCCGAACGCGTTTCACGCGAGCGACGCGTTAAAGTAGCATAAGCTACCTAAACGGGTCGTAATGGGTCATAAGCACTTATGTTAGGATTCATTTAGTATGTAGGCATTGTTAAACCATATTACACGAGTTCCCATACTCATTTGGTTTACGAACCCTCATTCTATCCGATCTTCCGATTTAGGTCCGGTTTATTAATGTAGTTACCTATATTAGGTGTCGTTTGATATCCGTGATCTCTAGCATTGCTTGGTGGTTATCTTAGGACTTCTGAGCAATCTCAAGTGAGTACATAGACCCCTCTTTTACCGTTTTCAAACTGTTTTGGGGTGAAACACATGTGCCTACTTGTTACTTTCATGCTTTCACATCATATACATGCTATGTTCATTAGTACATTTATAGTACATGATTTCATTACATTTCATGCTATGTATGTCCATTTAGTTCATACTTAGTACATCGTTTCACATCACATCACATGCTATGTATGTTCATCTATTGCATACTTAGTACATTTGTTTTCATCACATGCTTACATTTTGATATGATATTTGGTTTGTATAAATGGAACAATACATTCATTAACACCGATCACGCCGTTCGTTAGTAGGTAGTGGTACCATAGGAATTGACAACTCCCGTTCCGGACATCCCGGGTAGGTGGGGATGAAAGGAATGACCGAATTCGATATACAGTTACAACAAGATAAACCTTTAATTTATTTAAGGGTTTATCGCCACAGTCTCAAGGCTTGGATGTATGCATTCTCACAATACCGCATAGATATTTGTATCAGTATAGCATGCATTTCCACAAAACATAGCTTTGATTTAAACCTTGTTTTACTTCAATACTTTGTTTTTGTGCATATGGTTTAGTTGATATATTTCACTAGCCATACATATCATTTTGGTTACACATTACATGATTTACATTTGACACATAAACATTATTGACATTGGTTACACATTACATGATTTACATATTGACATAGACATTTTGACATATTATTCAATACGTTTGGCAATTGGTTTAAACATAGACATCTTACATTGGTGGTTTGTTTGGGTAAGTGATTCGAGTAACGAGGCGTGTGTAATATGATACAAGCATGGTGGATACGCCGCTGGTACTTCCTATATATAAGTGATTGTATGGTATTACATATCGTAGCGTTATATGAACCATTTCAAATTGAGACAAATAACATTTTATACAAATAATCTATTTTTCACAATACATTGTTTTACAAACAACTTAAATTATACAAACTCATTTTTATATGGTTATTCATTTAACCATACATTATTCTCTTATTTATACATATCATCTGATCTTATCATTTTTCAAATGATTTACAAGACAAATCAAATTACAAGGTTCATGACTAAACATTTTCTTAAACAATAAGTCATGAATCCTATTTTCATAAACCTATGTATCTCACAGGCATTTTTATGCTGACGTACCTATTTTCACATGTGTTTCAGGATATGATGCATAGGATTTATCAAGATACACTTAGGCGGACTTGGGCCTTAGCGACAATAAAAGATGCAAGACTAGTTATTTATGTTATGTTTCTTTGATTGTCATGACATTGTAACTACTTTAATCAATAAAACAATATTTCAATTTCCATGTGTTATGAAACAATGATTCTGTTACAACACTCCCCGATGTTTTCCGCCACGTATTGTTGTTCTACGTGGTCGGGGTGTGACAGAAAAGTTGGTATCAGAGCTCATGGTTATAGGGAATTAGGTTATTAGTAATACTTTGACCTAGTCTATAACCTTCCTAGGACCCTAACGCGAGTTTACTTGCGTTTAGTCATAAAACAATACTGTCACCTATCCTTAGGCGACAACCACAACAAGAACATAAATTTCAAAACCGCTTTGAAAACTAATCATCTGTTCTAGGATGATTGATTACTAGGTTTTGAACCCTCTATTGTAAGGTTTTGAACCCCTTTGAGTTTTCAAAACCTCGTCAAGGTTTTGGGTTTTAAATAATGTGAACACGTGCAAACTGGAAGGGTGAATGCCTGTATTCTGGGTTTTCTGTCTAGGCAAGCACTTCGTATACATCTCATCAGACGCGAGACCAGTTGTGCTTACCTGGGAATTCTTGGGATGAGTGTTCACTTATAGTCGAGCATGTCTTCGCCATACATTATTTTTGACCTTTGATTTGTCACTGTCTCATTTGTTTGCCTTAGATAACAAACAAATGATCGCAAATTCTTATGCATTACCATTCTGCATTATTTACCCGATGGCGTTTCACTTGTTTCTTCCTATGTCTTTCATTTTCTTCTAGAATGTCTCTTCCTCTCAGCACCGGTCAAATGTCCGAGCAAACAGCCAAATTTGCCCAACAAATAGGTGAAGTGATACTGAAGTCTGTGGATCTAGGCATTGCCATGTCTCGTCTCAAAAATGGAGCCACTCAGGAGCCACCAAAGGAAGCAGAAGCCAAGCCTTCACCTAAACCAAAGAAACGTAAGGCTTCAAGGAAACCTGCAGCAGTGGCACCAAAACAGGCAAGACCTAGCCAAATGACAGCACCACCAGCCAAGAAACCAATCAAGGAATCAAAGACCATGGATGAACAGGCTGGATCCCCTAAGAAGTCAAAGAAGCGAAAGGCTTCTCAGGACTTCGCCGTGGTCGCTCACAATGGTTGAGCCATCCCCAACCACCCAGCTCAACCCCCTGCTAGGAAGCCATACAACGGAACTGTACCTTTGTGCAACCAATGTAGCCTTCATCATCAGGCTAGTGTGAAGTGCCGCAGTTGCCAAACTTGTGGACTTATAGGTCATACGACAAGGGTTTGTCCAACTGCAGCAGTACCAAATCAAGCAGGACCCATCCGGGTGGCAACACAACCTGTTAAGAAGCAATACAAGGGAACAGCCCCAATATGCGACAAATGTAATGCACACCACTTAGCTCACCTACAGTGTCGTCTGTGTGCATCATGTGGGCGACTCGGTCACCTGGCAAATGCTTGTCGATTTACCCCAAACCAAAGTGGTCCAAATCAACCCCAAGTCAACCCTACTCAAGCTCGCTTTCCGCCTGGATCGTGCTACAACTGTGGCGATACGAGCCATTTCAGGAACAAATGCCCAAAGCTTGCTAATGCAAATCCAACCCACGGATGAGCAGTTGGCTGATTAGAAGATGTTGTTGTCTTATGCTTTTGTTTCTTCTATTTCTTGTAATGTGAAACAATCTGTTTGATTATAAATAAATTGTTGTTCACAGTTCTGATATACGAGTGTAGTTACATGTGTGTATGACTTTTCCTATGATACCTACACCAAGGAACTATGTTCCTTACAAACTACTCTTGTGATTCTCCCTCTCAAATGATCACTCATGATTCCCCCAAAAATTTTAAGTACTCGTTTCATTCTAAGAAACGAAGTACATGAAATAAAGTGAAATTATGAGTAATCGTGCTTTTTACACATCTGTGCCATTAAATCCTTGGTTAGATAACTAAGGGTAGTTTCAAATATCATACCCATTACGTTTTGATTTTCTCAACATACACAGTACAAGTATTTCAAAAACAATCTTCATGATCTCAAAACATTTCATATAGTTTGAAAACAATTTTTTTCAAATGCATTGTCTATGTTATTTCAAAAACATTGGTTAGGTTTTCAAAAAAAAAACAATTTTCACAATTTCAGAATATTTCATATAGTCTGAAAACAATATTAACACAGTATATTTTCTTATCAAGTGCATGATTTCAAAAGAATCATTCATGTTTTCCAAAAACCTTATACATAATTTCAAAAATTCATTTCGCATGATTTTAAAACATTTTTATAAATATACTTATCTAAAAACCTACTTTATGATTTCAAAAGTATTATATATAAGGTTTCAAAAACATTTTTAGAACCCCATGCATAGTTTTCCAAATATATTTTCCTCATACATTTACTTAACCTTCAAATTCTGCTTCATATGTTGCCTTGGCATATCTAGCATCTCAACTTCGTAAGCATTTTTACTTCATGTTTTGACATAAGCACGTCCAGTGCAAGGTTTCAAAACATCTTCAACTTCTAAAAGCCATATGGGATCTTTTTATCTTCACATTTAGACCCTTGTGGATGATCATCATTCAAATCAGGGTCCTTAATTGGATTCCTTATGTACCTGAATTCGGACATTTCGGTTCCTTATAATCGAAATCGAATTTCTCTTTTAAAAATCTTTCTATCTTTATAGATAGATTCTTGTAAATGTTTAAAGTGCCAAATGAAATCCACGAGATGGATTCCTATTGTACTTTAAATACATGTGCTCTGTCAACAAAACAAATTAACAAATAAACAATCTTTGTGGTTATACGACTATGTGTTTATTCATCTTATGTTTTCTTTTATGCATTTTTGTGTTTGGATACTCTGGATATTCGTTATCCAAATCCTCGTAGAATCTTTCATATCTTCATATGAGGGATTCGTAGTAGGATATTCAAAAAGGTACTACCTTAAATCCTTAATGGGCTTCTATGTAATAGTTAAGACCCTTGGATTATATAGTACCACTCCTTGATTCATAAGAGACCCTTTAGTGGTCTAGTCAAAAAGATTGATTCACAATTTGGTTAAAGGACGACATCTAGTGATGTAGCTGAACAGACTCCTTGATAGTCTATTTAGATCATTTATTGATTTAATTAAAAGGACTCTATGGCGGTCTAGTCACATTCATCACAGGATTGTTCATTTGGTTTTACCCTACACATTATAAAATAGACTGTGTGAACTGTGCAAGGAATTTTCTAATTATGGACACGTACATAATTATGAAATTTAGTGCACAGAAACCCAGTAAGATTTATTATGTGTAAGAACCGATAGCGACAACAATAACAAAATGAGAACGGTGTAATGGAGGTACGGTGGACGCACCAATGACGCTTCATATACTTGTATATAAGTGTCCCTCTTACATTGCAAGCATAATGTTATTAAGGTTACTAGAAGTTTAGAACCCTAACCAATATTGTTCGATCTTTTCAACTTCATGTTTTAAACTCTCACAAGTTTCCTCTAAATAAATTTCGGGACGAAATTTCCTAAAGTAGGGGAGACTGTAACACCTGTGCCTCCACGGCCATCAAACAAATACCGAACCAATGAAATATTATATTTCATACTTGGGATTTGTAAAAATATGTGTATCATTTGCACATATCAATTTTTGTTCAATTCCAAACTCTAAATCGCTTTCTGGAAGGTTATACGCGCACCAATGCATAAATATAACAAGTTTAATGCAACAAACACTCCGGAATAGTGACATAGGCTTAACATACCTTAAATAACCTTTACATAACTTAGAAATAAGTTTTGAAGGCTTTGGTATGGCAAAAACAAGTTAATTCGCTTACAGGGACTAAACTTGACAAACTGCGAAAGTATGCCAATTTGAACTGTAACAGACATTCCGGAACATGACCATAAGTTAAACATACCATAAATATCCTTTACATAGCTTAGAAATAGGCTTTGAGGGGTTCGGATGCTAAAATAAACTTTTGGGGTCATTCAGGGACAAAAAGCGTCAAAAAGTGCACAAGTTTGCATTTTCGCGCATAACTTACGTTCTGAATACATCCGAACATCCAAAAATTTATGTAAGCACTAAAATATTTTATTTTAGTGTTTGGCATAAGAAAAATCCATTCGTCACGCCATTTGGATCATTTTTCGCGCTTATGCGCATTCCGTCGTAATTAATCGAACAAAGTAACCGTACGGCTAAACGAACCGACACCCGAGATATTTTTGAACACATTTTAAGTTCCCTATACTTTAACTTCATTTTAGAGCTTTGAAATGGGGTTAACGGGGCTTAAACGTGTAAAAAAAACGCATCGAAAACCAAGTTTTGAGGTTGCAGAGACTGAAACTGTAAATCTGCCAAACTAGGTCCGTAAACAGGGGCCAGATGCAGCAAAACGTTTTTTTTTTCAGCTTTTAACAGCCCTTAACACTCTCCAAAGGCCAAGTGCCAAGTGTCAAACTCTTATGGTGGATGGCAAATGAGTTACCACAACTTTCCAACAAGTGTACGGCTTAGATCGTGCCCCCTTTTCCAAGAAATGATCCTAACGGTTGTCCATTTACTATAAATACCCACATACCCCAACTTCATTTCTCACTAGAATCTGATCATTTGTGCTCTAAGTTGAAACCTTTGTTTCATACCTGAGCTATTTTGATCTAGATTAGCATTCGGGGACCCTTCGTAAGTGTTCCTTCGTTCTTTTATTGCTTTTCGAGTCCGAAAGTCGAACTTTGTTCGACTTTCTGCATTAACCAGTTTATGGTCGATGCGAAGTTCGTTTGAACTTCATAATGTGAGCGTGATCACGATGGTTATAGTCCCTAGTGACTATACCTACTGATTACCATGTTATCTAGGCTCAGTGACGAGCCGTAGTTTCGGTCAGAATACGTATTCTTGCGTATTTTGTAACCAAACTACTTGTGGGTATCAAGACCATTTGTTTTGATACCAAACCTGTTTTCTAAACTTAGTTAAGCATGTTTTAACATGCTTAGCTCGTCACTTTTAGTTTAGTGCTTATTTAGGGTCGTAAGGTAAGCGATCTAAACAATCGCTTATACTTTCGAACCCGACCCGTTTGGTCGATCATTAGGATCCGACCAAGCACTTTAGGTGACCATAGTTTATAGGGAATAACCTTACGAGGTTATACCTTATGGTCGCTTCGTTTAAGTAGTTGTATGATAGGTAGTTTATATGCCTTAGGTAAATTACCAAAATACCCCTTTGATGCCAAAATTCATTTTAAACATATGTAACATAACTTTTGACATCTAAACTGATTTGACAACAATATTAGACATGTTAAGGCATATGTTACTTGTCATAGGACTAGTTAGGCGGTCCGAACGCGTTTCACGCGAGCGACGCGTTAAAGTAGCATAAGCTACCTAAACGGGTCGTAATGGGTCATAAGCACTTATGTTAGGATTCATTTAGTATGTAGGCGTTGTTAAACCATATTACACGAGTTCCCATACTCATTTGGTTTACGAACCCTCATTCTATCCGATCTTCCGATTTAGGTCCGGTTTATTAATGTAGTTACCTATATTAGGTGCCGTTTGATATCCGTGATCTCTAGCATTGCTTGGTGGTTATCTTAGGACTTCTGAGCAATCTCAAGTGAGTACATAGACCCCTCTTTTACCATTTTCAAATTGTTTTGGGGTGAAACACATGTGCCTACTTGTTACTTTCATGCTTTCACATCATATACATGCTATGTTCATTAGTACATTTATAGTACATGATTTCATTACATTTCATGCTATGTATGTCCATTTAGTTCATACTTAGTACATCGTTTCACATCACATGCTATGTATGTTCATCTATTGCATACTTAGTACATTTGTTTTCATCACATGCTTACATTTTGATATGATATTTGGTTTGTATAAATGGAACAATACATTCATTAACACCGATCACGCCGTTCGTTAGTAGGTAGTGGTACCATAGGAATTGACAACTCCCGTTCCGGACATCCCGGGTAGGTGGGGATGAAAGGAATGACCGAATTCGATATACAGTTACAACAAGATAAACCTTTAATTTATTTAAGGGTTTATCGCCACAGTCTCAAGGCTTGGATGTATGCATTCTCACAATACCGCATAGATATTTGTATCAGTATAGCATGCATTTCCACAAAACATAGCTTTGATTTAAACCTTGTTTTACTTCAATACTTTGTTTTTGTGCATATGGTTTAGTTGATATATTTCACTAGCCATACATATCATTTTGGTTACACATTACATGATTTACATTTGACACATAAACATTATTGACATTGGTTACACATTACATGATTTACATATTGACATAGACATTTTGACATATTATTCAATACGTTTGGCAATTGGTTTAAACATAGACATCTTACATTGGTGGTTTGTTTGGGTAAGTGATTCGAGTAACGAGGCGTGTGTAATATGATACAAGCATGGTGGATACGCCGCTGGTACTTCCTATATATAAGTGATTGTATGGTATTACATATCGTAGCGTTATATGAACCATTTCAAATTGAGACATATAACATTTTATACAAATAACCTATTTTTCACAATACATTGTTTTACAAACAACTTAAATTATACAAACTCATTTTTATATGGTTATTCATTTAACCATACATTATTCTCTTATTTATACATATCATCTGATCTTATCATTTTTCAAATGATTTACAAGACAAATCAAATTACAAGGTTCATGACTAAACATTTTCTTAAACAATAAGTCATGAATCCTATTTTCATAAACCTATGTATCTCACAGGCATTTTTATGCTGACGTACCTATTTCCACATGTGTTTCAGGATATGATGCATAGGATTTATCAAGATACACTTAGGCGGACTTGGGCCTTAGCGACAATAAAAGATGCAAGACTAGTTATTTATGTTATGTTTCTTTGATTGTCATGACATTGTAACTACTTTAATCAATAAAACAATATTTCAATTTCCATGTGTTATGAAACAATGATTCTGTTACAACACTCCCCGACGTTTTCCGCCACGTATTGTTGTTCTATGTGGTCGGGGTGTGACACTTTATAATTATTTTCTACAAAAATAATTTATACGTCACAAACATTAGTGATTTATTTCTTTATAAAAAATTTGCAGGTGTTATCCGAACATATTGAACACAAAACAATAAAATATATTGGAAATTAAATCACAGGTGCCAAAAACTTTTAAAATTTAAACGGAAGCATAAGACGATACGTAGACATCAAATATCAAATTGCTTTTATCTTCAACACTTTATAATTTGATTGAAATCTTCTCAACGATATCGTCCCATGGTATGTCTTGAGGTACTCTCTCAATAAGATGCCATGAACTTGTAAGTACATGCACTGTTCAAGGTCTCGCTAAAGACGAAGCGGAAATCATAAAAGAAGACATGGCTCAAGTTCTTATCGAAGACAACATTTTGAATCACTTTATTTATATAAAGTTGTATTTATGTTTATTTTTTTTGTTTGGATTTGTACACGATTCATGTCCTACAATTTTCCAAATTATAAAGAGAGTATCTTTATTATTTTGTTAATAAAATTTTAGTAAAATCATGACCTTTCTCCTACACTATTCACGTACATAAATGAAGAAAGCTAAATGAATATTCAAACATAAATGAACATACATAAACGAAGTAATTGAACGAACGACATATGCATTAAAATTTGTTCTTTCAACTAAATGAGCGAAACATGTGCTAATGTTCGTTAGTTTATTAAATTAATGATTCGGTTTAAAACCATGAAACTGCCCAAACTTGTTATCAGCTTAGTTTCCCTATTGTTTTTTCTTTTTATCTTTTAATCGGTTGGCTTCGAAATTTTCAAACCGTAACAAACGATTTAGTTTATCATTTATACTCAAAGCTGATCAAATAACCCCAAACCAGACAGTAATGTTGAGGCATAGTTTTTTTTTTTTTTTTTTTTTTTTTTTTTTTTTTTTTTTTACATAGGGTTATTGAGTATTTTAGTTTATTTGATTGCCTTCAAATTATGCCACTTATTTTTGTTTTATTTAAAGTAGACATCTGATATCTACATGACTACATTGTGTTAAGACTTTTTTTTTTTTATAATTTGGAATTTTTTTAGATATGTCAATCAAATTTGAATCTTGCATTTAGGTAACCTATTTTATGTATTTATATAATTTTTTTCATTTTTTATTATACGTACTTTATACAATTTTTAATTTTTTATAAAAGTGTACCTTTTTATTTAGAAAAGTTTATCTTATTTTATTTTTTTTAAATGTGTTAGTTTATTATTCAGAAAGATTTTTAATTTGCCTTATCTTCAGTAATTTTGATGTTTAAAAACATCTACGAAAAAATGACAAATTTTGAATTGATTTTTTTTAAAGAGGATATGAAAAGTAATAAGAAATAATGTGACATACTCTAAACCCGTAAGAAATAATGTGACATACTCTCATTTTGGTTCACTTCAAACAATTTATGATTTATCTTTCTTATAAAAACAAAGACACCTCTTTTATTTGGTAATCTTTTTTTTATTTGATTATAACTAAATTGTATCTTATGTTGTATGCTAAGAAAATTGTATTGTTTTGCGATCATAGGGTGTACTCTAACATATTAGGTGTTAACGATGACATAGCATGTTAACCCGTATTGCATATCATTCCTTCCTTGTGTTAAGAGGCATTAAAGAGGTTATGTGTTAACATGTTAATCGGATGTTAAGAGATTTAACTAATTATTCTTTTCTTTTTTAAACAAAAAACCACAAAAAAAATCGGGTTAGATAAAGTTAACAAGATTAAACCATTTCTTGGAGTGAGGTAGAGTGAAATGAGAAAAAATAGGTGATGTAACACTTAGATAAGTAAAAAAAGTTAAAGTATACCCCAAGACATTAGTAGAATTATTGCAAACTTGATCATAGTTGTCAAAATTAGTGATTTTAATTTTATATTAAGGTATCTTAAACTGAGATTATGTTGTTCTTAACCATCTAATCTTACATGTACTATAATAAAATAGTTTTTAAAAGTTAAAAGATATATCTTTTTTGTTATTTAATGGTAGTTTGTCTTTCATATTTCAATTGCAATACCATTGTATTGTATCTTATGTTGTATGATGACAAAAATCTATTGGTTTTACCTTAATAAAT
Source organism: Helianthus tuberosus (assembly GCA_030545235.1). Lineage (NCBI taxonomy): Eukaryota > Viridiplantae > Streptophyta > Magnoliopsida > Asterales > Asteraceae > Helianthus > Helianthus tuberosus. The sequence goes on along the minus strand of CM060365.1, from coordinate 92,705,204 downwards.
GCATACTTGATCACAGTCGTATAATATTAACTTTGATTCTTAGTTAATTATCTTAAAATGACATCAAATGGTTTGTAACGTCTAATCATACATGCGATACGATAAAATAGTACCGAAAGTTAAATGTATGACGCACGTCTTTCACTTTTTGTCGGTTTTTGGCATTAATTCAAAATCGAATAAAAAGAGTTCGAATTTGCACATTTAAAACCGTTCAGTTTAATTAGTTCGGTTTAAGTTAAGTCAATTTGGTTGCCTCCACTCTTCGGTTTCAATCTATTCAACTATTTATCAAGTTTTTATGTAAGCACCTAACATATATCATTCCTTCGTTTTTTTCATAATGTTTGAATTAGTCGCAAGAACATGCCAAGTATTATATGGATGTCAAATTAAACTTTAATGATGTGTATAGATGAAATCGGTTTTGGTTAATTTTGTTCAAATCAGGTAAATCCAAACCGATCTAATATAAAAACCCGAATCATTTTCACTATATATAATTTTATTTTTTTTACTACCTAACCGGTAAGAAAGGCCTCTAGTACCACTCTTAAGTCTTAAACTATTAAATTTTCAAAAAAACAAAACACCAATAACCAAAAAAAAAAAAAACAAATATTTATAAGATTTATCCCATTGGGAATAGTCTAGTGGTATTGATGGGTTGAATAAAAGATTTATAGTTTTATCCCATTGGGAATAGTCTAATGGTATTGATAGGTTGGATAAAATTTAGGATAAGAGAGGTCGGGTTCAATTCCCATGGTATATAAGGTTTCATTAATTAAAAAGAGTTATATTAATTTAATTTAAAGCTCAAAACAATTTAAACTTTATTTGGTTATATACTTTTTTATTTACCTTTCAAAAAAAAAATACTTTTTTATTTATTATTAATGTTATATTAATCTATTGTATTTAATTGGTGGGTACCCACACGGCCACCCCAAAACACTTTTTGATACACTAGATTACTATAAATAGTGATGAATACTCTTGAGTGTTTCCTATATGAGGGATCAAACTCAAAGAACAACATAACCATCCCAACTCAATTTTTCTTGCACTCCTGATTCTGGTAAAGGGGGGAAGAGATGCAAGTCGGTTCGAGTTTTGCGGTTGCAGAAAGCGGGTACCTACCTAGCGAGAAGTTTGACGACGATGGAAGGATAAAACGGACAGGTAAGAGTTCATTTCTCCTTTGGTTTGATTCGTGTACAAGTTTAGTTTTTGAATTGTTTTTACGCGTCAATGAAGGGACTTGGAAAAGTGCAACCGCGCATATAATAACAGCTGTGATCGGGTCAGGTGTGTTGTCATTGGCATGGTGTTTTGCTCAGCTAGGATGGATTGCGGGATCCATTACCCTCGCGTTGTTTTCAGTAATCACGATGTATAATTCGATTTTGTTGACGGATTGCTACCGTTCACCGGATCCGGTTACGGGCACCAGAAACTATAGCTATATGGATGCTGTAAAATCCAATCTCGGTAAATTTCTAATTTTATTGTCTTTATCTAGAAAAAAATGTCACTTTTTTATTTGTTAATGATTTAATTTACGTTATGACTTATGAACATTAACCGACCACCATTAAGTTATTTGTCCATTTCTAAGAATGTACACATAAAAAGTAATAATAGCATCAATATTAATAATACTATTAATAATAATGACAACAATGGTTGTTGAGAAAGGAATTTCACCAATAATACTACTAATAATAATTACAACAAAGATTGTTGAGAAAGGATTTTCTTGTTTGTTTATTTATTTATTTATTTATTTTCGTTTCTATATTGCGTGTAGTTACTAGTTATTTAATAATTAAAGGTTCCAAATTGACATTTAAAAGTTACTTTATTGACAAAATATTTTTAAATATATTAATCTCCTCTTAATAGATTCAAAAACTACTTCAATTTCTCAAAATAAATAGTCATTTTTGTAATTAGTCTAACGAACGTAACTTCCAATTTATTTATAGAGTTTCACATTTGAATATCGAGAAGACAGGAGTGCCGTCCACGAGCCCAGTTAATGCATTCTATATATAGGCAAAAGTATTGAATTTGCTACAGTCAAATTACTTTAAATAATAATCTTCTCACAAAAAAACAAACACACACACACAAAAAAAAAAAAAAAAAAAAAAACCCTTAAAGCTTTAACAATTAACATGATGTATCATAAAAGTCATTATAAATTCGGGACCATTGTTTAGAAAAATATTATTACCTTTTCTTATTTCCATTAGTGATTTTAAATATTTCATCAAAATATATTAAAGCATAAATGGTATTAAAAAATATATTTCATGTTGATAGCATCTTGGCATAGCAGCATCAAATGTTTATTCTCATAAGTTGACGAGTGTTCGAGTCTTATAAAGTAGACAATAGATGAATTTTGGAAGTAGATTTTTTGCTCTACACTAAAAAAAATATTTCATTGATTCTTGTTTTTACACAGGACCATTTCAATACAAGCTTTGTGGCATAGCTCAGTATGGCGTTCTCGTCGGAATCACCATCGGATACACCACAACCACCGCGATCAGCATGGCGTAAGTTCACAACAATCTCAAACTTCTTCCACTTGTTATATCTTCATTTTCCGAAATTTTGATCTATTTAACTACCATTCCTCAGTGCAATCAAAAGATCCAACTGTTTCCATAAACAAGGACACGAAGCAGGGTGTCATGTGAGCAACAACATGTTTATGGTGATTTTTGCCGTCATTCAGATCATCCTAAGCCAAATCCCCAACTTCCATAAGTTGTCGCCTATATCAGTCGTCGCTGCTATCATGTCGTTCTCCTATTCGTTGATCGGCATCGGTCTTTCAATTGCCAAAATTGCTGGTAAGGAAACCTAACTTGGTTGTTTGTTAGGATTGCATACATGGTCGTCCCCGAAAATCCAGAGTCTCGGGACAAGTAGAAAAGATGGTGTAACGCCCTAACACGTTTTAACCAAATTTCGACGCAGCGGAAAATACATACTAAAAACTTCTTTATAAGTTATTCTTTCTTTCACTTAAATACATTAATCCCTTTTTATAAATTAATTAAAAAGTAACATACGTATAGAATTAAGTAACCACATACACACCCACGTACAATCCACGTCTTGACTCGATCTTCAACCACGTACTCTGCTTGAGCAAAACATTCATAAACCTGTACCACCTGCATTCACCATAACCAATTACTTCATTAGCAACCGATGACATAATATATATACTTTAAAACGTGCATAATCAAGCATCAACATCTCTTATTCTCGTTCATATAAGTCCATTCGTCTATCCATTCGGACACTCTCGTCTGACTTCCATACTTAACCTTCATTCCCCATTATTAGTATACCTGCACTTCCATTTCATTCTTAACAGAAAACAATTAGCATCATTATACTTTCCTATCCACTTTCGACTCCTTTTTCCGTAAACTTACCTATTTACTTCCATTGTTTAATACTTTCTCACATATATCACAATAATCATCATACTACAATATATTTTACATCTAAAGTGTAAGTCCGGGATTTACTTACCTTGTGCGTCCGTAATTGCGTTCGCTTACTTGAGTCTCCTTAGTCTGTTAGCCTTCCACGCTCTCAACCATCTTAACATGATTCCTATACATTCATGTCATTACATTCACATCCTTATTAGCATATATGCTTATACATATGAACAACCATATCAAATTCACATCTCATATATGACCTTCGTTAATCCATTCAAACAAGCATAAAACATACTCAACATTATCCCTACAAAATCTTCACATGAACTATATATGGTTACCCATCACTAGCATACAATTTCACTTATTATTGTCTTTTAGACATTTCATCAAACACTTGGTGTGCGTACTACTTTCTAAGCATGATGTACAAGTATTTCATGATTTTCTTCCTAATTATCACTTCCATTCATCAATACAAGTAACCATCATACAAAGTCTATACCATACTCAATCCATGTACAAGTACACATCACATACTACACATATTCATAATCAAGTTCATACCATTTCATAGATTAAACACAAACCCACCTAGCTAAGTGTAGTAATTCATCCACACACCCAAATTATAGCAATTTACTAAGAATCTTCACATAGGGTTTGTTCCTAAATGAGCATACATCACTAATTTAGCCATAGCTTCTCTAATCCATACATAATCCACGATTATGATGATTATTCAAACTTTACAACTTCACGAATCATCAAAATTTTACATACCTTATGATCCCCTAGCTTGGGTGATCATTAATTCACGTTCGGTTATGAATTTAGACTTCATTTGGCCCTTCAATTTGATGATATTGTTGAACTAGGGTTTTGGCTCCATGGGAGCCTCTTCTTGAACGATCCAGAACACACACACGAGGTGTGTGTGTGTGTGTGTGTTTTCATTTAATAAAACAACTTTCAAGTTGTCCCACTTTGGTCCCTCATGTTTCGTTTTAATTAAATAAGGCCACAACCCTTCGTTTAATACCAACGATACTAATATTCAACTAGGTTAGTCATTCCTAGTTAATATTCATTTACGGGTTCAATTTTACCCCTAACGGTATTTTTACCCGTTCCTTTATATTAACCGGGTTTAAATTACCAAACCCATTTTTGGGGTGTTACAAGTCTACCCCCCTTAAAAGAGGTTTCGTCCTCGAAACCTTGCTTACTTCCACGGGACCATAATCTTTTACTTTCCGGTCCTTCTATGTAACACAATTATGACATATATTCACATATCTTTAGATTCCGAATTCTTGCCTCAAGCTAGTACCTTAGTGATGATCATCACTACTTGGTTAATCATTCATTTCATTCAAAATACATACTATGGCAAGAATGCATTCATACTTGAACAAATATAACCGTACGTCCTATCCTTACTTTCTTAAATCAAGCATAATACTTTTATGCGTTCATTGATCGTAACGACTCGATTACATCTACTTTTTATTCATAAATCATGTTGGACATGCCACTCTTGCTTTCATCGCACAAATACTCATTACAACAGTCCATACTGTCACATATCCTTTTCATTTCCTTGACCCGTTAGTAACAGGTCAATATGCATATTTCTTCAAACTTGTGATAATACATACATTCATATGATCCGTTTACAACGAATCTAATACCTTTATCTCGTCTTTTAAAAATACATTCCATACATACAATGTATAACCTTTAATTATGGTTTCGTTATCACAACAAAACTAATATTTCATATTCACACATAATTGCTTAACTCTAAAGTTAACATCATCCTACGTCTGTTAACGTTACATGCTACTGGATATACTAATATACGTATTCACACGTATGTTCATACATACAAGCTTTATTCCTTTGTGCACATTCCATCCCATTTAATGCATATGTACATGTGTTCATATATGTACACTCATACATCTATTTACATACACCCGAAAACATACTTGCAACAATAACACATCTATACGTACATGTTTACATGCTTACTTATCGTTATATAATGCACACACTCATACGTACCTTCATACATTTATTACTTACATTCATACCGTCCCTATCTCTTTACATACATACGTGTCTTCATACCTTCAGACATTCCTACATCTCTACATACAAGCATACATTCATACATGCCATTCATACCTTCCTGGACGATAATTCCTTCCTCATGAATACGTACATCTACACGTATATTCATATATTACATTCCAAATCATTTCATTCGTGCTTTCTCATGCATTACTTACTATACACACATATGGTCGTTACTGAATACTTTAAAACTGAACTATGATATCATTCCTTTATTAATCTCTAAAAGTCAAACCTTTTATACCCTGTCATACTTGTGCTATTAATAGTTTGCATGGAAATACTATTCCATCTATGACATTTCTATTAACATTCACAATTCAAACAATTGGCTAACCTCGCCTTCATTACATGCTCATCAATCTGTACCAGATTGATTTTGTTTATTCATAAAATAAGCTCTCATCGTGAGCATCCTTTCAATACATCTACTACTTTCATCATTCTCATTTATAGCATTAACGGGTATTACATTTCCTATCATACTTTCATTCAACTTGGTGTTTATTCATCCATAATTCTTTCACGAATACCCGATTTGCATTAACATTATACTGTACATGGACCAAATAATATGACTTGAATATCGAGAATTTATAAGAACTTTCGCATTTATATAATTACTGGCCGTAAACTTTCTTACATTGTTAATAACACTTCAACACGAAAATATTCACACTCATACAACCCTTACAAGGTTCATCCACATACACTTTACACTCCGTTATCACTTTTAAATGTAGGCATTTCCTCTGTGTATTCATTCCCTGGTGCGATTTCAATAATGTACATGTATTACATTTCATTCTCAAGGCATTCTATTGATAATGTTAATGATATAACGCTCTAAATCCTGCATACATACATACATTCATGCCTACTTACATACATATCCACATACGCGCATACATTACTACATCTCTACATATACACATACACTCATACATACATTCGTACTTACTTACATACGCATCTTCATACGTACATATCTTTCATACATTACTTCATACTTGCATATATTCCTACGTAACTTCATACGTGCATACATACATACATTCATTAATACATATGTGCATATATTCATACCTACCTCCATACGTACTTACATTCATTCATTCATATTTAAATACCTTCATACATACTTGCATACATTCGTGCATACTTACATACGTGCATATATTCTTACATACTTACGTACATACATATAATCATACATTCTTACATACGTGCATATATTCTTACATACTCACGTACATGCATATAATCATACATTCTTACATACGTGCATATCCTTCATTGGGACTAACGGGGGTTCGGGGGCAGCGCCCCCGAGAGAAGCGGGGTCCAAGGGGCAGAGCCCCTGGCTGGGGTCGAGCTGCCAGGTCAGCTTGGAAAATTTTTTATTTCGAACAAAAGTCCTTTATCAAAAATGCATCAGAACTTGGTTTCGGCCCATTCGGGCGCTTAACGGAGCACTGGGACGCGAACTAGATCAACCGGAATTAAGAATGGAAGAAAACAGAAAAGCATACATCCAAGCACCGTCGACGACGCCCATAAGGGCCGTCGGCGACGCACCTCCGTCGCCTGATCTCCCGTAGACAGCAAGTTAAGCCGTCGACAAAAGTCAGAAAACATGGACCGTCGACGACGGCCCATTTGGGCGTCGGCGACGGCACCCCAAAACTTCATTTTTCCTGCTGTATGTTTTCGTCGTTCTTACATACTAAAACCCGCATAACTTTTAAACCGTTTACCCGTTTAACCTCCCGTTTCTTCCTATATGACCAAAATTTGGTCCTCTTTCATATGGACTCAAAATCCCACGTCCGGATTAAGAAAATTCTTAACTTACAAGCTTTCGGCTTAATATTTATTTAAGAATTATTCGACCCGTTCGTGCAATTATCAAACAAACACGTTTGTTTGATCCCAATTTCTCATGAATCCCATAAGTTCAATATTGCCTATCATACTAGGTTCATATCACGGGTTATATGCGTTCTTAAACCCATTTTCGCTTATATGCTTATTTTGACCCGTTAAGGGTATTTAAGTCTATTTTAAGCACGGATCACCTTCATTCGCTTCTAGCTTCATATTTTCACATTAAAACTTCTTTCATCTTCCACCACGACTATAATCGTGGTGTTTCTACATGCTCACATCTAATATTCCACACTTTACCCTTTTGTTTGACAATTTACGAAAAAGGCCCTTAACAAGGCATTACGCCAAAAAGGCTTATACCTTTCACTCTTACTCAACCACAAGGGTTTATTCATTTATAAAACTTATTTCTGAACTACCTTTAAGGGTCGTTTACCCATTTCGCCCTTCGGGGGCGTTTTGGTCAACTTTTAACCCTTCTTTTACGACGAGGGACTTTCAACTACGTAATTGACCAAAATCACACATCTTTGCTAAAAATTTTACTTACACATACCTGGCTCGAGTCAAAGCATTGACCCGTTTAAGTACCTTGCCTTTTTAATTACTAAATACTAGCAACGAAATTTCCATACGCTATCCATCCTGTGAGCACAAAACTCAACAAACGTTCATTAATCCTCATCATTAATTGATCATATCATCATTAATTGACCCATTTGGTCTAAACGCCCCAAACCTTTTGCATTTTAAGTAAAATGGTATCGATTTACCCTTTCGCTCATTTGACTCATTACGGATTTTCACCGTATGGTCACAATCTTTAAACATTTCTTCCATACATTTAACCCATCATCACTTACACCATAGGGTGTTCTTTAAACTTCATTTTTATTCGTCCATGTAACTAAATTACCGTTTTACCCCTATTTACTTATCATGGCATACATCATAACAGAATCTTTCAAAACTCATTATACTTTCATCATTCCGTGACCAAATTACCATTTTACCCTTTTTACCATTAAATATGGTTTACTACCAGCTTTAATTTGTTCCGACCCGTATCGATTCGTGTCGGAACATCTTATTTCGAAATCTCTTTTCGAATACTAACATCTCGTATTCTAGTCAAATACATGAGTAGTTGTACTACTTTAAATGCCGTAAACTTTACTTACCTTCCATCCGACTACGCTTTTCGGCGTACTCGACTCAAGCCTTTCATTCTTCTTTTCCTCCTTGCATATTTAATCCGTATTCACCACAGATTTTTAACTTTCATTCTTATTTTCATTCCTCATAAGTTTGATCCGTGTTCGTCTACGGATTCAAACCTTCATTCATACCTTCCATTCTTTTCATTCCATTCCATTCACGTTTGAATTCATTCACGAATTCGCACTTTCCATTCCTTTCATTCCATTCCAGTTTGAATTCATTCCCGAATTCAAACTTTTCATTCCTTTCATTCCATTCCGGTTTGAATTCATTCCCGAATTCAAACTTTTCATTCCTTTCATTCCATTCCGGTTTGAATTCATTCCAGAATTCAAACCTTTCATTCATACTTTATATTCTTTTCATTTTTATCTTTATTCCTATTTTTCATTCTTTTCATTCTTATCTTTCCTCCTCATGTTTGACCCGATTCTAAAGAATCGGGGGACCCCTTTCTATCCCACACGACCCCTATTCCCGATTCGTCCGGACATACATGTGATGATCCTCATAATCCCACAAGCGTCCTATGCTTCTTGCACACTGGCCAGGCGTGCAATCCACATACTAGTCTCGTGTTCTCATAAGAATTATCACTTTATGTCCAGGGAACCGGTCTTAAGTTCGTGCCACACTCATTTGAATCCTTCAAGGATTTCACCCTCGTACATAAGGGTATGCTACATACTAATACTTACCAAATTTAGAATTTGTGTACCTGGGGTCCACTTTCCTGACATATCACACATCTTTGCTTTCGTTCTAGCCCGCGACGGCGGAACATCCTCTTTATCCATCAAGCTTACCTTTCAATATTTATCATTATTAGTAACCTCTCGCATACTTACTTATATTAAATCTTACCTTTCGGTCTTGATCGAGTCTTGGATTGTACGGGTCATTAATCACAAGAGCACACAGGTTTGAGTTCAAGTACTCATTCACTTGTACTTGATTTCGCTCAAACCTAGGCTCTGATACCAACTTGTAACGCCCTAACACGTTTTAACCAAATTTCGACGCAGCGGAAAATACATACTAAAAACTTCTTTATAAGTTATTCTTTCTTTCACTTAAATACATTAATCCCTTTTTATAAATTAATTAAAAAGTAACATACGTATCGAATTAAGTAACCACATACACACCCACGTACAATCCACGTCTTGACTCGATCTTCAACCACGTACTCTGCTTGAGCAAAACATTCATAAACCTGTACCACCTGCATTCACCATAACCAATTACTTCATTAGCAACCGATGACATAATATATATATACTTTAAAACGTGCATAATCAAGCATCAACATCTCTTATTCTCGTTCATATAAGTCCATTCGTCTATCCATTCGGACACTCTCGTCTGACTTCCATACTTAACCTTCATTCCCCATTATTAGTATACCTGCACTTCCATTTCATTCTTAACAGAAAACAATTAGCATCATTATACTTTCCTATCCACTTTCGACTCCTTTTTCCGTAAACTTACCTATTTACTTCCATTGTTTAATACTTTCTCACATATATCACAATAATCATCATACTACAATATATTTTACATCTAAAGTGTAAGTCCGGGATTTACTTACCTTGTGCGTCCGTAATTGCGTTCGCTTACTTGAGTCTCCTTAGTCTGTTAGCCTTCCACGCTCTCAACCATCTTAACATGATTCCTATACATTCATGTCATTACATTCACATCCTTATTAGCATATATGCTTATACATATGAACAACCATATCAAATTCACATCTCATATATGACCTTCGTTAATCCATTCAAACAAGCATAAAACATACTCAACATTATCCCTACAAAATCTTCACATGAACTATATATGGTTACCCATCACTAGCATACAATTTCACTTATTATTGTCTTTTAGACATTTCATCAAACACTTGGTGTGCGTACTACTTTCTAAGCATGATGTACAAGTATTTCATGATTTTCTTCCTAATTATCACTTCCATTCATCAATACAAGTAACCATCATACAAAGTCTATACCATACTCAATCCATGTACAAGTACACATCACATACTACACATATTCATAATCAAGTTCATACCATTTCATAGATTAAACACAAACCCACCTAGCTAAGTGTAGTAATTCATCCACACACCCAAATTATAGCAATTTACTAAGAATCTTCACATAGGGTTTGTTCCTAAATGAGCATACATCACTAATTTAGCCATAGCTTCTCTAATCCATACATAATCCACGATTATGATGATTATTCAAACTTTACAACTTCACGAATCATCAAAATTTTACATACCTTATGATCCCCTAGCTTGGGTGATCATTAATTCACGTTCGGTTATGAATTTAGACTTCATTTGGCCCTTCAATTTGATGATATTGTTGAACTAGGGTTTTGGCTCCATGGGAGCCTCTTCTTGAACGATCCAGAACACACACACGAGGTGTGTGTGTGTGTGTTTTCATTTAATAAAACAACTTTCAAGTTGTCCCACTTTGGTCCCTCATGTTTCGTTTTAATTAAATAAGGCCACAACCCTTCGTTTAATACCAACGATACTAATATTCAACTAGGTTAGTCATTCCTAGTTAATATTCATTTACGGGTTCAATTTTACCCCTAACGGTATTTTTACCCGTTCCTTTATATTAACCGGGTTTAAATTACCAAACCCATTTTTTGGGTGTTACAGATGGTCCCCTAAAATATCATTTTTTTAAATATATATGTAGAGCTTCAAATATATAAAAGAATTAAAAATATATATAATTTTTTAACAAAAAGTTTTGAGTGGCTGTGGAGAGCGGGCCTTGGGCGGTCGCCGGCACTAGTTAGATAGTTGATATATTTATTGATTTGAAGTATTTTGTTCTTGTGGTTACAGAACACGGGATTGGGAAGACGAGTCTAACAGGAATACCGGTCGGACCAAACCTTTCCGGCATGGAGAAAATGTGGAGAACTTTCTCTGCTCTAGGAGATGTTGCTTTCGCCTATTCGTTTTGCTTCGTCCTCATAGAAATTCAGGCAAGTCACGTAATCACGTATATACAAGCAAACAAATGTATCTAGTATAATCTCACTTATAGCAGAGCTACTACAAGTAGGGGTTTTTTTTTTTTTTTTTTGTGTAGTATAGAATATTGTGAAACTTTGAGAGGTTTAAAGAGTTTTGAGACATCCCCTTTAAAAATGCAGGACACTTTGAAATCGAGCCCGCCGGAGAACAAGCAAATGAAAGTGGCCACCGCTGCCGGAATCATGGCATCTACTGTGTTTTATATGCTGTGTGGGGTGCTGGGATATGCGGCTTTCGGGAATGATGCACCGGGAAACTTCTTGACCGGGTTTGGGTTCTACGACCCGTATTGGCTGGTGGATATCGGTAACATTTGCATTGTTATTCATCTTCTTGGTGCTTATCAGGTAAGTTAAAAGTTAAAAGCACAATCAATAAATCAGGTTAATTAAAACAAAAAACGGTAACTAATCTGATGGTTTTCTGGTAATCAATTCTATAGGTACTAGCACAACCGTTATTCGGGTTTATGGAGACTTCCAGCAAAAAGAAATGGCCACAAAACAAACTCGTCACAAGAGAGTTCTCATTGTGCGGATTCGAACTCAACACGTTCAGATTTGCTTCGAGGGCAAGTTACGTGATTGTGACAACAATAATCGCGATGTTATTCCCGTTTTTTAACGACTTTGTGGGCTTGCTTGGTGCTGGTACATTTTGGCCGTTATCAGTTTATTTCCCTATAGAGATGTACATTTCACAAGCCAAGATCCGCAAGTACTCCTTCACTTGGATTTGGATGCAGATACTGAGTCTAGCTTGCTTGATTGTGTCACTAGTTGCTGCGGTTGGGTCGACCCGTGGGCTCATCACTTCGGTTGAATCATTCAAGCCGTTTCAATCTGTTTCGTAACTTACCCGAACGGGTTGGTTTTAAATGTTTCCAATAGGGTAACTAAGATGCCTTTCAACATAAGTTTATTTCCCTATAGAGATGTACATTTCATTGTACAAGTAGGAATCTGTATTTACATGTGTCTGGAATGAAAGGGATCGTGTTATTGGTTACATTTACAGAATTTGGTAAAAATATAATGATATAAAGTCTAGCTATTTATCTTTTGAAAACGTATACGGACGTGTACGTTTAATTTAGTCGCGGTGCAGTTTCGGAGATCCGTTCGTCTTCTAGAAGGTCATACGGGTCAATGTATTGTGGTAGGTGTACTGGTCTTGTGGTGGCATCATGGACAAATTTTGGTCCAAAATACTGCAGATGAATACATTAAACGGTTAGAAATTTAAAAACACATTGAAGATTTATATACTTAATAATCAAGGATAAAATACAGAATCATATCTTAATAATTCATAGGATACTTGTACAGTCAAGGAGTTACATTTGATGCAAGTGACTTTTTTAATTTTTTTTATATAAACAGCATCTTACTTTCAATTTCTTCCATATTAAGCAATCAATCACCATTAGCAGCCTACTTTAGAACACACATACAGAATCATATCTTTATATTATACTTGTACAATCAAGAATCTCTTTATCAGTGACCCAGTCCATTTACGGGTCAGGGACATAAAGATATGGGCTAAGAAAACCCACCAAAGTCATAGCAAACATGAGTTTTCATATGGAAATCGTTTATTGCCTTAATGATACGCAACTAATTTAAGAGTTAGCAGACTCATACTTGGACCGGTTAAACAGAGGCAAACAGACCAAACATTCCTAACTTGGGCTACATTTGTAGGCACGATGCCCATAAGCAATGGACAAAAACATCTTGACGGGTCTGACCCAAATTCTGTCAATGGAGCTCCAATTTCAAAGTCAACGATTTTTCCCAATTTAACGAGTTTTAATTTGCTTCCTTTTCTACTTAAAAAAACATTAATCTTTGATTTAAGTAATTCGAGCGCTTTAATTTAGGGAAGCGAAATTCATAAGTAGACAGTCAATTTAAGTTTTCCAGCGTTGGCTTGATCAACCATGTTTAAACCTCCCCTATATACTGTTTTAATCATCGAATTTTCTTCAACAGATTTCCCATTACTATTCATGTTTCCACTCCGCATCACTAACCAACCATCACCCAACAAACTAACAACTAAAACTAGGTTATAGATTAAGAAAGCTTACAAGGTAAACACCAGAGAACGAAGCAACCGTTACAAGAATCAACGGCCAAAACGCCAAGAAGAATGTTCCACCAAGGGTTACCAAGACTTTAGCACGCGGAATCAACCCCTAAAACATATAAAACTCACAAACATCAACCAACATTTCCTTCATTTCAAAACCAATTACTTTAATTATAACACACAATAATGTCCATAACATCCCTATTTAGAGCTGTTCAAATTGCTCGGCGCTCGAGACTCGTTCGATGCTCGATCGAAAAATGTTCGGAATTTGCTCGTTCGATTCAGCTCGATTGAAAAAGGCGCTCGGTTCTGATCGGTTCGGTTTGAAACGAATCGAGCATGAGCAAAGGTCTGCTCAGTTCGGTTCGACTAGGTTGGCTCGAACCTTTTTAATATATATATATATATATACATATATTAATAAAATAACTAGTGGCGCACATTAATAATGTTTGGTCCAAGATCCAACTAGAGCCTGTTACTTTAAATATAATATAACACAACACAATGTCACATAACATCCCTATTTCCCTCCCTAACTACTTCTAAACTCTCATTATCTTTTACAAACTACACAATTTTATGTGATTCTCGCAGTTCTCGAATTGTTAACATTTACCTCAAGTCCCTCACTATTCAATGCCATAGATCTCTCCCTTTGATTAGACAATTTTTCCTCAATATCTTCTTCTTCCTTCTCTAACAATGAAGTGCGACTCATGCCTCTTCGTTTCAGTTCCTTCATGAACAACGATTCAGTAGGCTCTTCACCTGCAACACAAAATTGATCAAAATTCAAACACTGTTAATTTAAAGTTTTCAACCGTATAATTATATATATTATACCTTTGATTTCGTTATCATCTGCATCTTTAGCTTTGCACGAAACTATAAACCTTCTGTTGATCCGTAATTTTGACCTAATTTTGCTATCGTAGCGAATGAACGGTTTGAATGTATGAGAGGATGATTGGAGTGATGAAAAGGGATGTAATCCGGATTTTAGTATCTGGATTGAAGCCATTGTTGAAGCAGGGGTGTGGCGTATGTTAAGATGTTAGGGTTGTTGGAAGCTGTTGTACGCCGTATGCGTGTTGTATGTTTGTGGTTGGTGTTGCGTGGATAAAATGACACCGGTTGTTATTCGAAGAGTGAAGACGGTTGCTTGCTTAATCCACTTCTCCAGATTGAAATAGGTTTTCCAATAATAATAAAAAAAAAAAAAAAAAATTGGCTTAAAAATTCCTTTATTACATTGAACATCTGGGGGCTCCTTGTGTTGGGCTGTCTTGATTGGGTCCTCCAATAAGCCCAGATATCACCGTTACTTCCTCCAAGAGAAAATAAGAGGAAAAAAACGGGAACAGAGCAAGTCACTTCTCTTTCACCGGTAATAATGTCTGCGACTAGAGAGAGAAAGATCACCGGAAGGACTACGATGAAGAAGCCGACTTCATTTAATGCTCATGACATCGCATCGATGACAGCCATACACGTGTATGAGTCTCCCCAAGATGTCAGGAAACCGTTGGATCGTATCAGGGTCTTTACCGAGGTTATAAGCTACTTCTTCTATATAAGATGGTCGCAAGATCACCAAAGGTAAGCATTCAAATCTCCTTACATTGAATCCACACTCACACTTCATTAACTCCGAACATTCTCTGGATCACACTTAATACTTTCAATTAAGAATTCACACCAAGGATATTCCGACGACCATAACTCATTGGAATAAACTCCATTTTCTCCGGCAAGATTTCTTATTCTCACACCGGAGATTGGTCACGAATCCCCCCCCCCCCCCCCCCATGGGATCCTCAGTGACGAGGCTAACGGCGTTCTCTTTTGTAGGCTAACATGGAAGGCCCATCGGAGCGTTGACGAGCCTCGTTGACCTCAATCCGGAGATCAGGGTCTCGACATGGTAAATTACACTTTTCGTCCTTTATGTTGTATCATATTGCAATTGATAGCTTTTAACCTCAATAATTATAATCACAATCCTTTATTTGGAAAACTCATTACACCCTACGTCCTTTAGCACTGTGAGTGCATAATGTCTATCACTTCCATCAATTACGTACCGTAGCTGAGAAATGGTCGAGACAAGTTATAGACGCGTAGATATTCATATAAGGAACAAACTTCGTTAAGAAGTCGGAGCTTGGTTTTGTGTTTATCGTGAGATATTAGTCCATCCCCACGAAATGGACATGTTAAGTTGGAGAGGATGGGGAATATTCCATGGAATATTCCTTAGTGGGAGTTTTCCTATAAATAGGTGATGTCTTTATTCATTTTAGAACTTTTGGAGAGTTTGATAGGGAAACTCTTGCAAATTGCTTTCGTGGATGTAAATTGTCATTTCAATCAATAGAAAGCATATTATATTACATTCTTGTGTTCGATCCACACACGTACACGGATTCCGCACGTGATACGTGTTCTTCGCGATGGTCGGGAGTTTGAATTCGATCCTAAAACGCATGTTCAAGCACTAACAAAGTTAAAATTTTCAGCTAAATTCAGTCATGTGCATTACACATGAGGGTAAATTCGTCTTCTTACTATGCTAAGGACTATTTGTGCAATAAACATGTTTTGTGTTTAATCTATTCCTTCTTTCTCTCATCCTCTCTCTCTCAACTCTCTCTCTCTCTCTCTACATATATATGTATATATATAAATATATATAAATTATCTGCAATAGAAAAGAACAACCCATCCAAATCTGCCACACACCACCATCAATCACCACCGCCACTAACCGTACCACCACCAACAACCGCCAACGTCGTCGTCCTAATCTAACCATACCACTACCTCATCGCGAACCTTATCTCGTCGTTCCCTACCCCTCCCACCCTCCTCCGCCCCTCCTTCCACCTCAACTAACTCCAAACTAATCTCAAACCCTAAACAACAATAATTCAACCTATCAGAACTCGATCGGATCAACCGAATTGGCAGAGGCAGCGGCTGGACCGTCTACAAAGTCCTCCACATCCCTACTGGCCGGTTATTCGCCTTAAAAGTCATCTACGACAACCACGAAGACGCCGTACCCCGTCAGATCTGCCGCGAAATTGAGATCCTTCGTGACGTTGATAACCTCAACGTCGTTAAATGTCACGATATGTTCAATCACGCCGGTGAGATCCAGGTGCTGCTGGAATACATGGATGAAGGTTCTCTAGAAGGTACACACATCACGGCTGAAACTTCGTTATCATATCTAACTCAACAGGTACTCTCTGGTATCTATTACCTTCATCGTCGGGAAATCCTTCACCGCGATATTAAACCATCAAATCTGTTAAATAATTCAAAAAAAAAAGTGAAAATTTCCGACTTCGGTGTTTTGAGAATATTAAGCAAACGATGGATCTGTGTAACAGTTCTGTAGGTAGGATTGCGTACATGAGTCCTGAATGGATAAATACATATCTGAATCACGGAATATACGATGGTTGTTGGTGGCAGACTTCAGTTCTGTAGGCTGCGGTGTTTACGTAACCACTAAGTTTTCTGGTTAGCAGCCCCCTGGTTATAAGTTTTAAATTCTAGATAAACACATAATGCAACTCGTATTAGTGTATTAACCCAATTCAAACTTTAACAATAATCACGAGATCAAAACCTCAATGCAGTTAACAAATTATAGCCTTTCCGGGCAGTACTTTGGCATCCATTGATTGGTTTCAGATCAATCGGACAAGGTATCGTACTAGTGATCAGGGTTAGCACACTTTCTACGAAGCAGAGTTTCGAGGGTTTAGAGTTCTTGGGTATTAGGACAGTAAGTCAAAAGAGAACTAAGAGAAATGAACAAGTTGAATTGTCCAATTCTCACTCAATTTATAGCTGCAGTTAAGTCTGGTCGCGTCACGCGACCAATCTTTACCATCACCGCCGCGTAGCGCGATGGGGTAGATTAGGGCATAGGTGGCATGAGTCACCATTATGACAACCGGCGATTTACGCTTCTAATTACATGATTAACAGGTGATTAACGCAATAATAAATAGTGATTAAGACGAAGATTGACTTAATTAGGCCTTGGAGTGCCTAGAAACGGCTAACCGACATTACAGGGCGTGAACGGTGGTTTACGGAAAAATCCGCTGAATGATAAGCGACAACGAACTGATGCCATGCAAAATACTGACAACGTCGACAAATACGGATTTTCTACAAATATTTTATATTTATAAATTTAATTTTGTGAATTTATTGGGTTTCCGTGCGACCCAAATGCAAACGTGGACTAAAAACGCGACGGTAGGAAACGCATCGGCAACGAAACGGAAGCGACGGAGACGCCTGTCACCTTCGAAACTTACATTTTACGCTATATTTAGCTCCGTAATAAAATTGTAGAACTACAGTCGAAACCGGATCGAAAAACGGATTAAAGACGGCAACGATATAAATTTTTTCGTGATTATTACCATAATCGACAACGAACGCGTCATACGACAAACGCCACTATTATACGCCTTTTAATTTTAAAATTTTATTCTTTCGACACTTATGGAGTACGGGTGCGAAAACGAGTCTCGTAGGAATTACGGGTCGCTTAAACACGAGGATTGAGCTTGTGGGCCTTGGGCCCAAGCCCAAAACCCACAAGCTAATCTACAACTAAATCTTATAAAATCTTACAAGATTTACAAAATCTTTATAAGATTTGGAAATCTTTGTAAAATCTACTCAAGATCCCCAAGATCTCTAAAATCTCTATATAAGATCCATGCCTATATATTGCATACACACACAAAACATCAGAGCTCATGACTTCAACTACCTCTTCCACATTCAACCACCAGTCAACACATAAAACCATCCTCCCCCTCTCGAAATCTTTTGTACACCCACAAATAAATCACAGAAACATTACCCTTTCCTCTTAAGTTCACCCCAACACACCACACATAACCTGCTCCCAACCCTCTCGATTTCCCCCTTCCATCTCCGACGAAACTGTCAGCAAGGAGCCGGTGGCTCCGGCCTCCCATAACACCCCCCCCCCCTCCGATGATGCCCAGTGACGGCAGGCGGAACCGCCGCCTCTCACGACGGTGGTGGTGGTGAGATTTCATGGTGGTGCCGGCAATGGGAACCGATGAAGACCGAGACTAGATCAGGAGAGAGAATGGATGCGAGAGAGAGAAGAAAACGGGAGAAAGGGGAGCGGCGCTGCCGCTCACGGAGGCGGCAGTGAACGCCGGTGGCAGCGCCGACGGCACGACAGTTGGTCCGATGGGTTGTTACGGTAAGTCATTTCGACTGATTCTTTTCCTTGCATTCTGATATTGAAGCTGATGATGTTCGAGGTACTCGGGTTAGGTTCAAGTGATGGTCGGATGGTTCAGTTGCGGGTCAGTCTTGGTCGCACGAGTTCGGGTCAACAGGAGGTTCACATAGTTCGGTTTCGGGTCTCGGTCAGGCAGTCAAGGTCAGTCCACAGTCCACAGTCGGGTCTCGGTTAGTTCAGCCGCGGTCAAACACAAGTCAAATTTCAGTTCAGACCCTCGGGTCACTTGGTTCGTGGTTCGCGTCAGATTCGGCTCGGTACGGGTCAACTCGGTCAAACTGAGTTAACTCGGTCAAACCGAGTCAACACAGTCAACTCAGTCAACCTTGTTCAGCGAAACGACACGAGAAGATGGTAAAGTTTTAGGACGCGATTATTATTTTTACATAAATTAGTTCTTAATTATAACTTCAATGTTACGTGATAACGAGCTCGAACCAATGGGTTTATAGTCGGTGTTTTATGAAAAATTTGGCGAACTTGATATATATTATTTGAATCTTGATTGAATTTTGACAAAATAACGACACTTTAGTTGTCGGGGGCGTCCAAAAACACAGGAAACTCTGCCCGTTTTTCGAGAAAACCCGAAAAAAAATGTGTTTAAACGACAACTGTTGACATCAAGCGACTTTTAAGAAAAACCCATATGTACATACTATTTCACCGATACTTTATAATCTACAATAAATGACATAAACGTAAACTATTTCATGAAACAAGTATAAGGATCTTTTTATTTATTTTCAAACGCGTAAGGCTCGACAATTCTTCTATAAGAGTGAATGTAGTTTGCATCGGACATCAACACATTTCGGATTCTTTTTTTAATTAATATAGCTATTATATTACTTTAAACTTGAAAATTCGACAAGTCTTTAAAAAATCAATGTAATGCTTTATATCGATGCAAATGTCGAATAATAAGACTTCTTTTCGTAAAAATAAATATATTGTATATTTATTTCAACAAACAAACGACACGACAATTGTTTTACTAAAATAAATATAGTGTGTATATTTATTTGAAATATTAAACGGCACGAATTCGTTTTATAAAAATAAATATAACTTATATATTTATTTTAAAACATCGTACAACACAAGTTCTTATATAAAATAGATATAGTTTATCTATTTATTTCAGACTTTAAACAACTCGATGATCCTTTTATAAAATAAATATAACTTTTCATATTTATTTTATACGCCTAAACGGCATATACATATATTTTGACAAAGATCATACGAAACGGGATATATAATACGAGTTTGTTATATATTATTTTCCTGTAAATATTCTTTAATACACGTACGACTTCTCGGGACGACAAGCGATCTTAACGATATATTTATATATTTTGATATAAATATTTATTTACTTTTAAATATCTCGGGAATTAAGTCTTTTTAAGACTTATTAGTTATTACCGAAAATAAACGGTACTTAACAAATATGACTTAATTGTTTTCATTAAGTTAACAACAAACCGTCGAATCGTTCGGTCAACGATTCGGTAGGGCTCGATGACACGTAATTTAGTTACTGCGTTTATTTAGAAACTTATAAGATATTCCGTGTTAGGAATATTGTAGAATGCACGCTAGCGAGTCTCGTCTTGGAAACGACATCACGAAGTCGTAATTAGCTCGCTTTGCACAAGGCAATTCAGGTGAGTTCATAACCCCACCTTTTTACGGTTTTACATTCTTGTAAATGTTTTCGGCGTGGAAAGACATGCACGTTTTGCAGAAACATACAAAATTTTCGGTGAAACAAAGATTTCATACTTTAGACAAAGCACGTTTTGTAGGAACATACGAGGTTTTTGAATGAACGAAAACTCATATTTTTAAGACATGTTACGAACAGATTTCAAGGAACTCAAATGGTATACGAATGAATCATGTTAAATATACCGGTTTTTCAAACAAATGGGTATTATCGAAAAGTGAGTGATTTTCATGACTAGGGATGGGATCGTCTAGTTATAATAAGGGGGCTGGGTTGGTCTGCGTTTGAGAAACGGGACACCCAGGGAGTAAATGTTACAAAGGATTACTTACAATACAATTGGTATGGTTAGCCTAGGAAAGAACCATAGATCATGTGATTGGGTAGGCGTATACTTGAGGCCATCAATCCTCTTGTAGGACCGAGGGGCATGAGTGATAGATCTATTTGGGTGTAGCGAGCCCACACCCATGAGGACCAGGGAGGCCCATAGGGTGACTATGTCTTCCAGCCGGAAGCCCGGTACAACTTTGCTAGGTTTGAGTCTTCCTACACCGGCACACATATCAGTGGCCTTGCAAACCATTGGTGATCTTTTCCTTGTTTGCTTTCATACCGGGGTTTTACAAATTACATACCATGTTTTATACAAATTCAAGGCATAGGATTATGCAGGCATGGAGTCAAGGTCAGGGTGGGCATTGACGGTTATACGAACATTACAAATTCAAGAGTTTACAATACATGGTTTTACGAACATAATGCTTTACAAATATAAAGTTTCCATATAACTTGACAAGAAAATGATTTTTAAATTCGTTTTCTCAATAATGTTCCAAAAACCGGTTATTCAAAAAGATTTATTTCAAATCTTTTACAAACAAACTATGAACTCCCTCAACTTTATGTTGACTTTTTTCGCATGTTTCTTTCTCAGGTTACTTTCTCAAATTATGGCATGGTTGGAATAGGAGAACCATTGGAGATTCGAGTACTTAGTGGGCGTTCATTTTCTAGAAGACTTAGCTTATTTGCTTCCGCTGTGCAATGAAGATACCAGTCTAGTCTAGTCACGCCAGCTCTGATAATTTCGGGGTGTGATAGATTGGTATTAGAGCTATAGGTTACAGCGAATTAGGTTTCTGTAGCGATTCCTAGGCTCTAACCTCACTTTCTCTGGGACTTAGATCATTGAGACTTTGAATACATACAGAACGCCTAAGACTCGAATATGGTCTCCAACCGTTGCCGAAATTAATATGCCAAAAATTTTGATTTCAAACATACGCTAAAGTGGTGTTTTACACGTGGTACACAAAAGTCTGAGAGACTGGGAGTTTAATCTGAGAGATTCAGTTTGAGAGACTGGGGAGTTTAGTTTGAGAAACTGGGTAGTTCAGTCTGAGAGACTGGGTAGTTAGTCTGAGAGACTAGTTGGGACAGTTTGAGAAACTGGAGAGTTCAGTCTGAGAGACTGGGTGCTTCAGTCTGAGAGACTGGGTGCTTCAGTCTGAGAGACTGGGTGTTTCAATCTGGGAGACTGGGTGTTTAGTCTGGGAGACTGGTTGGTTTAGTCTGGGAGACTAGGTGGGTTAGTCTGGTAGACTAGGAAGGATAGAAAGTTTCATGAAGAATAATGTGAATACATGATTACATGATAAATTACCTTTGTTTGCATACACTAAGTGTTAGTGATTACTATGGATATACATGCTATGACTATTATGTATCAACACACATGTCGCCTTCCTCAGAGGGCAAGTTGTTAGATGTTGATGACCCTATGGCCACCGCCACATATAATGAGACTGCACCTGCGCCGGGGATATTTGCGTCAGACACTGAGAGTGATCCTGATATGATGACCGAGGCGAGGCCTTTGAAAAGAAACGATGGCGCAATTCGACAACGCTAGATTCCTGTCAGCAGGAGAACTATCAATCAGGAAGCGGTGGTTTGGCACGCGGTCCTGCAACGACACGAATCACTCCAAGGAGAAGACGTATGTCTCCGCATCCCCCTATTTCAGTTAACGACAAATACGCCATGTTCGACATTCCATGGTAATGTCACCTAACAACCGGTCATCATATGAAACCCCAGGTAATGTCCCTAAATTTCTTTTATTGAAATTTTGACTTTCACATTTACTGAGCAGATTTTCGTATCTCTACTCCTCTTAATGGTCATTGTATCACGATCATTTCTTTCAGTATAGCGAATATTCATTTGCTTCATTTCTTGAAAAATTCGTATGTTACGCTTGCCTCGTTTGTTACGCATGTGGTTTCGTTTCGAATAAGCGTTTCATCAAAGTTCAAATGTTATTTCGCTAAATCTAATTATTGGTTTGTGATTCGAATGACCCGCATTATTGTAATTGTTGGCTCCTTTGTTATCCAGTCAACACATTTTCTTGAAATTCATTCTCTTTTCAAGATACATACATGGTTTTTCGTTGTGACCATGCTGAAAGATTCTTGTCGATATATGTACTTATTGTCGGCTTGCGCCGAAACCAAGTTCAATTGTTTTGAACTTGTTCATTACACATATTCAATTCAAGACACCATATGATGTATTGGAAACATCATATTCGAATTCATTTTAACAAGCGTTTCATTTGTTCTGAATCGCAGTAGACTTGTTTGGTTTACGACTACATTAAGTCGTTTGTTGATTTCAACACCTCGTGGTGGTGTTTCACTAATTTGATGCTTGCGCTAATCTCGTATACACATCTCATACACGGATTTAAATATTTATTTATTGATTGCTTTAAATCCGCTTTGATTTATCACATTACAACAGTCTTAACACAATCGTGTGATAAGACAAGGGTACACAAAATCCATTTCATATTCCGGTGTACCTCTTAACGGTTCTTTCCAACATTGATCGAATGTTTTGCGATATTCATTGCTTCTTCATCTTCGATCGAAACCACTATTTCTTTGATGTTCCATTTTCTATTGGAAATCCTATGGTGTCATTTGAAACAAAATTTCAGATTCACTTTATTACACCATTCATTTGATTCCAAACATGGTGGATTTGTTTGATCACCGCTGTTATTGAATTATTTAAATCACTACGACACCTTGTGGTGTCAGTACAAACTTGTAGCTTGGGCTAATCATGATTGAGCATTTCATGTAAAACACAGGTGATACTTGTTTGATCACCGCCGTATTTGAATTGTTTAATTCTCTACGACACCTTGTGGCATCAGTATAACTTGCAGCTTGTGCTGAACATGATGTTATTGCTTTGAGATCGTTGATTCTAAGTTCATCTAGTGGATGTTATTGCTTCTAGAACTCATTTACATATTGTGAATGTTCATATGGAATTCGATTGGTCGAAGTTCCTGTTCTTTGTTGGACCCCTGTTAATTTAGTCACACTAGTGACTGTATCAGTACGTCTTGTTTCCATTGACATCAATTTCTGAAACATATTCCTGTTAACCGTTGGGTTCTTATTGTTGAGGTATGTCCTTGAATTCACATAACTCGAATGAGTCTTGATTTGGTTTCGTGGTTATCCACTTTGATACTGCTCGTATTTACCTACACATAACGTAACTCTAAGGAGTTAACGTAGTCTAAATTTCGAGGACGAAATTTCATTAACAGGGGGAGAATGTGACAACCGGCGATTTACGCCTCTAATTACGTGATTAACAGGTGATTAACGCAATAATAAATAGTGATTAAGACGAAGATTGACTTAATTAGGCCTTGGAGTGCCTAGAAACGGCTAACCGACTTTACAGGGCGTGAACGGTGGTTTACGGAAAAATCCGCTGAATGATAAGCGACAACGAACTAATGCCGTGCAAAATACTGACAACGCCGACAAATACGGATTTTCTAGGAATATTTTATATTTATAAATTTAATTTTGTGAATTTATTGGGTTTCCGTGCAACACAAATGCAAACATGGACTAAAAACGCGATGGTAGGAAACGCATCGGCAACGAAACGGAAGCGACCGAGACGCCTGTCACCTTCGAAACCCACATTTTACGCTATATTTAGCTCCGTAATAAAATTTTAGAACTATAGTCGAAACCGGATCGAAAAACGGATTAAAGACGGCAACAATATATTTTTTTTTTTCGCGATTATTACCATAATCGGCAACGAACGCGTCACACGACAAACGCCACTATTATACGCCTTTTAATTTTAAAATTTTATTCTTTCGATACTTATGGAGTACGGGTGCGAAAACGGGTTTCATAGGAATTACGGGCCGCTTAAACATGGGGATTGAGCTTGTGGGCCTAAGCCCAAAACCCACCAGCTAAATCTACAACTAAATCTTATAAAATCTTACAAGATTTACAAAATCTTTATAAGATTTGGAAATCTTTGTAAAATCAACTCAAGATCCCCAAGATCTCTAAAATCTCTATATAAGATCCATGCCTATATATTGCATACACACACAAAACATCAGAGCTCATGACTTCAACTACCTCTTCCACATTCAACCACCAGTCAACACATAAAACCATCCTCTCCCTCTCGAAATCTTCTATACACCCACAAATAAATCACAGAAACATTACCCTTTCCTCTTAAGTTCACCCCAACACACCACACATAACCTGCTCCCAACCCTCTCGATTTCCCCCTTCCCTCTCTGACGAAACTGTCAGCAAGGATGTAACACCCATCCATTTAATTCATTTATTTAATCGTACGAAATGTAAAATTTATATTCAAAATATTTAACTAACAAAAACTTAGTTGGTAGACTAAGTTTTACTTCATCATAGTGTTTAACATAGTCAAATAACTAGTTTCAAACATAAGTCGTTCAGTAGTGATTACAAAACTACATAGTTTAGCTAGAGTTAATTAGTGCGGAAGCATCCAAAAGTTTTATGTTCGGTTCTTGAAGCATCAAGTTGATCATCGTCCACAAGCTTGCAGTACCCAAAAACTGGAGATTTTTAATCAAAAATTAATGTTAGAGTTCTTAGAATTATTGCTTAATCGAAACTACGCTTAAAGACGGATTCGATTAGCTAGAATATGCGAGACTTAACAAAAATGTTTAGGTTCTACCGTAACTTACGGTAGTTGCTGGAAAGCTCTGGTCTGCCGTAACCTTTTTATTTCTACCGTAAGTTACGGTATATACCGTAACTTACGGTAGTCCCTATAAGTTCATGTTTTGATTGATTTGATTATTTAGCCCAAACCAAACTCTCGGATTTCTCATTCTTACAAACCAATATGTTAAATTCTCGTATTCTAATATGCCGTTTATCAACAATAACAAAAGGCCAATTTACTATATTACGAAGCATTTGCCACGCATTAATCGATTATTCGACCCGTTTGGCTCATCTACGGAATTCTCCATTATGATGACTACCAACACGTTCTAACCAATCCTGGTCTTATTAATCAATATAGCGAACATTATCGCTTCAAATTAAGACAACCTTTATTCTACAATTCACTACACATATGCAAATTATCAAAGTTTACCCAATGTAACGAATCAAGTTACATACCTTTAGTGCACGCCCTTCAAACGCAAATCGCCACCGGCTTGTCCACTCGACGCTCCGGTATCTTTTCCTATAGAGTTCAATCACGATTCGTTTAGAACTCTCTTTTCAATCATATATCGCATAATTTGCCAAATCATCACAATCATGCGTTTTAACTTTAAATTTCAATTTCGAGCCTTCTTTGGGGCATTTTTACAAACACTTAACGGGCAAAATTTTACATCTTTTATTTTCTAATTCATGGCTTGCTACTTAGCCTTGATTAACATCAATTGAGCTATTACATATAGAATTACACATCATACTTTCAAAAATCAGTTTCTATGCATCAATTTACACTAGATTAGCATCCTACACCCTAGTGTTCATCATTTTCTCACAAAACCCATGAATAACCTTCTATGTACTCATGAAATTTCCAGAATTTAGGCATGATTTCACATGTTATTGTCTAGGTTTTACTCCTAGACACTATATCATCCATATTCTATCCAAATAGCAAACATGCAACATCAAATTTCGGATTTCCCAAATTCATGAGAATTTCAAACAGAGAATTATCATCAAATTTTACATACCTTACAACCCCCTTGCAATGGGGATCAGTAATCTATGCTTGATTTTTTATTTTAACTTGGTTTGAGCCTTCAATTTGTGAGATTAGTGAGTTGTTAGGGTTTTGAGAGTGGGGGTCGCCCTCCTCCCCTTGTTTGATCGAACCAGGCACCTAAATGGTGTATTTGGGTTTTTATTTTTATTAAACTTAATAATATAAGTTTAGATTTTAACAACATAAGCCCCTCCACTTTTATTTAGTTTATATCTTTCCCATTTTTAAATCCATTCATGTTTTGAAACAGGACAATTAACTAACTAGGTTATTTATTCCTAGTTAGCTCATTCTTGTTTATTTTATACTTTATATAATGCTAATATAAAGCCTTTTTAAATTTCGGGGTGTTACAAGTCCACCCCCTTAAAAGGGTTTCGTCCCCGAAACCAGAATACGCACCGAAAAGTGCAGGATAGAGACGTCGCATCTCCTCTTCGGACTCCCATGTAGTGTCCGAACCTTTCCTATGCTCCCACTTAATCTTGACTTGATCGATTTGTTTGTTTCGCAAGTGCTTACCCTTTCGATCAAGAATCTCTAGTGGTCTTACCGCATAGTTCAGGCTACTATCCACCTCGATATCGTCGTAATAGATATACACTGTTTCCTCTGCTAGGCATTTCCGCAGTTGTGACACATGAAACGTGCCATGTATCCCACTCAACTCTTCCGGTAGCTCGAGGCGATAAGCTACTTTGCCAACTCATTCGATGATTTTAAATGGCCCAATAAATCTTGGGCTCAATTTTCCTCTTTTTCTAAACCGAATTATTCCCTTCCACGGCGATACCTTCAACATCACCCTATCGCCCACTTGAAATTAAATTGGCATCCTTCGTTTATCCGCATATGACTTTTGTCGATCCTGAGCTGCTTTTAAGTGAGTTCGGACCAAGTCGATTTTCTCATTCGTAATTCGGATTATATCTGTATGAGCTAGTTGACGTGGACCCACTTCTCCCCAACATGCCGGGGTTCGGCACTTTCTACCGTAAAGCATCTCGTACGGAGCCATACCGATGCTTGTGTGGTAACTGTTATTATATGAAAATTCGACCAATGGTAGATAGACATCCCAACTACCCCCGGGATCGATAATGCACGCCCGTAACATATCTTCTAACGTCTGTATCGTTCTTTCGCTTTGTCCATCCGTTTGTGGATGGTACTCGGTGCTAATTAACAACTTAGTTCCCATTTGTTCTTAGAATTCGCGCCAAAAGTTTGAAGTAAACCGTGTATCTCTGTCGGACACAATGGATACCGGTACTCCGTGTCGCGCCACTATTTCATTAGTATATACTTCTGACAACCTTCCTTAAGTAGTCCTTTGGTTCGGACCCAACTAGCTTAGTTTCATTTTTAAGTCGTTGTTTCTTCTAGTCAAAAGTTATCATACGCATGTGTCTTTCACGAGTAAGTACTCATGGACTGTATCTTTTATCTTGTATTTCTTATTTTGTAAGCTATTTGACCCAATTGTTGATTGACCACTCAATAGTATGAGTTCATCAACATGTTCGTCCCATACTAATCTTATATTGACAAGTGTTTTGTATAAATCACGTCACTATTTTTGACTCTGGATGGTCTTGTCGGCTAGATTGATTAATCACCGTCATTTTATGCCCCGTAATTCGGGTATTCCATATTGTCATATTCGGTCTCACATGAGTTTATGATTTCCTATCCCGTAACTCGCGTTACGACATGATTATATTCTGTATTTCTATGTCACTTTTGTGACTATGATCGCATCGCATCACATCATGTCTAAGTTTTCATTAGCTCTTCATTATCATGAATCTTCTTTCGAACATAGTGTCTCACACCTATCGGTGTTGAGATCTACATTCATTAATATTAGCTATGTTCTAATTTCTCTATAACATTCATATTTGTTAAACGCCACTTCTTACTAAAACTGAATTTTAGTTTAACGTCTATCTATTTTACTTATGTCAATTACTCATATTCAGGAATTGACGACAAGAATTTATTCTTTTTCGTTATTATATTGCGCGGGGAATCGTAACCAGTCCTCATGCTTAACCCCAAGTGACCCGTAGATTCCTTCACTTTGCCTCGTAGGCTATTTTATTAGATCTTCACCTTTTTAAGGTGGGACCCTATAGTTTGTTTCTTCGTATTTGTGACCCGAGGGTCATTTTGATCCCGTAGACCTTTATATTATTTATGACCCGAAGGTTATAGTGATCCCGTAGATCACTTTCTACTTGTGTCTTTATTTAATTGTATATATATACATATGGCGTCAAGGCGCCCCCTTTTATGTTTAGAATAATTTATTTTCACTTTTGAAATTCATTTGACCTTAACCATAGTCTAAGGCTACACTCATTTTCTTTCGGATTATCTTTCCGCCTCTTTGACTTCTTACGTCGTATTCACGACTGTTATTCACGACTTGTCATCGTTCCGTTGTTTGGTTTATCCCACTCGTTCCGTTGTTTTCTTTCGGATTATCTTTCCGCCCCTTCTTTCCTTTCAACCCGTTACCCGGGTTCTTTATCTTACTATTTTTAACACTTCGGTTTCATTGGTTTGCATTTTCCTTTCCATACACTTTTACGACCTATCACATAGATTCAGTAATATTTCGCATTTTCACTATTCGGTTTGCGCTTACTTGGAATATCAAGTATTATACTTTATTCAGTCCTATCAACATTGAAATAGTTGAACATAACTTTCAAAATTTATGTTTTGCGAAATGTTATTGTCTTTTAGTCACAACTCTAAATTCGAGTCTTTTGTCTTTTTAATCCGCGTTCCCGTCTCTTTGTTTACGCATATATCTGAAATCATACCCATCCATCGGGAATTTTACTGACATCATTATCAAAGCAACCATTTCGGCATGCATTTAGACTCCATTTAGATTTATTTGGTCGTATTAGCGAAATCAATCGCCTCTATTCAACCACATAGTTTATTCTTTTATTTATCTTGTTTGACTTGTAGCCTTTTCATTATTCTGGATTAAACGACTTCAGTAGCCTTTCCGACTTTCCCATAGATCTCTTCGCGTATCTCCTCAGTCATGAGGGATACCGTATTGTCGCCAACTATGGTTGACGCCATATTATTGTAACAATAATAGAAATCATTTCATTTCATTTTATCATTCCATGTCGTTGTATGGATTTTACCCTCATCGTCTATCAATATGAACGATGTTTCTACATGTTTTTATTTGGTTTGGCCAATTCTATAACCTTGTCCTTGTCATCTATTTTGTTGCAAATTTCTGGGTTCGGGTGTTATTACACTCCTTCCCAATACGTCAGTTATTCACTTTATTAAGTTCCCGGGTTCGAGTGTACGCGCACTCCTTCCCATGACAATATTGACCGTGATTACTTTTGCCTTGGTTTCACATGCTCACCAAGTCACCATTGTTTATTTTCTTATGCATATATATTTCTTTCACATAATTCGCCCATTTCACTACTCATGTACGCCCCTATGCAACTATTGTTCACACTAGTATTGAATAAAATTTATAATGGAATTAAATTTGTAATAAGCATACCTGGAACAACATCAGGTTCAGCTTTAGCCTCCGCGGCTGTCGTGTGGGAAGACCTTGTCTTCTCTTTCGGGGTATCAGGCTTTTATTTCTTTACGGGTCTTGGGTCCACATCCGACTCACTCCCGTCATCTTTTTCTTGTGAGAGACTATCTTTTAATTCAGTTATCATATCCTCTACTGCTAGCAAAATTGTGGTTTGTAGTCTCTCGGCGAACTGCGGTAGACTGGCTTCTATTGCCTTTCCGACTTTTTCAGAAATTTTAGCTTCTATCTCTTCAGTTAATTGAGATGCTAATTCGCTCTCGGTTACACTGGACATTTCTTTCATCTGTTCGGTGACCTTCGACACCGTATCATTATCATTTCTTTTCGACATCTTTTAACTGAAATGTTTGCATTAAACGTTAAACATTTCATTTATAACATAGCTTTATTTGCTTCGGTTTAGCCAAGTTCCTAACTTGCTTTAACCGTTCACTTTTGGTGCACTTTCCGGGTTTGAGTGAGTTAACACACTCTTCCCATGCACATCAATTCACATCTCATTTCTTACATAAGATATAATCTATTAAAATAATAAATTAATTCTTACCGGACGATCGATCAAGCTTGAACCGAACACTTTGTTGACAACCTTAGGCTCTGATTACCAACTTGTAACACCCATCCATTTAATTCATTTATTTAATCGTACGAAATGTAAAATTTATAAACAAAATATTTAACTAACAAAAACTTAGTTGGTAGACTAAGTTTTACTTCATCATAGTGTTTAACATAGTCAAATAACTAGTTTCAAACATAAGTCGTTCAGTAGTGATTACAAAACTACATAGTTTAGCTAGAGTTAATTAGTGCGGAAGCATCCAAAAGTTTTGTGTTCGGTTCTTGAAGCATCAACTTGATCGTCGTCCACATGCTTGCAGTACCTGAAAACTGGAGATTTTTAATCAAAAATTAATGTTAGAGTTCTTAGAATTATTGCTTAATCGAAACTACGCTTAAAGACGGATTCGATTAGCTAGAATATGCGAGACTTAACAAAAATGTTTAGGTTCTACCGTAACTTACGGTATCTACCGTAAGTTACGGTAGTTGCTGGAAAGCTCTGGTCTGCCGTAAGGCAGTAAGAAACTGCCGTAACCTTTTTATTTCTACCGTAAGTTACGGTAGTCCCTGTAACTTCATGTTTTGATTGATTTGATTATTTAGCCCAAACCAAACTCTCGGATTTCTCATTCTTACAAACCAATATGTTAAATTCTCGTATTCTAATATGTCGTTTATCGACAATAACAAAAGGCCAATTTACTATATTACGAAGCATTTGCCACGCATTATTCGATTATTCGACCCGTTTGGCTCATCTACGAAATCCTCCATTATGATGACTACCAACACGTTCTAACCAATCCTGGTCTTATTAATCAATATAGCGAACATTATCGCTTCAAATTAAGACAACCTTTATTCTACAATTCACTACACATATGCAAATTATCAAAGTTTACCCAATGTAACGAATCAAGTTACATACCTTAAGTGCACACCCTTCAAACGCAAATCGCCACCGGCTTGTCCACTCGACGCTCCGGTATCATTTCCTATAGAGTTCAATCACGATTCGTTTATAACTCTCTTTTCAATCATATATCGCATAATTTGCCAAATCATCACAATCATGCGTTTTAACTTTAAATTTCAATTTCGAGCCTTCTTTGGGGCATTTTTACAAACACTTAACGGGCAAAATTTTACATCTTTTATTTTCTAATTCATGGCTTGCTACTTAGCCTTGATTAACATCAATTGAGCTATTACATATAGAATTACACATCATACTTTCAAAAATCAGTTTCTATGCATCAATTTACACTAGATTAGCATCCTACACCCTAGTGTTCATCATTTTCTCACAAAACCCATGAATAACCTTCTATGTACTCATGAAATTTCCAGAATTTAGGCATGATTTCACATGTTATTGTCTAGGTTTTACTCCTAGACACTATATCATCCCTATTCTATCCAAATAGCAAACATGCAACATCAAATTTCGGATTTCCCAAATTCATGAGAATTTCAAACAGAGAATTATCATCAAATTTTACATACCTTACAACCCCCTTGCAATGGGGATCAGTAATCTATGCTCGATTTTTGATTTTAACTTGGTTTGAGCCTTCAATTTGTGAGATTAGTGAGTTGTTAGGGTTTTGAGAGTGGGGGTCGCCCTCCTCCCCTTGTTTAATCGAACCAGGCACCTAAATGGTGTATTTGGGTTTTTATTTTTATTAAACTTAATAATATAAGTTTAGATTTTAACAACATAAGCCCCTCCACTTTTATTTAGTTTATATCTTTCCCATTTTTAAATCCATTCATGTTTTAAAATAGGACAATTAACTAACTAGGTTATTTATTCCTAGTTAGCTCATTCTCGTTTATTTTATACTTTATATAATGCTAATATAAAGCCTTTTTAAATTTCAGGGTGTTACAAAGGAGCCGGTGGTTCCGACCTCCCATAACACCCCCCCCCTCCGATGATCCCCAGCGACGGCAGGCGGAGCCGCCGCCTCTCACGACGGTGGCGGTGGTGAGATTTCATGGTGGTGTCGGCAATGGGAACCGATGAAGACCGAGACTAGATCAGGAGAGAGAATGGATGCGAGAGAGAGAAGAAAACGGGAGAAAGGGGAGCGGCGCCGCCGCTCACGGTGGCAGAAGTAAACGCCGGCGGCGGCAGTGAACGCCAGTGGCAGCGGCGACGGCACGACAGTTGGTCCGATGGGTTGTTACGGTAAGTCATTTCGACTGATTCTTTTCCTTGCATTATGATATTGATGCTGATGATGTTCGAGGTGATCGGGTTAGGTTCAAGTGATGGTCGGATGGTTCAGTTGCGGGTCAGTCTTGGTCGCACGAGTTCGGGTCAACAGGAGGTTCACATAGTTCGGTTTTGAGTCTCGGTCAGGCAGTCAAGGTTAGTCCACAGTCGGGTCTCGGTTAGTTCAGCCGCAGTCAAACACAACTCAGATTTCAGTTCAGACCCTCGTGTCACTTGGTTCGTGGTTCGCATCAGATTCAGCTCGGTACGGGTCAACTCGGTCAAACCGAGTCAATACAGTCAACTCAGTCAACCTTGTTCAGCGAAACGACACGAGAAGATGGTAAAGTTTTAGGACTCGATTATTCTTTTTACATAAATTAGTTCTTAATTATGACTTCAATGTTACGTGATAACGAGCTCGAACCAATGAGTTTATAGTCGGCGTTTTATGAAAAATTTGGCGAACTTGATATATATTATTTGAATCTTGATTGAATTTTGACAAAAGATGGTCATAGATGAGGTGTGCTTTGCATTGAATTTTGAACATCTCTGACCAGGTTGTGTAATGCCCGGTTTCGATGTCTAAGGTTACGGGGATGAGGTTCTTGATGGATGTTACTGTGACTGCGGGGTGAGGGGTTGAAGAAGACATGATGATGATGATGAGAAGAAGAGAAGAAACGGCGCAAGCAGAAGGTAGGGTAGGGAGGGGATCGGCTATGGTCTTGATACCATGAAAGATAGTGTCAATCTCTTGCCTTCTCATTTACAACTACCAAACATATATATCGTACAAGACATCTCAACATATTGAGGAGAGATTACATGAGATTGTATTTACAAATATAGAATATATTTTCCTATATTATTATCTATTAGACACTTTAGTTGTCGGGGGCGTCCAAAAACAGAGGAAACTCTGCCCGTTTTTCGAGAAAACCCGAAAACAAAAGGTGTTTAAACGACAACTGTCGACATCAAGCGACTTTTAAGAAAAACCCATATGTACATACTATTTCACCGATACTTTATAATCTACAATAAACGACATTAACGTAAACTATTTCATGAAACAAGTATAAGGATCTTTATATTTATTTTCAAACGCGTAAGGCTCGACAATTCTTCTATAAGAGTGAATGTAGTCTACATCGGACATCAACACTTTTCGGATTCTTTTTTTAATTAATATAGCTATTATATTACTTTAAACTTGAAAATTCGACAAGTCTTTATAAAATCAATGTAATGCTTTATATCGTTGCAAATGTCGAATAATAAGACTTCTTTTCGTAAAAATAAATATATTGTATATTTATTTCAACAAACAAACGACACCACAATTGTTTTACTAAAATAAATATAGTGTGTATATTTACTTGAAATATTAAACGACACAAATTCGTTTTATAAAAATAAATATAACTTATATATTTATTTTAAAACCTCGTACAACACAAGTTCTTATATAAAATAGATATAGTTTATCTATTTATTTCAGACTTTAAACAACTCGACGATCCTTTTATAAAATAAATATAACTTTTCATATTTATTTTATACGCCTAAACGGCATATACGTATATTTTGACAAAGATCATACGAAACGGGATATATAATACGAGTTTGTTATATATTATTTTCGTGTAAATATTCTTTAATACACGTACGACTTCTCGGGACGACAAGCGATCTTAACGATATATATATATATATATATTGATATAAATATTTATTTACTTTTAAATATCTCGAGAATTAAGTCTTTTTAAGACTTATTAGTTATTACCGAAAATAAACGGTACTTAACAAATATGACTTAATTGTTTTCATTAAGTTAACAACAAACCGTCGAATCGTTCGGTCAACGATTCGGTAGGGCTCGATGACACGTAATTTAGTTACTGCGTTTATTTAGAAACTTATAAGATATTCCGTGTTAGGAATATTGTAAAATGCACGCTAGCGAGTCTCGTCTTGGAAACGACATCACGAAGTCGTAATTAGCTCGCTTTGCACAAGGCAATTCAGGTGAGTTCATAACCCCACCTTTTTACGGTTTTACATTCTTGTAAATGTTTTCAGGGTGGAAAGACATGCACGTTTTGCAGAAACATACAAAATTTTTGGTGAAACAAAGATTTCATACTTTAGACAAAGCACGTTTTGTAGGAACATACGAGGTTTTTGAATGAACGAAAACTCATATTTTTAAGACATGTTACGAACAGATTTCAAGGAACTCAAATGGTATACGAATGAATCATATTACATATACTGGTTTTTCAAACAAATGGGTATTATCGAAAAGTGAATGATTTTCATGACTAGGGATGGGATCGTTTGGTTATAATAAGGAGGCTGGGTTGGTCTGCGTTTGAGAAACGGGACACCCAGGGAGTAAATGTTACAAAGGATTACTTACAATACAATTGGTATGGTTAGCCTAGGAAAGAACCATAGATCATGTTACAAAGGATTACTTACAATACAATTGGGTAGGCGTATACTTGAGGCCATCAATCCTCTTGTAGGACCGAGGGGCATGAGTGATAGATCTATTTGGGTGTAGCGATCCCACACCCATGAGGACCAGGGAGGCCCATAGGGTGACTATGTCTTCCAGCTGGAAGCCCGGTACAACTTTGCTAGGTTTGAGTCTTCCTACACCGTCACACATATCAGTGGCCTTGCAAACCATTGGTGATCTTTTCCTTGTTTGCTTTCATACTGGGGTTTTACAAATTACATACCATGTTTTATACAAATTCAAGGCATAGGATTATGCGGGCATGGAGTCAAGGTCAGGGTGGGCATTGACGGTTATATGAACATTACAAATTCAAGAGTTTACAATACATGGTTTTACGAACATAATGCGTTACAAATACAAAGTTTCCATATAACTTGACAAGAAAATGATTTTTAAATTCGTTTTCTCAATAATGTTCCAAAAACCGGTTATTCAAAAAGATTTATTTCAAATCTTTTACAAACAAACTATGAACTCGCTCAACTTTATGTTGACTTTTTCGCATGTTTCTTTCTCAGGTTACTTTCTCAAATTATGGCACGGTTGGAATAGGAGAACCATTGGAGATTCGAGTACTTAGTGGGCGTTCATTTTCTATAAGACTTAGCTTATTTGCTTCCGTTGTGCAATGAAGATACCAGTCCAGTCACGCTAGCTCTGATAATTTCGGGGTGTGACAACCATGTAGGCCTGCCACGTGGCTGCCACCTGGCAGCACGTGTCTCATGTCAAAAAATGAGGCGCCACATCACGCGACCGACTTTTACAAATATCGTCGCATAACGCGACGACGATTAAACCTTGATTTCGTCGTTTTTCGTTCTGGTTCTCGTTGTACGTGTTCGGGGTCTTGATTACGAATTGTTATGGGTCCTTTTTGAGGGTTGTTACAAAAATTGACCAACCCATGAGCTGAAAACAACTTATTGTGGATCGAGCCTTCTCGCCACCCGCGAGGTAAAAGGGGGATCTTCTCGCAGGCCGCGAGAAGCCCTCTTTCGTCCGGAAGTTTGTTTTCTCTCATTTTGGCCCCCAAACTTCGCGATGTTTATCATTTTATGCCATTTTCTTGTATTTTAGCCCATTTTCTAGATATTTAAGGTGTAACGAGATATCCTATGAGTATAAAGCATGCACGGTTTACGTATAAATGAGAATCAAGCTTGTAATAAGTCTTAGTTTGCACAAAACATGTATCCAAAGATTGATTAGGTATAATTATAAGTATAAAAAGAATAAGTATAAAAGATGAATTTCATTATGATCGAAGTCTTGGATTACAAGTTTGAAAGTGAATGAAGATTTCAATATGATTACAAGTGTCCAAAAATATAAAATACGAATACACTTTTTAAATAAAGAAAGTACAAATTGCGAAGCGTTACAGCACTTTTACCAAAAAGAAGTTCAACCATATTGAAGATGGTGAACTTGGATGGTTTCAACATTTGTAGGTTGTTTGGAACCTTGTTAAAACAAAATTTTAGGGAGGTTTTAAGCCTCATTTCTTGTGGAAATTAACCAAAACACAAACCCATAACTATGAGTCTAGTTAGGAGCAAGGTTGGTACAAGTTTAAACAAGATATATAAGGGAATAAGAATGTAAAACAAAAAAAAAAAGAATTTTATAACTACTTTGGACCTCCGATGTGGTGAGGTTCCACCTTAGTTTGCCATGTAAAACTTGTGGAAACCTTCCTAGAGGTTATCCAAGTAGTTTGAAAGAAGAAAAGAAGAAGAAAAGTGAGTGAAAGAACTTTCTGCCTTGCTTGAGGTTTTGAGAGAATTTGAGAGTTTGAGAGAATATTAGATGTGTGGAAAGTATTTAGAAAGTGTGTAAGACACCTATTTATAAGGTGAGATTAGGGTTTAGGTAATAAATGAATTTAGGTGGTAGTTGGAAGTTGAAAAAGGTGAAAAAGAGTGAATTAAAACACATTCTGCCCAATTTTCACACTGAATCCCGTCACCAGCTTCGTCACGCGAAGGTGTCCATGAAGGTGCCACTAGGCTCCTTCATGCACTAGAAGGACGAATGTGACCACGAAGGTCACTCCTTCGTGTGTCTGGAACCTTCGTGTGTTTGGAGGGTGAGGTGGCCACGAAGGTCACCTTCGTGCACCTTTGTGCGCCTTCGGCCCAAAACTCGGACCTTCGGCCATTGGGCTAAATTTTGGGTTATGGACTTTTGTTTTAGTGCGTTCTAAGTATGTGTAACGTGTGTAAGCATAGTATAAGTATATTGTATGCATGTATGATAGTTTTGAGCATTATAAGTATCGGTTTCTCATAATAGCAAGTAATTGATGATGTACCGTGTATATAGCTAGTATACGCATAACATGTGTATGTATACAATATATTTTCCATTATGATCATAGTCTCGAGATTACAATGGTTGGAAATGAAATACGAATACAAGTTTCAAAAAATAGAAATAAGAATACAACCTTCTAAATATGGAAAGTGCAAAAATGTGAAGCGTTAAATCACCCTTTTTATATAACCCCCATAACCCCCCTCCTCCCCCCCCCCCCCTCATTTACATTTTTTTGCTATTTTTTGCATAACCCCCACCAAAAGGGGGGTTATATGGTGTTACCACTACACATTGCCTTAGTATTTAATTGTATGGATGTTAATTTTCACTCATGATTCCGTATTGTGATTTTTTTTATCCTCATAACACACATGTCGCTTCATTGCATTAGTCGATTTGTTTGATTTCAAAAATCTATGAAACTAAAATGATAAGAAGATGGGCGTTTAGCGATTGGATTTTAGGCTCTTGGTTCGGCTTTTTTGATCTTTGATGGGCTAAATGTTTAATAGGAGTGTACAAATTAAAAGATCCATAGCCCTGTGTATCTAACTTAGGTTCTCGATTTTAATCGAATTAAACTAAGCAAATATCAAACAAGACAAATGGTCGCCAGATGCCTATTGACCTAGGGTGTGAGTTCAAGTCTTATAAAATGGACAATTGACAGATGTTAAAGTGTGTGTATGTTCACCACTCAAAAGATACAAAAAATACGATACACATAAAAGTTACTAAAACATATATTGCTATAATAGTTGTTTTAAGTATATTTAAAAAATTTCACATGTGCATTTAAGTTGTTATTTTATAATTAGTTGTGTTTCTATCTCATAATTTTATTCTCACATCTATCTATCTACTATAATAAAAGAAACCAAGTTTTAAACACTTGTCATTCATTGAAACTATTTTCAAATCTATACTTATCTTATATTAATTAAATAAATAAATAATAAATTAATACCAAATCTTATCGTACTTTAATAAAATATTATCCTCAAATCTAAATTGTTAATTTAATATATTTTTAAAACAAATACATCTCTTCCCTACTTATCTTATATTAAATATATAAATAATAAACTAAATATTATCCTCAAATCTAAATTGTTAATTTAATATATTTTTAAAACAAATACCTCTCTTTCCTAAATTATTAAACAATTATTTTTTTATTATTTGGTATACAAAATTATATTTATTCAATTCGTGTAAAACGCGGGTTTTTAAAAATATAATTTTTTTCATATTTACTATAAATATATTTTTTTTATCTTCCTATACTAATAAATAAAAATCTTCTTTGAACACGTGTCACTTTCTGGTGCTTTCTTACCTTATTTTCCTATTTATCTCTCATATTAATAATAAATTTAAACAAAATATTAGATAAGAATAAATATTTAGATAAGGATAAACCTTTATTTTTTATGATCATTAAATAATAATAATTTAAAAAAATTAGATAGAATAAATATTTGTTTCTCTAAAAACAATTTTAAACAAATTTTTAAATAAGCATAAACATTTGTTTTTATTATGAGTAGATATATATACTTTCGAGTTCGGTGATTGGAATTAAGGTAAATTAGGAATCAAAGGTTCCCATTTGATATACTTAATAATTGTATTATTGTTTTTTTCACTATTATTAAATAATTATTCTAGGTCGGGCATATGCTTCTATCAAATTGTAAATGTTTTCTTTTTGTACCGTAAACTCTCTTGAATACAACTTTGAGACGAGTGTTTTATGAATGAAATAAACAAATAAGCATATAGGTGTCTAAAACTAACTAAAATAATTGTATCTCATAATTTGAATGTATCATAAAAACATGATTCAACCCCATGTCATACATGTGTAATCTTAACCTAATAATAAATAAAAAACAAAGTAAAATGTAATAAGAAGTAAATGATACATCAAAGTTCATTTTTAAAAGATAAATCTTGATGACTGTATGTTTTAACATATGACATTATATTTTATTTAACACGTGCAAAGTACGAGTTTTTTTTAAATATATATCTTTTTATTATTTATTATATAAAATTATATTTATGCAAAACAAAAAGACAAAGTAAAATGTTATAATAATTAAGTAAATAGTATATTAATGTTCATTTTAAAAAGATAAATTTTGATGACCATTTGTGTTAACATATGACATTGATCCTTTTCAAACATATAAGAATTTGGTCTCCTCAATAGATTCAATTACACCTAGAGACTCCTTAATTGATTTAAGGTATTCATTATTGTTTCTGTATGTAATCTACGGTACATGATACATCAGTTATATGGAGAATGAAATGAGCTAACTCTCCTATAATCATGGTTCTATCTAAACCAAGTCCTAGGCTCTCATACATTGAATGTGGACACAACATTATATGGCCAGTCACATGTATACGGTCTCTAATATACCCCCTCAGTGTGAACGGGAGTTTAAACCAACGTTCAAATTGGATCGGAATTGTTGAAACAACTGTCGAGGTAGGCCCTTTGTGAATATATCCGCATACTGGAATGAAGAGGGGACATGTAGGACGCGAACTTGACCGAATCTAACCCGTTCTCGAACAAAATATATGTCTAATTCAACATGTTTGGAGCGTTGATGTTGAACGGGGTTCTCGGATAAGTATATGGCTGAAGTGTTGTCGCAGTAGACAATGGTGGCCTTTCTAACTGGAACTCTTAACTCGAGAAGTAGGTTGCGTAGCCAAGATGTTTTAGCCACCGCGTTTGCAACGCCCCGGTATTCGGCCTCGGCACTGGAACGGGAGGCGGTTGGTTGTCGTTTGGACGACCAAGAAATAAGGTTGTTACCTATGAAAACACAGTATCCAGACGCTGATCTGCGGGAGTCGGGACACCCGGCCCAGTCGGCATCCGAATAAGCAACAATAGTGTGGTCAGATTGGGTAGTTAAGCGTATACCGAAATCAATAGTTCCTTGAATATATCTGAGGATACGCTTCAGGAAGTTAAAATGTGACTCACAAGGTGCGTGCATGAACAAGCAAACTTGTTGAACGGCATAGGCGATGTCCGGTCATGTGAATGTGAAATATTGGTGAGCCCCGACAAGTCTACGGTACAATGATCCATCAGGAAGAAGGTTACCTTCGGTTGCACTAAGCTTCGATGATGTGTCAACCGGAGTGTGTGATGGCTTGCATGAAGTCATATTGGCCCGATGTAGAATGTCACGAGCGTATTGAGATTGAGATAAAAACATGCCCGTAGAGTCTCTTTTGACGGAAATGCCAAAAAATGGTGAAGTGAACCCATGTCGGTCATAGCAAATTCATGGGACAGCAGCTGAATGATCTGGCGAAGCAATAAGTCACTAGATGCGGTTAGTATAATATCATCTACATAGAGTAAAAGATAGGCCATAGAGTTTCCTTGGTGAAAAACGAATAATGAGCTGTCACTTAGGCTCCCTTTAAAGCCGTGTTTGGTGATGAACGAAGAGAACCGTTGAAACCAAGCTCTCGGTGCTTGTTTAAGCCCGTATAGAGATTTGCGTAGCCTACACACGTGTCCCGGTCCAGTTGGATCCACAAATACCGGTGGTTGGTGCATGTATACCAATTCATTTAGCGACCCATGTAGGAAAGCGTTTTTAACGTCTAGTTGATTAATAGGCCAATTTTTCGTCAATGCTATAGAAAGAACCGCCCGGATTGTAGCTGGTTTCACCACGGGGCTTTAGGTTTCGTCACAGTCGACACCAACGATTTGTGATTTACCGTTAACGACTAGACGTGCTTTGTACCTATCTAAAGAACCATCCACCTTAAATTTGTGACGAAATAGCCAATGACAACGGATAACTGGATGAGATGCTGGACGGGGAACTAACTCCCAAGTACCGTTGTCTAATAGCGCCTTAAATTCTATATGCATGGCTCGTTGCTAGTGAGGATCTGTCAATGCTTTTAATGGAAGAGTATGTTACTTTTTCGCCATCAAGAATCCGGACTTTATTCTGTATATTTGTGACAGAATATACTGGATGTAGGGCTTTAGCATCAGCGACGTTTGCATTGTTAGCGTCTCCCATGTTTGATCGAAATCAACTGGGCTGCAATTTGTGAGGGTGTGATTGGTGAAGGCTCGGTGTGATTGACGAAGGCTGGGTGGATTGAGATTGATCAAAAAAAGGAGATGATTATTAGCTCTGACATTATTGTTTCTGTATGTAATCTACGGTACATGATACATTAGTTATATGGAGAATGAAATGAGCTAACTCTCCTATAATCATGGTTCTATCTAAACCAAGTCCTAGGCTTTCATACATTGAATGTGGACACAACATTATATGGCCAGTCACATGTATACGGTCTCTAATACCTATGTTAGAAAAGGATCAATGGCGGCCAAACTTTTATAGGTTGCGATTATTGGAGGGAATTTTTAAAGTTAGGATTATTATTGGCCAACCGGTGAAAATTAAGATTATTAAAATCCAATAACCCTATTTTTATGACCTCAACATTGTATTTGTATTTTCCTGCTTCTTTTTTGGCACATTCTTTTATTTTTCTTTCGGGGATCATTTTTAAAATTAGATCGAATCTATCAATACTGATTTGAAGAGTGGTTTAAAACTCTCACAAAAGTCTGCCATACGTTCTCAGGGATGGCAACGAGGCGAGTTTTGGTAATTCCAACCCATACCGACCGACGACCATAAAACGATATTCCATACCCGACCTAATAAGTAATACCCGTTGTATATATATCGTGTAATTACACGTCCAATATCAGGCATACCCGTTAGGATTTTCAAATTTTATTTCGAAAGACAAATTTTATTCAAAACACCCAAGCAGTCGCAATGACAACCAAAATAACAGAGACAATAATTACAATAATTTGAAATCACACCAATCCTTTCAAAGAAGGAGTTTGTGTATAAACCTATTCTTGAACTGTAAGAAACCGAGAGCCTTTATGATTTTCATAATTTTCTTCATTTTTACCAATTTATTTGAGAATGGTATCTTGCTTCTAGCTTTCCAAATACATAAACATGCAATTAAATTGCAAATAAAGATGGCTCTTTTTTTAACATCATTTTTTCAATACCATCGTGTATTGAAAGTGAAAATTTGGTTTATGTTGCAAATATCCTAGTGTCTAAAAACCGATACAAATTTGATAAAGAAGGTGCCGGCCTTTTGAGTATTAATTGGGGAAATTGTCTGCCTCTTGCCAATTTCAACTTAATGTTGCAGTTAACAACTCAATAGAATAATATGTGAACGAATAAGTAATAGAGAGCGATATTTTAATATCATACATACAGCAGTAGCTTGTTCGATGTCTGCAACAAAATGATAATGTCGTCATTTATGTCATGCCTGGGTCGA
This sequence comes from Helianthus tuberosus, assembly GCA_030545235.1. Lineage (NCBI taxonomy): Eukaryota > Viridiplantae > Streptophyta > Magnoliopsida > Asterales > Asteraceae > Helianthus > Helianthus tuberosus. The sequence continues at coordinate 92,661,447 of CM060365.1, read as the reverse complement.
GTTCCCTTGAGTGATGAATAATGCCTCTTAACAAAATGATGCAAGTTGCTGAGGATGTGGATTATATGTATTTACTAATTACTTTTGTCACTGATACGGATGGGGGCGGTCAAGTTTATGAACTATTTGCTATGAACAAACATGTTACAGTTGTAGTAAAAGGTATTCATTTATGTGAATCCACCAACCAGTCAAAAAGTCCTATTATCATTGATGATTGCTTTTTACGCCATTTTAGCATACTAGTATTGCATATTATGAATCATGTTGGATATCAGCACTTTTATACTATATTATGCTATGTAACAAAACTTGTATACTCGCCAACTTTTTGTTGATTATTTTAATACATGTTGAAGGTTGAATGATGAGTTGATGTTGAAGGAATGCAATTTAGGTGGACTTAGATACACACCTAGATAAATTTTGTTATTTCGATGTTATGCTATGAAACAATTGTTGTCTTTTTATTGAATCTTTTATGACTTTTAGTATCGAAATGAAACTTGAATTTAAATTATATTGTCACATAGTGTTATGAAGTCTCTTGCAATCTCGTTTTCGTCTCATCCCGATGTTTTCGCCATCGGTTGGGTTGTGACAGTTGGCGCATGTAAACTTTTTCCTTAAGATCACCATGTAAGAAAGCGGTTTGAATATCCAGTTGTCTCAAAGACCATTTGTTTGTGACTGCCAAAGATAAGACAGTTCTAATAGTATCAGGTTTGATAACTGGGCTGAAGGTCTCGTTATAATCAACACCATGCTGTTGATGAAAGCCCTTTGCAACAAGATGGGCCTTGTACCTTGTAAGATTGCCATCCTGATCTGTTTTTAACCTGTAAACCCACTTACAATCAACAACGTAAGTATTGGGTACAGGAGGCACTAGTGTCCACGTCCCATTCCTATGTAGCGCAACCAATTCGTCGGCCATAGCATGGCGCCATTCTAAAGACTTGTTAGCAACGGTAAAAGATGTGGGTGTAGTAGGTATAGCAGGGTGGGTGGTGGCAGTGTAAGCAGTGGGATCATAACAGGCAGGTTGTTTGGGATTAGGACGAAGATTATGAGGACGAGTCCTGGGTGCTGGAGGTGGGATGGTGGGGTTTAGTGATGGTGGATCGGATGGTGATGGTGTAGATGGTTGGGTTGGTTGAGGGGGTTGGGGTGGTGTTTGAGTAGGCTCGGGTGGGATGGTGGGGTTTGGTGATGGTGGATCGGATGGCGGTGGTGTAGATGGTTGGGTTGGTTGATGGGGTTGGGGTGGTGTTTGAGTAGGCTCGGTTGAGAAACCGGGTGGAGGTTGAGGGAAAATAGATACATAAGGGGAGTTGGAGGGTAGTGGGGGGGGGGGGTAGGTGTAGGTTTATGGTATGGAAAAACATGCTCGTTGAAACGAACATGGCGAGCAATGTATGTTCTTTCGGTGGATGGGTCAAAGCAGCGGTAACCACGGTGAACAGGGCTATATCCAAGGAAGACACACGGGGTAGATCGAAAATCAATCTTGTGTCGATTGTAAGGACGAAGATAAGGAAAATATTGGCATTCAAAGACACGAAGGAACGAGTAATCAGGTTTGCGTTTAAATATATGTTCAAAGGGAGATTTGTTGGAGGAGACACGAGAAGGTAAACGATTAATTAAGTAAACAGCTGTTTCAAATGCAAAGTGCAAGAAGCGTTGAGGAAGATTGGACTGGGCCAGGAGGGTAAGACCAGTTTCCACAACATGACGATGGCGACGCTCAACGAAGCCATTTTGTTCGCTTGTATGTGGGCATGAGCGTCGATGAATGATACCAAGATTTTGGCAAAAAGAAGTAAGCGGGCGAAATTCTCCCCCCCCCAATCAGATTGAATGGACTTCAACTTTGTGTTAAATTGGCGTTCAGCCATCTTGATGAAATTTGTTAGCATTGTGTAAACATCAAACTTATGAACTAAAGGATAAAACCACATGTACCGCGTTTGATGATCAACACATAACAAAAAAACGATAACCGTTATAAGAAGGCGTAGGGGAAGGACCCCAAACATCGCAATAAACAAGATCCAAAACATTTTTACTACGGAACTTAGAGTCTGAAAATGATAATTTAGAAGATTTGCCTAATTGACATGAAGAACATAAATTGTTGGAAAACTTGTCCGAAACAGGTAAAGAACAATTTGAAATAATAGAATGAAAAACTTGAGCATGTGGATGTCCCAGTCGTTGATGCCAAGTGTTGGAAGACGCTTTGATAGCACTGAATGCAACTTTGGGTAAGGTCTTGAGTTGAGGAAGACGGATGGAGTACAATCCCTGTTCACTGGGGCTCGTTAGGAGGGTAGTGCGTGTAGGCTTGTCCTTCACAACAAAATAAGAGGAGTAAAATTCAAAATAAACATCATTATCTTGACAAAATTTTTGGACGGATAAAAGGTTTTGTTTAAGTTTAGGGACATGGAGGATATTTGATAATTTAAAGGTTTTGTGAGGGGAGGTAAAAGAGGTGGATCCAATATGAAAGATAGGTAAAGATTCACCGTTACCAACAAGTAAAGAATCCTTACCAAAGTAGGCCTCCGAGTTGTCCATGCTAGATAGATCTCGAGTGGCATGACTATTGGCACCGGTGTCGGGTTTCCATGAACTGGATCGAGAGGCAGCATCTGAGTAACTTGCATAATTGGCCTGAGTTATGGCACGAGGTTGATTAGGACATTAGGAGGGTAGATGACCTATCCCACAACGGTTGCAATGACCATATACTGTGTTTTGAGTGGAGGCCCAAGCAAATTGATAGCTGCTTGTAGAGTCCCGATTGCGAGAATTTGAAGCTGCTCGAGAATTTCCACGAGATGAACCACGCGCACCACGATTACCTCGGCTGTTATTGGATGACCGAGGGGCAAAGTAAGCCTGTGGTTGGGGAGAGGCTGCAGGACTAAGTTGATAACACAACTGAGATGCCATTAACTGAAGATTATTAAACTGCTGTTGAATCGAGTCCACATTGGGCTGTTGATAACCCAACTGTGATGAGGGTGGTACAGCAGCCATAAAAGGCAGCTGGCCTGGTGCAGACGTGGCTAAAAGAGCCTGTGGAACCTGCGGGTTCGTGGCCAAGAGTCTTGTGATCATGTAATCATGATCACTCAACAGTCCGTGAAGCTCGTTAAAGTTAACTGGAGGAGAACGAGCGAGAAGGTTAGTTTTAAGGCCATTATATTCCTCTCAAAGTCCTGCAAGAGTGAGCATAAAAGGTCTTTATCTTTCATTGGTTCAACTATATCAGCCAGGGCGGTTGCATACTCCTGTGCTCGGCTGAGATATTCAGCGGGGTTTTCATCACCCTTCATGGTGATCCAAAGTAACTAATTTTTAAGGGTGAATTCATGGGAAGATGTGACAGGGGCATATGCCCGTTCTAAGGATAGCCAAACTTCACGTGACGTTTTGCCCTGGATGTGCTGTAACGAATCCTCAGAAACAGCAGAAATAAGAAGCATACCAATATGGGCATCATTAGAAACCATGGGAGATAACTTGGGTTGTCGGTTGTGGCAGATTCGTTGGTGACTTTCTGTTCTGGACAGGGAATAGTGCCATCTACATAGCCAAATAAGTTGTGAGAAGTGAGGAAAGACTCAATCATTGATCTCCAATAACAATAATTTTTATGAGAGTTGTGGGTAGTCTTTTCTTGATTGGTGAAGGTGAGAATGGCTGCCATGAGTAATCAGAGAGGGTTGATTGCCTGGAGTTTATTTAGCGGTAGTAGGGGTTTTGGCCGCAGGTTTGATTTGGCGGCAGTAGGGTTTTTTTTTGCGTTCCTAGTATACCCTTTGGTCTCACTAACGCACCAGCTACATTTCAGGCCTTAATGAATGTAACTTTCAAACCATTATTGAGAAAATGTGCGTTAGTCTTTTTTGATGACATTCTAGTGTATAGTTCTTCTTTGGAACAACACTTATTGGATTTAGAGGCGGTCTTAAACCTGTTCTTGGCTAATTCTTTGTTAGCCAAGAGATCAAAGTGCTCATTTGCAGGATCTCAAGTCGAATATTCGGGACATATTATATCTTCTAAGGGTGTTAGTACAGATCCTTCTAAGATTGAAGCTGTGACTAATTGGCCAGTCCCTACTACAACCAAACAACTCAGAGGATTTTGGGTCTATCTGGTTACTATAGAAGGTTTATCAAGTCCTATGGGGGTATAGCAAGGCCACTGCACAATTTGTTAAAGAAAGATGCTTTCAGTTGGAGTGCAGAGGCTCAGTTGGCTTTTGATCAGTTGAAGGAAACCCTAACTACTGCACCAGTTTTGTCTCTGCCCAATTTTTCAAAAGTGTTTATTATCGAAACAAATGCTTCTGCGAAAGGGTTGGGGGCTGTCCTAATGCATGAGGGGCACCCATTAGCTTATGTCAGCAGAGGTATCTCTATAAAGCAACTATCTTTATCAGTATATGAGAAAGAACTATTGGCAATATTAATGTCTGTTAGACATTGGCACCATTATCTTATTGTCAAGCACTTTATCATTCGAACAGATCAAAGGAGCCTCAAATATCTGTTGGACCAAAAGATTAGTACTCCTCTGCAACAGAAATGGTTAGCAAAGCTATTGGGATATGATTATGAAATCTTATATAAGGAAGGAATCAATAATCAAGTGGCTGATGCCCTGTCAAGAGTGAAAGGTTTAGCACTGTTTGAAATGGGATTGAGCTCTATGGAACCTTGTCCGTGGCCTAGAATTATCAAGACTTGGGAAACTGATGACCAATTACAGGCTATTATTCATAGGCTGCATCATACTTCTAATGTTAAAAACTGGTCATGGGATGGTAAGATGTTAAAGAGGAAGAATAAATTGGTAGTTGGTCATGATGACCAATTAAGAAAGGACATCCTTCACATATGTCATTCTTTTGCCACTGGTGGTCACTCAGGTTATTATGCTACTTTGAAAAGATTGAAGCAGCTATTCTACCGGAAGAAATGTGATGCAAATGTCAAATAATGGGTCAAAGATTGTGAAACTTGTCACAGAGCTAAATATGATAGAGGTGCTTATCCAGGGCTCTTGCAACCACTGCCTACTCCTACTTCAGTTTTTTTCGGATATCTCTATGGATTTTATTACAGGGTTGTCTAAAGCGTTGTCTAAAGCTGCTGGTAAGGATGCCATATTGGTAGTTATTGATAGACTAACCAAATATGCTCACTTTTCACCCCTAACTCATCCTTATTCAGCTTCAACCATAGTTCACTTGATGTTTGATACTGTGTTCAAGTTACATGGATGCCTTGCAACCATTGTATCTGATAGGGATCCAATCTTTATAAGTAAATTTTGGAAGGATTTCATGAAATTGCAGGGGGTGCAATTGAATTTTTCTACTGCCTATCATCCAGAAAGTGATGGACAGACTGAAGTTCTTAATAGATGTCTTGAAACATATTTGAGGTGTATGGTCATGGATGAACCTAAGCAATGGCCTAAGTGGTTAACTTTTACAAAATGGTGGTACAATACCACTTATCATTCAGCCATTCACATGTCCCCTTTTGAAGCTCTTTATGGGATTCCACCTCCTATTCACATTCCTTACATTCCAAATGACACTAACATTGCTTCTATAAAAGATTGGTTTTAACTAAGGGAAGCTAAATTAGTTTCTCTAAAAGCTAATTTGTCTAAAGCCAAGAACCGAATGAAGCAGATTGCAGACAAGAAAAAGTCAGAAAGGGAATTTAACGTGGGGGATTGGGTATACGTGAAATTGGAAGAATCAAACTACATGAAAAGAATATCTGTTATTATCTCTAAAATATTGAGAATACAAAGCCCAATATATAGAGTTGCTAATTACAATTAGATACCCTCTACAATAATAAGTTTGTCTAATAATAAGAACATAGTCTAACATTCCCCTGCAAGTTGAGGGCGGGGAATGACCTACAACTTGGATCGTAGAAACTTAAGTCTTTGTGAGGACAAGGGCTTCGTAAAGATATCAACGATTTGGTCATCAGTTGAGATGAATTTGATATCTAGTTCTCCTTGAGTAACTTGTTCATGAACAAAATGATAATCAACTTCAACGTGCTTCGTACGGGCATGAAAAACCAGATTGGCAGAAAGGTAGGTTGCACCAAGATTGTCACACCAGAGTGTGGGTGCCTTACTATCCAAACCGAGTTCTCGAAGGATAGACTTTAACCAAATTAGTTCCGCAAAAGTATCAGCTATTGCCTTGTATTCAGATTCTGTTGAAGATCGAGAGACAGTTCGTTGTTTTTTTGCAGACCAAGAGATGAGATTGGATCGCAAGTAGATAGCATATCCCCCGTGGATTGAAGATCGACTGGGCAACCAGCCAAGTCAGAATCCGAAAAAGCAGTAAGAGTAGAAGTCCAATTAGCGACAGAGAAAGCTTGCAGCTGATAACCCGTGTTGTGACTTGTGACGAAACAATAAACCATAGTTGACCGTGCCTTTTAGATGACGTAAAATTCGTTTCACAGCAGCCCAATGATTCTCGGTAGGAGCATGCATAAACTGACAAACTTTGTTAACGGCAAAGGCAATATCGGGACGAGGCAAAGTGGCATATTGAAGAGCCCCGACAGTCTGTCTGTATCGCGAAGGATCATCAAGCAAAGGACTATCTTCAGGTAACAACACTTGAGAAGTATCCATAGGAGAGGAAACTTGTTTACAATCTGCAAGACTAGCACGCTGAAGAATGTCAAGCACATATGTCCGTTGAGAAAGGACCAGATCCAAACGGTGATGGATAACCTCAATTCCCAAAAAATTATTTAGCTGACCCATATCCGTAAGAGAAAAGAGAGAGTTAAGATGCTCAACAATGCTAGTGATAGCGCCCATATTATTACCAATGATTATAATGTCATCAACATACACAAGCATGTAAACAAGCGTGCCCGATGAGTTGAGAATAAATAGCGACGGGTCAGTTTTGGACCCATAAAAGCCCAGTTGACGAAGAGCAGTAGATAGCTTAGTAAACCATGCACGGGGGTTTGTTTGAGCCCATACAAAGATTTGTTTAATAAACACACATGATCAGGCTTGGTAGGGTCAACAAAACCAGGGGGTTGGGGTAATGCCTCGCTTTTCTCAGCGTTCCGTTTTTAGAAAGATTGTATCGTATTTCTATTTTTTTCGGAAATCCGTTTCCTTTGTAATCGTTGTTCGTTTCAAGCCATTGTAAATCCAAGACTCTGATTATTATACAATTAATCATTCATGTGAAATATACATTTTTCGTATATTCGTTTATAGCATTCAAGTCATACACTTATACGTTTAAACATGTTAACTTGCAAAAGATGTGAATACGCAACTTTGATCGTTCCTTATGTGCAATACTTCACTCAACTCTCGCATGACATAATCCATATTTGCATACTTGATTTAATAACTTAAACGAGATTATTTATACGCATACTTATTACATGATCAAATTCGTTTAAACATACTTACAACCATATCTTACACACCTAATAGTCACATCTTTTGTTCAAATTAAAACATGTTTCATACATTTTTACGCCTTGTTATAGGGTATGTATACATTAAAACTGTGACAACTGTCAAATTTGCATGCATCCGTACACTTAATTAATATTTAATTATGTGCTTAATGACTGTGCTTGATTACAAATGACAATTTAAACTGCTTTATGATTTCATATCATACATACACATGCATCATATTTTATACAGTCACTCCATTATTACACACAAACATTAGTGACATACTTGATGCACACAGCACAGTTAACACACTGAACGGTTGATTCAGAAACTTGCTGACAATACCAGCACATAGGCAAACAATGTTATTTCGGCCAGTATGAGCCAGGGACAGGATACTACACTAGTATAGAGTGTAGGGATGTGAGGACCATAAAACTGCGTCACTAGGTGATAATTATAGTGCCGGGAAGTGCCTAAAACACACTATAAATGCAGAATTATGCATTTATTATTAAAATTCAGCATTGTATTATGCTAGTAGAGTACAAAAAGATGGCGGAATGGTCCTGTATACTTTCCTAAGTGCTGGGAATAAATTGTGTTACAAAAATATATATAAAAGACCCTTTTTGGACTAATTAAACACTTTAACGGGACAGTACCTAAACGGATAACCGGACATTACCCGGGACACTATATTTTTGTCAATTACATTGTTTTATTATTTTTGGCTAGTCATGATTACACACTCCATCTCACCACCACCTTCCAACATCTTCATCTTCTCCAACATCAAGTGCCATTCAAAGCTTCAAAGTGATCCATGGAGGTTGCATCTTGAAGGGATTCCAAAGGAGCTTGGTTCAAGTCTTTTTCACCATTTTTTTTTCTCATCATCTTTGCACTAGATTTCTACCCTAGCCTTGTGCTAGTAGTAAGTCTCTTTACACCATTGTTTCATCTTGTTCATAGTCAAAATATGTAGTATGTTGATATTGTTTGAATCACTAAAGAACAAGAACTCTAAAAGTTGTTAAATAAAAAGTCATGAGATGAGAGATGGTAATACATGGTAAATCTGAGTTATATAAACTATAACCTGCTACAAATGACTTATGACCTGTTGTTAATCGATATTAGGAAGTATGGTGATCGTATGTATGCGTTTTAGTAATATTTACGCTAAAAACAGCATGCTGATTTATATTTTCAGCCGTCTTCAACGGGCTATAAACAGACCATAATAAATTGAAAAACTAATTTTCTGAAGCCTAAATTATGTATTTTCGAAAAGCGGATCAAATGGCACTAGAATCGTATTTCGAGGTCGTTTACTATTTTTAAAGGACTGTTTTGTAACAGCAGCTCAAGCTGCATTTTTCTGCTGAAAATATGTGTTGTATTTTTCGTCATAACTCGAGTTCTGTGAAGAATTAGCTTACGAAATTCGTACAGTAGATAACCACTGATGTATTTGTAATTCTACCACTAGAATTTCGTAAATCGGACTTACGATAAATTTTAGATGAATTATTTCGTAGACTGTAGTCAGAAAGGGGCAAATCTGATTGCAGTCCGGTAAATAAATTTTTATAAAATATTGGTAATGAACTGGGTCCCGATATTTTTACACAATAATATTTGGATCGTATAAGACATTCTGTAAAAATTTGGGAATTTTTGGAATAAGATAACTGTTTTATTAAAATGACCGAAAACAGCCCAATTTTGTATATTGAAACTGAAATGATATAAGTAGTGCTTTGCATGTCTAAATGTCGGGTTGGTTATTTGAGAACGATCTAACATGTTATATGTTAAAGAAAATGATATGCTATTTAGCATGGACACCTCCATTTACAAGGGAGACTCTGGCGAAATTTTCTAAAATCCTAACACTTAGTAAATATTTTCTAGACAAGTGTTTACTAGTATATTTTAGACTATGTTTTTCAAACATAAAACTCGCCATAATTTTTGTAACGAAAATACTAGGTGTCGGGTTGGTTTTATACATGAAAATGGTTAAATATATATTTAGAATATATATTGTTTTGAAGTAAAATATTGAGAATATATATTGGCATATTATTATTTGGAATACTACACCGGGATACGACGCCAATACATGGCAAGTTACATGAACACAAGAATACGAATTCACCTATAAGGTACCCCATCCTTGGGAAGGAAAATACGGAGGTAAAATACTCGAGAAAGTATTAATACCAAAGTTGTGAATTAAACAATTATTCCAAAACTAAAATATAATTATTATAACTTGGAATAATGTCAGGAACGTAACACAAAAACATAAATACTAAGACAAGGCACGACCCGTTCGTCTAATAGACGTTAGACCATTGTAGGTAGTCGTGTGGCTGAGGAGAATTGGGTTACAAGTATCGAAGACGCAATACTGTGAGTTCATGTCCCCCTTTTCTCTTAACTGTTTTCAGTTTTATAACTTCGGGGGTGAAATACATGTTACATTTATTAAGGACATTTTTACACATGGTATGGTTAGCTTAAGGAGGGTTTGGGACGTTCAGATCATGTGAGTGGTGGGTACAACGCTTAAAGCCATTAATCCTCATTGTTAGGACCGAGGGACACAAGAGTGATAGATCTATTTGGGTGTAGCGAGCCCACACCCGTGAGGTCAGGGTGACCCATAGAGGTGAATGTGTCTTCCAGACGAGGCCCGGTACAAATTTGCTAGGTTTGAGTTTACCTGCATCACTTCACACATACCAGTGGCTTTGCAACCCAGTGGTGATCTCTTTTACCTTAATTGCTACATACTAGGGACATTTTTACATTGGGATGTACTTAACGAATTTTACACACAGACATACACATGAACTCGCTCAACTTTTGTTGACTTTTCAAACTACATGTATTTCAGGGAATTGATAGGATCCGGCGGGCGATGCATATTAACCTGCGTACTTAAATAAAAGATGTCATCAAGGGGTGTAGGGTTTGGGATGTGTAACCCTTGCCTGGACGGGTTACATGTCCCCAAACCTCTTTTTACTTACGGTCTTTTGTTGAGTCTTATGGGAACTCATTTTTAAACAAGTCATGTTGTAACTTCTTTCGGGTTGATGACCCAAGACAATTATGTTATGATGTTTTCTAAGCAATATTATGGATGAACATCTTGTGTTTTTATTCATATAGCATTGTAATGATTGTTGCTATGGTATTAAGAAGTCACACCAAATAAACCCACGCTTCCGCAAAAGTCAGGGTGTGACAAAAACATCATAGATTTATAACATAATCTACAAATACATGTGTTATTTTGTGAAAAAAAAGGAATGAAACTCATAACAGCCTAGCGGCTGGAGAGCAACAACAATCATCAAACCTTTTTTTATTTAATTGTTACTTGCATGTTTGACCTTATTGTATGTTGAATGAATATACACATCATAAATACGAAGTATGTACTACAATATATACCCTTTTTAGTGTTAAAAAAATATATAAAAAGAAATGAAGGAGCAGCCTTCCGATCGGAACAGGGGACAACCCCTTAATTGCCTTTTTTTAATTTGTTTCAACCTCCTATATTTGTAATATCATAATGCACACCATGCTCCACTATATATATGTTAAGTTTATGTCACATAAAATAAAAAGAGAAGATATTATGGCTGTTGAACAGCCTTACGGCCGCACCTTGTGTAGTGTTTGGGAATTGTTTTTTTTATTTATTTATTTCAACCACCGACTAATCATATTTATTGTCAACCACCTTAACCCTAATCCTTCCCCTATAAAACCCAAGCCCCCTCCGCACTTTTTCCACTTTGCAACTCACCTCAAACACTCTTTAATCACTCTCTAATCTGCTGCTAATCAGAAATTCGAGCAGAATTATACCAAGTTACAAAAGTATGCATAACTCTCTCATTTCTTAACATTTTTCATTCATTCTTTTTCTCACTTGCTTGGAACAACCTTAGAAACATTTCCAGAGGTTTTCCATGGAAAACCAAGCTCGGGAATGTCACCAAAAAGGCTCCAAAGTGGACTCCAAAGTGGACTCCAAAGTGGACTGTTTGTTTCTGTTTTCATTTAAACTTGTTAATCTTAGTTGAACTTGAGTCTATCTCATCTCAAAACTATGTCCTAATGCTCATAATCAATTGAATGGTTCGTTGGGCTTAAAAAACAAGGCTGAGAAATGTTAATCAGAGGTTAAAACCTCAGAAACATTCTGTTTTAGTTAGGGTTTTACCCACAAGAAGTGTTCAAGCTTGAAGCTTGATGTACGAGTGATTGTTAGACTAGCTTGGGCTATCTTTCATAGAAATCGACTCACTTCTTGGTGTTTTCCATAGATTAGTTGATCATATATCTCTATTTACTTGTAAGTTCATGACCCTCCTTGTTGTTTATAACAACAAGTGTAGTGGTGAACAATAGAGGTGCCTAAATGGAAGCTTTGTTCTTCCTACCTCATTTATGAATTATATGACACAAAGAGGTGCCTAAACGAATAATTTAATCTTCTACCTCATGCTTGACCAAGATAACATATTAATACTCATATAACTTATGTAATATATTCAACAAAACCGAACTCTTGATGATGAACAAGTGGACATTGTCAAGTTAGTAAGTATATCATCTAAGTATATCATCTAAGCATCATATGTGATGGATGATTATTTTCCTATGTCTATGTTCATGTTATTCCGAATCTACAATCTTCCGATTTCCCCAAACTCACACACCTATGTTTTCTTCGTGTAGAAGGACAAGGTGCTCAACACTAATCCATCCACAAACATCACTCGCGGGATTTCAAGTAGGAAAGCTTGCAAAACCGTGAGTATACACGATCCCTTTTTACTCTTTAACACTTTGGGATGCAACAATATATTATACAAAATCACATGACACTTAAACTATTTTAAACATACTCTATCCATGCTTAACATGATGCTATGTGTGATGCTTGTTAATATCGTATGCTTTGTAAACTATTTGGTCGATATATGCTCATTAACTTTGCTAGCCTACCTTAACAATTATAGCGCTATAGGATTAAAGCACCGCCTATTAGTCTTGGGGTATTGTTAAGTTAAACTTGTTACCTCCCGCTACTCTATTTGGGATAGGCTCTTTTAACGCGTTGTATACTAGGGTTTGAACATATTTTACGCCATTTTAGCATACTAGTATTGCATATTATGAATCATGTTGGATATGAGCACTTTTATACTATATTATGCTATGTAACAAAACTTGTATACTCGCCAACTTTTTGTTGATTATTTTAATACATGTTGCAAGTTGAATGATGAGTTGATGTTGAAGGAATGCAATTTAGGTGGACTTAGATACACACCTAGATAAATTTTGTTATTTCGATGTTATGCTATGAAACAATTGTTGTCTTTTTATTGAATCTTTTATGACTTTTAGTATCGAAATGAAATTTGAATTTAAATTATATTGTCACATAGTGTTATGAAGTCTCTTGCAATCTCGTTTTCGTATCATCTCGATGTTTCCGCCATCGGTTGGGGTGTGACAGTTGGCGCATGTAAACTGTTTCCTTAAGATCACCATGTAAGAAAGCGGTTTGAATATCCAGTTGTCTCAAAGACCATTTGTTTGTGACTGCCAAAGATAAGACAGTTCTAATAGTATCAGGTTTGATAACTGGGCTGAAGGTCTCGTTATAATCAACACCATGCTGTTGATGAAAGCCCTTTGCAACAAGATGGGCCTTGTACCTTGTAAGATTGCCATCCTGATCTGTTTTTAACCTGTAAACCCACTTACAATCAACAACGTAAGTATTGGGTACAGGAGGCACTAGTGTCCACGTCCCATTCCTATGTAGCGCAACCAATTCGTCGGCCATAGCATGGCGCCATTCTAAAGACTTGTTAGCAACGGTAAAAGATGTGGGTGTAGTAGGTATAGCAGGGTGGGTGGTGGCAGTGTAAGCAGCGGGATCATAACATGCAGGTTGTTTGGGATTAGGACGAAGATTAGGAGGACGAGTCCTGGGTGCTCGAGGTGGGATGGTGGGGTTTAGTGATGGTGGGTCGGATGGCGATGGTGTAGATGGTTGGGTTGGTTGAGGGGGTTGGGGTGGTGTTTGAGTAGGCTCGGGTGGGATGGTGGGGTTTGGTGATGGTGGATCGGATGGCGGTGGTGTAGATGGTTGGGTTGGTTGAGGGGGTTGGGGTGGTGTTTGAGTAGGCTCGGTTGAGAAACCGGGTGGAGGTTGAGGGAAAATAGATACATAAGGGGAGTTGGAGGGTAGTGGGGTGGGGGTAGGTGTAGGTTTATGGTATGGAAAAACATGCTCGTCGAAACGAACATGGTGAGTAATGTATGTTCTTTCGTTGGATGGGTCAAAGCAGCGGTAACCATGGTGAACAGGGCTATATACAAGGAAGACACACGGGGTAGATCGAAAATCAATCTTGTGTCGATTGTAAGGACGAAGATAAGGAAAATATTGGCATCCAAAGACACGAAGGAACGAGTAATCAGGTTTGCGTTTAAATATGTGTTCAAAGGGAGATTTGTTGGAGGAGACACGGGAAGGTAAATGATTAATTAAGTAAACAACTGTTTCAAATGCAAGGTGCCATAAGCGTTGAGGAAGATTGGACTGGGCCAGGAGGGTAAGACCAGTTTCCACGACATGAAGGTGACGACGCTCAACGAAGCCGTTTTGTTCGCTTGTATGTGGGCATGAGCATCGATGAATGATACCAAGATTTTGGCAAAAAGAAGTAAGCGGGCGAAATTCTCCCCGCCCCCCAATCGGATTGAATGGACTTCAACTTTGTGTTAAATTGGCGTTCTGCCATCTTGATGAAATTTGTTAGCACTGTGTAAACATCAAACTTATGAACTAAAGGATAAAACCACATGTACCGCGTATGATGATCAACACATAACAAAAAAAAGATAACCGTCATAAGAAGGCGTAGGGGAAGGACCCCAAACATCGCAATAAACAAGATCCAAAACATTTTTACTACCGAACGTAGAGTCTGACAATGATAATTTAGAAGATTTGCCTAATTGACATGAAGAACATAAATTGTTGGAAAACTTGTCCGAAACAGGTAAAGAACAATTTGAAATAATAGAATGAAAAACTTGAGCATGTGGATGTCCCAGTCGTTGATGCCAAAAGTGTTGGAAGAAGCTTTGACAACACTGAATGCAACTTTGGGTAAGGTCTTGAGTTGAGGAAGACGGATGGAGTACAATCCCTGTTCACTGGGGCCCGCTAGGAGGGTAGTGCGTGTAGGCTCGTCCTTCACAACAAAATAAGAGGAGTGAAATTCAAAATAAACATCATTATCTTGACAAAAGTTTTGGACGGATAAAAGGTTTTGTTTAAGTTTAGGGACATGGAGGATATTTGATAATTTAAAGGTTTTGTGAGGGGAGGTAAAAGAGGTGGATCCAATATGAAAGATGGGTAAAGATTCACCGTTACCAACAAGTAAAGAATCCTTACCAAAGTAGGCCTCCGAGTTGTCCATGCTAGATAGATCTGGAGTGGCATGACTAATGGCACCAGTGTCGGGTTTCCATGATCACTCAACAGTCCGTGAAACTCGTTAAAGTTAACCGAAGGAGAACGAGCGAGAAGGTTAGTTTTAAGGCCATTATATTCCTCTCAAAGTCCTGCAAGAGTGAGCATAATAAGGTCTTTATCTTTCATTGGTTCACCTATATTAGCCAGGGCGGTTGCATACTCCTGTGCTCGGCTAAGATATTCAGCGGGTTTTTCATCACCCTTCATGGTGATCCGAAGTAACTGATTTTTAAGGGTGAATTCATGGGAAGATGTGACAGGGGCATATGCCCGTTCTACGGATAGCCAAACTTCATGTGACGTTTTGCCCTGGATGTGCTGAAACGAATCCTCAGAAACAACAGAAATAAGAAGCATACGAATATGGGCATCATTAGAAACCATGGGAGATAACTTGGGTTGTCGGTTGTGGCAGATTCGTTGGTGACTTTCTATTCTGGACAGGGAATAGTGCCATCTACATAGACAAATAAGTTGTGAGAAGTGAGGAAAGACTCAATCATTGATCTCCAATAACCATAATTTGTAGATTTTAGGGTAAAATAAAATTTATGAGAGTTGTGGGTAGTCTTTTCTTGATTGGTGAAGGCGAGAATGGCTGCCATGAGTAATCGGAGAGGGTTGATTGCCTGGAGTTGATTTAGCGGAAGTAGGGTTTTTGGCCGCAGGTTTGATTTGGCGGCAGTAGGGTTTTTTTTTGCCGCAGGTTTGATTGGCTCTGATACCAAATCAAACTACGTGAAAAGGATATCTGTAATTATCTCTAAAATATTGAGAATACAAAGCCCTATATATAGAGTTGCTAATTACAATTAGATACCCTCGACAATAATAAGTTTGTCTAATAATAAGAACATAGTCTAACAGGAAGCATCATCATCAAAAATTAGGGCCAAAGTATTTTGGTCCTTATCTGATTTTGGAAAGGGTGGGTGCAGTTGCATATCGCCTGGACTTGTCAGCAGACTCACAACTTCATCCAACCTTCCATGTGTCTTTATTGAAGTCTGCACCAGGTCAACCTTAGGAAATTACACCGATTCCTCAATTGCACTTTAATCCGCTGATGCCACGGGCAATTTTGGATTATCCGATTTTCGGATATCTGAAATTTTGGATATTTCGGATGCGGGTTTTCGGATATTTCGGATTCGGTTTCGGATTTGGATTTTTTGAACACCCCTAGTAGAGCGACGTTGTTGCCTTTCCACGCCGCACACACCACACCCGACCCGACGTTGTTAACGGTGGTATGTGTGGGCTTGAGATTCCCCACCGGCGTTGAGAGTTAAAGCGTGTCAACGTGGCGTGGTTTGATTGAGTGTTTACACTAGCCATTAGACCCCAACGACATTATTTAGAAAATAAAAAGATTTTTCATTTAAAAAAATATTTCACCTCCAATATATATAAAAAACTACCATTTTCAACATTTTCATTCTATCCAACTCCTTCTCAACTCTCATTTTATTATAAAATCTCTACAACTTTTATAAAAAATAATGCATCCATACAACCGCAACTTTGAACCGAACAACCCATATGGTTTCGGTGAAATGCCGAACACCTCTTCAACAACCACTCACTCCGCTATCACAAACCCCACCTACACCCAAATCCGTACCGGAAACTCAACCTACACCACCCGAATCCTCTACGAGAAGAAAACGAAACCATAAAAAACCGAGTCGGAAAAAGAAAAAAGCAAAAGAGGATCGTCGTGTACACCCGTGGACAAACTAAGAAGATAGATCACCTACAAGGGGTAGAGCGAGAAATGTACGAGAAACTAAAAAAAGAAATAATGGATAAATATCGTACTTAGTTTCGTTTTTTTTAAGTTTCATTTTTTTAGTTTAAATTAAGTAATCGTTTTTTAGTTATGTAACAGTGTTTTAGTTATGTAATCTTTTTTTATTTAAATTACGTACTTTTTTTATTATTGTTAATTATTATAAGTCATAAATTATAAGTTACAAATAGTAACTTATCATTTTCAACTTCTCAACACACAAAAATAACTTAAATAATTATTAACTTTTATAACTCTATAAGTTATAAGTTCTTACAAAGAGTAAATTGTCATTTTAGTCCCTGAGGTTTGGTCCAAATTGCAACTTTAGTAAAAATAGTTTTTTTTTCTCCTCTGGGTCCCTGACTTTTCCATTTTGATCGCATAACCCCCACCAAAAGGGGGGTTATATGGTGTTACCACTACACATTGCCTTAGTATTTAATTGTATGGATGTTAATTTTCACTCATGATTCCATATTGTGATTTATTTTTTTTTATCCTCATAACACACATGTCGCTTCATTGCATTAATCGATTTGTTTGATTTCAAAAATCTATGAAACTAAAGTGATAAGAAGATGCCCGTTTAGCGATTGGATTTTAGGCTCTTGGTTCGGCTTTTTTGATCTTTGATGGGCTAAATGTTTAATGGGAGTGTACAAATTAAAAAATCCATAGCCCTGTGTATGTAACTTAGGTTCTCGATTTTAATCAGTGTTGTAGAGATCGCTAGGCGCTAGTTGGGCGGTGGAGTACTGACTAGGGATTAATCGGATCGGAATTTATATATATAATTTTTAAATTTATATATATACGCATACATTAATATCAATATAATACTTAAAAATAGTTCAATATTCAAACATCTAAGTTTAAAACATAGCAAATCAAGTATTTAAACATTCAATACACACGTTAATATCAATATAATACTTAAAAATAGTTCAAAATTTAAACAATGAAGTTTAAAACATAACAATTTAAGTATTTAAATATTCAAACATTAACATATCAGTTATGGCCTCATGAAATATGTTTTAATGGGTTAAAAAGATGTTTTTTTTTTGCGCCAGGTTGGAACTAAATAACTTGGGCCATGTATTTAATGGTTAAAAACATTTGTTTGGGCCAGATTTAAACTAGAAAAGAATGGGCCGACTAGAAACGATTTGACCGACTTGGGCCGCCTTGCACCGACTAAGACCGACTTGGACCGACTTTCGACTAATGGTCCGACTAGCTCAAAATTAATCAGTCAACGGCCGACTAGCGCCTAGGCGCCGATTAATACTGATTTTTACAACACTGATTTTAATCGAATTAAACTAAGCAAATATCAAACAAGACAAATGGTCGCCAGATGCCTATTGACCTAGGGTGTGAGTTCAAGTCTTAGACCATGCGTAGTGGAAGGGGAAGATAATACCCCCACCCTAGGGCATTTTACGCCATGTGGCGGTCCAGTCAGCAAAGGGGCATTATTGGGCGTTTTCTAAAATGAGTGTAGTGGGGATGGGGCATTATTGGGCATTACTGGGGCATTAAATAAAATAAAGAAAAAACACCTAAAAATCTGATTGGATAACAAAAAGTGAGATGAAATATGATTGGACAAGGAGTATTGGGCAAGGCGTGCTTCAAACCACGCCAAGGGGGCTTTTTTTGAATTTAAAAAAAAACGCCCTATGTAATGGGCGTTTTTGGGCGTTTTTTTTTTAATTTAAAAAAAAAAACGCCCCACTACACATGGTCTTATAAAATGGACAATTGACAGATGTTAAAGTGCGTGTATGTTCACCACTCAAAAGATATAAAAAATACGATATACATAAAAGTTACTAAAACATATATTGCTATAACAATTGTTTTAAGTATATTTAAAAATTTTCACATGTGCATTTAAGTTATTATTTTATAAATAGTTGTGTTTCTATCTCATAATTTTATTCTCACATCTATCTACTATAATAAAAGAAACCAAGTTTTAAACACTTGTCATTCATTGAAACTATTTTCAAATCTATACTTATCTTATATTAATTAAATAAATAAATAATAAATTAATACCAAATCTTATCGTACTTTAATAAAATATTATCCTCAAATCTAAATTGTTAATTTAATATATTTTTAAAACAAATACCTCTCTTTCCTACTTATCTTATATTAAATATACAAATAATAAACTAAATATTATCCTCAAATATAAATTGTTAATTTAATATATTTTTAAAACAAATACCTCTCTTTCCTAATTTATTAAAAAAATATTTTTTTTATTATTTGGTATACAAAATTATATTTATTCAACTCGTGTAAAACGCGGGTTTTTAAAAATATAATTTTTTTCTTATTTACTATAAATATATTTTTTTATCTTCCTATACTAATCCTATACTAATAAATAAAAATCTTCCTTGAGCACGTGTCACTTTCTGGTGCTTTCTTACATTATTTTCCTATTTATCTTTCATATTAATAATAAATTTAAACAAAATTTTAGATAAGAATAAATATTTAGATAAGGATAAACCTTTATTTTTTATGATCATTAAATACTAATAATTTAAAAAAAATTAGATAGAATAAATATTTGTTTCTCTACAAACAATTTTAAACAAAATTTTAAATAAGCATAAACATTTGTTTTTATTATGAGTAGATATATATACTTTCGAGTTCGGTGATTGGAATTAAGGTAAATTAGGAATCAAAGGTTCCCATTTGATATACTTAATAATTGTATTATTGTTTTTTTCACTATTATTAAATAATTATTCTAGGTCGGGCATATGCTTCTATCAAATTGTAAATGTTTTCTTTTTGTACCGTAAACTCTCTTGAATACAACTTTGAGATGAGTGTTTTATGAATGAAATAAACAAATAAGCATATAGGTGTCTAAAACTAACTAAAATAATTGTATCTCATAATTTGAATGTATCATGAAAACATAATTCAACCCCATGTCATACATGTGTAATTTTAACCTAATAATAAATAAAAAAACAAAGTAAAATATAATAATAAGTAAATGATACATCAAAGTTCATTTTTAAACGATAAATCTTGACGACTGTATGTTTTAACATATGACATTATATTTTATTTAACACGTGCAAAGTACGAGTTTTTTTAAATATATATCTTTTTTATTATTTATTATATAAAATTACATTTATGCAAAACAAAAAGACAAAGTAAAATGTTATAATAATTAAGTAAATAGTACATTAATGTTCATTTTTAAAAGATAAATTTTGATGACCATTTGTGTTAACATATGACATTGATCCTTTTCAAACATATAAGAATTTGGTCTCCTCAATAGATTCAATTACACCTAGAGACTCCTTAATTGATTTAAGTGCACCTATTGCTAATAATCATGGTATTCATTATTGTTTCTGTATGTAATCTACGGTACATGATACATCAGTTATATGGAGAATGAAATGAGCTAACTCTCCTATAATCATGGTTCTATCTAAACCAAGTCCTAGGCTCTCATACATTGAATGTGGACACAACATTATATGGCCAGTCACATGTATACGGTCTCTAATATACCCCCTCAGTGTGAACGGAAGTTTAAACGGACGTTCAAACTGGATCGGAATTGTTGAAACAACTGTCGAGGTAGGCCTTTTGTGAATATATTCGCATACTGGAATGAAGAGGGGACATGTAGGACGCGAACTTGACCCAATCTAACCCGTTCTCGAACCAAATGTATGTCTAATTCAACATGTTTGGAGCGTTGATGTTGAACGGGGTTCTCGGATAAGTATATGGCTGAAATGTTGTCGCACTAGACAATGGTGGCCTTTCTAACTGGAACTCTTAACTCGAGAAGTAGGTTGCGTAGACAAGATGTTTCAGCCACCGCGTTTGGAACGCCACAGTATTCGGCCTCGGCACAGGAACGGGAGACGGTTGGTTGTCGTTTGGACGACCAAGAAATAAGGTTGTTACCTATGAAAACACAGTATCCAGACGCTGATCTGCGGGAGTCGGGACACCTGGCCCAGTCGGCATCCGAATAAGCAATAATAGTGTGGTCAGATTGGGTAGTTAAGCGTATACCGAAATCAATAGTTCCTTGAATATATCTGAGGATACGCTTCAGGAAGTTAAAATGTGACTCACGAGGTGCGTGCATGAACAAGCAAACTTGTTGAACGGCATAGGCGATGTCCGATCTTGTGAATGTTAAATATTGGAGAGCCCCGGCAAGACTATGGTACAATGATCCATCAGGAAGAAGGTTACCTTCGGTTGCACTAAGCTTCGATGATGTGTCAACCGGAGTGTGTGATGGCTTGCATGAAGTCATATTGGCCCGATGTAGAATGTCACGAGCGTATTGAGATTGAGATAACAACATGCCCGTAGAGTCTCTTTTGACGGAAATTTCCCAAAAATGGTGAAGTGAACCCATGTCGGTCATAGCAAATTCATGGGACAGCAGCTGAATGATCTGGTGAGGCAATAAGTCACTAGATGCGGTTAGTATAATATCATCATCTACATAGAGTAAAAGATAGGCCATAGAGTTTCCTTGGTGAAAAACGAATAATGAGCTGTCACTTAGGCTCCCTTTAAAGCCGTGTTTGGTGATGAACGAAGAGAACCATTGAAACCAAGCTCTCGATGCTTGTTTAAGCCCGTAGAGAGATTTGCGTAGCCTACACACGTGTCCCGGTCCAGTTGGATCCACAAATCCCGGTGGTTGGTGCATGTATACCAATTCATTTAGCGACCCATGTAGGAAAGCGTTTTTAACGTCTAGTTGATTAATAGGCCAATTTTTCGTCAATGCTATAGAAAGAACCGCCCAGATTGTAGCTGGTTTCACCACGGGGCTGAAGGTTTCGTCACAGTCGACACCAACGGTTTGTGATTTACCGTTAACGACTAGACGTGCTTTGTACCTGTCTAAAGAACCATCCACCTTAAATTTGTGACGAAATAGCCAATGACAACGGATAACTGGATGAGATGCTGGACGGGGAACTAACTCCCAAGTACCGTTGTCTAATAGCGCCTTAAATTCTGTATGCATGGCTCGTTGCCAGCGAGGATCCGTCAATGCTTTTAATGGAAGAGTATGTTACTTTTTCGCCATCAAGAATCCGGACTTTATTCTGTATATTTGTGACAGAATATACTGGATGTAGGACTTTAGCATCAGCGCCGTTTGCATTGTTAGTGTCTCCCATGTTTGATCGAAATCAACTGGGCTGCGATTTGTGAGGCTGTGATTGATGAAGGCTGGGTGTGATTGACGAAGACTGGGTGGATCGAGATTGATCAAAAAAGGAGATGATTATTAGCTCTGATACCATGCTAATAATCATGGTATTCATTATTGTTTCTGTATGTAATCTACGGTACATGATACATTAGTTATATGGAGAATGAAATGAGCTAACTCTCCTATAATCATGGTTCTATCTAAACCAAGTCCTAGGCTCTCATACATTGAATGTGGACACAACATTATATGGCCAGTCACATGTATACGGTCTCCAATACCTATGTTAGAAAAGGATCAATGGCCAACTGGTGAAAATTAAGATTATTAAAATCCAATAACCCTATTTTTATGACCTCAACATTGTATTTGTATTTTCCTGCTTCTTTTTTGGCACATTCTTTTATTTTTCTTTCGGGGATCATTTTTAAAATTAGATCGAATCTATCAATACCGATTTGAAGAGTGGTTTAAAACTCTCACAAAAGTCTGCCATACGTTCTCAGGGATGGCAACGAGGCGAGTTTTGGTAATTCCAACCCATACCGACCGACGACCATAAAACGATATTCCATACCCGACCTAATAAGTAATACCCGTTGTATATATATCGTGTAATTACACGTCCAATATCAGGCATACCCGTTAGGATTTTCAAATTTTATTTCGAAAGACAAATTTTATTCAAAACACCCAAGCAGTCGCAATGACAACCAAAATAACAGAGACAATAATTACAATAATTTGAAATCACACCAATCCTTTCAAAGAAGGAGTTTGTGTATAAACCTATTCTTGAACTGTAAGAAACCGAGAGCCTTTATGATTTTCATAATTTTCTTCATTTTTACCAATTTATTTGAGAATGGTATCTCGCTTCTAGCTTTCCAAATACATAAACATGCAATTAAATTGCAATTAAAGATGGCTCTTTTTTTAACATCATTTTTTCAATACCATCGTGTATTGAAAGTGAAAATTTGGTTTATGTTGCAAATATCCTAGTGTCTAAAACATCACCAACCCAAACACCCTCTACGTAATCTGCATATTCCCAAAACATCACCGACTCGCTTTTCCCGCCATACCGATACCTACACAGACACGCTCGCATTGTGCTAACAACGACTCAGATGCCTTCAACGCCATATATTCATTCACTCACTCACCGTTACTCTTAATCACTATATCATTCATCTGATCAGGTACATTTGCATCTTCTGTAACCTAAATCTGATCGTCCTGATGATTAGGTTTATTAATCAGGCGTTTTTGGTGCTGATTTGTGATTTGTTGATAACATGATCGCTTCTAGAATTAGGATAACCTAGTGATCCGACATTTTTCAGGTTTATTAATTGGGGAAATTGTCTGCCTCTTGCCAATTTCAAGTTAATGTTGCAGCTAACAACTCAATAGAATAATATGTGAACGAATAAGTAATAGAGAGCGATATTTTAATATCATACATACAGCAGTAGCTTGTTCGATGTCTGTAACAAAATGATAATGTCGTCATTTATGTCATGCCTGGGTGGAGTTCCCTTGAGTGATGAATAATAATGTCTCTTAACAAAATGATGCAAGTTGCTGAGGATGTGGATTATATGTATTTACTAATAATTACTTTTGTCACTGATACGGATGGGGGCGGTCA
This sequence comes from Helianthus tuberosus, assembly GCA_030545235.1. Lineage (NCBI taxonomy): Eukaryota > Viridiplantae > Streptophyta > Magnoliopsida > Asterales > Asteraceae > Helianthus > Helianthus tuberosus. Next base: position 92,637,629 of record CM060365.1, on the reverse strand, counting down.
AGTTTATGAACTATTTATTTGCTATGAACAAACATGTTACAGTTGTAGTAAAAGGTATTCATTTATGTGAATCCACCACCTAGCAGTCAAAATGATCAATAGTTGCCTTTTAGGTTCATTGGATGTAAGCAAGCAAACTCTACAAGCAAATGGATCGTAATTCTATCAGCCAGCCCTTTAGGATATCTGAATTTATCAGGGTTAGATTGATAAGAGATCAGTGCATAAAATGAACTGTTAAAGCTAGCTAGTATTATTAGGATTCATGCATTAGAAACCAAAACAGATCTATGGAATTAGATATTATTGAGAAAGCAAGGGGAAAAAGGTGTCTCCGAATCCCACATCGGCTGAGTGAAGAGTACAAAGATGAAGAGAGAGTCTATATAAACAGCAGCCCAAGGAAGGAGAAAGCATACCTTTCTCGGCCTTTTGGCTAAGATCAAGTGTAGTATCTGTTCTTATCAGTTTAATATCTGATACGTGGGCCATCGGCCCACTCGATATTAATCTTATTTTTTATGGGGAAAGACCCATCACAATAGCTTGCTATTGGGGTCTTTGAGCGTCGCCTTGGCGTTGCACTACTGCCTTGGCCTGGCGCACCCCTCCAATTTGCAGTCAAATTTTTTTGTACCTTGACTTTCTAGTATTTTTTTTGCAGTTTTTGTATTGTTAATGGTAGAGAATTATCAGTAAAGTGATGCGTTTTAGTATTAGCTCCTTCTGTTAATCTTTTCAAGCATCTGTTTTTTTTATATTTATTTTTTACTATTTTGACAAAGAAAGAAACAGGGAGTTATGTTTTTACGGATTCCTTTTGTAGTCAGTAAACTGGTAGGATTTACTGTTCTCACGTACAACCACACCATAGCATATCACTGTACTATTAACTTCAGTCACAAGTCTTGGCTTCCGAATACGTCTAATAACTGCATTGATGCTTTCCTTTATCAGTTCACCTTCTTTCTCTTCAAAATGTTGGTTCTCCCATCTTATACATCCTTTACAGAATCTACCATCTTGAACCACGGCCCAAACCTTCCCTTGAAAACCCGAGCATTCCTAGAACTCCACAAGGTCCATAGCTTGAGCTCAAGGTTGCCCACTCGTAATATTTATAATCAATAAATCGAATTCTTTATCTCTAACCCTGATAACTATTGTGATGGCTATTATAATGGTAGAAAACCTTTATTAGCATTCGGAATGAAAAATGAATTTATCCTAAATCTTTCAGATATTCTTCTAAATTATCTGTTGTCCCTTCTGTTTCTCTTCAATTATGTTATTACACTTAGCAGCCAAAAAGTTCTGTTATTGAGCTAAACGGACGGGACAAAGAAACTTACAAGCAAATGATTGTAATTCTATCTGTATAGCAAATTTGGATATCTGAATTCATTAATAGGAGCGTACAGAATCACAGGTGATAGTTTCTGTATAGCTAGTATTATTAGGCATTAATTTATGATATCAAGTCCTGAAAAAAAACCAAAGGGTGAAAAGGTGTCTCAGAATCCCACATCTGCTGAGTGAAGAATACAAAGATGAAGAGACAGTCTATATAAACAGCAGCCCAAGAAGGGAGAAAGCATACCTTTCTCGGCCTTTTGGCTAAGATCAAGTGTAGTATCTGTTCTTATCAGTTTAATATCTGATATGTGGGCCATCGGCCCACTCGATATTAATCTTATTTTTCATGGGGAAAGGCCCATCACAATAGCTTGCTATTGGGGTCTTTGAGCGTCGCCTTGGTCTTGCACTACTACCTTGGCTTGGCGCACCCCTCCAATATTCAGTCAATTTGTTAATCCTTACTTTTTTAAATCATCATCATCGTACTCAGTATATCCCACCTATAGCAAAGCTAAGGTAGGGTCTGAGGAGGGTGGGATGTAGACAGCCTTACCTCTACCCCGTAGGAATAGAGAGGCTGCTTCCAATGAGACCCCCGGCTCGATTGTGGTTTTGCATCAAGCCTTGGACATAAGGCACATAACACTCAGCAATTGAGACAAACGCCAATTGGTGCATATACCCCCTTGTCTTTCGGCTATCAACGCCACCACATGATGCCTGATTAACGATCCCCTCTTTTTAACGTTATTTTCACGAAATTAGTAAAATAACGTTAAAAATTAGTGCACTTTTGCTTTTGCCCCCCCCGAGCGCCCACACATATATTACATTATATGAGCAGACCGCAAGCGGGGCTCTATAATTTTTTTTAAATATGGATGCTTATTTATTTTGTATTAGCATCTGTTAATCTTTTCAGGCATCTATTTTTTGTTTCACTATTTTGAGAAACTTGAAATAGGGAGCTAAATGTTGGATATGATGGATGTCTTTTGTAGTCAGCACATGTAGCATGAGTGAATAACAAATCTTTATATTTTGCATTTGTTTGCTGTGAGAAGTTTGTATTTCAACAATTGCCAAACGGTTATTCATGTATTAAGGTTCCTCTTTGATAAAATTGGTTAAATTAGATATTACGTGGAATTTTAAGGAACTTACCATGAAATTCAAGATGCATGACAAGGTATTTGAATTAAAAGGTTCTAAAGAAGCAACTGATATTACCTTGTGTTCGAGTGAGAGAATGGATTGCATGCATAGCAATTCAAAAGGAGTGGCTCCGGGGCATTTAGTCAGCATGCAAACTGATGAAATGACCCATGTACCATCGGTACAAGGTAGCTCAAATTTAACCCAATTAGATGACCTTTTGAGCAGATTTGAACCTATTTTTGAAACACCAACATCATTACCTCCTAAACGATCATGTGACCACAGAATAATATTGAAAAATGATGCTCAAGTGGTGGCTCAGAAACCGTACAGATATCCAGCTGCTCAGAAAGATGTTATTGAAAAAATGATGCTCAAGTGGTGGCTCAGAAACCGTACAGATATCCAGCTGCTCAGAAAGATGTTATTGAAAAAATGACACAAGAATTATTGGATTTGGGAATTGTCAGAGAAAGCACAAGTGCCTTGTAGCTCCTTTGGTTTTAGTGAAAAAAAAGGATGGTTCTTGGCGCATGTGTGTGGATTATAGGAAGCTGAATGAAGCTACGGTGAAAAACAGTTTTCCAATACCTCTCATTAATGAATTGTTGGATGAGCTTGGAGGTGTTTCAGTGTTCTCTAAGCTAGACTTACGATCTGGTTACCACCAGGTGAGAATGCGCGACGAAGACATACATAAGACTGCATTCAGGACTCATCAGGGTCATTTTGAGTTCCTAGTATACCCTTTGGTCTCACTAACGCACCAGCTACATTTCAGGCCTTAATGAATGTAACTTTCAAACCATTATTGAGAAAATGTGCGTTAGTCTTTTTTGATGACATTCTAGTGTATAGTTCTTCTTTGGAACAACACTTATTGGATTTAGAGGCGGTCTTAAACCTGTTCTTGGCTAATTCTTTGTTAGCCAAGAGATCAAAGTGCTCATTTGCAGGATCTCAAGTCGAATATTCGGGACATATTATATCTTCTAAGGGTGTTAGTACAGATCCTTCTAAGATTGAAGCTGTGACTAATTGGCCAGTCCCTACTACAACCAAACAACTCAGAGGATTTTGGGTCTATCTGGTTACTATAGAAGGTTTATCAAGTCCTATGGGGGTATAGCAAGGCCACTGCACAATTTGCTAAAGAAAGATGCTTTCAGTTGGAGTGCAGAGGCTCAGTTGGCTTTTGATCAGTTGAAGGAAACCCTAACTACTGCACCAGTTTTGTCTCTGCCCGATTTTTCAAAAGTGTTTCTTATCGAAACAAATGCTTCTGCGAAAGGGTTGGGGGCTGTCCTAATGCATGAGGGGCACCCATTAGCTTATGTCAGCAGAGGTATCTCTATAAAGCAACAATCTTTATCAGTATATGAGAAAGAACTATTGGCAATATTAATGTCTGTTAGACATTGGCACCATTATCTTATTGTCAAGCACTTTATCATTCGAACAGATCAAAGGAGCCTCAAATATCTGTTGGACCAAAAGATTAGTACTCCTCTGCAACAGAAATGGTTAGCAAAGCTATTGGGATATGATTATCAAATCTTATATAAGGAAGGAATCAATAATCAAGTGGCTGATGCCCTGTCAAGAGTGAAAGGTTTAGCACTGTTTGAAATGGGATTGAGCTCTATGGAACCTTGTCCGTGGCCTAGAATTATCAAGACTTGGGAAACTGATGACCAATTACAAGCTATTATTCATAGGCTGCATCATACTTCTAATGTTAAAAACTGGTCATGGGATGGTAAGATGCTAAAGAGGAAGAATAAATTGGTAGTTGGTCATGATGACCAATTAAGAAAGGACATCCTTCACATATGTCATTCTTCTGCCACTGGTGGTCACTCAGGTTATTATGCTACTTTGAAAAGATTGAAGCAGCTATTCTACCGGAAGAAATGTGATGCAAATGTCAAACAATGGGTCAAAGATTGTGAAACTTGTCACAGAGCTAAATATGATAGAGGTGCTTATCCAGGGCTCTTGCAACCACTGCCTACTCCTACTTCAGTTTTTTTCGGATATCTCTATGGATTTTATTACAGGGTTGTCTAAAGCGTTGTCTAAAGCTGCCGGTAAGGATGCCATATTGGTAGTTATTGATAGACTAACCAAATATGCTCACTTTTCACCCCTAACTCATCCTTATTCAGCTTCAACCATAGCTCACTTGATGTTTGATACTGTGTTCAAGTTACATGGATGCCTTGCAACCATTGTATCTGATAGGGATCCAATCTTTATAAGTAAATTTTGGAAGGATTTCATGAAATTGCAGGGGGTGCAATTGAATTTTTCTGCTGCCTATCATCCAGAAATTGATGGACAGACTGAAGTTCTTAATAGATGTCTTGAAACATATTTGAGGTGTATGGTCATGGATGAATCTAAGCAATGGCCTAAGTGGTTAACTTTTACAAAATGGTGGTACAATACCACTTATCATTCAGCCATTCACATGTCCCCTTTTGAAGCTCTTTATGGGATTCCACCTCCTATTCACATTCCTTACATTCCAAATGACACTAACATTGCTTCTATAGAAGATTGGTTTTAACTAAGGGAAGCTAAATTAGTTTCTCTAAAAGCTAATTTGTCTAAAGCCAAGAACCGAATGAAGCAGATTGCAGACAAGAAAAAGTCAGAAAGGGAATTTAACGTGGGCGATTGGGTATACGTGAAATTGGAAGAATCAAACTACGTGAAAAGGATATCTGTTATTATCTCTAAAATATTGAGAATACAAAGCCCTATATATAGAGTTGCTAATTACAATTAGATACCCTCTACAATAATAAGTTTGTCTAATAATAAGAACATAGTCTAACATTCCCCCGCAAGTTGAGGGCGGGGAACGACCTACAACTTGGATCATAGAAACTTAAGTCTTTGTGAGGACAAGGGCTTCGTAAAGATATCAACGATTTGGTCATCAGTTGAGATGAATTTGATATCTAGTTCTCCTTGAGTAACTTGTTCATGAACAAAATGATAATCAACTTCAACGTGCTTCGTACGGGCATGAAAAACCGGATTGGCAGAAAGGTAGGTTGCACCAAGATTGTCACACCAGAGTGTGGGTGCCTTACTATCCAAACCGAGTTCCCGAAGGATAGACTTTAACCAAATTAGTTCCGCAACAGTATCAGCTATTGCCTTGTAATCAGATTCTGTTGAAGATCGAGAGACAGTTCGTTGTTTTTTTGCAGACCAAGAGATGAGATTGGATCCCAAGTAGATAGCATACCCCCCCCCCCCCCCCCGTGGATCGACGATCGACTGGGCAACCAGCCCAGTCAGAATCTGAAAAAGCAGTAAGAGTAGAAGTCCAATTAGCGACAGAGAAAGCTTGCAGCTGATAACCCGTGTTGTGACTTGTGACGAAACAATAAACCATAGTTGACCGTGCCTTTTAGATGACGTAAAATTCGTTTCACAGCAGCCCAATGATTCTCGGTAGGAGCATGCATAAACTGACAAACTTTGTTAACGGCAAAGGCAATTTCGGGACGAGACAAAGTGGCATATTGAAGAGCCCCGACAGTCTGTCTGTATCGCGAAGGATCATCAAGCAAAGGACTATCATCAGGTAACAACACTTGAGAAGTAGCCATAGGAGAGGAAACTTGTTTACAATCTGCAAGACTAGCACGCTGAAGAATGTCAAGCACATATGTCCGTTGAGAAAGGACCAGATCCAAACGGTGATGGATAACCTCAATTCCCAAAAAATAATTTAGCTAACCCATATCCGTAAGAGCAAAGAGAGAGTTAAGATGCTCAACAATGCTAACAATGCTGGTGATAGCGCCCATATTATTACCAATGATTATAATGTCATCAACATACACAAGCATATAAATAAGCGTGCCCGATGAGTTGAGAATAAATAGCGACGGGTCAGTTTTGGACCCATAAAAGCCTAGTTGACGAAGAGCAATAGATAGCTTAGTAAACCATGCACGGGGGTTTGTTTGAGCCCATACAAAGATTTGTTCAATAAACACACATGATCAGGCTTGGTAGGGTCAACAAAACCAGGGGGTTGGGGTAACGCCTCGCTTTTCTCAGCGTTCCATTTTTAGAAAGATTGTATCGTATTTATATTTTTTTTCGGAAATCCGTTTCCTTTGTAATCGTTGTTCGTTTCAAGCCATTGTAAATCCGAGACTCTGATTATTATACAATTAATCATTCATGTGAAATATACATTTTTCGTATATTCGTTTATAGCATTCAAGTCATACACTTATACGTTCAAACATGTTAACTTGCAAAAGATGTGAATACGCAACTTTGATCGTTCCTTATGTGCAATACTTCACTCAACTCTCGCATGACATAATCCATATTTGCATACTTGATTTAATAACTTAAACGAGATTATTTATACGCATACTTATTACGTGATCAAATTCGTTTAAACATACTTACAACCATATCTTACACACCTAATAGTCACATCTTTTGTTCAAATTAAAACATGTTTCATACATTTTTACGCCTTGTTATAGGGTATGTATACATTAAAACTGTGACAACTGTCAAATTTGCATGCATCCGTACACTTAATTAATATTTAATTATGTGCTTAATGACTGTGCTTGATTACAAATGACAATTTAAACTGCTTTATGATTTAATATCATACATACACATGCATCATATTTTATACGGTCACTCCATTATTACACACAAACATTAGTGACATACTTAATGCACACAACACAGTTAACACACTGAACGGTTGATTCAGAAACATGCTGACAATACCAGCACATAGGCAGACAATGTTATTTCGGCCAGTATGAGCCAGGGACAGGATACTACACTAGTATAGAGTGTAGGGATGTGAGGACCATAAAACTGCGTCACTAGGTGATAATTATAGTGCCGGGAAGTGCCTAAAACACACTATAAATGCAGAATTCTGCATTTATTATTAAAATTCAGCATTGTATTATGCTAGTAGAGTACAAAAAGATGGCAGAATGGTCCTGTATACTTTCCTAAGTGCCGGGAATAAATTGTGTTACAAAAATATATATAAAAGACCCTTTTTGGACTAATTAAACACTTTAACGGGACAGTACCTAAACGGATAACCGGACATTACTCGGGACACTATATTTTTGTCAATTACATTGTTTTATTATTTTTGGCTAGTCATGATCCCCGTTTGCCATAACACCCACTAAAAATCCAACAACTAACATATAACATCAAATTACTTGGATCTAACTATCATTTACACTTTAGTTCAAATTTTTCAACAACCCCCCCCCCCCCCAACCGATTTCTAGCCCTTTATGGACCCCACCATATCATCCACCATACTCCCAATATCCTAACTAGATTTCAATCTATTATTTTATTTGATTTGGCTTGTGTAAGTGAACATAATATATATATGATTATAAAGAGCATGGTTCCTAAGATTATCATCATTTCCTCAAGATTACACACTCCATCTCACCACTCTCTCTCTCATTTCGGTTCCCCCATAACCGAACCCACCACCACCTTCCAACATCTTTATCTTCTCCAACATCAAGTGCCATTCAAAGCTTCAAAGTAATCCATGGAGGTTGCATCTTGAAGGGATTCCAAAGGAGCTTGGTTCAAGTCTTTTTCACCATTTTTTTTCTCATCATCTTTGCACTAGATTTCTACCCTAGCCTTGTGCTAGCAGTAAGTCTCTTTACACCATTGTTTCATCTTGTTCATAGTCAAAATATGTAGTATGATGATATTGTTTGAATCACTAAAGAACAAGAACTCTAAAAGTTGTTAAATAAAAAGTCATGAGATGAGAGATGGTAATACATGGTAAATCTGAGTTATATAAACTATAACCTGCTACAAATGACTTATGACCAGTTGTTAATCGATATTAGGAAGTATGGTGATCGTATGTATGCGTTTTAGTAATATTTACGCTAAAAACAACATGCTGATTTACATTTTCAGCCGTCTTCAACGGGCTGTAAACAGACCATAATAAATTGTAAAACTAATTTTCTGAAGCCTAAATTATGTATTTTCGAAAAATGGATCAAATGGCACTGGAATCGTAATTTTTCGAGGTAGTTTACTATTTTTAAAGGACTGTTTTGTAACAGCAGCTCAAGCTGCATTTTTCTGCTGAAAATATGTGTTGTATTTTTCGTCATAACTCGAGTTCTGTGAAGAATTAGCTTACGAAATTCGTAAAGTAGATGACCGATGATGTATTTGTAATTCTCCCACTGGAATTTTGTAAATCGGACTTACGATAAATTTTAGATGAATTATTTCGTAGACTGCAGTCAGAAAGGGGCAAATCTGATTGCATTCCGGTAAATAAATTTTTATAAAATATTGGTAATGAACTGGACCCCGATATTTTTACACAATAATATTTGGATCGTATAAGACATTTTGTAAAAATTTGGGAATTTTTGGAATAAGATAACTGTTTTATTAAAATGACCGAAAACAGCCCAATTTTGTATATTGAAACTGAAATGATATAAGTAGTGCTTTGCATGTCTAAATGTCGGGTTGGTTATTTGAGAACGATCTAACATGTTATGTATTAAAGAAAATGATATGCTATTTAGCATGGACACCTCCATTTACAAGGGAGACTCTGGCGAAATTTTCTAAAATCCTAACACTTAGTAAATATTTTCTAGACAAGTGTTTACTAGTATATTTTAGACTATGTTTTTCAAACATAAAACTCGCCATAATTTTTGTAACGAAAATACTAGGTGTCGAGGTTGGTTTTATACATGAAAATGGTTAAATATATATTTAGAATATATATATATTGTTTTGAAGTAAAATATTGAGAATATATTGGCATATTATTATTTGGAATACTACACCGGGATACGACGCCAATACATGGCAAGTTACACGAACACAAGAATACGAATTCACGTATAAGGTACCCCATCCTTGGGAAGGAAAATACGGAGCTAAAATACTCGAGAAAGTACTAATACCAAAGTTGTGAATTAAACAATTATTCCAAAACTAAAATATAATTATTATAACTTGGAATAATGTCAGGAACGTAACACAAAAACATAAATACTAAGACAAGGCACGACCCGTTCGTCTAATAGACGTTATACCATTGTAGGTAGTCGTGTGGCTGAGGAGAATTGGGTTACAAGTATCGAAGACGCAATACTGTGAGTTCATGTCCCCCTTTTCTCTTAACTGTTTTCAGTTTTATAACTTCGGGGGTGAAATACATGTTACATTTATTAAGGACAGTTTTACACATGGTATGGTTAGCTTAAGGAGGGTTTGGGACGTTCAGATCATGTGAGTGGTGGGTACAACGCTTAAAGCCATTAATCCTCATTGTTAGGACCGAGGGACACAAGAGTGATAGATCTATTTGGGTGTAGCGAGCCCACACCCATGAGGTCAGGGTGACCCATAGAGGTGACTGTGTCTTCCAGCCGAGGCCCGGTACAAATTTGCTAGGTTTGAGTTTTCCGGCATCACTTCACACATACCAGTGGCTTTGCAACCCAATGGTGATCTCTTTTTCCTTAATTGCTACATACCAGGGATATTTTTACATTGGGACGTACTTAACGAATTTTACACATAGACATACACATGAACTCGCTCAACTTTTGTTGACTTTTCAAACTACATGTATTTCAGGGAATTGATAGGATCCGGCGGGCGATGCATATTAAGCTGCGTACTTAAATAAAAGATGTCATCCAGGGGTGTAGGGTTTGGGATGTGTAACCCTTGCCTGGACGGGTTACATGTCCCCAAACCTCTTTTTACTTACGGTCTTTTGTTGAGTCTTATGGGAACTCATTTTTAAACAAGTCATGTTGTAACTTCTTTCGGGTTGATGACCCAAGACAATTATGTTATGATGTTTTCTAAGCAATATTATGGATGAACATCTTGTGTTTTTATTCATATAGCATTGTAATGATTGTTGCTATGGTATTAAGAAGTCACACCAAATAAACCCACGCTTCCGCAAAAGTCAGGGTGTGACAAAAACATCATAGATTTATAACATAATCTACAAATACATGTGTTATTTTGTGAAAAAAAAGGAATGAAACTCATAACAGCCTAGCGGCTGGAGAGCAACAACAATCATCAAACCTTTTTTTATTTAATTGTTACTTGCATGTTTGACCTTATTGTATGTTGAATGAATATACACATCATAAATACGAAGTATGTACTACAATATATACCCTTTTTAGTGTTAAAAAAATATATAAAAAGAAATGAAGGAGCAGCCTTCCGATCGGAACAGGGGACAACCCCTTAATTGCCTTTTTTTAATTTGTTTCAACCTCCTATATTTGTAATATCATAATGCACACCATGCTCCACTATATATATGTTAAGTTTGTGTCACATTAAATAAAAAGAGAAGATATTATAGCTGTTAAACAGCCTTACGGCCGCACCTTGTTTGGTGTTTGGGAATTGTTTTTTTTTATTTATTTATTTCAACCACCGACTAATCATATTTATTGTCAACCACCTTAACCCTAATCCTTCCCCTATTAAACCCAAGCCCCCTCCGCACTTTTTCCACTTTGCAACTCACCTCAAACACTCTTTAATCACTCTCTAATCTGCTGCTAATCAGAAATTCGAGCAGAATTATACCAAGTTACAAAAGTATGCATAACTCTCTCATTTCTTAACATTTTTCATCCATTCTTTTTCTCACTTGCTTGGAACAACCTTAGAAACATTTCCAAAGGTTTTCCATGGAAAACCAAGCTCTGGAATGTCACCAAAAAGGCTCCAAAGTGGACTGTTTGTTTCTGTTTTCATTTAAACTTGTTAATCTTAGTTGAACTTGAGTCTATCTCATCTCAAACCTATGTCCTAATGCTCATAATCAATTGAATGGTTAGTTGGGCTTAAAAAACAAGGCTGAGAAATGTTAATCAGAGGTTAAAACCTCACAAACATTCTGTTTTAGTTAGGGTTTTACCCACAAGAAGTGTTCAAGCTTGAAGCTTGATGTATGAGTGATTGTTAGACTAGCTTGGGCTATCTTTCATAGAAATCGACTCACTTCTTGATGTTTTCCATAGATTAGTTGTTCATATATCTCTATTTACTTGTAAGTTCATGACCCTCCTTGTTGTTTATAACAACAAGTGTAGTGGTGAACAATAGAGGTGCCTAAATGGAAGCTTTGTTCTTCCTACCTCATTTATGAATTATATGACACAAAGAGGTGCCTAAACGAATAATTTAATCTTCTACCTCATGCTTGACCAATATAACATATTAATACTCATATAACTTATGTAATATATTTAACAAAACCGAACTCTTGATGATGAACAAGTGGACATTGTCAAGTTAGTAAGTATATCATCTAAGCATCATATGTGATGGATGATTATTTTCCTATGTCTATGTTCATGTTATTCCGAATCTACAATCTTCCGATTTCCCCAAACTCGCACACCTATGTTTTCTTCGTGTAGAAGGACAAGGTGCTCAACACTAATCCATCCACACACATCACTCGCGGGATTTCAAGTAGGAAAGCTTGCAAAACCGTGAGTATACACGATCCCTTTTTACTCTTTAACACTTTGGGATGCAACAATATATTATACAAATTCACATGACACTTAAACTATTTTAAACACACTCTATCCATGCTTAACATGATGCTATGTGTGATGCTTGTTAATATCGTATGCTTTGTAAACTATTTGGTCGATATATGCTCATTAACTTTGCTAGCCTACCTTAACAATTATAGCGCTATAGGATTAACGCACCGCCTATTAGTCTTGGGGTATTGTTAAGTTAAACTTGTTACCTCCCACTACTCTATTTGGGATAGGCTCTTTTAACGCGTTGTATACTTGGGTTTGAACATATTGTACGCCATTTTAGCATACTAGTATTGCATATTATGAATCATGTTGGATATGAGCACTTTTATACTATATTATGCTATGTAACAAAACTTGTATACTCGCCAACTTTTTGTTGATTATTTTAATACATGTTGCAGGTTGAATGATGAGTTGATGTTGAAGGAATGCAATTTAGGTGGACTTAGATACACACCTAGATAAATTTTGTTATTTCGATGTTATGCTATGAAACAATTGTTGTCTTTTTATTGAATCTTTTATGACTTTTAGTATCGAAATGAAATTTGAATTTAAATTATATTATCACATAGTGTTATGAAGTCTCTTGCAATCTCGTTTTCGTATCATCTCGATGTTTCCGCCATCGGTTGGGGTGTGACAGTTGGCGCATGTAAACTGTTTCCTTAAGATCACCATGTGAGAAAGCGGTTTGAATATCCAGTTGTCTCAAAGACCATTTGTTTGTGACTGCCAAAGATAAGACAGTTCTAATAGTATCAGGTTTGATAACTGGGCTGAAGGTCTCGTTATAATCAACACCATGCTGTTGATGAAAGCCCTTTGCAACAAGACGGGCCTTGTACCTTGTAAGATTGCCATCCTGATTTGTTTTTAACCTGTAAACCCACTTACAATCAATAACGTTAGTATTGGGTACAGGAGGCACTAGTGTCCACGTCCCATTCCTATGTAGCGCAACCAATTCGTCGGCCATAGCATGGCGCCATTCTAAAGACTTGTTAGCAACGGTAAAAGATGTGGGTGTAGTAGGTATAGCAGGGTGGGTGGTGGCAGTGTAAGCAGCGGGATCATAACAGGCAGGTTGTTTGGGATTAGGACGAAGATTAGGAGGACGAGTCCTGGGTGCTGGAGGTGGGATGGTGGGGTTTAGTGATGGTGGATCGGATGGCGATGGTGTAGATGGTTGGGTTGGTTGAGGGGGTTGGGGTGGTGTTTGAGTAGGCTCGGGTGGGATGGTGGGGTTTGGTGATGGTGGATCGGATGGCGGTGGTGAAGATGGTTGGGTTGGTTGAGGGGGTTGGGGTGGTGTTTGAGTAGGCTCGGTTGAGAAACCGGGTGGAGGTTGAGGGAAAATAGATACATAAGGGGAGTTGGAGGGTAGTGGGGTGGGGGTAGGTGTAGGTTTATGGTATGGAAAAACATGCTAGTTGAAACGAACATGGCGAGTAATGTATGTTCTTTCGTTGGATGGGTAAAAGCAGCGGTAACCATGGTGAACAGGGCTATATACAAGGAAGACACACGGGGTAGATCGAAAATCAATCTTGTGTCGATTGTAAGGACGAAGATAAGGAAAATATTGGCATCCAAAGACACGAAGGAACGAGTAATCAGGTTTGCGTTTAAATATGTGTTCAAAGGGATATTTGTTGGAGGAGACACGAGAAGGTAAACGATTAATTAAGTAAACAACTGTTTCAAATGCAAAGTGCCAGAAGCGTTGAGGAAGATTGGACTGGGCCAGGAGGGTAAGACCAGTTTCCACGACATGACGATGACGACGCTCAACGAAGCCGTTTTGTTCGCTTGTATGTGGGCATGAGCGTCGATGAATGATACCAAGATTTTGGCAAAAAGAAGTAAGCGGGCGAAATTCTCCCCCCCCCCCCCAATCGGATTGAATGGAGTTCAACTTTGTGTTAAATTGGCGTTCAACCATCTTGATGAAATTTGTTAGCACTGTGTAAACATCAAACTTATGAACTAAAGGATAAAACCACATGTACCGCGTATGATGATCAACACATATAAAAAAAAAAGATAACCGTCATAAGAAGGCGTAGGGGAAGGACCCCAAACATCGCAATAAACAAGATCCAAAACATTTTTACTACGGAACGTAGAGTCTGACAATGATAATTTAGAAGATTTGCTTAATTGACATGAAGAACACAAATTGTTGGAAAACTTGTCCGAAACAGGTAAAGAACAATTTGAAATAAAAGAATGAAAAACTTGAGCATGTGGATGTCCCAGTCGTTGATGCCAAAAGTGTTGGAAGAAGCTTTGACAACACTGAATGCAACTTTGGGTAAGGTCTTGAGTTGAGGAAGACGGATGGAGTACAATCCCTGTTCACTGGGGCCCGCTAGGAGGGTAGTGCGTGTAGGCTCGTCCTTCACAACAAAATAAGAGGAGTGAAATTCAAAATAAACATCATTATCTTGACAAAAGTTTTGGACGGATAAAAGGTTTTGTTTAAGTTTAGGGACATGGAGGATATTTGATAATTTAAAGGTTTTGTGAGGGGAAGTAAAAGAGGTGGATCCAATATGAAAGATAGGTAAAGATTCACCGTTACCAACAAGTAAAGAATCCTTACCAAAGTAGGCCTCCGAGTTGTCCATGCTAGATAGATCTGGAGTGGCATGACTATTGGCACCAGTGTCGGGTTTCCATGAACTGGATCGAGAGGCAGCATCTGAGTAACTTGCATAATTGGCCTGAGTTGTGGCACGAGGTTGATTAGGACATTGGGAGGGTAGATGACCTATCCCACAACGGTTGCAATGACCATATACTGTGTTTTGAGTGGAGGCCCAAGCAAATTGACAACTGCTTGTAGAGTCCCAATTGCGAGAATTTGAAGCTGCCCGAGAATTGCCACGAGATGAACCACGCGCACCACGATTACCTCGGCTGTTGTTGGATGACCGAGGGGCAAAGTAAGCCAGTGGTTGGGGAGAGGCTGCAGGACTAAGTTGATAACCCAACTGGTATTCCATTTACTGAAGATTATTAAACTGCTGTTGAATCGAGTCCACATTGGGCTGTTGATAACCCAACTGTGATGAGGGTGGTACAACAGCCATAAAAGGCCGCTGGCCTGGTGCAGACGTGGCTAAAAGAGCCTGTGGAACCTGCGGGTTCGAGGCCAAGAGTCTTGTGATCATGTAATCATGATCACTCAACAGTCCGTGAAGCTCGTTAAAGTTAACTGAAGGAGAACGAGCGAGAAGGTTAGTTTTAAGGCCATTATATTCCTCTCAAAGTCCTGCAAGAGTGAGCATAATAAGGTCTTTATCTTTCATTGGTTCACCTATATTAGCCAGGGCGGTTGCATACTCCTGTGCTCGGCTAAGATATTCAACGGGTTTTTCATCACCCTTCATGGTGATCCGAAGTAACTGATTTTTAAGGGTGAATTCATGGGAAGATGTGACAGGGGCATATGCCCGTTCTAAGGATAGCCAAACTTCATGTGACGTTTTGCCCTGGATGTGCTGAAACGAATCCTCAGAAATAGCAGAAATAAGAAGCATACGAATATGGGCATCATTAGAAACCATGGGAGATAACTTGGGTTGTCGGTTGTGGCAGATTCGTTGGTGACTTTCTATTATGGACAGGGAATAGTGCCATCTACCTAGACAAATAAGTTGTGAGAAGCGAGGAAACACTCAATCATTGATCTCCAATAACCATAATTTGTAGATTTTAGGGTAAAATAAAATTTATGAGAGTTGTGGGTAGTCTTTTCTTGATTGGTGAAGGTGAGAATGGCTGCCATGAGTAATCAGAGAGGGTTGATTGCCTGGAGTTGATTTAGCGGTAGTAGGGTTTTTGGCCGCAGGTTTGATTTGGCGGCAGTAGGGTTTTTTTTGCCGCAGGTTTGATTGGCTCTGATACCAAATCAAACTACGTGAAAAGGATATCTGTTATTATCTCTAAAATATTGAGAATACAAAGCCCTATATATAGAGTTGCTAATTACAATTAGATACCCTCGACAATAATAAGTTTGTCTAATAATAAGAACATAGTCTAACAGGAAGCATCATCATCAAAAATTAGGGCCAAAGTATTTTGGTCCTTATCTGATTTTGGAAAGGGTGGGTGCAGTTGCATATCGCCTGGACTTGTCAGCAGACTCACAACTTCATCCAACCTTCCATGTGTCTTTATTGAAGTCTGCACCAGGTCAACCTTAGGAAATTACACCGATTCCTCAATTGCACTTTAATCCGCTGATGCCACGGGCAATTTTGGATTATCCGATTTTCGGATATCTGAAATTTTGGATATTTCGGATGCGGGTTTTCGGATATTTTGGATTCGGTTTCGGATTTGGATTTTTTTGAACACCCCTAGTAGAGCGACGTTGTTGCCTTTCCACGCCGCACACACCACACCAGACCCGACGTTGTTAACGGTGGTATGTGTGGGCTTGAGATTCCCCACCGGCGTTGAGAGTTAAAGCGTGTCAACGTGGCGTGGTTTGATTGAGTGTTTACACTAGCCATTAGACCCCAACGACATTTTTTAGAAAATAAAAAAGATTTTTCATTTAAAAAAATATTTCACCTCCAATATATATAAAAAACTACCATTTTCAACTTTTTCATTCTATCCAACTCCTTCTCAACTCTCATTTTTTTATAAAATCTCTACAACTTTTATAAAAAATAATGCATCCATACAACCGCAACTTTGAACCGAACAACCCATATGGTTTCGGTGAAATGCCGAACACCTCTTCAACAAACACTCACTCCGCTATCACAAACCCCACCTACACCCAAATCCGTACCGGAAACTCAACCTACACCGCCCGAATCCTCTACGAGAAGAAAACGAAACCATAAAAAACCGAGTCGGAAAAAGAAAAAAAGCAAAAGAGGATCGTCGTGTACACCCGTGGACAAACGAAGAAGATAGATCACCTACAAGGGGAAGAGCGAGAACTGTACGAGAAACTAAAAAAAGAAATAATGGATAAATATCGTACTTAATTTCGTTTTTTTTAAGTTTCATATTTTTAGTTTAAATTAAGTAATCGTTTTTTAGTTATTGTCACACCCCGATTTCCACGTGTCACCAGTGGGCCCGGTGGGGGATTATCGTGACGTGGTTGGCAACATAATAGTCAAACAACACAATATTTAATATGCACAGCGGAAGCAAATTTAAAAGATATAATACAACCGAATAAATTATTGTAATATCAAGTATCACAACGTTCGGATGTTTATCCACAGAACGGATCGAAATAAAATATGAAACAATAGTTCAACAGACTTCAGACATCTTAAGCTTGCGAGACTTCTAATGATGCTAAGGAGAAATCCCAACCAATTTCGCTTAGTACCTGCATTTAATCTTTTTGGGAAAATACGTCAGTTTACACTGGTAAATACAATCAACTGACTCATTTTGGAAAATGATTTAAAATTGGTTTGGATGCACATGGCATAAACATTTTTATAACTTGGGAGAATTATTTAATATTATAATCTTGTGAACGAATTACATGTTACTTGTGCGTTCAGTAGCCCGGATCTTGTTCAGGTTAAAGATCAATAGACACACCACATCATAGAGTTATACACTGACAGGTGTACTCCTACACCCCGTGCTCAGGTCGTGGCCATCTCGTAAGATGATGCCAAGGATATCCGGGACATGGCCATTAACCCCCCAAAGGCTTTAAGTAAACAAGACTGTTTAAACGAGCCGATCAAATTATTCAACTACCCACTCAACTGTGGAGATTTGATGCTCGATCAAGCGGTATGCTATATACCGTAACCCAAGCCCGTATAGGGAAAATAAGTTAAAAGTATTTACCTGAGCAATGTATAAATCACAATAAGCAAACGCAAGTAGCTTTTACTGGTTCTCCTAATCTGGAACGAAGGTTTATAATAACCTATTAGAATCCTAACGGGTCTTCAATTAAGCTTACGCTTTGACCGGCTAGTTTCAAAGATACGGTTCGTACACACGATTAAGCGAAGACCGGATAGAATGTGATTTAGACCCGACAAGTTCAGAGACTTGCTTAATATGGGTTTATTATTCACATTCTGGATTTTGAGATAAAACCATTAAGGTTTGACCCGTTTCGGCTAATTTATGTAAACTTGTTACATAAACCGAACCGTACGCGTAATAAGCGTGACGGGTATTCGTGAGAGCTATATACAGGTTTCCTAACTTAATTATGCTTCAAATATGTTGTGACATCAGTAAGATGTCTTTCATTATGCCCGAAACGTGTTTAAACACAAACTAGGCCCCGTAGGGGTAGATTGGTCATTTAAATGTTTATAAAAGAGTTTAAATGTTTAACTGAGTTACAGGTCTGATATAATCAGCAAAAATACTTAGTTTACTGATTTATAACAGTAAGGTATTTTAGATATGTGAAATTTATCAACTATAACCAAACTATGCCCCGTAGGGGTATTTTGGTAATTTCACATAAGCCAAAAAGCTCAAAACTGAAGTCTGAGATAACCAACTTTTGCTTACTGTTAAAATGTTATAATTTGACTAAAACATCAGTAGGTATCACCCTTGTATGTTTAAAAATAGTATTAGTACATACTATGCGCTAAAAAGGCTAAATAAGGCGATTAGGAGCCGTTTACGGGTTCAATACCTAAAGCTGATATTTTTATTATTCCAGAAGGTCTAAAATAATTTATTTATCATAACTAATCAGTAGCAAAAGGTTTGGAGTCGTTTAGATATGTAAAACTCATTTGATGGCCCGTAAGGGCAAAACCGACAATTACCGGATTAAGCCTACGACAACTAGTTATGCTCAGCCCAAAATTAATTAAAAATCTTTAAAAATCCCAAAATAATATATTACATCAGGGGGTAAAAGATTTGATATCAAAAAGTAGGCTTAACTAGGCTATATGCTAATTACGCCGTTTTATTAACATAAAGCATTAATTTTGCGATAATGAGCATAACTCTTAATCTACAAATCAAACTGATGTCAAACTTTGCATACAAGTTTATATATCAGTAATTAAAGTTTCTACTCTTTTACATTTCCAAAAATCACGTTTTAAGGTAATAAGGGCATAACGGTCAACATATGAACAATTAACGGAAACATGCATATTAATTGGATAACTAATGAACCAAGGTGTATAATCACGGAGGGTTGTACTAACATGTAACCTAGTCCAATTAAAGCTCTGAGGCGTTTCTAAAACATGCCTAAACGGGTCAGAACTGAAAGTCAAAGTGAAAGTCAAACTATGTGACTTTCGGTTCCGAACCGGGTCTAAACAGGAAATTGTCGGGTTGAACATGTTTAGACACGTTCTTACACTTATTACCAAGTTATAACAATGATCCAACAGGTTGTATATGATCTACAATGTTAATTATGCATAAATAGCATTTTAGGCTTCCTGTTGACTTTTTAAATATAAGTTTGACCCGACTTTTGACCTGGTTAGAGTGATGATCAGGGGAAACCCTTTTGAGGTTTTATTACCCACATAAATACCAACTTATAACTATTTTTAATTCGAGATATGACTGAGCCATTGTTGACTAATCTCGAAGTCAAACCGTAATTACGACGGTTTGACTTTTAGCTAATATACTAAGCTAAACTTAATTAAAGAAGGATTTGCAGACTTACAAGGGTCCTATGCACGGAATGTGATCAGTTGAGGCTGCTTGGGAGCTCCAAGAATGATCAGATATGCAATTGAAGGTGTGAGGAAAGAGTTGAACACTTGTGGCCTTTTATAGTGGATTAAACACCACAAAACATTGACAAACAAGTCTATCCCCTGACCACAACATTCCACCATGTGTCCCTAGTGTCTAGGACTGTTTAGGGGCCGCCCACATTGCAAAAATATCGCTTAAAGATCGAATTTCCGCGTTTCCAGGAGGCTGTCACGTTTTTCTGGTTCTGGGTGCCTGACGCGGGCCTCGTAAGGTTCTCTTAACCTTTACGCGACCCGCATGGGCCTTGTTATCAGATTTTAAATTTTCTATTTTCCACATAAGTGTCCCTTGGCCTTTCGAAAGGGCAACTCAGTATTTTCTTGCAATTTGACCCCTTATTATTTACCCACAAGGGCTTTAGGACTTGTACCCACTTTGCCAAGTCCCTGGACACTTCCGGTTAACCCGAAAAGTCTTAACTTTCAATGTTAACGCTTTAACCCCTCGCACACGAATTTGATCATAACTTTCTCATACGATTACGAAACTTTATGAAATTTATATCGCGCATTCTAGTGAGCATAATTATCAGTTACAAAGCTTCGGGTTTGTCAAAAGGTCACTCAGAGGTATAAATTAAACATGTTGACACATTTAGTCCCTGTAGTTTGAAATCTCTCACTTTTAGCTTCGTATGATCCATGATTTATTCGTTTGAAGGTATGAGCATCATGTAGGGTTAATGTACATTATATTTATTCACAGTTGACACTTAGAATACGTATATTCACATACTTTCCATGTTTGTCAACTTTAGTCCTTCTATAATATTCTTTCACACGTTTTAAACATATGACACGTGTCAACACATTATAGGATTCAACTTCCCACGTGTACTCGGGACCTCTACGGGCATTCCATTTGACCTTTACAATAGGCACATGCTTCCTTCGAAGCTTCTTTACCTGTCGATCTTCAATCGACAAGGGTTTTTCCACAAATTTTAAGCTCTCATCTATATGCACATCTGTATGTGGTATAACCAGTGATTCATCAGCGAAACACTTCTTCAGATTGCAGATGTGGAACACATTGTGAATTCCACTGAGCTCTTCCGGTAAGTTTAACTTATAGGCAACTGACCCGACACGTTCAATAATCTCGAAAGGTCCTATGTATCTCGGGCTTAGCTTGCCTTTCTTACCAAATCGCATCACTCCCTTCCAGGGTGATACTTTGAGCAACACTTTATCACCTACTTCGAAGTGAAAAGCTTTACGCTTTGGATCTGCGTAACTCTTCTGCCTATCCCGGGCAGCCTTGAGACGGTCACGAATCTGGACAATCTTGTCCGTTGTTTCGAACACTATCTCTGGTCCTGATAATTGGACATCTCCAACTTCCGCCCAACACACGGGCGATCTACACTTTCTAGTTTCTACCATATAATGCCTCAAAAGGCGCAGCCTTTATGCTGGTGTGGTAGCTATTGTTGTAGGAGAATTCGATTAACGGTAGGTTCTTATCCCAACTACCACCCAAATCGATCGCACATGCACGTAGCATGTCTTCCAACGTTTGAATAGTACGCTCACTCTGACCGTCAGTCTGAGGATGATAAGTCGTACTAAAATTCAACTATGTGCCCAAAGATTGTTGGAAACTCTTCCAAAAATGTGACGTGTATCTAGTATCTCTATCAGAGATGATAGACACAGGTATGCCATGTAAGGCTACAATCTTATAAACGTATAACTGGGCTAACATGTCGGAGCTATA
The DNA here is from genome assembly GCA_030545235.1 of Helianthus tuberosus. Taxonomy (NCBI): domain Eukaryota; kingdom Viridiplantae; phylum Streptophyta; class Magnoliopsida; order Asterales; family Asteraceae; genus Helianthus; species Helianthus tuberosus. The sequence continues at coordinate 92,615,967 of CM060365.1, read as the reverse complement.
AGTCTCCTTGATGTGTAAGAAATGTGCTGACTTAGTCAGTCTATCCACTATGACCCATATTGTATCATTGCCTTTCCTTGTCTTAGGTAACTTGGTAATAAAATCCATAGTTACCATTTCCCACTTCCATGTAGGAAGTTCAGGCTGTTGTAGCAAACCTGACGGTTTCTGATGCTCGGCTTTGACTTGCGCACATGTCAAGCATTTTGCTACATGGGCGGCTACAGACTTTTTCAAGCCTATCCACCAATAATTCGCCCTTAGATCCTGGTACATCTTATCAGCTCCAGGATGAACGGAGTATTTGGAACTATGGGCTTCCTGGAGGATAACATCACGGAGTCCTCCATAAATTGGAACCCATATTCGTCCATTCAATCTTAGAATTCCGTCCTTGCTAAGAGTTAACTGCTCCTCAGTTACTCCTAACTTTTCATTAGGATAGTTAGCCTCCAGCACAGCTTCCTTCTGTGCAGCTAACACCCTTTCTATCAAACTGTTCTTTATTTCCATGCGCTTGGCATTGATTCAGATGGGTCTAACCCTTTCCTTTCTGCTCAAGGAGTCAGCGACTACATTCGCTTTGCCGGGATGATACTTGATTTCACAATCATAATCATTCAAGGTCTCCATCCAACGGCGTTGCCTCATGTTTAATTCCTTCTGATTAAACAGATGCTGGAGGCTCTTGTGATCGGAATAGATCACAAACTTGATTCCATAAAGATAATGCCTCCACAGTTTTAGTGCGAACACAACGGCACCCAATTCCAAGTCGTGGGTGGTGTAATTCTTTTCGTGCACCTTTAACTGTCGTGATGCATAGGCAATAACCTTGCCTTTCTGCATAAGCACACACCCCATGCCGGTGTGTGAAGCATCGCAGTAAACTACGAATTCTTCAGTGCCTTCAGGTAATGTCAGCACAGGAGCGTTGCTCAACTTCTGTTTCAAAACATTAAAGGACTCTTGCTGCTTAGGGCCCCAAACGAACTTTACTTTCTTCTTGGTCAGGGAAGTTAGGGGTGCAGCAATCCTTGAAAAAGTTTCAATAAAACGCCTGTAATATCCTGCCAATCCCAGGAAGCTACGAATCTCCGTAGGCGTCTTTGGCTCTTGCCAATTCATAACAGTTTCAACTTTAGTGGGATCCACCTGGATACCACGCTCACTGACCACATGTCCAAGAAATTGGACTTCTCGTAGCCAAAATTCGCACTTAGAGAATTTGGCATAGAGTTTCTCATGATGCAGGAGTTTGAGAATACAGCGAAGGTGTTTCTCGTGGTCAGCTTGGTTCTTCGAATAAATAAGGATGTCATCGATGAAAACGATGACGAATTTATCTAAAAACGGCTTGCAAACGCGATTCATGAGATCCATGAACGCGGCAGGTGCATTAGTGAGCCCAAAAGGCATCACTAGGAACTCGTAATGACCATAACAAGTCCTAAATGCAGTTTTATGCACGTCTTCATCTCTAACCTTCAGTTGATGGTAGCCTGACCTCAAATCAATCTTCGAGAAATAACTGGCTCCTTGTAACTGATCGAACAAGTCGTCGATCCTAGGCAAAGGATATTTATTCTTTATTGTGACCTTATTAAGCTCACGATAGTCGATGCACAGACGCATCGATCCGTCCTTCTTCTTGACGAATAGGACCGGCGCTCCCCAAGGGGACGAGCTAGGTTTTATGAAACCCTTGGCTAGTAATTCATCTAGCTGTGTCCTCAATTCTTTCATCTCTGTGGGCGCCAACCTATAAGGTGCTCTGGCAACTGGTGCTGCTCCGGGGATGATATCGATCCTGAATTCCACTTGCCTATCTGGTGGCAAACCAGGTAGTTCTTCCGGAAAAACTTCTGGGAATTCAGAGATGATAGGGATGTCTTCTATCTTCGGTTTGAGCTCATCAATAATCACTTGTGCCATGTAGATGACACAACCCCTCTTTAAACATTTTGAAGCCTTGAGCATAGTCACTTGCTCAGGCAGCCCATACTGGGTATCTCCCCGAATGGTAAGTGATTCACCAGACGGAGTCTTTATCACTACTTGCTTCATGTTACAGACAATTTGGGCCTGGTTTTGAGATAACCAGTCCATACCCAGAACTATGTCAAAACCGGCCAACTTAAATGGAAGTAGAGACAGAGGAAAAGAATGGTTATTAATGGATATAACATCCATCTAACACAGTTGAGACGGTTTCTATGGTACCATCTGCTAACTCTACCTCATAGTTTACGCTTAAGGTTTTGACAGGTAAATTCAACAGTTTACAAAACTTATGATCTACGAAAGACTTATCTACGCCTGAATCAAAAAGTACTCTTGCAAAGACATCATTTACAAGGAAAGTACCTGTTATGACATTATCGTCTTGCACAGCCTCTTTCGCGTCCATTCTGAAGACTCTCGCATTGGTCTTCTTGGCCTCCTCAGGCTTCTTGTTGTACTTAGGGCAGTTGGTTTTAATGTGGCCCTTTTCATTGCAACGGTAGCACGTTGCGTCTTTTATCTTCTTGCAATCCATGGTTTTGTGATCCGTGGACTTGCAAATACCACAAGCATAGGTTTTTGACTGAGTCTGTGAGTTTGACTCAAGTCTGCACTTTCCATAGTGCTGCTTCTTGCAAATTTTGCATTTGGGCTTCTCACCAGACTGATGCCCATCTTTCCTCGACTCAGCTCCTTTCTTGTTGTCACCGTTCCCACGGTGTTTCTTATTCGACCTTCGTGAACCATCATCTTCATGCTTTCTCTTCTCAGCCTCCTTATTCCTCAGCGATCTCTGCCTGACCGCATCCAGAGTGAGGGATAAGGAAATGTCAGCTACTGATCTAAAAGTCACTGGCCGAGAAGCTTTTACGCTTGCCTTGATCTCGGGGGCTAAACCACCGATAAAACGAGCTATCCGTTTTGGTTCCGGGGTTACCAGGTATGGAACCAACCGAGACATAGTGTTGAAGCTCGTTAGGTAAGCTTGACAGTCGAGGTTTGTCATCACCAAGGATAGAAAATCAGACTCTATCTTCTCCACCTCATGCTGAGGGCAGTAATTTTCCCTGATAAGGGCAACAAATTGATCCCACGACATATTGTACAGTGGGATTTTCCCGGTGGCTTGAATCAGAGATCTCCACCATGCTAAAGCTTCACCCTTGAAAGACTGTGACACAAACTTGACCACGTCTCGCTCAGCGCATCCGATGATATCAACAACCGTATCCATCTCATCCAGCCATGTCATACAGTCGATGGCTCCTTTCTCCCCAGTGAAATCCCGGGGTTTGCAGGAAACGAAATATTTATAAGAGCAACCTTTGTCACGGGGTCCCTTGTTTAGTATAACCTGCTGAGATGGAGCACTGTGGTTCGAGGAGTGTCGGTCATCATTTTTCTTCGGGTCGTCCTTCTTGGACGGTGGCTTTGAAGGCTGTGTAGATAGGGTCCTACTACAAGTCCCACTATACTCATCATACTGCCTTTCCAAAGCCTGTGTAACTGCGCCGTCTATGATCGCTTTTAATTCCGCACCCGTTAGATTAATTCGGGCGTCATTATTAACCTCCGCTGGATGACTATTACCCTCGTCTGAGTTAGCCATTACAATTGAACTGTTGCAGAAAACAAGGACAATAGTTTATTTGGGAGTTTATTATGGAATTGCCCCTTAGGGTAATTCATTAACCATGGTAACAGAGACCATATTTGGTTAATTTATTAATCGAATTTATTTATGATTTCTATAATAATTTATCCTAATTATAAAACAATAACAGTTTTATTCGTGGCACCAAAGGCCTAGTCACATGGACAATTATAAATTATATGCTAGGATTTCAGAGAATCAAAGCATTTGAGGTTTGAACCTAGTTTATTACCTTTATTTGACAGGGAGTCATAGCTACCACTGTCTTTTTGGCTCATGTAGAAATGAGCAAGGCCCGTAGGCACTATATTACCACGTATGGTTAAAATATGATCATCTTAATTGATGATGTAAACCCAGGATTCAGAGATCATTAAACTGGGTTAGGAATCTTCTAAAGAATTCCTTTATAAAAATGACGTATGTGATTTTTAATAAATCACGTCTGCCAGGAGTGTTAACATGTTTTTCAGATGTTAACAGGGATTTGAATCCTTTGAACAGGTCTTACCATCTTGGCCCGGTCTTATAATGACCCGAAGGCTAGGTTTCACACTTTAAGATTCTTAAAAATTTCACATAGGCAGATTATTTATTTAAAAGGAATGATTTTAATTTATTTATTTCATATATAATTTGTTTATGCACATAATGGCAACATGAAATTTATAAAACAAACATTCCATTAATTTATTACAATATTACACGCTGCCCTAAACGGGTCTTTTGAAATAACAGATTTACCCACGCAGGGGTTTTTAAACAAGTACTTGCCCACGCAGGGGCTTAATAACACACATACCCACGCAGGGGCTTAATAATAAACATAATAGTCCACGCAGGGACTTATACAATCACACACCCACGTAGGGGTTAACTGAAATACAGACCCACGCAGGGGTCAAAATAAACAAACTAACATACATACCCACGTAGGGGCTTAACAAACAATTGCATGCCCACGCAGGGGCTAAACTCATAAAAGGAGGTTACAACAATAATGGAAGGATTCAACGATCCTTCTTGTTCTTCCCCTTGATCAAACTTGCCAATCCTTGGAAAAAGCTTTGTCTCTCCTGGCGGTCGCGGCGATTTTCTCGCTCAACCTGTTCCAGCCTCTGAAGAATTTCCTCCCGTTCTGGGGGAGAAAACCGAGGCGGCTGCGATTGCGTCCGTATAATAGGCCTAGGAGGTATCTGGTACCCTTGTGTTGGGTAACCTACTCCCCATGGATCTCCATAGGGTCCTTGGGTTTTGTAGTTCGCCGCTACCATGTAAGGGTCGGCCTCCGCGTAACCATAATTGTGGTGATTTGGCGGTTCAAACGGGTTGTATGCCATGGAACCCGTATATGCTGGTATTGGGTTGTCAAAACCCATCGGCGGTGGCTGTGGAACAGCTGGTTGTGAAGGTCCACCCATTTGTGGGTCCTCCTGGTGTGGCGGATAGTGACTGCCACTGGATTGACGTGGGGAACTGAAATGGAAATCCCCTGCTCATGACGACATGCGCGCACCGGTTCTCCTTCGCCTCGGTGGTTGCGGAGGTGCCGGCTGTACTGGCGGCGGTGGCGTGACTGCCACGAATCTGGAATCCACATAGGGATCCTGTTCCTGCTGTTGCTGCTGCTGATGAGGCGACGAATGGTGAGGAGGTGTATAGTACCACTCGTGCCGGGTGAACATCGCCTGGAAACTATCCGGACCAACATAGGGTGATCCGTGGAACGAAGATCCGTCGGAGATTTCGATCGGGTGGTTCGGTGTACCACTTGCGGGTTCGACGGGGTCCGTATCCTCGTCCATGTCATCCGCATTATCACCGGAGAAATGATCGTCTGGCCCCAGTGGGTTAAAACCCACGAGTTCTGGTAAGTAATTGGCCGGATTAAATTGGCCTCGGAAGATGGGTGTGGGGTCACCAAACGAATTATGCGATAAAGATCGCTGAAGTGGTATGTAGGACGGTTGAGGGTTATTGGCCTCGTAAGGGTTAAGAACATGAGGTGTTGAACTATGCGAAACCGACCGTCTGGCCGGCTCATACAGGTTTCTCCGGTTCTCCCGAGGGTCGTCACTCTCGGTGGTGGATGGAGCTCGCCGTTGCGAAGGTCCAGCTTCATTATCGTTAGGGGCGGTGATTGGCCCCTTGCCTCTTCCTCGTCTCCTGAAGAATCTTGGCGGCATTTTAGTTCCTGTCAATATTTCATGAGATAACAACAACATGTATAAAAATTTAAAGGACAAAACAAAAAAAACCAAATAAGGTAGAATTTGTCCTATGTTATATGTATAGACTCGAAAGTTTAGAATGTGCTATTGTGTACTGAGATTAAACACAAAAGGCTAGTGTTTAATTCACTCAGAGTTGGCTCTGATACCAACCTGTCACACCCCGATTTCCACGTGTCACCAGTGGGCCCGGTGGGGGATTATCGTGACGTGGTTGGCAACATAATAGTCAAACAACACAATATTTAATATGCACAGCGGAAGCAAATTTAAAAGATATAATACAACCGAATAAATTATTGTAATATCAAGTATCACAACGTTCGGATGTTTATCCACAGAACGGATCGAAATAAAATATGAAACAATAGTTCAACAGACTTCAGACATCTTAAGCTTGCGAGACTTCTAATGATGCTAAGGAGAAATCCCAACCAATTTCGCTTAGTACCTGCATTTAATCTTTTTGGGAAAATACGTCAGTTTACACTGGTAAATACAATCAACTGACTCATTTTGGAAAATGATTTAAAATTGGTTTGGATGCACATGGCATAAACATTTTTATAACTTGGGAGAATTATTTAATATTATAATCTTGTGAACGAATTACATGTTACTTGTGCGTTCAGTAGCCCGGATCTTGTCCGGGTTAAAGATCAATAGACACACCACATCATAGAGTTATACACTGACAGGTGTACTCCTACACCCCGTGCTCAGGTCGTGGCCATCTCGTAAGATGATGCCAAGGATATCCGGGACATGGCCATTAACCCCCCAAAGGCTTTAAGTAAACAAGACTGTTTAAACGAGCCGATCAAATTATTCAACTACCCACTCAACTGTGGAGATTTGATGCTCGATCAAGCGGTATGCTATATACCGTAACCCAAGCCCGTATAGGGAAAATAAGTTAAAAGTATTTACCTGAGCAATGTATAAATCACAATAAGCAAACGCAAGTAGCTTTTACTGGTTCTCCTAATCTGGAACGAAGGTTTATAATAACCTATTAGAATCCTAACGGGTCTTCAATTAAGCTTACGCTTAGACCGGCTAGTTTCAAAGATACGGTTCGTACACACGATTAAGCGAAGACCGGATAGAATGTGATTTAGACCCGACAAGTTCAGAGACTTGCTTAATATGGGTTTATTATTCACATTCTGGATTTTGAGATAAAACCATTAAGGTTTGACCCGTTTCGGCTAATTTATGTAAACTTGTTACATAAACCGAACCGTACGCGTAATAAGCGTGACGGGTATTCGTGAGAGCTATATACAGGTTTCCTAACTTAATTATGCTTCAAATATGTTGTGACATCAGTAAGATGTCTTTCATTATGCCCGAAACGTGTTTAAACACAAACTAGGCCCCGTAGGGGTAGATTGGTCATTTAAATGTTTATAAAAGAGTTTAAATGTTTAACTGAGTTACAGGTCTGATATAATCAGCAAAAATACTTAGTTTACTGATTTATAACAGTAAGGTATTTTAGATATGTGAAATTTATCAACTATAACCAAACTATGCCCCGTAGGGGTATTTTGGTAATTTCACATAAGCCAAAAAGCTCAAAACTGAAGTCTGAGATAACCAACTTTTGCTTACTGTTAAAATGTTATAATTTGACTAAAACATCAGTAGGTATCACCCTTGTATGTTTAAAAATAGTATTAGTACATATTATGCGCTAAAAACGCTAAATAAGGCGATTAGGAGCCGTTTACGGGTTCAATACCTAAAGCTGATATTTTTATTATTCCAGAAGGTCTAAAATAATTTATTTATCATAACTAATCAGTAGCAAAAGGTTTGGAGTCGTTTAGATATGTAAAACTCATTTGATGGCCCGTAAGGGCAAAACCGACAATTACCGGATTAAGCCTACGACTACTAGTTATGCTCAGCCCAAAATTAATTAAAAATCTTTAAAAATCCCAAAATAATATATTACATCAGGGGGTAAAAGATTTGATATCAAAAAGTAGGCTTAACTAGGCTATATGCTAATTACGCCGTTTTATTAACATAAAGCATTAATTTTGCGATAATGAGCATAACTCTTAATCTACAAATCAAACTGATGTCAAACTTTGCATACAAGTTTATATATCAGTAATTAAAGTTTCTACTCTTTTACATTTCCAAAAATCACGTTTTAAGGTAATAAGGGCATAACGGTCAACATATGAACAATTAACGGAAACATGCATATTAATTGGATAACTAATGAACCAAGGTGTATAATCACAGAGGGTTGTACTAACATGTAACCTAGTCCAATTAAAGCTCTGAGGCGTTTCTAAAACATGCCTAAACGGGTCAGAACTGAAAGTCAAAGTGAAAGTCAAACTATGTGACTTTCGGTTCCGAACCGGGTCTAAACAGGAAATTGTCGGGTTGAACATGTTTAGACACGTTCTTACACTTATTACCAAGTTATAACAATGATCCAACAGGTTGTATATGATCTACAATGTTAATTATGCATAAATAGCATTTTAGGCTTCCTGTTGACTTTTTAAATATAAGTTTGACCCGACTTTTGACCTGGTTAGAGTGATGATCAGGGGAAACCCTTTTGAGGTTTTATTACCCACATAAATACCAACTTATAACTATTTTTAATTCGAGATATGACTGAGCCATTGTTGACTAATCTCGAAGTCAAACCGTAATTACGACGGTTTGACTTTTAGCTAATATACTAAGCTAAACTTAATTAAAGAAGGATTTGCAGACTTACAAGGGTCCTATGCACGGAATGTGATCAGTTGAGGCTGCTTGGGAGCTCCAAGAATGATCAGATATGCAATTGAAGGTGTGAGGAAAGAGTTGAACACTTGTGGCCTTTTATAGTGGATTAAACACCACAAAACATTGACAAACAAGTCTATCCCCTGACCACAACATTCCACCATGTGTCCCTAGTGTCTAGGACTGTTTAGGGGCCGCCCACATTGCAAAAATATCGCTTAAAGATCGAATTTCCGCGTTTCCAGGAGGCTGTCACGTTTTTCTGGTTCTGGGTGCCTGACGCGGGCCTCGTAAGGTTCTCTTAACCTTTACGCGACCCGCATGGGCCTTGTTATCAGATTTTAAATTTTCTATTTTCCACATAAGTGTCCCTTGGCCTTTCGAAAGGGCAACTCAGTATTTTCTTGCAATTTGACCCCTTATTATTTACCCACAAGGGCTTTAGGACTTGTACCCACTTTGCCAAGTCCCTGGACACTTCCGGTTAACCCGAAAAGTCTTAACTTTCAATGTTAACGCTTTAACCCCTCGCACACGAATTTGATCATAACTTTCTCATACGATTACGAAACTTTATGAAATTTATATCGCGCATTCTAGTGAGCATATTTATCAGTTACAAAGCTTCGGGTTTGTCAAAAGGTCACTCAGAGGTATAAATTAAACATGTTGACACATTTAGTCCCTGTAGTTTGAAATCTCTCACTTTTAGCTTCGTATGATCCATGATTTATTCGTTTGAAGGTATGAGCATCATGTAGGGTTAATGTACATTATATTTATTCACAGTTGACACTTAGAATACGTATATTCACATACTTTCCATGTTTGTCAACTTTAGTCCTTCTATAATATTCTTTCACACGTTTTAAACATATGACACGTGTTAACACATTATAGGACGTGAATTTCCGAGGTGTTACAGTTATGTAACAGTGTTTTAGTTATGTAATCTTTTTTTATTTAAATTACGTACTTTTTTTATTATTGTTAATTATTATAAGTCATAAATTATAAGTTACAAATAGTAACTTATCATTTTCAACTTCTCAACACACAAAAATAACTTAAATAATTATTAACTTTTATAACTCTATAAGTTATAAGTTCTTACAAAGAGTAAATTGTCATTTTAGTCCCTGAGGTTTGGTCCAAATTGCCACTTTAGTCAAAATAGTTTTTTTTCTCCTCTGGGTCCCTGACTTTTCCATTTTGATCGCATAACCCCCACCAAAAGGGGGGTTATATGGTGTTACCACTACACATTGCCTTAGTATTTAATTGTATGGATGTTAATTTTCACTCATGATTCCGTATTGTGATTTATTTTTTTTATCCTCATAACACACATGTCGCTTCATTGCATTAATCGATTTGTTTGATTTCAAAAATCTATGAAACTAAAGTGATAAGAAGATGGGCGTTTAGCGATTGGATTTTAGGCTCTTGGTTTGACTTTTTTGATCTTTGATGGGCTAAATGTTTAATGGGAGTGTACAAATTAAAAGATCCATAGCCCTGTGTATGTAACTTAGGTTCTCGATTTTAATCAGTGTTGTAGAGATCGCTAGGCGCTAGTTGGGCGGTGGAGTACTGACTAGGGATTAATCGGATCGGAATTTATATATATAATTTTTAAATTTATATATATACACATACATTAATATCAATATAATACTTAAAAATAGTTCAATATTCAAACATCTAAGTTTAAAACATAGCAAATCAAGTATTTATACATTCAATACACACGTTAATATCAATATAATACTTAAAAATAGTTCATAATTTAAACAATGAAGTTTAAAACATAACAATTTAAGTATTTAAATATTCAAACATTAACATATCAGTTATGGCCTCATGAAATATGTTTTAATGGGTTAAAAAGATGTTTTTTTTTTGCCAGGTTGGAACTAAATAACTTGGGCCATGTATTTAATGGTTAAAAACATTTGTTTGGGCCAGATTTAAACTAGAAAAGAGTGAGCCGACTAGAAACGATTTGGCCGACTTGGGCCGCCTTGCACCGACTAGGACCGACTTGGACCGACTTCCGACTAATGGTCCGACTAGCTCAAAATTAATCAGTCAACGGCCGACTAGCGCCTAGGCGCCGATTAATACCGATTTTTACAACACTGATTTTAATCGAATTAAACTAAGCAAATATCAAACAAGACAAATGGTCGCCAGATGCCTATTGACCTAGGGTGTGAGTTCAAGTCTTAGACCATGCGTAGTGGAAGGGGAAGATAATACCCCCGCCCTAGGGCATTTTACGCCATGTGGCGGTCTAGTCAGAAGGGGCATTATTAGGCGTTTTCTAAAATGGGTGTAGTGGGGATGAGGCATTATTGGGCATTATTGGGGCATTAAATAAAATAAAGAAAAAACACCTAAAAATCTGATTGGATAACAAAAAGTGAGATGAAATATGATTGGACAAGGAGTATTGGGCAAGGCGTGCTTCAAACCACGCCAAGGGGGCTTTTTTTGAATTAAAAAAAACGCCCTATGTAATGGGCGTTTTTGGGCGTTTTTTTTTAATTAAAAAAAAAACGCCCCACTACACATGGTCTTATAAAATGGACAATTGACAGATGTTAAAGTGTGTGTATGTTCACCACTCAAAAGATATAAAAAATACGATATACATAAAAGTTACTAAAACATATATTGCTATAACAGTTGTTTTAAGTATATTTAAAAAATTTCACATGTGCATTTAAGTTATTATTTTATAAATAGTTGTGTTTCTATCTCATAATTTTATTCTCACATCTATCTACTATAATAAAAGAAACCAAGTTTTAAACACTTGTCATTCATTGAAACTATTTTCAAATCTATACTTATCTTATATTAATTAAATAAATAAATAATAAATTAATTCCAAATCTTATCGTACTTTAATAAAATATTATCCTCAAATCTAAATTGTTAATTTAATATATTTTTAAAACAAATACCTCTCTTTCCTACGTATCTTATATTAAATATACAAATAATAAACTAAATATTATCCTCAAATATAAATTGTTAATTTAATATATTTTTAAAACAAATACCTCTCTTTCCTAATTTATTAAAAAAATATTTTTTTTATTATTTGGTATACAAAATTATATTTATTCAACTCGTGTAAAACGCGGGTTTTTAAAAATATAATTTTTTTCTTATTTACTATAAATATATTTTTTTATCTTCCTATACTAATCCTATACTAATATTTCTGGTGCTTTCTTACCTTATTTTCCTATTTATCTTTCATATTAATAATAAATTTAAACAAAATTTTAGATAAGAATAAATATTTAGATAATGATAAACCTTTATTTTTTTATGATCATTAAATACTAATAATTTAAAAAAAATAGATAGAATAAATATTTGTTTCTCTACAAACCATTTTAAACAAAATTTTAAATAAGCATAAACATTTGTTTTTATTATGAGTAGATATATATACTTTCGAGTTCGGTGATTGGAATTAAGGTAAATTAGGAATCAAAGGTTCCCATTTGATATACTTAATAATTGTATTATTGTTTTTTTTCACTATTATTAAATAATTATTCTAGGTTGGGCATATGCTTCTATCAAATTGTAAATGTTTTCTTTTTGTACCGTAAACTCTCTTGAATACAACTTTGAGACGAGTGTTTTATGAATGAAATAAACAAATAAGCATATAGGTGTCTAAAACTAACTAAAATAATTGTATCTCATAATTTGAATGTATCATAAAAACATAATTCAACCCCATGTCATACATGTGTAATTTTAACCTAATAATAAATAAAAAACAAAGTAAAATATAATAATAAGTAGAGTTAATTGCCATTTTCGCCCCTGAGGTTTGGGCACACTTGCCATTTTCGTCCAAAATGAAGGTTTTGTACTATTTTGCCCCCAACGCTTATAACTTTTTGCCATTTTCATCCAAATACCTAACCAAGTTACTTTATATCTTATTATGGGTTATTTTTAACCTAACCAAGTTAGTTTATACCTTATTATTGGTCAATTCATATTTTTATTTAATTGTTTAATAAATAAAACCATCACCTCATCCTCAATTTTATAACCCTAATCAAATGGTCAAACTTGCATTCCCTTCTATGCTGCAAACAACCAGACGCCATGCTTCCCCTTCCTACGACCATCGGTTCCCTGTTTCTCCTTCCCCAAAACCAATGGCCACTGCAACACCTGATGCCCTACACAGGAATTCGTTAGTTTTCTGGTTGTGAAGTGGTGACGGAGGGAGTGGGTGAGCTGGAGCGGAGCTCCGACGATGGTGCTGGTCGGCGATGGCGGTGGAGAGTGATTAGGATGGCGATTGTCGGCCGGAGATGATGAATGACTGACAGCGGGTAGTAATAAGTTGGTGGTGTCGGAGATGAAGACCTTATAGGGTTGGAAGTAACGATGTGGATATACGTGACTTGTGATTTGGGGTTTCAAGGAAAGAAGATAGTTAACTGTAGTAGCATCTAAGATGGTTAACTGTAGTAGCATCTAATAACTAGAAGATAATTTATAAATTACCCCCTTATAATTGATAAATTTCAAAAATACCCAATAATAAGGTATAAACTAACTTGGTTAGGTTAAAAATAACCCATAATAAGATATAAAGTAACTTGGTTAGGTACTTGGATGAAAATGGCAAAAAGTTACAAACGTTGGGGGCAAAATGGTACAAAACCTTCATTTTGGACGAAAATGGCAAGTGTGCCCAAACCTCAGGGGCGAAAATGGCAATTAACTCTAATAAGTAAATGATACATCAAAGTTCATTTTTAAAAGATAAATCTTGACGACTGTATGTTTTAACATATGACATTATATTTTATTTAACACGTGCAAAGTACGAGTTTTTTTAAATATATATCTTTTTTATTATTTATTATATAAAATTACATTTATGCAAAACAATAAGACAAAGTAAAATGTTATAATAATTAAGTAAATAGTACATTAATGTTCATTTTTAAAAGATAAATTTCGATTACCATTTGTGTTAACATATGACATTGATCCTTTTCAAACATATAAGAATTTGGTCTCCTCAATAGATTCAATTACACCTAGAGACTCCTTAATTGATTTAAGTGCACCTATTGCTAATAATCATGGTATTCATTATTGTTTCTGTATGTAATCTACGGTACATGATACATCAGTTATATGGAGAATGAAATGAGCTAACTCTCCTATAATCATGGTTCTATCTAAACCAAGTCCTAGGCTCTCATACATTGAATGTGGACACAACATTATATGGCCAGTCACATGTATACGGTCTCTAATATACCCCCTCAGTGTGAACGGAAGTTTAAACGAACGTTCAAACTAGATCGGAATTGTTGAAACAACTGTCGAGGTAGGCCTTTTGTGAATATATCCGCATGCATACTGGAATGAAGAGGGGACATGTAGGAGGCGAACTTGACCCAATCTAACCCGTTCTCGAACAAAATGTATGTCTAATTCAACATGTTTGGAGCGTTGATGTTGAACGGGGTTCTCGGATAAGTATATGGCTGAAATGTTGTCGCAGTAGACAATGGTGGCCTTTCTAACTGGAACTCTTAACTCGAGAAGTAGGTTGCGTAGCCAAGATGTTTCAGCCACCGCGTTTGCAACGCCACAGTATTCGGCCTCGGCACTGGAACGGGAGACGGTTGGTTGTCGTTTGGACGACCAAGAAATAAGGTTGTTACCTATGAAATCACAGGATCTAGACGCTGATCTGCGGGAGTCGGGACACCCGGCCCAGTCGGCATCCGAATAAGCAATAATAGTGTGGTCAGATTGGGTAGTTAAGCGTATACCGAAATCAATAGTTCCTTGAATATATCTGAGGATACGCTTCAGGAAGTTAAAATGTGACTCACGAGGTGCGTGCATGAACAAGCAAACTTGTTGAACGGCATAGGCGATGTCCGATCTTGTGAATGTTAAATATTGGAGAGCCCCGGCAAGACTACGGTACAATGATCCATCAGGAAGAAGGTTACCTTCGGTTGCACTAAGCTTCGATGATGTGTCAACCGGAGTGTGTGATGGCTTGCATGAAGTCATATTGGCCCGATGTAGAATGTCACGAGCGTATTAAGATTGAGATAAAAACATGCCCGTAGAGTCTCTTTTGACGGAAATGCCCAAAAATGGTGAAGTGAACCCATGTCGGTCATAGCAAATTCATGGGACAGCAGCTGAATGATCTGGTGAGGCAATAAGTCACTAGATGCGGTTAGTATAATATCATCATCTACATAGAGTAAAAGATAGGCCATAGAGTTTCCTTGGTGAAAAACGAATAATGAGCTGTCACTTAGGCTCCCTTTAAAGCCGTGTTTGGTGATGAACGAAGAGAACCATTGAAACCAAGCTCTCGATGCTTGTTTAAGCCCGTAGAGAGATTTGCGTAGCCTACACACGTGTCCCGGTCCAGTTGGATCCACAAATCCCGGTGGTTGGTGCATGTATACCAATTCATTTAGCGACCCATGTAGGAAAGCGTTTTTAACGTCTAGTTGATTAATAGGCCAATTTTTCGTCAATGCTATAGAAAGAACCGCCCAGATTGTAGCTGGTTTCACCACGGGGCTGAAGGTTTCGTCACAGTCGACACCAACGGTTTGTGATTTACCGTTAACGACTAGACGTGCTTTGTACCTGTCTAAAGAACCATCCACCTTAAATTTGTGACGAAATAGCCAATGACAACGGATAACTGGATGAGATGCTGGACGGGGAACTAACTCCCAAGTACCGTTGTCTAATAGCGCCTTAAATTCTGTATGCATGGCTCGTTGCCAGCGAGGATCCGTCAATGCTTTTAATGGAAGAGTATGTTACTTTTTCGCCATCAAGAATCCAGACTTTATTCTGTATATTTGTGACAGAATATACTGGATGTAGGACTTTAGCATCAGCGCCGTTTGCATTGTTAGTGTCTCCCATGTTTGATCGAAATCAACTGGGCTGCGATTTGTGAGGCTGTGATTGATGAAGGCTGGGTGTGATTGACGAAGACTGGGTGGATCGAGATTGATCAAAAAAGGAGATGATTATTAGCTCTGATACCATGCTAATAATCATGGTATTCATTATTGTTTCTGTATGTAATCTACGGTACATGATACATTAGTTATATGGAGAATGAAATGAGCTAACTCTCCTATAATCATGGTTCTATCTAAACCAAGTCCTAGGCTCTCATACATTGAATGTGGACACAACATTATATGGCCAGTCACATGTATACGGTCTCCAATACCTATGTTAGAAAAGGATCAATGGCCAACTGGTGAAAATTAAGATTATTAAAATCCAATAACCCTATTTTTATGACCTCAACATTGTATTTGTATTTTCCTGCTTCTTTTTTGGCACATTCTTTTATTTTTCTTTCGGGGATCATTTTTAAAATTAGATCGAATCTATCAATACCGATTTGAAGAGTGGTTTAAAACTCTCACAAAAGTCTGCCATACGTTCTCAGGGATGGCAACGAGGCGAGTTTTGGTAATTCCAACCCATACCGACCGACGACCATAAAACGATATTCCATACCCGACCTAATAAGTAATACCCGTTGTATATATATCGTGTAATTACACGTCCAATATCAGGCATACCCGTTAGGATTTTCAAATTTTATTTCGAAAGACAAATTTTATTCAAAACACCCAAGCAGTCGCAATGACAACCAAAATAACAGAGACAATAATTACAATAATTTGAAATCACACCAATCCTTTCAAAGAAGGAGTTTGTGTATAAACCTATTCTTGAACTGTAAGAAACCGAGAGCCTTTATGATTTTCATAATTTTCTTCATTTTTACCAATTTATTTGAGAATGGTATCTCGCTTCTAGCTTTCCAAATACATAAACATGCAATTAAATTGCAATTAAAGATGGCTCTTTTTTTAACATCATTTTTTCAATACCATCGTGTATTGAAAGTGAAAATTTGGTTTATGTTGCAAATATCCTAGTGTCTAAAACATCACCAACCCAAACACCCTCTACGTAATCTGCATATTCCCAAAACATCACCGACTCGCTTTTCCCGCCATACCGATACCTACACAGACACGCTCGCATTGTGCTAACAACGACTCAGATGCCTTCAACGCCATATATTCATTCACTCACTCACCGTTACTCTTAATCACTATATCATTCATCTGATCAGGTACATTTGCATCTTCTGTAACCTAAATCTGATCGTCCTGATGATTAGGTTTATTAATCAGGCGTTTTTGGTGCTGATTTGTGATTTGTTGATAACATGATCGCTTCTAGAATTAGGATAACCTAGTGATCCGACATTTTTCAGGTTTATTAATTGGGGAAATTGTCTGCCTCTTGCCAATTTCAAGTTAATGTTGCAGCTAACAACTCAATAGAATAATATGTGAACGAATAAGTAATAGAGAGCGATATTTTAATATCATACATACAGCAGTAGCTTGTTCGATGTCTGTAACAAAATGATAATGTCGTCATTTATGTCATGCCTGGGTGGAGTTCCCTTGAGTGATGAATAATAATGTCTCTTAACAAAATGATGCAAGTTGCTGAGGATGTGGATTATATGTATTTACTAATAATTACTTTTGTCACTGATACGGATGGGGGCGGTCAAGTTTATGAACTATTTATTTGCTATGAACAAACATGTTACAGTTGTAGTAAAAGGTATTCATTTATGTGAATCCACCACCTAGCAGTCAAAATGATCAATAGTTGCCTTTTAGGTTCATTGGATGTAAGCAAGCAAACTCTACAAGCAAATGGATCGTAATTCTATCAGCCAGCCCTTTAGGATATCTGAATTTATCAGGGTTAGATTGATAAGAGATCAGTGCATAAAATGAACTGTTAAAGCTAGCTAGTATTATTAGGATTCATGCATTAGAAACCAAAACAGATCTATGGAATTAGATATTATTGAGAAAGCAAGGGGAAAAAGGTGTCTCCGAATCCCACATCGGCTGAGTGAAGAGTACAAAGATGAAGAGAGAGTCTATATAAACAGCAGCCCAAGGAAGGAGAAAGCATACCTTTCTCGGCCTTTTGGCTAAGATCAAGTGTAGTATCTGTTCTTATCAGTTTAATATCTGATACGTGGGCCATCGGCCCACTCGATATTAATCTTATTTTTTATGGGGAAAGACCCATCACAATAGCTTGCTATTGGGGTCTTTGAGCGTCGCCTTGGCGTTGCACTACTGCCTTGGCCTGGCGCACCCCTCCAATTTGCAGTCAAATTTTTTTGTACCTTGACTTTCTAGTATTTTTTTTGCAGTTTTTGTATTGTTAATGGTAGAGAATTATCAGTAAAGTGATGCGTTTTAGTATTAGCTCCTTCTGTTAATCTTTTCAAGCATCTGTTTTTTTTATATTTATTTTTTACTATTTTGACAAAGAAAGAAACAGGGAGTTATGTTTTTACGGATTCCTTTTGTAGTCAGTAAACTGGTAGGATTTACTGTTCTCACGTACAACCACACCATAGCATATCACTGTACTATTAACTTCAGTCACAAGTCTTGGCTTCCGAATACGTCTAATAACTGCATTGATGCTTTCCTTTATCAGTTCACCTTCTTTCTCTTCAAAATGTTGGTTCTCCCATCTTATACATCCTTTACAGAATCTACCATCTTGAACCACGGCCCAAACCTTCCCTTGAAAACCCGAGCATTCCTAGAACTCCACAAGGTCCATAGCTTGAGCTCAAGGTTGCCCACTCGTAATATTTATAATCAATAAATCGAATTCTTTATCTCTAACCCTGATAACTATTGTGATGGCTATTATAATGGTAGAAAACCTTTATTAGCATTCGGAATGAAAAATGAATTTATCCTAAATCTTTCAGATATTCTTCTAAATTATCTGTTGTCCCTTCTGTTTCTCTTCAATTATGTTATTACACTTAGCAGCCAAAAAGTTCTGTTATTGAGCTAAACGGACGGGACAAAGAAACTTACAAGCAAATGATTGTAATTCTATCTGTATAGCAAATTTGGATATCTGAATTCATTAATAGGAGCGTACAGAATCACAGGTGATAGTTTCTGTATAGCTAGTATTATTAGGCATTAATTTATGATATCAAGTCCTGAAAAAAAACCAAAGGGTGAAAAGGTGTCTCAGAATCCCACATCTGCTGAGTGAAGAATACAAAGATGAAGAGACAGTCTATATAAACAGCAGCCCAAGAAGGGAGAAAGCATACCTTTCTCGGCCTTTTGGCTAAGATCAAGTGTAGTATCTGTTCTTATCAGTTTAATATCTGATATGTGGGCCATCGGCCCACTCGATATTAATCTTATTTTTCATGGGGAAAGGCCCATCACAATAGCTTGCTATTGGGGTCTTTGAGCGTCGCCTTGGTCTTGCACTACTACCTTGGCTTGGCGCACCCCTCCAATATTCAGTCAATTTGTTAATCCTTACTTTTTTAAATATGGATGCTTATTTATTTTGTATTAGCATGTTAATCTTTTCAGGCATCTATTTTTTGTTTCACTATTTTGAGAAACTTGAAATAGGGAGCTAAATGTTGGATATGATGGATGTCTTTTGTAGTCAGCACATGTAGCATGAGTGAATAACAAATCTTTATATTTTGCATTTGTTTGCTGTGAGAAGTTTGTATTTCAACAATTGCCAAACGGTTATTCATGTATTAAGGTTCCTCTTTGATAAAATTGGTTAAATTAGATATTACGTGGAATTTTAAGGAACTTACCATGAAATTCAAGATGCATGACAAGGTATTTGAATTAAAAGGTTCTAAAGAAGCAACTGATATTACCTTGTGTTCGAGTGAGAGAATGGATTGCATGCATAGCAATTCAAAAGGAGTGGCTCCGGGGCATTTAGTCAGCATGCAAACTGATGAAATGACCCATGTACCATCGGTACAAGGTAGCTCAAATTTAACCCAATTAGATGACCTTTTGAGCAGATTTGAACCTATTTTTGAAACACCAACATCATTACCTCCTAAACGATCATGTGACCACAGAATAATATTGAAAAATGATGCTCAAGTGGTGGCTCAGAAACCGTACAGATATCCAGCTGCTCAGAAAGATGTTATTGAAAAAATGATGCTCAAGTGGTGGCTCAGAAACCGTACAGATATCCAGCTGCTCAGAAAGATGTTATTGAAAAAATGACACAAGAATTATTGGATTTGGGAATTGTCAGAGAAAGCACAAGTGCCTTGTAGCTCCTTTGGTTTTAGTGAAAAAAAAGGATGGTTCTTGGCGCATGTGTGCGGATTATAGGAAGCTGAATGAAGCTACGGTGAAAAACAGTTTTCCAATACCTCTCATTGATGAATTGTTGGATGAGCTTGGAGGTGTTTCAGTGTTCTCTAAGCTAGACTTACGATCTGGTTACCACCAGGTGAGAATGCGCGATGAAGACATACATAAGACTGCATTCAGGACTCATCAGGGTCATTTTGAGTTCCTAGTATACCCTTTGGTCTCACTAACGCACCAGCTACATTTCAGGCCTTAATGAATGTAACTTTCAAACCATTATTGAGAAAATGTGCGTTAGTCTTTTTTGATGACATTCTAGTGTATAGTTCTACTTTGGAACAACACTTATTGGATTTAGAGGCGGTCTTAAACCTGTTCTTGGCTAATTCTTTGTTAGCCAAGAGATCAAAGTGCTCATTTGCAGGATCTCAAGTCGAATATTCGGGACATATTATATCTTCTAAGGGTGTTAGTACAGATCCTTCTAAGATTGAAGCTGTGACTAATTGGCCAGTCCCTACTACAACCAAATAACTCAGAGGATTTTGGGTCTATCTGGTTACTATAGAAGGTTTATCAAGTCCTATGGGGGTATAGCAAGGCCACTGCACAATTTGCTAAAGAAAGATGCTTTCAGTTGGAGTGCAGAGGCTCAATTGGCTTTTGATCAGTTGAAGGAAACCCTAACTACTGCACCAGTTTTGTCTCTGCCCGATTTTTCAAAAGTGTTTCTTATCGAAACAAATGCTTCTGCGAAAGGGTTGGGGGCTGTCCTAATGCGTGAGGGGCACCCATTAGCTTATGTCAGCAGAGGTATCTCTATAAAGCAACAATCTTTATCAGTATATGAGAAAGAACCATTGGCAATATTAATGTCTGTTAGACATTGGCACCATTATCTTATTGTCAAGCACTTTATCATTCGAACAGATCAAAGGAGCCTCAAATATCTGTTGGATCAAAAGATTAGTACTCCTCT
This sequence comes from Helianthus tuberosus, assembly GCA_030545235.1. Taxonomy (NCBI): domain Eukaryota; kingdom Viridiplantae; phylum Streptophyta; class Magnoliopsida; order Asterales; family Asteraceae; genus Helianthus; species Helianthus tuberosus. The sequence goes on along the minus strand of CM060365.1, from coordinate 92,595,021 downwards.
GCAACAGAAATGGTTAGCAAAGCTATTGGGATATGATTATGAAATCTTATATAAGGAAGGAATCAATAATCAAGTGGCTGATGCCCTGTCAAGAGTGAAAGGTTTAGCACTGTTTGAAATGGGATTGAGCTCTATGGAACCTTGTCCGTGGCCTAGAATTATCAAGACTTGGGAAACTGATGACCAATTACAGGCTATTATTCATAGGCTGCAGCATACTTCTAATGTTAAAAACTGGTCATGGGATGGTAAGATGTTAAAGAGGAAGAATAAATTGGTAGTTGGTCATGATGACCAATTAAGAAAGGACATCCTTCACATATGTCATTCTTCTGCCACTAGTGGTCACTCAGGTTATTATGCTACTTTGAAAAGATTGAAGCAGCTATTCTACCGGAAGAAATGTGATGCAAATGTCAAACAATGGGTCAAAGATTGTGAAACTTGTCACAGAGCTAAATATGATAGAGGTGCTTATCCAGGGCTCTTGCAACCACTGCCTACTCCTACTTCAGTTTTTTTTCGGATATCTCTATGGATTTTATTACAGGGTTGTCTAAAGCGTTGTCTAAAGCTGCCGGTAAGGATGCCATATTGGTAGTTATTGATAGACTAACCAAATATGCTCACTTTTCACCCCTAACTCATCCTTATTCAGCTTCAACCATAGCTCACTTGATGTTTGATACTGTGTTCAAGTTACATGGATGCCTTGCAACCATTGTATCTGATAGGGATCCAATCTTTATAAGTAAATTTTGGAAGGATTTCATGAAATTGCAGGGGGTGCAATTGAATTTTTCTACTGCCTATCATCCAGAAAGTGATGGAGAAAGTGATGGACAGACTGAAGTTCTTAATAGATGTCTTGAAACATATTTGAGGTGTATGGTCATGGATGAACCTAAGCAATGGCCTAAGTGGTTAACTTTTACAAAATGGTGGTACAATACCACTTATCATTCAGCCATTCACATGTCCCCTTTTGAAGTTCTTTATGGGATTCCACCTCCTATTCACATTCCTTACATTCCAAATGACACTAACATTGCTTCTATAGAAGATTGGTTTTAACTAAGGGAAGCTAAATTAGTTTCTCTAAAAGCTAATTTGTCTAAAGCCAAGAACCGAATGAAGCAGATTGCAGACAAGAAAAAGTCAGAAAGGGAATTTAACGTGGGCGATTGGGTATACGTGAAATTGGAAGAATCAAACTACGTGAAAAGGATATCTGTTATTATCTCTAAAATATTGAGAATACAAAGCCCTATATATAGAGTTGCTAATTACAATTAGATAGCCTCTACAATAATAAGTTTGTCTAATAATAAGAACATAGTCTAACATTCCCCCGCAAGTTGAGGGCGGGGAACGACCTACAACTTGGATCATAGAAACTTAAGTCTTTGTGAGGACAAGGGCTTCGTAAAGATATCAACGATTTGGTCATCAGTTGAGATGAATTTGATATCTAGTTCTCCTTAAGTAACTTGTTCATGAACAAAATGATAATCAACTTCAACGTGCTTCGTACGGGCATGAAAAACCGGATTGGCAGAAAGGTAGGTTGCACCAAGATTGTCACACCAGAGTGTGGGTGCCTTACTATCCAAACCGAGTTCCCGAAGGATAGACTTTAACCAAATTAGTTCCGCAACAGTATCAGCTATTGCCTTGTATTCAGATTCTGTTGAAGATCGAGAGACAGTTCGTTGTTTTTTTGCAGACCAAGAGATGAGATTGGATCCCAAGTAGATAGCATACCCCCCCCCCCCCCCCGTGGATCGGCGATCGACTGGGCAACCAGCCCAGTCAGAATCTGAAAAAGCAGTAAGAGTAGAAGTCCAATTAGCGACAGAGAAAGTTTGCAGCTGATAACCCGTGTTGAGACTTGTGACGAAACAATAAACCATAGTTGACCGTGCCTTTTAGATGACGTAAAATTCGTTTCACAGCAGCCCAATGATTCTCGGTAGGAGCATGCATAAACTGACAAACTTTGTTAACGGCAAAGGCAATATCGGGACGAGACAAAGTGGCATATTGAAGAGCCCCGACAGTCTGTCTGTATCGCGAAGGATCATCAAGCAAAGGACTATCATCAGGTAACAACACTTGAGAAGTAGCCATAGGAGAGGAAACTTGTTTACAATCTGCAAGACTAGCACGCTGAAGAATGTCAAACACATATGTCCGTTGAGAAAGGACCAGATCCAAACGGTGATGGATAACCTCAATTCCCAAAAAATAATTTAGCTAACCCATATCCGTAAGAGCAAAGAGAGAGTTAAGATGCTCAACAATGCTGGTGATAGCGCCCATATTATTACCAATGATTATAATGTCATCAACATACACAAGCATATAAATAAGCGTGCCCGATGAGTTGAGAATAAATAGCGACGAGTCAGTTTTGGACCCATAAAAGCCCAGTTGACGAAGAGCAGTAGATAGCTTAGTAAACCATGCACGGGGGTTTGTTTGAGCCCATACAAAGATTTGTTCAATAAACACACATGATCAGGCTTGGTAGGGTCAACAAAACCAGGGGGTTGGGGTAACGCCTCGCTTTTCTCAGCGTTCCGTTTTTAGAAAGATTGTATCGTATTTCTATTTTTTTCGGAAATCCGTTTCCTTTGTAATCGTTGTTCGTTTCAAGCCATTGTAAATCCGAGACTCTGATTATTATACAATTAATCATTCATGTGAAATATACATTTTTCGTATATTCGTTTATAGCATTCAAGTCATACACTTATACGTTCAAACATGTTAACTTGCAAAAGATGTGAATACGCAACTTTGATCGTTCCTTATGTGCAATACTTCACTCAACTCTCGCATGACATAATCCATATTTGCATACTTGATTTAATAACTTAAACGAGATTATTTATACGCCTACTTATTACGTGATCAAATTCGTTTAAACATACTTACAACCATATCTTACACACCTAATAGTCACATCTTTTGTTCAAATTAAAACATGTTTCATACATTTTTACGCCTTGTTATAGGGTATGTATACATTAAAACTGTGACAACTGTCAAATTTGCATGCATCCGTACACTTAATTAATATTTAATTATGTGCTTAATGACTGTGCTTGATTACAACTGACAATTTAAACTGCTTTATGATTTCATATCATACATACACATGCATCATATTTTATACGGTCACTCCATTATTACACACAAACATTAGTGACATACTTAATGCACACAACACAGTTAACACACTGAACGGTTGATTCAGAAACATGCTTAGGCAGACAATGTTATTTCGGCCAGTATGAGCCAGGGACAGGATACTACACTAGTATAGAGTGTAGGGATGTGAGGACCATAAAACTGCGTCACTAGGTGATAATTATAGTGCCGGGAAGTGCCTAAAACACACTATAAATGCTGAATTCTGCATTTATTATTAAAATTCAGCATTGTATTATGCTAGTAGAGTACAAAAAGATGGCAGAATGGTCCTGTATACTTTTCTAAGTGCCGGGAATAAATTGTGTTACAAAAATATATATAAAAGACCCTTTTTGGACTAATTAAACACTTTAACGGGACAGTACCTAAACGGATAACCGGACATTACTCGGGACACTATATTTTTGTCAATTACATTGTTTTATTATTTTTGGCTAGTCATGATCCCCGTTTGCCATAACACCCACTAAAAATCCAACAACTAACATATAACATCAAATTACTTGGATCTAACTATCATTTACACTTTAGTTCAAATTTTTCAACAAGCCCCCCCCCCCCCCCCAACCAATTTCTAGCCCTTCATGGACCCCACCATATCATCCACCATACTCCCAATCTCCTAACTAGATTTCAATCTATTATTTTATTTGATTTGGCTTGTGTAAGTGAACATAATATATATATATGATTATAAAGAGCATGGTTCCTAAGATTATCATCATTTCCTCAAGATTACACACTCCATCTCACCACTCTCTCTCTCATTTCGGTTCCCCCATAACCGAACCCACCACCACCTTCCAACATCTTCATCTTCTCCAACATCAAGTGCCATTCAAAGCTTCAAAGTGATCCATGGAGGTTGCATCTTGAAGGGATTCCAAAGGAGCTTGGTTCAAGTCTTTTTCACCATTTTTTTTCTCATCGTCTTTGCACTAGATTTCTACCCTAGCCTTGTGCTAGCAGTAAGTCTCTTTACACCATTGTTTCATCTTGTTCATAGTCAAAATATGTAGTATGATGATATTGTTTGAATCACTAAAGAACAAGAACTCTAAAAGTTGTTAAATAAAAAGTCATGAGATGAGAGATGGTAATACATGGTAAATCTGAGTTATATAAACTATAACCTGCTACAAATGACTTATGACCTGTTGTTAATCGATATTAGGAAGTATGGTGATCGTATGTATGCGTTTTAGTAATATTTACGCTAAAAACAACATGCTGATTTACATTTTCAGCCGTCTTCAACGGGCTGTAAACAGACCATAATAAATTTAAAAACTAATTTTCTGAAGCCTAAATTATGTATTTTCGAAAAATGGATCAAACGGCACTGGAATCTAAGTATATCATCTAAGCATCATATGTGATGGATGATTATTTTCCTATGTCTATGTTCATGTTATTCCGAATCTACAATCTTCCGATTTCCCCAAACTCGCACACCTATGTTTTCTTCGTGTAGAAGGACAAGGTGCTCAACACTAATCCATCCACAAACATCACTCGCGGGATTTCAAGTAGGAAAGCTTGCAAAACCGTGAGTATACACGATCCCTTTTTACTCTTTAACACTTTGGGATGCAACAATATATTATACAAAATCACATGACACTTAAACTATTTTAAACACACTCTATCCATGCTTAACATGATGCTATGTGTGATGCTTGTTAATATCGTATGCTTTGTAAACTATTTGGTCGATATATGCTCATTAACTTTGCTAGCCTACCTTAACAATTATAGCGCTATAGGATTAACGCACCGCCTATTAGTCTTGGGGTATTGTTAAGTTAAACTTGTTACCTCCCGCTACTCTATTTGGGATAGGCTATTTTAACGCGTTGTATACTTGGGTTTGAACATATTGTACGCCATTTTAGCATACTAGTATTGCATATTATGAATCATGTTGGATATGAGCACTTTTATACTATATTATGCTATGTAACAAAACTTGTATACTCGCCAACTTTTTGTTGATTATTTTAATACATGTTTCAGGTTGAATGATGAGTTGATGTTGAAGGAATGCAATTTAGGTGGACTTAGATACACACCTAGATAAATTTTGTTATTTCGATGTTATGCTATGAAACAATTGTTGTCTTTGTATTGAATCTTTTATGACTTTTAGTATCGAAATGAAATTTGAATTTAAATTATATTGTCACATAGTGTTATGAAGTCTCTTGCAATCTCGTTTTCGTATCATCTCGATGTTTCCGCCATCGGTTGGGGTGTGACAGTTGGCGCATGTAAACTGTTTCCTTAAGATCACCATGTAAGAAAGCGGTTTGAATATCCAGTTGTCTCAAAGACCATTTGTTTGTGACTGCCAAAGATAAGACAGTTCTAATAGTATCAGGTTTGATAACTGGGCTGAAGGTCTCATTATAATCAACACCATGCTGTTGATGAAAGCCCTTTGCAACAAGACGGGCTTTGTACCTTGTAAGATTGCCATCCTGATTTGTTTTTAACCTGTAAACCCACTTACAATCAATAACGTTAGTATTGGGTACAGGAGGCACTAGTGTCCACGTCCCATTCCTATGTAGCGCAACCAATTCGTCGGCCATAGCATGGAGCCATTCTAAAGACTTGTTAGCAACGGTAAAAGATGTGGGTGTAGTAGGTATAGCAGGGTGGGTGGTGGCAGTGTAAGCAGCGGGATCATAACAGGCAGGTTGTTTGGGATTAGGACGAAGATTAGGAGGACGAGTCCTGGGTGCTGGAGGTGGGATGGTGGGGTTTAGTGATGGTGGATTGGATGGCGATGGTGTAGATGGTTGGGTTGGTTGAGGGGGTTGGGGTGGTGTTTGAGTAGGCTCGGGTGGGATGGTGGGGTTTGGTGATAGTGGATCGGATGGCGGTGGTGAAGATGGTTGGGTTGGTTGAGGGGGTTGGGGTGGTGTTTGAGTAGGCTCGGTTGAGAAACCGGGTGGAGGTTGAGGGAAAATAGATACATAAGGGGAGTTGGAGGGTAGTGGGGTGGGGGTAGGTGTAGGTTTATGGTATGGAAAAACATGCTAGTTGAAACGAACATGGCGAGTAATGTATGTTCTTTCGTTGGATGGGTCAAAGCAGCGGTAACCATGGTGAACAGGGCTATATACAAGGAAGACACACGGGGAAGATCGAAAATCAATCTTGTGTCGATTGTAAGGACGAAGATAAGGAAAATATTGGCTTCCAAAGACACGAAGGAACGAGTAATCAGGTTTGCGTTTAAATATGTGTTCAAAGGGATATTTGTTGGAGGAGACACGAGAAGGTAAACGATTAATTAAGTAAACTGCTGTTTCAAATGCAAAGTGCCAGAAGCGTTGAGGAAGATTGGACTGGGCCAGGAGGGTAAGACCAGTTTCCACGACATGATGATGACGACGCTCAACGAAGCCGTTTTGTTCGCTTGTATGTGGGCATGAGCGTCGATGAATGATACCAAGATTTTGGCAAAAAGAAGTAAGCTGGCGAAATTCTCCCCCCCCCCCCCCCCAATCGGATTGAATGGAGTTCAACTTTGTGTTAAATTGGCGTTCAACCATCTTGATGAAATTTGTTAGCACTGTGTAAACATCAAACTTATGAACTAAAGGATAAAACCACATGAACCGCGTATGATGATCAACACATAACAAAAAAAAGATAACCGTCATAAGAAGGCGTAGGGGAAGGACCCCAAACATCGCAATAAACAAGATCCAAAACATTTTTACTACGGAACGTAGAGTCTGACAATGATAATTTAGAAGATTTGCCTAATTGACATGAAGAACATAAATTGTTGGAAAACTTGTCCGAAACAGGTAAAGAACAATTTGAAATAATAGAATGAAAAACTTGAGCATGTGGATGTCCCAGTCGTTGATGCCAAAAGTGTTGGAAGAAGCTTTGACAACACTGAATGCAACTTTGGGTAAGGTCTTGAGTTGAGGAAGACGGGTGGAGTACAATCCCTGTTCACTGGGGCCCGCTAGGAGGGTAGTGCGTGTAGGCTCGTCCTTCACAACAAAATAAGAGGAGTGAAATTCAAAATAAACATCATTATCTTGACAAAATTTTTGGACGGATAAAAGGTTTTGTTTAAGTTTAGGGACATGGAGGATATTTGATAATTTAAAGGTTTTGTGAGGGGAGGTAAAAGAGGTGGATCCAATATGAAAGATAGGTAAAGATTCACCATTACCAACAAGTAAAGAATCCTTACCAAAGTAGGCCTCCGAGTTGTCCATGCTAGATAGATCTGGAGTGGCATGACTATTGGCACCAGTGTCGGGTTTCCATGAACTGGATCGAGAGGCAGCATCTGAGTAACTTGCATAATTGGCCTGAGTTGTGGCACGAGGTTGATTAGGACATTGGGAGGGTAGATGACCTATCCCACAACGGTTGCAATGACCATATACTGTGTTTTGAGTGGAGGCCCAAGCAAATTGACAACTGCTTGTAGAGTCCCGATTGCGAGAATTTGAAGCTGCCCGAGAATTGCCACGAGATGAACCACGCGCACCACGATTACCTCGGCTGTTGTTGAATCGAGTCCACATTGGGCTGTTGATAACCCAACTGTGATGAGGGTGGTACAACAGCCATAAAAGGCCGCTGGCCTGGTGCAGACGTGGCTAAAAGAGCATGTGGAACCTGCGGATTCGAGGCCAAGAGTCTTGTGATCATGTAATCATGATCACTCAACAGTCCGTGAAGCTCGTTAAAGTTAACCGAAGGAGAACGAGAGAGAAGGTTAGTTTTAAGGCCATTATATTCCTCTCAAAGTCCTGCAAGAGTGAGCATAATAAGGTCTTTATCTTTCATTGGTTCACCTATATTAGCCAGGGCGGTTGGCGGTTGCATACTCCTGTGCTCGGCTAAGATATTCAACGGGTTTTTCATCACCCTTCATGGTGATCCGAAGTAACTGATTTTTAAGGGTGAATTCATGGGAAGATGTGACAGGGGCATATGCCCGTTCTAAGGATAGCCAAACTTCATGTGACGTTTTGCCCTGGATGTGGTGAAACGAATCCTCAGAAACAGCAGAAATAAGAAGCATACGAATATGGGCATCATTAGAAACCATGGGAGATAACTTGGGTTGTCAGTTGTGGCAGATTCGTTGGTGACTTTCTATTCCGGACAGGGAATAGTGCCATCTACATAGACAAATACGTTGTGAGAATTGAGGAAAAACTCAATCATTGATCTCCAATAACCATAATTTGTAGATTTTAGGGTAAAATAAAATTTATGAGAGTTGTGGGTAGTCTTTTCTTGATTGGTGAAGGTGAGAATGGCTGCCATGAGTAATCAGAGAGGGTTGATTGCCTGGAGTTGATTTAGCGGTAGTAGGGTTTTTGGCCGCAGGTTTGATTTGGCGGCAGTAGGGTTTTTTTTTGCCGCAGGTTTGATTGGCTCTGATACCAAATCAAACTACATGAAAAGGATATCTGTTATTATCTCTAAAATATTGAGAATACAAAGCCCTATATATAGAGTTGCTAATTACAATTAGATACCCTCGACAATAATAAGTTTGTCTAATAATAAGAACATAGTCTAACAGGAAGCATCATCATCAAAAATTAGGGCCAAAGTATTTTGGTCCTTATCTGATTTTGGAAAGGGTGGGTGCAGTTGCATATCGCCTGGACTTGTCAGCAGACTCACAACTTCATCCAACCTTCCATGTGTCTTTATTGAAGTCTGCACCAGGTCAACCTTAGGAAATTACATCGATTCCTCAATTGCACTTTAATCCGCTGATGCCACGGGCAATTTTGGATTATCCGATTTTCGGATATCTGAAATTTTGGATATTTCGGATGCGGGTTTTCGGATATTTCGGATTCGGTTTCGGATTTGGATTTGGATTTTTTTTGAACACCCCTAGTAGAGCGACGTTATTGCCTTTCCACGCCGCACACACCACACCAGACCCGACGTTGTTAACGGTGGTATGTGTGGGCTTGAGATTCCCCACCGGCGTTGAGAGTTAAAGCGAGTTAACGTGGCGTGGTTTGATTGAGTGTTTACACTAGCCATTAGACCCCAACGACATTATTTAGAAAATAAAAAGATTTTTCATTTAAAAAAATATTTCACCTCCAATATATATAAAAAACTACCATTTTCAAAAAAAGAAATAATGGATAAATATCGTACTTAGTTTCGTTTTTTTAAGTTTCATTTTTTTAAATTTAAATTAAGTAATCGTTTTTTAGTTATGTAACAGTGTATTAGTTATGTAATCTTTTTTTATTTAAATTACGTACTTTTTTTCTTATTGTTAATTATTCTAAGTCATAAATTATAAGTTACAAATAGTAACTTATCATTTTCAACTTCTCAACACACAAAAATAACTTAAATAATTATTAACTTTTATAACTCTATAAGTTATAAGTTCTTACAAAGAGTAAATTGTCATTTTAGTCCCTGAGGTTTGGTACAAATTGCCACTTTAGTCAAAATAATTTTTTTTTCTCCTCTGGGTCCCTGACTTTTCCATTTTGATCGCATAACCCCACCAAAAGGGGGGTTATATGGTGTTACCACTACACATTGCCTTAGTATTTAATTGTATGGATGTTAATTTTCACTCATGATTCCGTATTGTGATTTATTTTTTTTATCCTCATAACACACATGTCGCTTCATTGCATTAATCGATTTGTTTGATTTCAAAAATCTATGAAACTAAAGTGATAAGAAGATGGGCATTTAGCGATTGGATTTTAGGCTCTTGGTTCGGCTTTTTTGATCTTTGATGGGCTAAATGTTTAATGGGAGTGTACAAATTAAAAGATCCATAGCCCTGTGTATGTAACTTAGGTTCTCGATTTTAATCAGTGTTGTAGAGATCGCTAGGCGCTAGTTGGGCGGTGGAGTACTGACTAGGGATTAATCGGAATCGGATCGGAATTTATATATATAATTTTTAAATTTATATATATACACATACATTAATATCAATATAATACTTAAAAATAGTTCAATATTCAAACATCTAAGTTTAAAACATAGCAAATCAAGTATTTAAACATTCAATACATACGTTAATATCAATATAATACTTAAAAATAGTTCAAAATTTAAACAATGAAGTTTAAAACATAACAATTTAAGTATTTAAATATTCAAACATTAACATATAAGTTATGGCCTCATGAAATATGTTTTAATGGGTTAAAAAGATGTTTTTTTTTTTGGGCCAGGTTGGAACTAAATAACTTGGGCCATGTATTTAATGGTTAAAAACATTTGTTTGGGCCAGATTTAAACTAGAAAAGAGTGGGCCGACTAGAAACGATTTGGCCGACTTGGGCCGCCTTGCACCGACTAGGACCGACTTGGACCGACTTCCGACTAATGGTCCGACTAGCTCTAAATTAATCAGTCAACGGCCGACTAGTGCCTAGGCGCCGATTAATACCGATTTTTACAACACTGATTTTAATCGAATTAAACTAAGCAAATATCAAACAAGACAAATGGTCGCCAGATGCCTATTGACCTAGGGTGTGAGTTCAAGTCTTAGACCATGCGTAGTGGAAGGGGAAGATAATACCCCCACCCTAGGGCATTTTACGCCATATGGCGGTCCAGTCAGCAAAGGGGCATTATTGGGCGTTTTCTAAAATGGGTGTAGTGGGGATGGGGCATTATTGGGGCATTAAATAAAATAAAGAAAAAACACCTAAAAATCTGATTGGATAACAAAAAGTGAGATGAAATATGATTGGACAAGGAGTATTGGGCAAGGCGTGCTTCAAACCACGCCAAGGGGGCTTTTTCTGAATTTAAAAAAAAACGCCCTATGTAATGGGCGTTTTTGGGCGTTTTTTTTAATTTAAAAAAAAAAACGCCCCACTACACATGGTCTTATAAAATGGACAATTGACAGATGTTAAAGTGTGTGTATGTTCACCACTCAAAAGATATAAAAAATACGATATACATAAAAGTTACAAAAACATATATTGTTATAACAGTTGTTTTAAGTATATTTAAAAAATTTCACATGTGCATTTAAGTTATTATTTTATAAATAGTTGTGTTTCTATCTCATAATTTTATTCTCACATCTATCTACTATAATAAAAGAAACCAAGTTTTAAACACTTGTCATTCATTGAAACTATTTTCAAATCTATACTTATCTTATATTAATTAAATAAATAAATAATAAATTAATACCAAATCTTATCGTACTTTAATAAAATATTATCCTCAAATCTAAATTGTTAATTTAATATATTTTTAAAACAAATACATCTCTTTCCTGCTTATCTTATATTAAATATACAAATAATAAACTAAATATTATCCTCAAATATAAATTGTTAATTTAATATATTTTTAAAACAAATACCTCTCTTTCCTAATTTATTAAAAAAATATTTTTTTTATTATTTGGTATATACAAAATTATATTTATTCAACTCGTGTAAAACGCGGGTTTTTAAAAATATAATTTTTTTCTTATTTACTATAAATATATTTTTTTATTATTTATTATATAAAATTACATTTATGCAAAACAATAAGACAAAGTAAAATGTTATAATAATTAAGTAAATAGTACATTAATGTTCATTTTTAAAAGATAAATTTCGATTACCATTTGTGTTAACATATGACATTGATCCTTTTCAAACATATAAGAATTTGGTCTCCTCAATAGATTCAATTACACCTAGAGACTCCTTAATTGATTTAAGTGCACCTATTGCTAATAATCATGGTATTCATTATTGTTTCTGTATGTAATCTACGGTACATGATACATCAGTTATATGGAGAATGAAATGAGCTAACTCTCCTATAATCATGGTTCTATCTAAACCAAGTCCTAGGCTCTCATACATTGAATGTGGACACAACATTATATGGCCAGTCACATGTATACGGTCTCTAATATACCCCCTCAGTGTGAACGGAAGTTTAAACGAACGTTCAAACTAGATCGGAATTGTTGAAACAACTGTCGAGGTAGGCCTTTTGTGAATATATCCGCATGCATACTGGAATGAAGAGGGGACATGTAGGAGGCGAACTTGACCCAATCTAACCCGTTCTCGAACAAAATGTATGTCTAATTCAACATGTTTGGAGCGTTGATGTTGAACGGGGTTCTCGGATAAGTATATGGCTGAAATGTTGTCGCAGTAGACAATGGTGGCCTTTCTAACTGGAACTCTTAACTCGAGAAGTAGGTTGCGTAGCCAAGATGTTTCAGCCACCGCGTTTGCAACGCCACAGTATTCGGCCTCGGCACTGGAACGGGAGACGGTTGGTTGTCGTTTGGACGACCAAGAAATAAGGTTGTTACCTATGAAATCACAGGATCTAGACGCTGATCTGCGGGAGTCGGGACACCCGGCCCAGTCGGCATCCGAATAAGCAATAATAGTGTGGTCAGATTGGGTAGTTAAGCGTATACCGAAATCAATAGTTCCTTGAATATATCTGAGGATACGCTTCAGGAAGTTAAAATGTGACTCACGAGGTGCGTGCATGAACAAGCAAACTTGTTGAACGGCATAGGCGATGTCCGATCTTGTGAATGTTAAATATTGGAGAGCCCCGGCAAGACTACGGTACAATGATCCATCAGGAAGAAGGTTACCTTCGGTTGCACTAAGCTTCGATGATGTGTCAACCGGAGTGTGTGATGGCTTGCATGAAGTCATATTGGCCCGATGTAGAATGTCACGAGCGTATTAAGATTGAGATAAAAACATGCCCGTAGAGTCTCTTTTGACGGAAATGCCCAAAAATGGTGAAGTGAACCCATGTCGGTCATAGCAAATTCATGGGACAGCAGCTGAATGATCTGGTGAGGCAATAAGTCACTAGATGCGGTTAGTATAATATCATCATCTACATAGAGTAAAAGATAGGCCATAGAGTTTCCTTGGTGAAAAACGAATAATGAGCTGTCACTTAGGCTCCCTTTAAAGCCGTGTTTGGTGATGAACGAAGAGAACCATTGAAACCAAGCTCTCGATGCTTGTTTAAGCCCGTAGAGAGATTTGCGTAGCCTACACACGTGTCCCGGTCCAGTTGGATCCACAAATCCCGGTGGTTGGTGCATGTATACCAATTCATTTAGCGACCCATGTAGGAAAGCGTTTTTAACGTCTAGTTGATTAATAGGCCAATTTTTCGTCAATGCTATAGAAAGAACCGCCCAGATTGTAGCTGGTTTCACCACGGGGCTGAAGGTTTCGTCACAGTCGACACCAACGGTTTGTGATTTACCGTTAACGACTAGACGTGCTTTGTACCTGTCTAAAGAACCATCCACCTTAAATTTGTGACGAAATAGCCAATGACAACGGATAACTGGATGAGATGCTGGACGGGGAACTAACTCCCAAGTACCGTTGTCTAATAGCGCCTTAAATTCTGTATGCATGGCTCGTTGCCAGCGAGGATCCGTCAATGCTTTTAATGGAAGAGTATGTTACTTTTTCGCCATCAAGAATCCAGACTTTATTCTGTATATTTGTGACAGAATATACTGGATGTAGGACTTTAGCATCAGCGCCGTTTGCATTGTTAGTGTCTCCCATGTTTGATCGAAATCAACTGGGCTGCGATTTGTGAGGCTGTGATTGATGAAGGCTGGGTGTGATTGACGAAGACTGGGTGGATCGAGATTGATCAAAAAAGGAGATGATTATTAGCTCTGATACCATGCTAATAATCATGGTATTCATTATTGTTTCTGTATGTAATCTACGGTACATGATACATTAGTTATATGGAGAATGAAATGAGCTAACTCTCCTATAATCATGGTTCTATCTAAACCAAGTCCTAGGCTCTCATACATTGAATGTGGACACAACATTATATGGCCAGTCACATGTATACGGTCTCCAATACCTATGTTAGAAAAGGATCAATGGCCAACTGGTGAAAATTAAGATTATTAAAATCCAATAACCCTATTTTTATGACCTCAACATTGTATTTGTATTTTCCTGCTTCTTTTTTGGCACATTCTTTTATTTTTCTTTCGGGGATCATTTTTAAAATTAGATCGAATCTATCAATACCGATTTGAAGAGTGGTTTAAAACTCTCACAAAAGTCTGCCATACGTTCTCAGGGATGGCAACGAGGCGAGTTTTGGTAATTCCAACCCATACCGACCGACGACCATAAAACGATATTCCATACCCGACCTAATAAGTAATACCCGTTGTATATATATCGTGTAATTACACGTCCAATATCAGGCATACCCGTTAGGATTTTCAAATTTTATTTCGAAAGACAAATTTTATTCAAAACACCCAAGCAGTCGCAATGACAACCAAAATAACAGAGACAATAATTACAATAATTTGAAATCACACCAATCCTTTCAAAGAAGGAGTTTGTGTATAAACCTATTCTTGAACTGTAAGAAACCGAGAGCCTTTATGATTTTCATAATTTTCTTCATTTTTACCAATTTATTTGAGAATGGTATCTCGCTTCTAGCTTTCCAAATACATAAACATGCAATTAAATTGCAATTAAAGATGGCTCTTTTTTTAACATCATTTTTTCAATACCATCGTGTATTGAAAGTGAAAATTTGGTTTATGTTGCAAATATCCTAGTGTCTAAAACATCACCAACCCAAACACCCTCTACGTAATCTGCATATTCCCAAAACATCACCGACTCGCTTTTCCCGCCATACCGATACCTACACAGACACGCTCGCATTGTGCTAACAACGACTCAGATGCCTTCAACGCCATATATTCATTCACTCACTCACCGTTACTCTTAATCACTATATCATTCATCTGATCAGGTACATTTGCATCTTCTGTAACCTAAATCTGATCGTCCTGATGATTAGGTTTATTAATCAGGCGTTTTTGGTGCTGATTTGTGATTTGTTGATAACATGATCGCTTCTAGAATTAGGATAACCTAGTGATCCGACATTTTTCAGGTTTATTAATTGGGGAAATTGTCTGCCTCTTGCCAATTTCAAGTTAATGTTGCAGCTAACAACTCAATAGAATAATATGTGAACGAATAAGTAATAGAGAGCGATATTTTAATATCATACATACAGCAGTAGCTTGTTCGATGTCTGTAACAAAATGATAATGTCGTCATTTATGTCATGCCTGGGTGGAGTTCCCTTGAGTGATGAATAATAATGTCTCTTAACAAAATGATGCAAGTTGCTGAGGATGTGGATTATATGTATTTACTAATAATTACTTTTGTCACTGATACGGATGGGGGCGGTCAAGTTTATGAACTATTTATTTGCTATGAACAAACATGTTACAGTTGTAGTAAAAGGTATTCATTTATGTGAATCCACCACCTAGCAGTCAAAATGATCAATAGTTGCCTTTTAGGTTCATTGGATGTAAGCAAGCAAACTCTACAAGCAAATGGATCGTAATTCTATCAGCCAGCCCTTTAGGATATCTGAATTTATCAGGGTTAGATTGATAAGAGATCAGTGCATAAAATGAACTGTTAAAGCTAGCTAGTATTATTAGGATTCATGCATTAGAAACCAAAACAGATCTATGGAATTAGATATTATTGAGAAAGCAAGGGGAAAAAGGTGTCTCCGAATCCCACATCGGCTGAGTGAAGAGTACAAAGATGAAGAGAGAGTCTATATAAACAGCAGCCCAAGGAAGGAGAAAGCATACCTTTCTCGGCCTTTTGGCTAAGATCAAGTGTAGTATCTGTTCTTATCAGTTTAATATCTGATACGTGGGCCATCGGCCCACTCGATATTAATCTTATTTTTTATGGGGAAAGACCCATCACAATAGCTTGCTATTGGGGTCTTTGAGCGTCGCCTTGGCGTTGCACTACTGCCTTGGCCTGGCGCACCCCTCCAATTTGCAGTCAAATTTTTTTGTACCTTGACTTTCTAGTATTTTTTTTGCAGTTTTTGTATTGTTAATGGTAGAGAATTATCAGTAAAGTGATGCGTTTTAGTATTAGCTCCTTCTGTTAATCTTTTCAAGCATCTGTTTTTTTTATATTTATTTTTTACTATTTTGACAAAGAAAGAAACAGGGAGTTATGTTTTTACGGATTCCTTTTGTAGTCAGTAAACTGGTAGGATTTACTGTTCTCACGTACAACCACACCATAGCATATCACTGTACTATTAACTTCAGTCACAAGTCTTGGCTTCCGAATACGTCTAATAACTGCATTGATGCTTTCCTTTATCAGTTCACCTTCTTTCTCTTCAAAATGTTGGTTCTCCCATCTTATACATCCTTTACAGAATCTACCATCTTGAACCACGGCCCAAACCTTCCCTTGAAAACCCGAGCATTCCTAGAACTCCACAAGGTCCATAGCTTGAGCTCAAGGTTGCCCACTCGTAATATTTATAATCAATAAATCGAATTCTTTATCTCTAACCCTGATAACTATTGTGATGGCTATTATAATGGTAGAAAACCTTTATTAGCATTCGGAATGAAAAATGAATTTATCCTAAATCTTTCAGATATTCTTCTAAATTATCTGTTGTCCCTTCTGTTTCTCTTCAATTATGTTATTACACTTAGCAGCCAAAAAGTTCTGTTATTGAGCTAAACGGACGGGACAAAGAAACTTACAAGCAAATGATTGTAATTCTATCTGTATAGCAAATTTGGATATCTGAATTCATTAATAGGAGCGTACAGAATCACAGGTGATAGTTTCTGTATAGCTAGTATTATTAGGCATTAATTTATGATATCAAGTCCTGAAAAAAAACCAAAGGGTGAAAAGGTGTCTCAGAATCCCACATCTGCTGAGTGAAGAATACAAAGATGAAGAGACAGTCTATATAAACAGCAGCCCAAGAAGGGAGAAAGCATACCTTTCTCGGCCTTTTGGCTAAGATCAAGTGTAGTATCTGTTCTTATCAGTTTAATATCTGATATGTGGGCCATCGGCCCACTCGATATTAATCTTATTTTTCATGGGGAAAGGCCCATCACAATAGCTTGCTATTGGGGTCTTTGAGCGTCGCCTTGGTCTTGCACTACTACCTTGGCTTGGCGCACCCCTCCAATATTCAGTCAATTTGTTAATCCTTACTTTTTTAAATATGGATGCTTATTTATTTTGTATTAGCATGTTAATCTTTTCAGGCATCTATTTTTTGTTTCACTATTTTGAGAAACTTGAAATAGGGAGCTAAATGTTGGATATGATGGATGTCTTTTGTAGTCAGCACATGTAGCATGAGTGAATAACAAATCTTTATATTTTGCATTTGTTTGCTGTGAGAAGTTTGTATTTCAACAATTGCCAAACGGTTATTCATGTATTAAGGTTCCTCTTTGATAAAATTGGTTAAATTAGATATTACGTGGAATTTTAAGGAACTTACCATGAAATTCAAGATGCATGACAAGGTATTTGAATTAAAAGGTTCTAAAGAAGCAACTGATATTACCTTGTGTTCGAGTGAGAGAATGGATTGCATGCATAGCAATTCAAAAGGAGTGGCTCCGGGGCATTTAGTCAGCATGCAAACTGATGAAATGACCCATGTACCATCGGTACAAGGTAGCTCAAATTTAACCCAATTAGATGACCTTTTGAGCAGATTTGAACCTATTTTTGAAACACCAACATCATTACCTCCTAAACGATCATGTGACCACAGAATAATATTGAAAAATGATGCTCAAGTGGTGGCTCAGAAACCGTACAGATATCCAGCTGCTCAGAAAGATGTTATTGAAAAAATGATGCTCAAGTGGTGGCTCAGAAACCGTACAGATATCCAGCTGCTCAGAAAGATGTTATTGAAAAAATGACACAAGAATTATTGGATTTGGGAATTGTCAGAGAAAGCACAAGTGCCTTGTAGCTCCTTTGGTTTTAGTGAAAAAAAAGGATGGTTCTTGGCGCATGTGTGCGGATTATAGGAAGCTGAATGAAGCTACGGTGAAAAACAGTTTTCCAATACCTCTCATTGATGAATTGTTGGATGAGCTTGGAGGTGTTTCAGTGTTCTCTAAGCTAGACTTACGATCTGGTTACCACCAGGTGAGAATGCGCGATGAAGACATACATAAGACTGCATTCAGGACTCATCAGGGTCATTTTGAGTTCCTAGTATACCCTTTGGTCTCACTAACGCACCAGCTACATTTCAGGCCTTAATGAATGTAACTTTCAAACCATTATTGAGAAAATGTGCGTTAGTCTTTTTTGATGACATTCTAGTGTATAGTTCTACTTTGGAACAACACTTATTGGATTTAGAGGCGGTCTTAAACCTGTTCTTGGCTAATTCTTTGTTAGCCAAGAGATCAAAGTGCTCATTTGCAGGATCTCAAGTCGAATATTCGGGACATATTATATCTTCTAAGGGTGTTAGTACAGATCCTTCTAAGATTGAAGCTGTGACTAATTGGCCAGTCCCTACTACAACCAAATAACTCAGAGGATTTTGGGTCTATCTGGTTACTATAGAAGGTTTATCAAGTCCTATGGGGGTATAGCAAGGCCACTGCACAATTTGCTAAAGAAAGATGCTTTCAGTTGGAGTGCAGAGGCTCAATTGGCTTTTGATCAGTTGAAGGAAACCCTAACTACTGCACCAGTTTTGTCTCTGCCCGATTTTTCAAAAGTGTTTCTTATCGAAACAAATGCTTCTGCGAAAGGGTTGGGGGCTGTCCTAATGCGTGAGGGGCACCCATTAGCTTATGTCAGCAGAGGTATCTCTATAAAGCAACAATCTTTATCAGTATATGAGAAAGAACCATTGGCAATATTAATGTCTGTTAGACATTGGCACCATTATCTTATTGTCAAGCACTTTATCATTCGAACAGATCAAAGGAGCCTCAAATATCTGTTGGATCAAAAGATTAGTACTCCTCTGCAACAGAAATGGTTAGCAAAGCTATTGGGATATGATTATGAAATCTTATATAAGGAAGGAATCAATAATCAAGTGGCTGATGCCCTGTCAAGAGTGAAAGGTTTAGCACTGTTTGAAATGGGATTGAGCTCTATGGAACCTTGTCCGTGGCCTAGAATTATCAAGACTTGGGAAACTGATGACCAATTACAGGCTATTATTCATAGGCTGCAGCATACTTCTAATGTTAAAAACTGGTCATGGGATGGTAAGATGTTAAAGAGGAAGAATAAATTGGTAGTTGGTCATGATGACCAATTAAGAAAGGACATCCTTCACATATGTCATTCTTCTGCCACTAGTGGTCACTCAGGTTATTATGCTACTTTGAAAAGATTGAAGCAGCTATTCTACCGGAAGAAATGTGATGCAAATGTCAAACAATGGGTCAAAGATTGTGAAACTTGTCACAGAGCTAAATATGATAGAGGTGCTTATCCAGGGCTCTTGCAACCACTGCCTACTCCTACTTCAGTTTTTTTTCGGATATCTCTATGGATTTTATTACAGGGTTGTCTAAAGCGTTGTCTAAAGCTGCCGGTAAGGATGCCATATTGGTAGTTATTGATAGACTAACCAAATATGCTCACTTTTCACCCCTAACTCATCCTTATTCAGCTTCAACCATAGCTCACTTGATGTTTGATACTGTGTTCAAGTTACATGGATGCCTTGCAACCATTGTATCTGATAGGGATCCAATCTTTATAAGTAAATTTTGGAAGGATTTCATGAAATTGCAGGGGGTGCAATTGAATTTTTCTACTGCCTATCATCCAGAAAGTGATGGAGAAAGTGATGGACAGACTGAAGTTCTTAATAGATGTCTTGAAACATATTTGAGGTGTATGGTCATGGATGAACCTAAGCAATGGCCTAAGTGGTTAACTTTTACAAAATGGTGGTACAATACCACTTATCATTCAGCCATTCACATGTCCCCTTTTGAAGTTCTTTATGGGATTCCACCTCCTATTCACATTCCTTACATTCCAAATGACACTAACATTGCTTCTATAGAAGATTGGTTTTAACTAAGGGAAGCTAAATTAGTTTCTCTAAAAGCTAATTTGTCTAAAGCCAAGAACCGAATGAAGCAGATTGCAGACAAGAAAAAGTCAGAAAGGGAATTTAACGTGGGCGATTGGGTATACGTGAAATTGGAAGAATCAAACTACGTGAAAAGGATATCTGTTATTATCTCTAAAATATTGAGAATACAAAGCCCTATATATAGAGTTGCTAATTACAATTAGATAGCCTCTACAATAATAAGTTTGTCTAATAATAAGAACATAGTCTAACATTCCCCCGCAAGTTGAGGGCGGGGAACGACCTACAACTTGGATCATAGAAACTTAAGTCTTTGTGAGGACAAGGGCTTCGTAAAGATATCAACGATTTGGTCATCAGTTGAGATGAATTTGATATCTAGTTCTCCTTAAGTAACTTGTTCATGAACAAAATGATAATCAACTTCAACGTGCTTCGTACGGGCATGAAAAACCGGATTGGCAGAAAGGTAGGTTGCACCAAGATTGTCACACCAGAGTGTGGGTGCCTTACTATCCAAACCGAGTTCCCGAAGGATAGACTTTAACCAAATTAGTTCCGCAACAGTATCAGCTATTGCCTTGTATTCAGATTCTGTTGAAGATCGAGAGACAGTTCGTTGTTTTTTTGCAGACCAAGAGATGAGATTGGATCCCAAGTAGATAGCATACCCCCCCCCCCCCCCCCGTGGATCGGCGATCGACTGGGCAACCAGCCCAGTCAGAATCTGAAAAAGCAGTAAGAGTAGAAGTCCAATTAGCGACAGAGAAAGTTTGCAGCTGATAACCCGTGTTGAGACTTGTGACGAAACAATAAACCATAGTTGACCGTGCCTTTTAGATGACGTAAAATTCGTTTCACAGCAGCCCAATGATTCTCGGTAGGAGCATGCATAAACTGACAAACTTTGTTAACGGCAAAGGCAATATCGGGACGAGACAAAGTGGCATATTGAAGAGCCCCGACAGTCTGTCTGTATCGCGAAGGATCATCAAGCAAAGGACTATCATCAGGTAACAACACTTGAGAAGTAGCCATAGGAGAGGAAACTTGTTTACAATCTGCAAGACTAGCACGCTGAAGAATGTCAAACACATATGTCCGTTGAGAAAGGACCAGATCCAAACGGTGATGGATAACCTCAATTCCCAAAAAATAATTTAGCTAACCCATATCCGTAAGAGCAAAGAGAGAGTTAAGATGCTCAACAATGCTGGTGATAGCGCCCATATTATTACCAATGATTATAATGTCATCAACATACACAAGCATATAAATAAGCGTGCCCGATGAGTTGAGAATAAATAGCGACGAGTCAGTTTTGGACCCATAAAAGCCCAGTTGACGAAGAGCAGTAGATAGCTTAGTAAACCATGCACGGGGGTTTGTTTGAGCCCATACAAAGATTTGTTCAATAAACACACATGATCAGGCTTGGTAGGGTCAACAAAACCAGGGGGTTGGGGTAACGCCTCGCTTTTCTCAGCGTTCCGTTTTTAGAAAGATTGTATCGTATTTCTATTTTTTTCGGAAATCCGTTTCCTTTGTAATCGTTGTTCGTTTCAAGCCATTGTAAATCCGAGACTCTGATTATTATACAATTAATCATTCATGTGAAATATACATTTTTCGTATATTCGTTTATAGCATTCAAGTCATACACTTATACGTTCAAACATGTTAACTTGCAAAAGATGTGAATACGCAACTTTGATCGTTCCTTATGTGCAATACTTCACTCAACTCTCGCATGACATAATCCATATTTGCATACTTGATTTAATAACTTAAACGAGATTATTTATACGCCTACTTATTACGTGATCAAATTCGTTTAAACATACTTACAACCATATCTTACACACCTAATAGTCACATCTTTTGTTCAAATTAAAACATGTTTCATACATTTTTACGCCTTGTTATAGGGTATGTATACATTAAAACTGTGACAACTGTCAAATTTGCATGCATCCGTACACTTAATTAATATTTAATTATGTGCTTAATGACTGTGCTTGATTACAACTGACAATTTAAACTGCTTTATGATTTCATATCATACATACACATGCATCATATTTTATACGGTCACTCCATTATTACACACAAACATTAGTGACATACTTAATGCACACAACACAGTTAACACACTGAACGGTTGATTCAGAAACATGCTTAGGCAGACAATGTTATTTCGGCCAGTATGAGCCAGGGACAAGATACTACACTAGTATAGAGTGTAGGGATGTGAGGACCATAAAACTGCGTCACTAGGTGATAATTATAGTGCCGGGAAGTGCCTAAAACACACTATAAATGCTGAATTCTGCATTTATTATTAAAATTCAGCATTGTATTATGCTAGTAGAGTACAAAAAGATGGCAGAATGGTCCTGTATACTTTTCTAAGTGCCGGGAATAAATTGTGTTACAAAAATATATATAAAAGACCCTTTTTGGACTAATTAAACACTTTAACGGGACAGTACCTAAACGGATAACCGGACATTACTCGGGACACTATATTTTTGTCAATTACATTGTTTTATTATTTTTGGCTAGTCATGATCCCCGTTTGCCATAACACCCACTAAAAATCCAACAACTAACATATAACATCAAATTACTTGGATCTAACTATCATTTACACTTTAGTTCAAATTTTTCAACAAGCCCCCCCCCCCCCCCCCCCAACCAATTTCTAGCCCTTCATGGACCCCACCATATCATCCACCATACTCCCAATCTCCTAACTAGATTTCAATCTATTATTTTATTTGATTTGGCTTGTGTAAGTGAACATAATATATATATATGATTATAAAGAGCATGGTTCCTAAGATTATCATCATTTCCTCAAGATTACACACTCCATCTCACCACTCTCTCTCTCATTTCGGTTCCCCCATAACCGAACCCACCACCACCTTCCAACATCTTCATCTTCTCCAACATCAAGTGCCATTCAAAGCTTCAAAGTGATCCATGGAGGTTGCATCTTGAAGGGATTCCAAAGGAGCTTGGTTCAAGTCTTTTTCACCATTTTTTTTCTCATCGTCTTTGCACTAGATTTCTACCCTAGCCTTGTGCTAGCAGTAAGTCTCTTTACACCATTGTTTCATCTTGTTCATAGTCAAAATATGTAGTATGATGATATTGTTTGAATCACTAAAGAACAAGAACTCTAAAAGTTGTTAAATAAAAAGTCATGAGATGAGAGATGGTAATACATGGTAAATCTGAGTTATATAAACTATAACCTGCTACAAATGACTTATGACCTGTTGTTAATCGATATTAGGAAGTATGGTGATCGTATGTATGCGTTTTAGTAATATTTACGCTAAAAACAACATGCTGATTTACATTTTCAGCCGTCTTCAACGGGCTGTAAACAGACCATAATAAATTTAAAAACTAATTTTCTGAAGCCTAAATTATGTATTTTCGAAAAATGGATCAAACGGCACTGGAATCTAAGTATATCATCTAAGCATCATATGTGATGGATGATTATTTTCCTATGTCTATGTTCATGTTATTCCGAATCTACAATCTTCCGATTTCCCCAAACTCGCACACCTATGTTTTCTTCGTGTAGAAGGACAAGGTGCTCAACACTAATCCATCCACAAACATCACTCGCGGGATTTCAAGTAGGAAAGCTTGCAAAACCGTGAGTATACACGATCCCTTTTTACTCTTTAACACTTTGGGATGCAACAATATATTATACAAAATCACATGACACTTAAACTATTTTAAACACACTCTATCCATGCTTAACATGATGCTATGTGTGATGCTTGTTAATATCGTATGCTTTGTAAACTATTTGGTCGATATATGCTCATTAACTTTGCTAGCCTACCTTAACAATTATAGCGCTATAGGATTAACGCACCGCCTATTAGTCTTGGGGTATTGTTAAGTTAAACTTGTTACCTCCCGCTACTCTATTTGGGATAGGCTATTTTAACGCGTTGTATACTTGGGTTTGAACATATTGTACGCCATTTTAGCATACTAGTATTGCATATTATGAATCATGTTGGATATGAGCACTTTTATACTATATTATGCTATGTAACAAAACTTGTATACTCGCCAACTTTTTGTTGATTATTTTAATACATGTTTCAGGTTGAATGATGAGTTGATGTTGAAGGAATGCAATTTAGGTGGACTTAGATACACACCTAGATAAATTTTGTTATTTCGATGTTATGCTATGAAACAATTGTTGTCTTTGTATTGAATCTTTTATGACTTTTAGTATCGAAATGAAATTTGAATTTAAATTATATTGTCACATAGTGTTATGAAGTCTCTTGCAATCTCGTTTTCGTATCATCTCGATGTTTCCGCCATCGGTTGGGGTGTGACAGTTGGCGCATGTAAACTGTTTCCTTAAGATCACCATGTAAGAAAGCGGTTTGAATATCCAGTTGTCTCAAAGACCATTTGTTTGTGACTGCCAAAGATAAGACAGTTCTAATAGTATCAGGTTTGATAACTGGGCTGAAGGTCTCATTATAATCAACACCATGCTGTTGATGAAAGCCCTTTGCAACAAGACGGGCTTTGTACCTTGTAAGATTGCCATCCTGATTTGTTTTTAACCTGTAAACCCACTTACAATCAATAACGTTAGTATTGGGTACAGGAGGCACTAGTGTCCACGTCCCATTCCTATGTAGCGCAACCAATTCGTCGGCCATAGCATGGAGCCATTCTAAAGACTTGTTAGCAACGGTAAAAGATGTGGGTGTAGTAGGTATAGCAGGGTGGGTGGTGGCAGTGTAAGCAGCGGGATCATAACAGGCAGGTTGTTTGGGATTAGGACGAAGATTAGGAGGACGAGTCCTGGGTGCTGGAGGTGGGATGGTGGGGTTTAGTGATGGTGGATTGGATGGCGATGGTGTAGATGGTTGGGTTGGTTGAGGGGGTTGGGGTGGTGTTTGAGTAGGCTCGGGTGGGATGGTGGGGTTTGGTGATAGTGGATCGGATGGCGGTGGTGAAGATGGTTGGGTTGGTTGAGGGGGTTGGGGTGGTGTTTGAGTAGGCTCGGTTGAGAAACCGGGTGGAGGTTGAGGGAAAATAGATACATAAGGGGAGTTGGAGGGTAGTGGGGTGGGGGTAGGTGTAGGTTTATGGTATGGAAAAACATGCTAGTTGAAACGAACATGGCGAGTAATGTATGTTCTTTCGTTGGATGGGTCAAAGCAGCGGTAACCATGGTGAATAGGGCTATATACAAGGAAGACACACGGGGAAGATCGAAAATCAATCTTGTGTCGATTGTAAGGACGAAGATAAGGAAAATATTGGCTTCCAAAGACACGAAGGAACGAGTAATCAGGTTTGCGTTTAAATATGTGTTCAAAGGGATATTTGTTGGAGGAGACACGAGAAGGTAAACGATTAATTAAGTAAACTGCTGTTTCAAATGCAAAGTGCCAGAAGCGTTGAGGAAGATTGGACTGGGCCAGGAGGGTAAGACCAGTTTCCACGACATGATGATGACGACGCTCAACGAAGCCGTTTTGTTCGCTTGTATGTGGGCATGAGCGTCGATGAATGATACCAAGATTTTGGCAAAAAGAAGTAAGCTGGCGAAATTCTCCCCCCCCCCAATCGGATTGAATGGAGTTCAACTTTGTGTTAAATTGGCGTTCAACCATCTTGATGAAATTTGTTAGCACTGTGTAAACATCAAACTTATGAACTAAAGGATAAAACCACATGAACCGCGTATGATGATCAACACATAACAAAAAAAAGATAACCGTCATAAGAAGGCGTAGGGGAAGGACCCCAAACATCGCAATAAACAAGATCCAAAACATTTTTACTACGGAACGTAGAGTCTGACAATGATAATTTAGAAGATTTGCCTAATTGACATGAAGAACATAAATTGTTGGAAAACTTGTCCGAAACAGGTAAAGAACAATTTGAAATAATAGAATGAAAAACTTGAGCATGTGGATGTCCCAGTCGTTGATGCCAAAAGTGTTGGAAGAAGCTTTGACAACACTGAATGCAACTTTGGGTAAGGTCTTGAGTTGAGGAAGACGGGTGGAGTACAATCCCTGTTCACTGGGGCCCGCTAGGAGGGTAGTGCGTGTAGGCTCGTCCTTCACAACAAAATAAGAGGAGTGAAATTCAAAATAAACATCATTATCTTGACAAAATTTTTGGACGGATAAAAGGTTTTGTTTAAGTTTAGGGACATGGAGGATATTTGATAATTTAAAGGTTTTGTGAGGGGAGGTAAAAGAGGTGGATCCAATATGAAAGATAGGTAAAGATTCACCATTACCAACAAGTAAAGAATCCTTACCAAAGTAGGCCTCCGAGTTGTCCATGCTAGATAGATCTGGAGTGGCATGACTATTGGCACCAGTGTCGGGTTTCCATGAACTGGATCGAGAGGCAGCATCTGAGTAACTTGCATAATTGGCCTGAGTTGTGGCACGAGGTTGATTAGGACATTGGGAGGGTAGATGACCTATCCCACAACGGTTGCAATGACCATATACTGTGTTTTGAGTGGAGGCCCAAGCAAATTGACAACTGCTTGTAGAGTCCCGATTGCGAGAATTTGAAGCTGCCCGAGAATTGCCACGAGATGAACCACGCGCACCACGATTACCTCGGCTGTTGTTGAATCGAGTCCACATTGGGCTGTTGATAACCCAACTGTGATGAGGGTGGTACAACAGCCATAAAAGGCCGCTGGCCTGGTGCAGACGTGGCTAAAAGAGCATGTGGAACCTGCGGATTCGAGGCCAAGAGTCTTGTGATCATGTAATCATGATCACTCAACAGTCCGTGAAGCTCGTTAAAGTTAACCGAAGGAGAACGAGAGAGAAGGTTAGTTTTAAGGCCATTATATTCCTCTCAAAGTCCTGCAAGAGTGAGCATAATAAGGTCTTTATCTTTCATTGGTTCACCTATATTAGCCAGGGCGGTTGGCGGTTGCATACTCCTGTGCTCGGCTAAGATATTCAACGGGTTTTTCATCACCCTTCATGGTGATCCGAAGTAACTGATTTTTAAGGGTGAATTCATGGGAAGATGTGACAGGGGCATATGCCCGTTCTAAGGATAGCCAAACTTCATGTGACGTTTTGCCCTGGATGTGGTGAAACGAATCCTCAGAAACAGCAGAAATAAGAAGCATACGAATATGGGCATCATTAGAAACCATGGGAGATAACTTGGGTTGTCAGTTGTGGCAGATTCGTTGGTGACTTTCTATTCCGGACAGGGAATAGTGCCATCTACATAGACAAATACGTTGTGAGAATTGAGGAAAAACTCAATCATTGATCTCCAATAACCATAATTTGTAGATTTTAGGGTAAAATAAAATTTATGAGAGTTGTGGGTAGTCTTTTCTTGATTGGTGAAGGTGAGAATGGCTGCCATGAGTAATCAGAGAGGGTTGATTGCCTGGAGTTGATTTAGCGGTAGTAGGGTTTTTGGCCGCAGGTTTGATTTGGCGGCAGTAGGGTTTTTTTTTGCCGCAGGTTTGATTGGCTCTGATACCAAATCAAACTACATGAAAAGGATATCTGTTATTATCTCTAAAATATTGAGAATACAAAGCCCTATATATAGAGTTGCTAATTACAATTAGATACCCTCGACAATAATAAGTTTGTCTAATAATAAGAACATAGTCTAACAGGAAGCATCATCATCAAAAATTAGGGCCAAAGTATTTTGGTCCTTATCTGATTTTGGAAAGGGTGGGTGCAGTTGCATATCGCCTGGACTTGTCAGCAGACTCACAACTTCATCCAACCTTCCATGTGTCTTTATTGAAGTCTGCACCAGGTCAACCTTAGGAAATTACATCGATTCCTCAATTGCACTTTAATCCGCTGATGCCACGGGCAATTTTGGATTATCCGATTTTCGGATATCTGAAATTTTGGATATTTCGGATGCGGGTTTTCGGATATTTCGGATTCGGTTTCGGATTTGGATTTGGATTTTTTTTGAACACCCCTAGTAGAGCGACGTTATTGCCTTTCCACGCCGCACACACCACACCAGACCCGACGTTGTTAACGGTGGTATGTGTGGGCTTGAGATTCCCCACCGGCGTTGAGAGTTAAAGCGAGTTAACGTGGCGTGGTTTGATTGAGTGTTTACACTAGCCATTAGACCCCAACGACATTATTTAGAAAATAAAAAGATTTTTCATTTAAAAAAATATTTCACCTCCAATATATATAAAAAACTACCATTTTCAAAAAAAGAAATAATGGATAAATATCGTACTTAGTTTCGTTTTTTTAAGTTTCATTTTTTTAAATTTAAATTAAGTAATCGTTTTTTAGTTATGTAACAGTGTATTAGTTATGTAATCTTTTTTTATTTAAATTACGTACTTTTTTTCTTATTGTTAATTATTCTAAGTCATAAATTATAAGTTACAAATAGTAACTTATCATTTTCAACTTCTCAACACACAAAAATAACTTAAATAATTATTAACTTTTATAACTCTATAAGTTATAAGTTCTTACAAAGAGTAAATTGTCATTTTAGTCCCTGAGGTTTGGTACAAATTGCCACTTTAGTCAAAATAATTTTTTTTTCTCCTCTGGGTCCCTGACTTTTCCATTTTGATCGCATAACCCCACCAAAAGGGGGGTTATATGGTGTTACCACTACACATTGCCTTAGTATTTAATTGTATGGATGTTAATTTTCACTCATGATTCCGTATTGTGATTTATTTTTTTTATCCTCATAACACACATGTCGCTTCATTGCATTAATCGATTTGTTTGATTTCAAAAATCTATGAAACTAAAGTGATAAGAAGATGGGCATTTAGCGATTGGATTTTAGGCTCTTGGTTCGGCTTTTTTGATCTTTGATGGGCTAAATGTTTAATGGGAGTGTACAAATTAAAAGATCCATAGCCCTGTGTATGTAACTTAGGTTCTCGATTTTAATCAGTGTTGTAGAGATCGCTAGGCGCTAGTTGGGCGGTGGAGTACTGACTAGGGATTAATCGGAATCGGATCGGAATTTATATATATAATTTTTAAATTTATATATATACACATACATTAATATCAATATAATACTTAAAAATAGTTCAATATTCAAACATCTAAGTTTAAAACATAGCAAATCAAGTATTTAAACATTCAATACATACGTTAATATCAATATAATACTTAAAAATAGTTCAAAATTTAAACAATGAAGTTTAAAACATAACAATTTAAGTATTTAAATATTCAAACATTAACATATAAGTTATGGCCTCATGAAATATGTTTTAATGGGTTAAAAAGATGTTTTTTTTTTGGGCCAGGTTGGAACTAAATAACTTGGGCCATGTATTTAATGGTTAAAAACATTTGTTTGGGCCAGATTTAAACTAGAAAAGAGTGGGCCGACTAGAAACGATTTGGCCGACTTGGGCCGCCTTGCACCGACTAGGACCGACTTGGACCGACTTGGACCGACTTCCGACTAATGGTCCGACTAGCTCTAAATTAATCAGTCAACGGCCGACTAGTGCCTAGGCGCCGATTAATACCGATTTTTACAACACTGATTTTAATCGAATTAAACTAAGCAAATATCAAACAAGACAAATGGTCGCCAGATGCCTATTGACCTAGGGTGTGAGTTCAAGTCTTAGACCATGCGTAGTGGAAGGGGAAGATAATACCCCCACCCTAGGGCATTTTACGCCATATGGCGGTCCAGTCAGCAAAGGGGCATTATTGGGCGTTTTCTAAAATGGGTGTAGTGGGGATGGGGCATTATTGGGGCATTAAATAAAATAAAGAAAAAACACCTAAAAATCTGATTGGATAACAAAAAGTGAGATGAAATATGATTGGACAAGGAGTATTGGGCAAGGCGTGCTTCAAACCACGCCAAGGGGGCTTTTTTTGAATTTAAAAAAAACGCCCTATGTAATGGGCGTTTTTGGGCGTTTTTTTTAATTTAAAAAAAAAACGCCCCACTACACATGGTCTTATAAAATGGACAATTGACAGATGTTAAAGTGTGTGTATGTTCACCACTCAAAAGATATAAAAAATACGATATACATAAAAGTTACAAAAACATATATTGTTATAACAGTTGTTTTAAGTATATTTAAAAAATTTCACATGTGCATTTAAGTTATTATTTTATAAATAGTTGTGTTTCTATCTCATAATTTTATTCTCACATCTATCTACTATAATAAAAGAAACCAAGTTTTAAACACTTGTCATTCATTGAAACTATTTTCAAATCTATACTTATCTTATATTAATTAAATAAATAAATAATAAATTAATACCAAATCTTATCGTACTTTAATAAAATATTATCCTCAAATCTAAATTGTTAATTTAATATATTTTTAAAACAAATACATCTCTTTCCTGCTTATCTTATATTAAATATACAAATAATAAACTAAATATTATCCTCAAATATAAATTGTTAATTTAATATATTTTTAAAACAAATACCTCTCTTTCCTAATTTATTAAAAAAATATTTTTTTTATTATTTGGTATATACAAAATTATATTTATTCAACTCGTGTAAAACGCGGGTTTTTAAAAATATAATTTTTTTCTTATTTACTATAAATATATTTTTTTATTATTTATTATATAAAATTACATTTATGCAAAACAATAAGACAAAGTAAAATGTTATAATAATTAAGTAAATAGTACATTAATGTTCATTTTTAAAAGATAAATTTCGATTACCATTTGTGTTAACATATGACATTGATCCTTTTCAAACATATAAGAATTTGGTCTCCTCAATAGATTCAATTACACCTAGAGACTCCTTAATTGATTTAAGTGCACCTATTGCTAATAATCATGGTATTCATTATTGTTTCTGTATGTAATCTACGGTACATGATACATCAGTTATATGGAGAATGAAATGAGCTAACTCTCCTATAATCATGGTTCTATCTAAACCAAGTCCTAGGCTCTCATACATTGAATGTGGACACAACATTATATGGCCAGTCACATGTATACGGTCTCTAATATACCCCCTCAGTGTGAACGGAAGTTTAAACGAACGTTCAAACTAGATCGGAATTGTTGAAACAACTGTCGAGGTAGGCCTTTTGTGAATATATCCGCATGCATACTGGAATGAAGAGGGGACATGTAGGAGGCGAACTTGACCCAATCTAACCCGTTCTCGAACAAAATGTATGTCTAATTCAACATGTTTGGAGCGTTGATGTTGAACGGGGTTCTCGGATAAGTATATGGCTGAAATGTTGTCGCAGTAGACAATGGTGGCCTTTCTAACTGGAACTCTTAACTCGAGAAGTAGGTTGCGTAGCCAAGATGTTTCAGCCACCGCGTTTGCAACGCCACAGTATTCGGCCTCGGCACTGGAACGGGAGACGGTTGGTTGTCGTTTGGACGACCAAGAAATAAGGTTGTTACCTATGAAATCACAGGATCTAGACGCTGATCTGCGGGAGTCGGGACACCCGGCCCAGTCGGCATCCGAATAAGCAATAATAGTGTGGTCAGATTGGGTAGTTAAGCGTATACCGAAATCAATAGTTCCTTGAATATATCTGAGGATACGCTTCAGGAAGTTAAAATGTGACTCACGAGGTGCGTGCATGAACAAGCAAACTTGTTGAACGGCATAGGCGATGTCCGATCTTGTGAATGTTAAATATTGGAGAGCCCCGGCAAGACTACGGTACAATGATCCATCAGGAAGAAGGTTACCTTCGGTTGCACTAAGCTTCGATGATGTGTCAACCGGAGTGTGTGATGGCTTGCATGAAGTCATATTGGCCCGATGTAGAATGTCACGAGCGTATTAAGATTGAGATAAAAACATGCCCGTAGAGTCTCTTTTGACGGAAATGCCCAAAAATGGTGAAGTGAACCCATGTCGGTCATAGCAAATTCATGGGACAGCAGCTGAATGATCTGGTGAGGCAATAAGTCACTAGATGCGGTTAGTATAATATCATCATCTACATAGAGTAAAAGATAGGCCATAGAGTTTCCTTGGTGAAAAACGAATAATGAGCTGTCACTTAGGCTCCCTTTAAAGCCGTGTTTGGTGATGAACGAAGAGAACCATTGAAACCAAGCTCTCGATGCTTGTTTAAGCCCGTAGAGAGATTTGCGTAGCCTACACACGTGTCCCGGTCCAGTTGGATCCACAAATCCCGGTGGTTGGTGCATGTATACCAATTCATTTAGCGACCCATGTAGGAAAGCGTTTTTAACGTCTAGTTGATTAATAGGCCAATTTTTCGTCAATGCTATAGAAAGAACCGCCCAGATTGTAGCTGGTTTCACCACGGGGCTGAAGGTTTCGTCACAGTCGACACCAACGGTTTGTGATTTACCGTTAACGACTAGACGTGCTTTGTACCTGTCTAAAGAACCATCCACCTTAAATTTGTGACGAAATAGCCAATGACAACGGATAACTGGATGAGATGCTGGACGGGGAACTAACTCCCAAGTACCGTTGTCTAATAGCGCCTTAAATTCTGTATGCATGGCTCGTTGCCAGCGAGGATCCGTCAATGCTTTTAATGGAAGAGTATGTTACTTTTTCGCCATCAAGAATCCAGACTTTATTCTGTATATTTGTGACAGAATATACTGGATGTAGGACTTTAGCATCAGCGCCGTTTGCATTGTTAGTGTCTCCCATGTTTGATCGAAATCAACTGGGCTGCGATTTGTGAGGCTGTGATTGATGAAGGCTGGGTGTGATTGACGAAGACTGGGTGGATCGAGATTGATCAAAAAAGGAGATGATTATTAGCTCTGATACCATGCTAATAATCATGGTATTCATTATTGTTTCTGTATGTAATCTACGGTACATGATACATTAGTTATATGGAGAATGAAATGAGCTAACTCTCCTATAATCATGGTTCTATCTAAACCAAGTCCTAGGCTCTCATACATTGAATGTGGACACAACATTATATGGCCAGTCACATGTATACGGTCTCCAATACCTATGTTAGAAAAGGATCAATGGCCAACTGGTGAAAATTAAGATTATTAAAATCCAATAACCCTATTTTTATGACCTCAACATTGTATTTGTATTTTCCTGCTTCTTTTTTGGCACATTCTTTTATTTTTCTTTCGGGGATCATTTTTAAAATTAGATCGAATCTATCAATACCGATTTGAAGAGTGGTTTAAAACTCTCACAAAAGTCTGCCATACGTTCTCAGGGATGGCAACGAGGCGAGTTTTGGTAATTCCAACCCATACCGACCGACGACCATAAAACGATATTCCATACCCGACCTAATAAGTAATACCCGTTGTATATATATCGTGTAATTACACGTCCAATATCAGGCATACCCGTTAGGATTTTCAAATTTTATTTCGAAAGACAAATTTTATTCAAAACACCCAAGCAGTCGCAATGACAACCAAAATAACAGAGACAATAATTACAATAATTTGAAATCACACCAATCCTTTCAAAGAAGGAGTTTGTGTATAAACCTATTCTTGAACTGTAAGAAACCGAGAGCCTTTATGATTTTCATAATTTTCTTCATTTTTACCAATTTATTTGAGAATGGTATCTCGCTTCTAGCTTTCCAAATACATAAACATGCAATTAAATTGCAATTAAAGATGGCTCTTTTTTTAACATCATTTTTTCAATACCATCGTGTATTGAAAGTGAAAATTTGGTTTATGTTGCAAATATCCTAGTGTCTAAAACATCACCAACCCAAACACCCTCTACGTAATCTGCATATTCCCAAAACATCACCGACTCGCTTTTCCCGCCATACCGATACCTACACAGACACGCTCGCATTGTGCTAACAACGACTCAGATGCCTTCAACGCCATATATTCATTCACTCACTCACCGTTACTCTTAATCACTATATCATTCATCTGATCAGGTACATTTGCATCTTCTGTAACCTAAATCTGATCGTCCTGATGATTAGGTTTATTAATCAGGCGTTTTTGGTGCTGATTTGTGATTTGTTGATAACATGATCGCTTCTAGAATTAGGATAACCTAGTGATCCGACATTTTTCAGGTTTATTAATTGGGGAAATTGTCTGCCTCTTGCCAATTTCAAGTTAATGTTGCAGCTAACAACTCAATAGAATAATATGTGAACGAATAAGTAATAGAGAGCGATATTTTAATATCATACATACAGCAGTAGCTTGTTCGATGTCTGTAACAAAATGATAATGTCGTCATTTATGTCATGCCTGGGTGGAGTTCCCTTGAGTGATGAATAATAATGTCTCTTAACAAAATGATGCAAGTTGCTGAGGATGTGGATTATATGTATTTACTAATAATTACTTTTGTCACTGATACGGATGGGGGCGGTCAAGTTTATGAACTATTTATTTGCTATGAACAAACATGTTACAGTTGTAGTAAAAGGTATTCATTTATGTGAATCCACCACCTAGCAGTCAAAATGATCAATAGTTGCCTTTTAGGTTCATTGGATGTAAGCAAGCAAACTCTACAAGCAAATGGATCGTAATTCTATCAGCCAGCCCTTTAGGATATCTGAATTTATCAGGGTTAGATTGATAAGAGATCAGTGCATAAAATGAACTGTTAAAGCTAGCTAGTATTATTAGGATTCATGCATTAGAAACCAAAACAGATCTATGGAATTAGATATTATTGAGAAAGCAAGGGGAAAAAGGTGTCTCCGAATCCCACATCGGCTGAGTGAAGAGTACAAAGATGAAGAGAGAGTCTATATAAACAGCAGCCCAAGGAAGGAGAAAGCATACCTTTCTCGGCCTTTTGGCTAAGATCAAGTGTAGTATCTGTTCTTATCAGTTTAATATCTGATACGTGGGCCATCGGCCCACTCGATATTAATCTTATTTTTTATGGGGAAAGACCCATCACAATAGCTTGCTATTGGGGTCTTTGAGCGTCGCCTTGGCGTTGCACTACTGCCTTGGCCTGGCGCACCCCTCCAATTTGCAGTCAAATTTTTTTGTACCTTGACTTTCTAGTATTTTTTTTGCAGTTTTTGTATTGTTAATGGTAGAGAATTATCAGTAAAGTGATGCGTTTTAGTATTAGCTCCTTCTGTTAATCTTTTCAAGCATCTGTTTTTTTTATATTTATTTTTTACTATTTTGACAAAGAAAGAAACAGGGAGTTATGTTTTTACGGATTCCTTTTGTAGTCAGTAAACTGGTAGGATTTACTGTTCTCACGTACAACCACACCATAGCATATCACTGTACTATTAACTTCAGTCACAAGTCTTGGCTTCCGAATACGTCTAATAACTGCATTGATGCTTTCCTTTATCAGTTCACCTTCTTTCTCTTCAAAATGTTGGTTCTCCCATCTTATACATCCTTTACAGAATCTACCATCTTGAACCACGGCCCAAACCTTCCCTTGAAAACCCGAGCATTCCTAGAACTCCACAAGGTCCATAGCTTGAGCTCAAGGTTGCCCACTCGTAATATTTATAATCAATAAATCGAATTCTTTATCTCTAACCCTGATAACTATTGTGATGGCTATTATAATGGTAGAAAACCTTTATTAGCATTCGGAATGAAAAATGAATTTATCCTAAATCTTTCAGATATTCTTCTAAATTATCTGTTGTCCCTTCTGTTTCTCTTCAATTATGTTATTACACTTAGCAGCCAAAAAGTTCTGTTATTGAGCTAAACGGACGGGACAAAGAAACTTACAAGCAAATGATTGTAATTCTATCTGTATAGCAAATTTGGATATCTGAATTCATTAATAGGAGCGTACAGAATCACAGGTGATAGTTTCTGTATAGCTAGTATTATTAGGCATTAATTTATGATATCAAGTCCTGAAAAAAAACCAAAGGGTGAAAAGGTGTCTCAGAATCCCACATCTGCTGAGTGAAGAATACAAAGATGAAGAGACAGTCTATATAAACAGCAGCCCAAGAAGGGAGAAAGCATACCTTTCTCGGCCTTTTGGCTAAGATCAAGTGTAGTATCTGTTCTTATCAGTTTAATATCTGATATGTGGGCCATCGGCCCACTCGATATTAATCTTATTTTTCATGGGGAAAGGCCCATCACAATAGCTTGCTATTGGGGTCTTTGAGCGTCGCCTTGGTCTTGCACTACTACCTTGGCTTGGCGCACCCCTCCAATATTCAGTCAATTTGTTAATCCTTACTTTTTTAAATATGGATGCTTATTTATTTTGTATTAGCATCTGTTAATCTTTTCAGGCATCTATTTTTTGTTTCACTATTTTGAGAAACTTGAAATAGGGAGCTAAATGTTGGATATGATGGATGTCTTTTGTAGTCAGCACATGTAGCATGAGTGAATAACAAATCTTTATATTTTGCATTTGTTTGCTGTGAGAAGTTTGTATTTCAACAATTGCCAAACGGTTATTCATGTATTAAGGTTCCTCTTTGATAAAATTGGTTAAATTAGATATTACGTGGAATTTTAAGGAACTTACCATGAAATTCAAGATGCATGACAAGGTATTTGAATTAAAAGGTTCTAAAGAAGCAACTGATATTACCTTGTGTTCGAGTGAGAGAATGGATTGCATGCATAGCAATTCAAAAGGAGTGGCTCCGGGGCATTTAGTCAGCATGCAAACTGATGAAATGACCCATGTACCATCGGTACAAGGTAGCTCAAATTTAACCCAATTAGATGACCTTTTGAGCAGATTTGAACCTATTTTTGAAACACCAACATCATTACCTCCTAAACGATCATGTGACCACAGAATAATATTGAAAAATGATGCTCAAGTGGTGGCTCAGAAACCGTACAGATATCCAGCTGCTCAGAAAGATGTTATTGAAAAAATGATGCTCAAGTGGTGGCTCAGAAACCGTACAGATATCCAGCTGCTCAGAAAGATGTTATTGAAAAAATGACACAAGAATTATTGGATTTGGGAATTGTCAGAGAAAGCACAAGTGCCTTGTAGCTCCTTTGGTTTTAGTGAAAAAAAAGGATGGTTCTTGGCGCATGTGTGCGGATTATAGGAAGCTGAATGAAGCTACGGTGAAAAACAGTTTTCCAATACCTCTCATTGATGAATTGTTGGATGAGCTTGGAGGTGTTTCAGTGTTCTCTAAGCTAGACTTACGATCTGGTTACCACCAGGTGAGAATGCGCGATGAAGACATACATAAGACTGCATTCAGGACTCATCAGGGTCATTTTGAGTTCCTAGTATACCCTTTGGTCTCACTAACGCACCAGCTACATTTCAGGCCTTAATGAATGTAACTTTCAAACCATTATTGAGAAAATGTGCGTTAGTCTTTTTTGATGACATTCTAGTGTATAGTTCTACTTTGGAACAACACTTATTGGATTTAGAGGCGGTCTTAAACCTGTTCTTGGCTAATTCTTTGTTAGCCAAGAGATCAAAGTGCTCATTTGCAGGATCTCAAGTCGAATATTCGGGACATATTATATCTTCTAAGGGTGTTAGTACAGATCCTTCTAAGATTGAAGCTGTGACTAATTGGCCAGTCCCTACTACAACCAAACAACTCAGAGGATTTTGGGTCTATCTGGTTACTATAGAAGGTTTATCAAGTCCTATGGGGGTATAGCAAGGCCACTGCACAATTTGCTAAAGAAAGATGCTTTCAGTTGGAGTGCAGAGGCTCAATTGGCTTTTGATCAGTTGAAGGAAACCCTAACTACTGCACCAGTTTTGTCTCTGCCCGATTTTTCAAAAGTGTTTCTTATCGAAACAAATGCTTCTGCGAAAGGGTTGGGGGCTGTCCTAATGCGTGAGGGGCACCCATTAGCTTATGTCAGCAGAGGTATCTCTATAAAGCAACAATCTTTATCAGTATATGAGAAAGAACCATTGGCAATATTAATGTCTGTTAGACATTGGCACCATTATCTTATTGTCAAGCACTTTATCATTCGAACAGATCAAAGGAGCCTCAAATATCTGTTGGATCAAAAGATTAGTACTCCTCTGCAACAGAAATGGTTAGCAAAGCTATTGGGATATGATTATGAAATCTTATATAAGGAAGGAATCAATAATCAAGTGGCTGATGCCCTGTCAAGAGTGAAAGGTTTAGCACTGTTTGAAATGGGATTGAGCTCTATGGAACCTTGTCCGTGGCCTAGAATTATCAAGACTTGGGAAACTGATGACCAATTACAGGCTATTATTCATAGGCTGCAGCATACTTCTAATGTTAAAAACTAGTCATGGGATGGTAAGATGTTAAAGAGGAAGAATAAATTGGTAGTTGGTCATGATGACCAATTAAGAAAGGACATCCTTCACATATGTCATTCTTCTGCCACTAGTGGTCACTCAGGTTATTATGCTACTTTGAAAAGATTGAAGCAGCTATTCTACCGGAAGAAATGTGATGCAAATGTCAAACAATGGGTCAAAGATTGTGAAACTTGTCACAGAGCTAAATATGATAGAGGTGCTTATCCAGGGCTCTTGCAACCACTGCCTACTCCTACTTCAGTTTTTTTCGGATATCTCTATGGATTTTATTACAGGGTTGTCTAAAGCGTTGTCTAAAGCTGCCGGTAAGGATGCCATATTGGTAGTTATTGATAGACTAACCAAATATGCTCACTTTTCACCCCTAACTCATCCTTATTCAGCTTCAACCATAGCTCACTTGATGTTTGATACTGTGTTCAAGTTACATGGATGCCTTGCAACCATTGTATCTGATAGGGATCCAATCTTTATAAGTAAATTTTGGAAGGATTTCATGAAATTGCAGGGGGTGCAATTGAATTTTTCTACTGCCTATCATCCAGAAAGTGATGGAGAAAGTGATGGACAGACTGAAGTTCTTAATAGATGTCTTGAAACATATTTGAGGTGTATGGTCATGGATGAACCTAAGCAATGGCCTAAGTGGTTAACTTTTATAAAATGGTGGTACAATACCACTTATCATTCAGCCATTCACATGTCCCCTTTTGAAGTTCTTTATGGGATTCCACCTCCTATTCACATTCCTTACATTCCAAATGACACTAACATTGCTTCTATAGAAGATTGGTTTTAACTAAGGGAAGCTAAATTAGTTTCTCTAAAAGCTAATTTGTCTAAAGCCAAGAACCGAATGAAGCAGATTGCAGACAAGAAAAAGTCAGAAAGGGAATTTAACGTGGGCGATTGGGTATACGTGAAATTGGAAGAATCAAACTACGTGAAAAGGATATCTGTTATTATCTCTAAAATATTGAGAATACAAAGCCCTATATATAGAGTTGCTAATTACAATTAGATAGCCTCTACAATAATAAGTTTGTCTAATAATAAGAACATAGTCTAACATTCCCCCGCAAGTTGAGGGCGGGGAACGACCTACAACTTGGATCATAGAAACTTAAGTCTTTGTGAGGACAAGGGCTTCGTAAAGATATCAACGATTTGGTCATCAGTTGAGATGAATTTGATATCTAGTTCTCCTTAAGTAACTTGTTCATGAACAAAATGATAATCAACTTCAACGTGCTTCGTACGGGCATGAAAAACCGGATTGGCAGAAAGGTAGGTTGCACCAAGATTGTCACACCAAAGTGTGGGTGCCTTACTATCCAAACCGAGTTCCCGAAGGATAGACTTTAACCAAATTAGTTCCGCAACAGTATCAGCTATTGCCTTGTATTCAGATTCTGTTGAAGATCGAGAGACAGTTCGTTGTTTTTTTGCAGACCAAGAGATGAGATTGGATCCCAAGTAGATAGCATACCCCCCCCCCCCCCCGTGGATCGGCGATCGACTGGGCAACCAGCCCAGTCAGAATCTGAAAAAGCAGTAAGAGTAGAAGTCCAATTAGCGACAGAGAAAGTTTGCAGCTGATAACCCGTGTTGAGACTTGTGACGAAACAATAAACCATAGTTGACCGTGCCTTTTAGATGACGTAAAATTCGTTTCACAGCAGCCCAATGATTCTCGGTAGGAGCATGCATAAACTGACAAACTTTGTTAACGGCAAAGGCAATATCGGGACGAGACAAAGTGGCATATTGAAGAGCCCCGACAGTCTGTCTGTATCGCGAAGGATCATCAAGCAAAGGACTATCATCAGGTAACAACACTTGAGAAGTAGCCATAGGAGAGGAAACTTGTTTACAATCTGCAAGACTAGCACGCTGAAGAATGTCAAACACATATGTCCGTTGAGAAAGGACCAGATCCAAACGGTGATGGATAACCTCAATTCCCAAAAAATAATTTAGCTAACCCATATCCGTAAGAGCAAAGAGAGAGTTAAGATGCTCAACAATGCTGGTGATAGCGCCCATATTATTACCAATGATTATAATGTCATCAACATACACAAGCATATAAATAAGCGTGCCCGATGAGTTGAGAATAAATAGCGACGAGTCAGTTTTGGACCCATAAAAGCCCAGTTGACGAAGAGCAGTAGATAGCTTAGTAAACCATGCACGGGGGTTTGTTTGAGCCCATACAAAGATTTGTTCAATAAACACACATGATCAGGCTTGGTAGGGTCAACAAAACCAGGGGGTTGGGGTAACGCCTCGCTTTTCTCAGCGTTCCGTTTTTAGAAAGATTGTATCGTATTTCTATTTTTTTCGGAAATCCGTTTCCTTTGTAATCGTTGTTCGTTTCAAGCCATTGTAAATCCGAGACTCTGATTATTATACAATTAATCATTCATGTGAAATATACATTTTTCGTATATTCGTTTATAGCATTCAAGTCATACACTTATACGTTCAAACATGTTAACTTGCAAAAGATGTGAATACGCAACTTTGATCGTTCCTTATGTGCAATACTTCACTCAACTCTCGCATGACATAATCCATATTTGCATACTTGATTTAATAACTTAAACGAGATTATTTATACGCCTACTTATTACGTGATCAAATTCGTTTAAACATACTTACAACCATATCTTACACACCTAATAGTCACATCTTTTGTTCAAATTAAAACATGTTTCATACATTTTTACGCCTTGTTATAGGGTATGTATACATTAAAACTGTGACAACTGTCAAATTTGCATGCATCCGTACACTTAATTAATATTTAATTATGTGCTTAATGACTGTGCTTGATTACAACTGACAATTTAAACTGCTTTATGATTTCATATCATACATACACATGCATCATATTTTATACGGTCACTCCATTATTACACACAAACATTAGTGACATACTTAATGCACACAACACAGTTAACACACTGAACGGTTGATTCAGAAACATGCTGACAATACCAGCACATAGGCAGACAATGTTATTTCGGCCAGTATGAGCCAGGGACAGGATACTACACTAGTATAGAGTGTAGGGATGTGAGGACCATAAAACTGCGTCACTAGGTGATAATTATAGTGCCGGGAAGTGCCTAAAACACACTATAAATGCTGAATTCTGCATTTATTATTAAAATTCAGCATTGTATTATGCTAGTAGAGTACAAAAAGATGGCAGAATGGTCCTGTATACTTTTCTAAGTGCCGGGAATAAATTGTGTTACAAAAATATATATAAAAGACCCTTTTTGGACTAATTAAACACTTTAACGGGACAGTACCTAAACGGATAACCGGACATTACTCGGGACACTATATTTTTGTCAATTACATTGTTTTATTATTTTGGGCTAGTCATGATCCCCGTTTGCCATAACACCCACTAAAAATCCAACAACTAACATATAACATCAAATTACTTGGATCTAACTATCATTTACACTTTAGTTCAAATTTTTCAACAAGCCCCCCCCCCCCCCCCCCCCAACCAATTTCTAGCCCTTCATGGACCCCACCATATCATCCACCATACTCCCAATCTCCTAACTAGATTTCAATCTATTATTTTATTTGATTTGGCTTGTGTAAGTGAACATAATATATATATGATTATAAAGAGCATGGTTCCTAAGATTATCATCATTTCCTCAAGATTACACACTCCATCTCACCACTCTCTCTCTCATTTCGGTTCCCCCATAACCGAACCCACCACCACCTTCCAACATCTTCATCTTCTCCAACATCAAGTGCCATTCAAAGCTTCAAAGTGATCCATGGAGGTTGCATCTTGAAGGGATTCCAAAGGAGCTTGGTTCAAGTCTTTTTCACCATTTTTTTTCTCATCGTCTTTGCACTAGATTTCTACCCTAGCCTTGTGCTAGCAGTAAGTCTCTTTACACCATTGTTTCATCTTGTTCATAGTCAAAATATGTAGTATGATGATATTGTTTGAATCACTAAAGAACAAGAACTCTAAAAGTTGTTAAATAAAAAGTCATGAGATGAGAGATGGTAATACATGGTAAATCTGAGTTATATAAACTATAACCTGC
The DNA here is from genome assembly GCA_030545235.1 of Helianthus tuberosus. NCBI lineage: Eukaryota > Viridiplantae > Streptophyta > Magnoliopsida > Asterales > Asteraceae > Helianthus > Helianthus tuberosus. The sequence continues at coordinate 92,552,395 of CM060365.1, read as the reverse complement.
TACAAATGACTTATGACCTGTTGTTAATCGATATTAGGAAGTATGGTGATCGTATGTATGCGTTTTAGTAATATTTACGCTAAAAACAACATGCTGATTTACATTTTCAGCCGTCTTCAACGGGCTGTAAACAGACCATAATAAATTTAAAAACTAATTTTCTGAAGCCTAAATTATGTATTTTCGAAAAATGGATCAAACGGCACTGGAATCGTAATTTTTGGAGGTCGTTTACTATTTTTAAAGGACTGTTTTGTAACAGCAGCTCAAGCTGCATTTTTCTGCTGAAAATATGTGTTGTATTTTTCGTCATAACTCGAGTTCTGTGAAGAATTAGCTTACGAAATTCATCAAGTAGATGACCGCTGATGTATTTGTAATTCTCCCACTGGAATTTCGTAAATCGGACTTACGATAAGTTTTAGATGAATTATTCCGTAGACTGCAGTCAGAAAGGGGCAAATCTGATTGCATTCCGGTAAATAAATTTTTATAAAATATTGGTAATGAACTGGACCCCGATATTTTTACACAATAATATTTGGATCGTATAAGACATTTTGTAAAAATTTGGGAATTTTTGGAATAAGATAACTGTTTTATTAAAATGACCGAAAACAGCCCAATTTTGTATATTGAAACTGAAATGATATAAGTAGTGCTTTGCATGTCTAAATGTCGGGTTGGTTATTTGAGAACGATCTAACATGTTATATATTAAAGAAAATGATATGCTATTTAGCATGGACACCTCCATTTACAAGGGAGACTCTGGCGAAATTTTCTAAAATCCTAACACTTAGTAAATATTTTCTAGACAAGTGTTTACTAGTATATTTTAGACTATGTTTTTCAAACATAAAACTCGCCATAATTTTTGTAACGAAAATACTAGGTGTCGAGGTTGGTTTTATACATGAAAATGGTTAAATATATATTTAGAATATATATATTGTTTTGAAGTAAAATATTGAGAATATATTGGTATATTATTATTTGGAATACTACACCGGGATACGACGCCAATACATGGCAAGTTACACGAACACAAGAATACGAATTCACGTATAAGGTACCCCATCCTTGGGAAGGAAAATACGGAGCTAAAATACTCGAGAAAGTACTAATACCAAAGTTGTGAATTAAACAATTATTCCAAAACTAAAATATAATTATTATAACTTGGAATAATGTCAGGAACGTAACACAAAAACATAAATACTAAGACAAGGCACGACCCGTTCGTCTAATAGACGTTAGACCATTGTAGGTAGTCGTGTGGCTGAGGAGAATTGGGTTACAAGTATCGAAGACGCAATACTGTGAGTTCATGTCCCCCTTTTCTCTTAATTGTTTTCAGTTTTATAACTTCGGGGGTGAAATACATGTTACATTTATTAAGGACAGTTTTACACATGGTATGGTTAGCTTAAGGAGGGTTTGGGACGTTCAGATCATGTGAGTGGTGGGTACAACGCTTAAAGCCATTAATCCTCATTGTTGGGACCGAGGGACACAAGAGTGATAGATCTATTTGGGTGTAGCGAGCCCACACCCGTGAGGTCAGGGTGACCCATAGAGGCCCGGTACAAATTTGCTAGGTTTGAGTTTTCCGGCATCACTTCACACATACCAGTGGCTTTGCAACCCAGTGGTGATCTCTTTTTCCTTAATTGCTACATACCAGGGACATTTTTACATTGGGACGTACTTAACGAATTTTACACACAGACATACACATGAACTCGCTCAACTTTTGTTGACTTTTCAAACTACATGTATTTCAGGGAATTGATAGGATCCGGCGGGCGATGCATATTAAGCTGCGTACTTAAATAAAACATGCCATCCAGGGGTGTAGGGTTTGGGATGTGTAACCCTTGCCTGGACGGGTTACATGTCCCCAACCCTCTTTTTACTTACGGTCTTTTGTTGAGTCTTATGGGAACTCATTTTTAAACAAGTCATGTTGTAACTTCTTTCGGGTTGATGACCCAAGACAATTATGTTATGATGTTTTCTAAGCAATATTATGGATGAACATCTTGTGTTTTTATTCATATAGCATTGTTATGATTGTTGCTATGGTATTAAGAAGTCACACCAAATAAACCCACGCTTCCGCAAAAGTCAGGGTGTGACAAAAACATCATAGATTTATAACATAATCTACAAATACATGTGTTATTTTGTGAAAAAAAAAGAATGAAACTCATAACAGCCTAGCGGCTGGAGTGCAACAACAATCATCAAACCTTTTTTTATTTAATTGTTACTTGCATGTTTGACCTTATTGTATGTTGAATGAATATACACATCATAAATACGAAGTATGTACTACAATATATACCCTTTTTAGTGTTAAAAAATATATAAAAAGAAATGAAGGAGCAGCCTTCCGATCGGAACAGGGGACAACCCCTTAATTGCCTTTTTTTAATTTGTTTCAACCTCCTATATTTGTAATATCATAATGTACACCATGCTCCACTATATATATGTTAAGTTTATGTCACATAAAATAAAAAGAGAAGATATTATGGCTCTTAAACAGCCTTACGGCCGCACCTTGTGTGGTGTTTGGGAATTGTTTTTTTTTATTTATTTATTTCAACCACCGACTAATCATATTTATTGTCAACCACCTTAACCCTAATCCTTCCCCTATAAAACCCAAGCCCCCTCCGCACTTTTTCCACTTTGCAACTCACCTCAAACACTCTTTAATCACTCTCTAATCTGCTGCTAATCAGAAATTCGAGCAGAATTATACCAAGTTACAAAAGTATGCATAACTCTCTCATTTCTTAACATTTTTCATCCATTCTTTTTCTCACTTGCTTGGAACAACCTTAGAAACATTTCCAGAGGTTTTCCATGGAAAACCAAGCTCTGGAATGTCACCAAAAAGGCTCCAAAGTGGACTGTTTGTTTCTGTTTTCATTTAAACTTGTTAATCTTAGTTGAACTTGAGTCTATCTCATCTCAAACCTATGTCCTGATGCTCATAATCAATTGAATGGTTAGTTGGGCTTAAAAAACAAGGCTGAGAAATGTTAATCAGAGGTTAAAACCTCACAAACATTCTGTTTTAGTTAGGGTTTTACCCACAAGAAGTGTTCAAGCTTGAAGCTTGATGTATGAGTGATTGTTAGACTAGCTTGGGCTATCTTTCATAGAAATCGACTCACTTCTTGATGTTTTCCATAGATTAGTTGTTCATATATCTCTATTTACTTGTAAGTTCATGACCCTCCTTGTTGTTTATAACAACAAGTGTAGTGGTGAACAATAGAGGTGCCTAAATGGAAGCTTTGTTCTTCCTACCTCATTTATGAATTATATGACACAAAGAGGTGCCTAAATGAATAATTTAATCTTCTATCTCATGCTTGACCAATATAACATATTAATACTCATATAACTTATGTAATATATTCAACAAAACCGAACTCTTGATGATGAACAAGTGGACATTGTCAAGTTAGTAAGTATATCATCTAAGCATCATATGTGATGGATGATTATTTTCCTATGTCTATGTTCATGTTATTCCGAATCTACAATCTTCCGATTTCCCCAAACTCGCACACCTATGTTTTCTTCGTGTAGAAGGACAAGGTGCTCAACACTAATCCATCCACAAACATCACTCGCGGGATTTCAAGTAGGAAAGCTTGCAAAACCGTGAGTATACACGATCCCTTTTTACTCTTTAACACTTTGGGATGCAACAATATATTATACAAAATCACATGACACTTAAACTATTTTAAACACACTCTATCCATGCTTAACATGATGCTATGTGTGATGCTTGTTAATATCGTATGCTTTGTAAACTATTTGGTCGATATATGCTCATTAACTTTGCTAACCTACCTTAACAATTATAGCGCTATAGGATTAACGCACCGCCTATTAGTCTTGGGGTATTGTTAAGTTAAACTTGTTACCTCCCGCTACTCTATTTGGGATAGGCTATTTTAACGCGTTGTATACTTGGGTTTGAACATATTGTACGCCATTTTAGCATACTAGTATTGCATATTATGAATCATGTTGGATATGAGCACTTTTATACTATATTATGCTATGTAACAAAACTTGTATACTCGCCAACTTTTTGTTGATTATTTTAATACATGTTTCAGGTTGAATGATGAGTTGATGTTGAAGGAATGCAATTTAGGTGGACTTAGATACACACCTAGATAAATTTTGTTATTTCGATGTTATGCTATGAAACAATTGTTGTCTTTGTATTGAATCTTTTATGACTTTTAGTATCGAAATGAAATTTGAATTTAAATTATATTGTCACATAGTGTTATGAAGTCTCTTGCAATCTCGTTTTCGTATCATCTCGATGTTTCCGCCATCGGTTGGGGTGTGACAGTTGGCGCATGTAAACTGTTTCCTTAAAATCACCATGTAAGAAAGCGGTTTGAATATCCAGTTGTCTCAAAGACCATTTGTTTGTGACTGCCAAAGATAAGACAGTTCTAATAGTATCAGGTTTGATAACTGGGCTGAAGGTCTCGTTATAATCAACACCATGCTGTTGATGAAAGCCCTTTGCAACAAGACGGGCTTTGTACCTTGTAAGATTGCCATCCTGATTTGTTTTTAACCTGTAAACCCACTTACAATCAATAACGTTAGTATTGGGTACAGGAGGCACTAATGTCCACGTCCCATTCCTATGTAGCGCAACCAATTCGTCGGCCATAGCATGGCGCCATTCTAAAGACTTGTTAGCAACGGTAAAAGATGTGGGTGTAGTAGGTATAGCAGGGTGGGTGGTGGCAGTGTAAGCAGCGGGATCATAACAGGCAGGTTGTTTGGGATTAGGACGAAGATTAGGAGGACGAGTCCTGGGTGCTGGAGGTGGGATGGTGGGGTTTAGTGATGGTGGATTGGATGGCGATGGTGTAGATGGTTGGGTTGGTTGAGGGGGTTGGGGTGGTGTTTGAGTAGGCTCGGGTGGGATGGTGGGGTTTGGTGATAGTGGATCGGATGGCGGTGGTGAAGATGGTTGGGTTGGTTGAGGGGGTTGGGGTGGTGTTTGAGTAGGCTCGGTTGAGAAACCGGGTGGAGGTTGAGGGAAAATAGATACATAAGGGGAGTTGGAGGGTAGTGGGGTGGGGGTAGGTGTAGGTTTATGGTATGGAAAAACATGCTAGTTGAAACGAACATGGCGAGTAATGTATGTTCTTTCGTTGGATGGGTCAAAGCAGCGGTAACCATGGTGAACAGGGCTATATACAAGGAAGACACACGGGGAAGATCGAAAATCAATCTTGTGTCGATTGTAAGGACGAAGATAAGGAAAATATTGGCTTCCAAAGACACGAAGGAACGAGTAATCAGGTTTGCGTTTAAATATGTGTTCAAAGGGATATTTGTTGGAGGAGACACGAGAAGGTAAACGATTAATTAAGTAAACTGCTGTTTCAAATGCAAAGTGCCAGAAGCGTTGAGGAAGATTGGACTGGGCCAGGAGGGTAAGACCAGTTTCCACGACATGATGATGACGACGCTCAACGAAGCCGTTTTGTTCGCTTGTATGTGGGCATGAGCGTCGATGAATGATACCAAGATTTTGGCAAAAAGAAGTAAGCTGGCGAAATTCTCCCCCCCCCCCCCCCCAATCGGATTGAATGGAGTTCAACTTTGTGTTAAATTGGCGTTCAACCATCTTGATGAAATTTGTTAGCACTGTGTAAACATCAAACTTATGAACTAAAGGATAAAACCACATGAACCGCGTATGATGATCAACACATAACAAAAAAAAGATAACCGTCATAAGAAGGCGTAGGGGAAGGACCCCAAACATCGCAATAAACAAGATCCAAAACATTTTTACTACGGAACGTAGAGTCTGACAATGATAATTTAGAAGATTTGCCTAATTGACATGAAGAACATAAATTGTTGGAAAACTTGTCCGAAACAGGTAAAGAACAATTTGAAATAATAGAATGAAAAACTTGAGCATGTGGATGTCCCAGTCGTTGATGCCAAAAGTGTTGGAAGAAGCTTTGACAACACTGAATGCAACTTTGGGTAAGGTCTTGAGTTGAGGAAGACGGATGGAGTACAATCCCTGTTCACTGGGGCCCGCTAGGAGGGTAGTGCGTGTAGGCTCGTCCTTCACAACAAAATAAGAGGAGTGAAATTCAAAATAAACATCATTATCTTGACAAAATTTTTGGACGGATAAAAGGTTTTGTTTAAGTTTAGGGACATGGAGGATATTTGATAATTTAAAGGTTTTGTGAGGGGAGGTAAAAGAGGTGGATCCAATATGAAAGATAGGTAAAGATTCACCATTACCAACAAGTAAAGAATCCTTACCAAAGTAGGCCTCCGAGTTGTCCATGCTAGATAGATCTGGAGTGGCATGACTATTGGCACCAGTGTCGGGTTTCCATGAACTGGATCGAGAGGCAGCATCTGAGTAACTTGCATAATTGGCCTGAGTTGTGGCACGAGGTTGATTAGGACATTGGGAGGGTAGATGACCTATCCCACAACGGTTGCAATGACCATATACTGTGTTTTGAGTGGAGGCCCAAGCAAATTGACAACTGCTTGTAGAGTCCCGATTGCGAGAATTTGAAGCTGCCCGAGAATTGCCACGAGATGAACCACGCGCACCACGATTACCTCGGCTGTTGTTGAATCGAGTCCACATTGGGCTGTTGATAACCCAACTGTGATGAGGGTGGTACAACAGCCATAAAAGGCCGCTGGCCTGGTGCAGACGTGGCTAAAAGAGCATGTGGAACCTGCGGATTCGAGGCCAAGAGTCTTGTGATCATGTAATCATGATCACTCAACAGTCCGTGAAGCTCGTTAAAGTTAACCGAAGGAGAACGAGAGAGAAGGTTAGTTTTAAGGCCATTATATTCCTCTCAAAGTCCTGCAAGAGTGAGCATAATAAGGTCTTTATCTTTCATTGGTTCACCTATATTAGCCAGGGCGGTTGGCGGTTGCATACTCCTGTGCTCGGCTAAGATATTCAACGGGTTTTTCATCACCCTTCATGGTGATCCGAAGTAACTGATTTTTAAGGGTGAATTCATGGGAAGATGTGACAGGGGCATATGCCCGTTCTAAGGATAGCCAAACTTCATGTGACGTTTTGCCCTGGATGTGGTGAAACGAATCCTCAGAAACAGCAGAAATAAGAAGCATACGAATATGGGCATCATTAGAAACCATGGGAGATAACTTGGGTTGTCAGTTGTGGCAGATTCGTTGGTGACTTTCTATTCCGGACAGGGAATAGTGCCATCTACATAGACAAATACGTTGTGAGAATTGAGGAAAAACTCAATCATTGATCTCCAATAACCATAATTTGTAGATTTTAGGGTAAAATAAAATTTATGAGAGTTGTGGGTAGTCTTTTCTTGATTGGTGAAGGTGAGAATGGCTGCCATGAGTAATCAGAGAGGGTTGATTGCCTGGAGTTGATTTAGCGGTAGTAGGGTTTTTGGCCGCAGGTTTGATTTGGCGGCAGTAGGGTTTTTTTTTGCCGCAGGTTTGATTGGCTCTGATACCAAATCAAACTACATGAAAAGGATATCTGTTATTATCTCTAAAATATTGAGAATACAAAGCCCTATATATAGAGTTGCTAATTACAATTAGATACCCTCGACAATAATAAGTTTGTCTAATAATAAGAACATAGTCTAACAGGAAGCATCATCATCAAAAATTAGGGCCAAAGTATTTTGGTCCTTATCTGATTTTGGAAAGGGTGGGTGCAGTTGCATATCGCCTGGACTTGTCAGCAGACTCACAACTTCATCCAACCTTCCATGTGTCTTTATTGAAGTCTGCACCAGGTCAACCTTAGGAAATTACATCGATTCCTCAATTGCACTTTAATCCGCTGATGCCACGGGCAATTTTGGATTATCCGATTTTCGGATATCTGAAATTTTGGATATTTCGGATGCGGGTTTTCGGATATTTCGGATTCGGTTTCGGATTTGGATTTGGATTTTTTTTGAACACCCCTAGTAGAGCGACGTTATTGCCTTTCCACGCCGCACACACCACACCAGACCCGACGTTGTTAACGGTGGTATGTGTGGGCTTGAGATTCCCCACCTGCGTTGAGAGTTAAAGCGAGTTAACGTGGCGTGGTTTGATTGAGTGTTTACACTAGCCATTAGACCCCAACGACATTATTTAGAAAATAAAAAGATTTTTCATTTAAAAAAATATTTCACCTCCAATATATATAAAAAACTACCATTTTCAAAAAAAGAAATAATGGATAAATATCGTACTTAGTTTCGTTTTTTTAAGTTTCATTTTTTTAAATTTAAATTAAGTAATCGTTTTTTAGTTATGTAACAGTGTATTAGTTATGTAATCTTTTTTTATTTAAATTACGTACTTTTTTTCTTATTGTTAATTATTCTAAGTCATAAATTATAAGTTACAAATAGTAACTTATCATTTTCAACTTCTCAACACACAAAAATAACTTAAATAATTATTAACTTTTATAACTCTATAAGTTATAAGTTCTTACAAAGAGTAAATTGTCATTTTAGTCCCTGAGGTTTGGTACAAATTGCCACTTTAGTCAAAATAATTTTTTTTTCTCCTCTGGGTCCCTGACTTTTCCATTTTGATCGCATAACCCCACCAAAAGGGGGGTTATATGGTGTTACCACTACACATTGCCTTAGTATTTAATTGTATGGATGTTAATTTTCACTCATGATTCCGTATTGTGATTTATTTTTTTTATCCTCATAACACACATGTCGCTTCATTGCATTAATCGATTTGTTTGATTTCAAAAATCTATGAAACTAAAGTGATAAGAAGATGGGCATTTAGCGATTGGATTTTAGGCTCTTGGTTCGGCTTTTTTGATCTTTGATGGGCTAAATGTTTAATGGGAGTGTACAAATTAAAAGATCCATAGCCCTGTGTATGTAACTTAGGTTCTCGATTTTAATCAGTGTTGTAGAGATCGCTAGGCGCTAGTTGGGCGGTGGAGTACTGACTAGGGATTAATCGGAATCGGATCGGAATTTATATATATAATTTTTAAATTTATATATATACACATACATTAATATCAATATAATACTTAAAAATAGTTCAATATTCAAACATCTAAGTTTAAAACATAGCAAATCAAGTATTTAAACATTCAATACATACGTTAATATCAATATAATACTTAAAAATAGTTCAAAATTTAAACAATGAAGTTTAAAACATAACAATTTAAGTATTTAAATATTCAAACATTAACATATAAGTTATGGCCTCATGAAATATGTTTTAATGGGTTAAAAAGATGTTTTTTTTTTGGGCCAGGTTGGAACTAAATAACTTGGGCCATGTATTTAATGGTTAAAAACATTTGTTTGGGCCAGATTTAAACTAGAAAAGAGTGGGCCGACTAGAAACGATTTGGCCGACTTGGGCCGCCTTGCACCGACTAGGACCGACTTGGACCGACTTGGACCGACTTCCGACTAATGGTCCGACTAGCTCTAAATTAATCAGTCAACGGCCGACTAGTGCCTAGGCGCCGATTAATACCGATTTTTACAACACTGATTTTAATCGAATTAAACTAAGCAAATATCAAACAAGACAAATGGTCGCCAGATGCCTATTGACCTAGGGTGTGAGTTCAAGTCTTAGACCATGCGTAGTGGAAGGGGAAGATAATACCCCCACCCTAGGGCATTTTACGCCATATGGCGGTCCAGTCAGCAAAGGGGCATTATTGGGCGTTTTCTAAAATGGGTGTAGTGGGGATGGGGCATTATTGGGGCATTAAATAAAATAAAGAAAAAACACCTAAAAATCTGATTGGATAACAAAAAGTGAGATGAAATATGATTGGACAAGGAGTATTGGGCAAGGCGTGCTTCAAACCACGCCAAGGGGGCTTTTTTTTGAATTTAAAAAAAAACGCCCTATGTAATGGGCGTTTTTGGGCGTTTTTTTTAATTTAAAAAAAAAACGCCCCACTACACATGGTCTTATAAAATGGACAATTGACAGATGTTAAAGTGTGTGTATGTTCACCACTCAAAAGATATAAAAAATACGATATACATAAAAGTTACAAAAACATATATTGTTATAACAGTTGTTTTAAGTATATTTAAAAAATTTCACATGTGCATTTAAGTTATTATTTTATAAATAGTTGTGTTTCTATCTCATAATTTTATTCTCACATCTATCTACTATAATAAAAGAAACCAAGTTTTAAACACTTGTCATTCATTGAAACTATTTTCAAATCTATACTTATCTTATATTAATTAAATAAATAAATAATAAATTAATACCAAATCTTATCGTACTTTAATAAAATATTATCCTCAAATCTAAATTGTTAATTTAATATATTTTTAAAACAAATACATCTCTTTCCTGCTTATCTTATATTAAATATACAAATAATAAACTAAATATTATCCTCAAATATAAATTGTTAATTTAATATATTTTTAAAACAAATACCTCTCTTTCCTAATTTATTAAAAAAATATTTTTTTTATTATTTGGTATATACAAAATTATATTTATTCAACTCGTGTAAAACGCGGGTTTTTAAAAATATAATTTTTTTCTTATTTACTATAAATATATTTTTTTATTATTTATTATATAAAATTACATTTATGCAAAACAATAAGACAAAGTAAAATGTTATAATAATTAAGTAAATAGTACATTAATGTTCATTTTTAAAAGATAAATTTCGATTACCATTTGTGTTAACATATGACATTGATCCTTTTCAAACATATAAGAATTTGGTCTCCTCAATAGATTCAATTACACCTAGAGACTCCTTAATTGATTTAAGTGCACCTATTGCTAATAATCATGGTATTCATTATTGTTTCTGTATGTAATCTACGGTACATGATACATCAGTTATATGGAGAATGAAATGAGCTAACTCTCCTATAATCATGGTTCTATCTAAACCAAGTCCTAGGCTCTCATACATTGAATGTGGACACAACATTATATGGCCAGTCACATGTATACGGTCTCTAATATACCCCCTCAGTGTGAACGGAAGTTTAAACGAACGTTCAAACTAGATCGGAATTGTTGAAACAACTGTCGAGGTAGGCCTTTTGTGAATATATCCGCATGCATACTGGAATGAAGAGGGGACATGTAGGAGGCGAACTTGACCCAATCTAACCCGTTCTCGAACAAAATGTATGTCTAATTCAACATGTTTGGAGCGTTGATGTTGAACGGGGTTCTCGGATAAGTATATGGCTGAAATGTTGTCGCAGTAGACAATGGTGGCCTTTCTAACTGGAACTCTTAACTCGAGAAGTAGGTTGCGTAGCCAAGATGTTTCAGCCACCGCGTTTGCAACGCCACAGTATTCGGCCTCGGCACTGGAACGGGAGACGGTTGGTTGTCGTTTGGACGACCAAGAAATAAGGTTGTTACCTATGAAATCACAGGATCTAGACGCTGATCTGCGGGAGTCGGGACACCCGGCCCAGTCGGCATCCGAATAAGCAATAATAGTGTGGTCAGATTGGGTAGTTAAGCGTATACCGAAATCAATAGTTCCTTGAATATATCTGAGGATACGCTTCAGGAAGTTAAAATGTGACTCACGAGGTGCGTGCATGAACAAGCAAACTTGTTGAACGGCATAGGCGATGTCCGATCTTGTGAATGTTAAATATTGGAGAGCCCCGGCAAGACTACGGTACAATGATCCATCAGGAAGAAGGTTACCTTCGGTTGCACTAAGCTTCGATGATGTGTCAACCGGAGTGTGTGATGGCTTGCATGAAGTCATATTGGCCCGATGTAGAATGTCACGAGCGTATTAAGATTGAGATAAAAACATGCCCGTAGAGTCTCTTTTGACGGAAATGCCCAAAAATGGTGAAGTGAACCCATGTCGGTCATAGCAAATTCATGGGACAGCAGCTGAATGATCTGGTGAGGCAATAAGTCACTAGATGCGGTTAGTATAATATCATCATCTACATAGAGTAAAAGATAGGCCATAGAGTTTCCTTGGTGAAAAACGAATAATGAGCTGTCACTTAGGCTCCCTTTAAAGCCGTGTTTGGTGATGAACGAAGAGAACCATTGAAACCAAGCTCTCGATGCTTGTTTAAGCCCGTAGAGAGATTTGCGTAGCCTACACACGTGTCCCGGTCCAGTTGGATCCACAAATCCCGGTGGTTGGTGCATGTATACCAATTCATTTAGCGACCCATGTAGGAAAGCGTTTTTAACGTCTAGTTGATTAATAGGCCAATTTTTCGTCAATGCTATAGAAAGAACCGCCCAGATTGTAGCTGGTTTCACCACGGGGCTGAAGGTTTCGTCACAGTCGACACCAACGGTTTGTGATTTACCGTTAACGACTAGACGTGCTTTGTACCTGTCTAAAGAACCATCCACCTTAAATTTGTGACGAAATAGCCAATGACAACGGATAACTGGATGAGATGCTGGACGGGGAACTAACTCCCAAGTACCGTTGTCTAATAGCGCCTTAAATTCTGTATGCATGGCTCGTTGCCAGCGAGGATCCGTCAATGCTTTTAATGGAAGAGTATGTTACTTTTTCGCCATCAAGAATCCAGACTTTATTCTGTATATTTGTGACAGAATATACTGGATGTAGGACTTTAGCATCAGCGCCGTTTGCATTGTTAGTGTCTCCCATGTTTGATCGAAATCAACTGGGCTGCGATTTGTGAGGCTGTGATTGATGAAGGCTGGGTGTGATTGACGAAGACTGGGTGGATCGAGATTGATCAAAAAAGGAGATGATTATTAGCTCTGATACCATGCTAATAATCATGGTATTCATTATTGTTTCTGTATGTAATCTACGGTACATGATACATTAGTTATATGGAGAATGAAATGAGCTAACTCTCCTATAATCATGGTTCTATCTAAACCAAGTCCTAGGCTCTCATACATTGAATGTGGACACAACATTATATGGCCAGTCACATGTATACGGTCTCCAATACCTATGTTAGAAAAGGATCAATGGCCAACTGGTGAAAATTAAGATTATTAAAATCCAATAACCCTATTTTTATGACCTCAACATTGTATTTGTATTTTCCTGCTTCTTTTTTGGCACATTCTTTTATTTTTCTTTCGGGGATCATTTTTAAAATTAGATCGAATCTATCAATACCGATTTGAAGAGTGGTTTAAAACTCTCACAAAAGTCTGCCATACGTTCTCAGGGATGGCAACGAGGCGAGTTTTGGTAATTCCAACCCATACCGACCGACGACCATAAAACGATATTCCATACCCGACCTAATAAGTAATACCCGTTGTATATATATCGTGTAATTACACGTCCAATATCAGGCATACCCGTTAGGATTTTCAAATTTTATTTCGAAAGACAAATTTTATTCAAAACACCCAAGCAGTCGCAATGACAACCAAAATAACAGAGACAATAATTACAATAATTTGAAATCACACCAATCCTTTCAAAGAAGGAGTTTGTGTATAAACCTATTCTTGAACTGTAAGAAACCGAGAGCCTTTATGATTTTCATAATTTTCTTCATTTTTACCAATTTATTTGAGAATGGTATCTCGCTTCTAGCTTTCCAAATACATAAACATGCAATTAAATTGCAATTAAAGATGGCTCTTTTTTTAACATCATTTTTTCAATACCATCGTGTATTGAAAGTGAAAATTTGGTTTATGTTGCAAATATCCTAGTGTCTAAAACATCACCAACCCAAACACCCTCTACGTAATCTGCATATTCCCAAAACATCACCGACTCGCTTTTCCCGCCATACCGATACCTACACAGACACGCTCGCATTGTGCTAACAACGACTCAGATGCCTTCAACGCCATATATTCATTCACTCACTCACCGTTACTCTTAATCACTATATCATTCATCTGATCAGGTACATTTGCATCTTCTGTAACCTAAATCTGATCGTCCTGATGATTAGGTTTATTAATCAGGCGTTTTTGGTGCTGATTTGTGATTTGTTGATAACATGATCGCTTCTAGAATTAGGATAACCTAGTGATCCGACATTTTTCAGGTTTATTAATTGGGGAAATTGTCTGCCTCTTGCCAATTTCAAGTTAATGTTGCAGCTAACAACTCAATAGAATAATATGTGAACGAATAAGTAATAGAGAGCGATATTTTAATATCATACATACAGCAGTAGCTTGTTCGATGTCTGTAACAAAATGATAATGTCGTCATTTATGTCATGCCTGGGTGGAGTTCCCTTGAGTGATGAATAATAATGTCTCTTAACAAAATGATGCAAGTTGCTGAGGATGTGGATTATATGTATTTACTAATAATTACTTTTGTCACTGATACGGATGGGGGCGGTCAAGTTTATGAACTATTTATTTGCTATGAACAAACATGTTACAGTTGTAGTAAAAGGTATTCATTTATGTGAATCCACCACCTAGCAGTCAAAATGATCAATAGTTGCCTTTTAGGTTCATTGGATGTAAGCAAGCAAACTCTACAAGCAAATGGATCGTAATTCTATCAGCCAGCCCTTTAGGATATCTGAATTTATCAGGGTTAGATTGATAAGAGATCAGTGCATAAAATGAACTGTTAAAGCTAGCTAGTATTATTAGGATTCATGCATTAGAAACCAAAACAGATCTATGGAATTAGATATTATTGAGAAAGCAAGGGGAAAAAGGTGTCTCCGAATCCCACATCGGCTGAGTGAAGAGTACAAAGATGAAGAGAGAGTCTATATAAACAGCAGCCCAAGGAAGGAGAAAGCATACCTTTCTCGGCCTTTTGGCTAAGATCAAGTGTAGTATCTGTTCTTATCAGTTTAATATCTGATACGTGGGCCATCGGCCCACTCGATATTAATCTTATTTTTTATGGGGAAAGACCCATCACAATAGCTTGCTATTGGGGTCTTTGAGTGTCGCCTTGGCGTTG
The DNA here is from genome assembly GCA_030545235.1 of Helianthus tuberosus. NCBI lineage: Eukaryota > Viridiplantae > Streptophyta > Magnoliopsida > Asterales > Asteraceae > Helianthus > Helianthus tuberosus. Next base: position 92,537,382 of record CM060365.1, on the reverse strand, counting down.
CACTACTGCCTTGGCCTGGCGCACCCCTCCAATTTGCAGTCAAATTTTTTTGTACCTTGACTTTCTAGTATTTTTTTTGCAGTTTTTGTATTGTTAATGGTAGAGAATTATCAGTAAAGTGATGCGTTTTAGTATTAGCTCCTTCTGTTAATCTTTTCAAGCATCTGTTTTTTTTATATTTATTTTTTACTATTTTGACAAAGAAAGAAACAGGGAGTTATGTTTTTACGGATTCCTTTTGTAGTCAGTAAACTGGTAGGATTTACTGTTCTCACGTACAACCACACCATAGCATATCACTGTACTATTAACTTCAGTCACAAGTCTTGGCTTCCGAATACGTCTAATAACTGCATTGATGCTTTCCTTTATCAGTTCACCTTCTTTCTCTTCAAAATGTTGGTTCTCCCATCTTATACATCCTTTACAGAATCTACCATCTTGAACCACGGCCCAAACCTTCCCTTGAAAACCCGAGCATTCCTAGAACTCCACAAGGTCCATAGCTTGAGCTCAAGGTTGCCCACTCGTAATATTTATAATCAATAAATCGAATTCTTTATCTCTAACCCTGATAACTATTGTGATGGCTATTATAATGGTAGAAAACCTTTATTAGCATTCGGAATGAAAAATGAATTTATCCTAAATCTTTCAGATATTCTTCTAAATTATCTGTTGTCCCTTCTGTTTCTCTTCAATTATGTTATTACACTTAGCAGCCAAAAAGTTCTGTTATTGAGCTAAACGGACGGGACAAAGAAACTTACAAGCAAATGATTGTAATTCTATCTGTATAGCAAATTTGGATATCTGAATTCATTAATAGGAGCGTACAGAATCACAGGTGATAGTTTCTGTATAGCCATCACAACAGTTATCAGGGTTCGAAAAAAAGAATTCAGTTTATTGATAAGAGAGTGTGAGTGATCTTTTCAGGCATCTATTTTTTGTTTCACTATTTGAGAAAAATAGAAAGTGGTAGGCCATTAAGGTAGACCTTTCAAGTCCTATTTTGATTAAACTTGATGTAGGGAGCTAAATGTTGGATATGATGGATGTCTTGTGTAGTCAGCACATGTAGCATGAGTGAATAACAAATCTTTATCTTTTGCATTTGTTTGCTGTGAGAAGTTTGTATTTCAACAATTGCCAAACGGATATTCATGTATTAAGGTTCCTCTTTGATAAAATTGGTTAAATTAGGTGGCATGTTTGTTGGTTAAGAGAGAATTTATCAAACTACCTAGATTCAACATAATAATCAGCAAGAGATATACCATATGCCAGTATCAAAGTCACTTAAATAATTGCAAACTAGGGCCTTTCTAAGAAGTAAGGCTGTTTTCACAATGTTATATCCTTCGGGTGGGCTTTTAGAGAGATGCATTTGAATTTGACTTTCGTGGTCGTACAAATAAATCAAGGGTCATGTTGCTTGGCATATGTCCTACACTGCACAACTAGGTTCTTGTACTCATGTATGTTCTTGATATTGTTGTCTTTTAACTCCATTTAAGATGCTATTTTTTGAAAGCTTAACAAGTTTCAACAATGCAGGGTTTGTTGGTGACCCCTTAAATAGGAACATGTTTGTTTCTCTTTTCAATTCTATAAATAAAAGAGGGAAAAATTCTTATTTTTTAGGTATCTTAAAATACCCATCCCTTATGTATTATAATATAGTATAGATATAATATAGATTAAGATTATTATAACAAAATTTGGACCTTTATTGAATATATTCCAATCTTGAGGGACCATCCTCAACCAATTTACAACCCATAAAACCCTCTCATCTTCATAGTGAATTCAGCAGATAAGCCCTTTCACCCTCTGCAAAAACCATGTCTGTAATCCTCCGGGTTTTACCCGACATAGCAACCCGATCCATCCACCACCTCTCAACCCAAACCCGCCCTCTATTTCACCTCAATCGCATAATCCTCCAACCAGTTTTAACAAAATCTTTCTGTGCTGTCTCTGCTTCCACAACCGAACCGGTTGTCTCTAATCTCCCGACAACTTCTAAGGAACAGCGACCGCAATCTGTACCTGGGTCTGTTCATGAAACACCCACTCTTGAATGGGTTAATCGAAACGGGTTGTGTGGTGAATTGAGTGAAAAGGATGTGGGTAGAGAGGTTAGGTTGTGTGGGTGGGTTGCCCTTCATAGGGGTCATGGTGGGCTTACTTTTATTAATCTTAGAGACCATTCTGGAATCGTTCAGGTTCGGTTTCTATTCGTCTCATGCATTTTTATTGAACATGAACATTTGATTTTATCAATTTCTGTTTGGTGTTGCTGCTGAAAGATTTTGTTTGTTGTGGTTTTGTTTTTGTAGTTACAATATCATTGATTTGTTTGTAATGATCAGGGTCAAATTTGTATTTTATGAGTTGGATAAATTTAAAGAAAATATAAGTTTATATTTTGCACCATTAGATGTTAGCCCATGATATTTGTGAAGCAAAACAAATGCAAGTGACTTCAGGTCACATTTGCTGTATGACAGGGGAAAATGGTCAGACGGGTTGTAAGATAGCGGAAGATAGGGGGAAATGGTCATAGGGGCCGTATGCAGGGGAAAATGACCGCACGGGCTGTATGACAGGGTTAGGTGATCAGTTTAAGAGCAAGGGTTTTGTGTTTAGTTACAACTATAAAGTTGAGTTTGGGGGGTTAGGTGATCGGTTTAAGAGTAAGGGTTTTGTATTTAGTTACAACTATACATTTGCGTTTGTGTGTGTACATATGTGTTTCCTTTACAAAATAGGGTTTTTCCATTTCGGATTTAAATTTATATTTAATGAGATGTGGAAGTGCGGTTTTGAAACGGAATCATATTTCAGTTAATCAGAAATAAATACTGCAAAATGCTAAAATAAATCAGAGAAGAATAATACTTCGAAAAGTTGAGAATAATACGAACCAAGAAAAGTGGAATTTGCGAACCTGGATGTGAATAATACGAACTGAATAATGACTAAACGAGATGTTGATCTTTAGTGATATCATCTGTTGGTAAAAGCCCTATAAATACTGCAGAAAAGTGAAATTTACGAATTAAAAAAATATATTAAATATCATTAATTACGCATGGGTGGATTTAGGCTGCGCTATAATTACCTTGGAAGCATAAGTGTATTTACTGTGAATCACCCAGAAAAAAACGCCTAGGCGCCAAAAGCGCATGCTTTTAATAACTGTGATTTTATTTATAAGTTCACGATACATTGATTTGTTTGTAATGATCACTAGTTAAACTAGCATCTTATGAGTTGGATAAGTTCAAAACAAAAATCAAACGGAATGAGTTGGAAGTGGAATTTTTTGCAGAAGTAGGTGCTTTGAGCACCCAAAGAGTGAAACTAGGTGGGCATGGACTTTGTAAGTGAAAATAGGTAACTCACCATTCCAATCAGCGGCTTTCATGTAAAGATTCCTGGGCTCCTGCAACACTTCTGACACAATTCTGCACTCTCTCGTAAAGCCGTTGTACGAAACAACAACTTCCTTTAAAGCCGCTGTTTGAAACAAAAACTTTCATAAAGCCGCTGAATTGAACAACTTACCTAAAAGCCGCTGACCCATATCACCATCTTCACCTAAAGTCGCTGTTTGATATAACCTTCTTAAAACATCGCTGATCCATATCACCAGCTTTGATTAAACAGCTGATTCATAATACCATATTCATAGAAAGCCGTTGGAAGGAAATGTGGCTTGGTGACGAACCTCTGTGCATACGGTTTCCAGATTTATTTGTTTTGGAATACGTAATAAACGTTTCAGTGGCCGGAAGGATTACAGTTATTGACGGGGTCGTAGGCATTACGTACCAGTGGAGCAGAAGTCCCAGCTCTGCCGAAGAATTGGAGCAGTTAGAGGAACTCACATGGGACCTCATGCGGTACAACCGGGCTAGGTGAAGACAGTTGGGTGTGAGTTTTAGAGGCAGATGGGAAGTTCTCAGTCCAGAGCCTAAGGAAACAGCGTCAACGTCAGCGATACTCGGGTGGGTAGGTGGACTTTTTCTGGAATAGTTGGCTGCCAACGAAGGTAAGCTTCATCTCATGGAGGCTTTCATTGAACCGACTGCCGACATTGGTAGAGCTGTTAAGAAGAAACGTGCGGCTGGAGTTAACAATATGTAAACTGTGCGGGTGTGCAGACGAGACTGTGGAACACTTGCTTGTTTTGTGTGTTTTCGCACAATCTATTTGGGATTTTATAACAAACTGGTGTAGGATCCCGGGGTTGTTTCTGATCATTAAGGATGTGTTGGAGGTTTGTAAACATGCTAGTGGGTCAAAAAGATGGAAAAAGGTTATAAATGCGATTGTACAAGTCGCTCTATGGAGTATATGGTGGCACCGGAATGACGTTGATTTTAACCGGAAAATGGGCACACTAGAAGGCGTTAAAGAAGATATAAAACAACTGGCTACCTCTGGATAAAAATCAGGTCAAAGGCACAAAATTTGTCATGGTTTCAGTGGTGTAGATTTGATTTACATAGTATGCATGTGTAATGTTTTTGTTTAGTTTTGGTGAACACTTGTACCTGGTGATGGACTAACTTATCTGTTGGTCCTAGATGAAATAAAGTATTATGTTGGCCTTTCAAAAAAAAAACAAACAAACAAACAAACAAGGTTGTGGTCCTAAACAGCGCCTTTAATGAACATTGTAATTCCATTCAGCGGCTTTAGGAGACAGTGCAGAATTGTGTCAGAAGTGTTGCAGGATCCCAGGAATCTTTACATGAAAGCCGCTGATTGAAATGGTGACTTACCTATTTTCACTTATATAGTCCATGCCCACCTAGTTTCACTCTTTGGGTGCTCAAAGCACCTACTTCTGCAAAAAATTCTTGGAAGTGGCTAAACAAACACTACTAACGTGTGTCATACTGGTCGTATGGTCATATAGGTCGTATGATAGGGCGGAAATGGCTACATGGGCCATATGATAGAGGGACATGGCCACACGAGCCTTATGGCGTGTTAGACTGACAATTCATATGGACCACCAGGTCATACGGCTTGTATGACCATTTTCGCCCTGTCATACGGTTCGTATGACCATTTTCGATCAGTACTACAACCCGTATGATGACTTCATCTGTGTGTCTGTAGCACTATATTAATATTTATGTGTTCATGACATGTGGGATTCATTGTCCTTCCGGTTTTATTGCTTTCTATCTATAATTTGCAATTTAAATCAAAGCATGTTACTGTCTTGGTTTAGAATTAGCTGTATGAATGAATGCTTATTATATATATAAAAAAAACAGGTTACAACACTTCCAAATGAATTCCCTGAAGCTCATTCTATGGTGAATGACTTGAGACTTGAGTATGTAGTGTCTATACAAGGCGTTGTTCGGCTCCGTCCAAGTGATTCCGTTAATAAAAACATGAAGACCGGCATGATAGAGGTGGGATCACATATAATTTAACCTCTTCAAAACTATGATGCAAAAGATGTTAATACATACTTCAGGTCACTGCAGAACAAGTTCAAGTGTTGAATTCGGTGAAGGCTAAGTTGCCATTCTTGGTTACCAGTGCAGATGACGCAAAAGATTCTATTAAAGAGGAAATCCGCTTGAGGTAGCCTTAGTGGTTTGCGTTAAAGATGTTCTATTAGTCCATTTGGTTACTCTTTTTGGTTCAAAGCATTAACAAGATGGGTTTTGTAGATACCGTTGCCTTGATTTACGTCGACCACAAATGAGTTCCAACATAATGCTGCGACATCAAGTGGTGAAGCTCATGCGGAGGTATTTAGAAGATGTGCATGGTTTTGTGGAGGTATTTCCGATAGAAATTAAGTTCGAATTTATTTATAAATGTCCAATTTTGATCCTGAAATTTTGATGGGTGTAAGGTAGATTGAGACTCCAATACTCTCTAGGTCAACTCCTGAAGGTGCTCGGGATTATTTGGTTCCATCAAGAGTTCAGGTAATTTAATTTTTATTCATATTCTGCATATTTTATCTAAATTTGAATTTGACCAATTATTTTTGGGAAATTGATCTGTAATAATCCCACCTAGACCTTATTGGCCATTAATAATCCCACCTCAGAATATTCCCCCCACCAGTCCCACCTTTCACCTATTTTTCCTACAATGGTCCCCCGTTAAAAAAACATAACGGAGTTAAGTTTTTTTCCAAATTACAAACATATTTTTTAGGGCTTTTGATCAGAACGATGATACGAGTCCATTGATGTAAAACTTACTTCGAAATGGTGCTCCAAGTGACTTGATTTTGGTTAATTGGAAATTTAAACACCCGAATTAAAGCGTCGTTTTCATCGTTTGGAGCACCGTTTCGGGGCAAGTTTTACATCAATGGACTCGTATCGTCGTTCTAATCAAAAGCCCTAAAAAATCTGTTTGTAATTTGGAAAAAAGCTTAACTCCGTTAATCTTTTTTAACGGGGGACCATTGTAAGAAAAATAGGTGGGACTGGTGGAGAGAATATTCTGAGGTGGGATTATTAATGGCCAATAAGGTCTAGGTGGGATTATTACAGGCCAATTCCCATTATTTTTTGGTATCATCCTTTATTTTCTATTATATCATCTTTTGTTGGCAGTATGCTATTTAAAGCTACGTGTGACATTTTATGTTGTAAGGTAGTTATCAATGAAGGCTATACTTATACCTTGAATGCTTAACATTGATTGCATACTCGTAATAATACATGCAATGTATATGTATACACACTCTTCCTTTTTGTACTAGGATGACAAGAAAGCTAATTAGATAAATAAAATAATACAACATAAGTCTATCTAGCATCTTAATTGATGGTCTTAAGTTACTTAAAGCTATATTCCACTGTTTACAAAAAAGATAATAATAACGTCAATTGTCTTTCAAGAAATGTCATCACATGAATTGTACATTCAATTTAAACTTCTACAAGATCTTCAATCGCTTATGACCTTTGTACAATTTACCACTAACTCATGCGTTTGCACTAAATCTTTACACCCAAGTAATTAATTTTGAACACACATTGTAACATACCTAAAATAAATTATTTCAATTTAAAATGGTTGTCTAAAGATTTGATATACATATAAAGATTGCACACGACGCAAGTTTTGTAACCTTCTAAATACTTGCATCCCGGGGCTTAAATCTACAATGTGTCTAAATATTTGCCGAAGAAAAAACTACTAAAAGTATTATTAAAAAAGATATAGATATTAAGAGGGTTTGTTCAAATTTATTCAGATGGCTTTCTGTCTTGTGTAGCATATGTAACAAACATATTTTAACTGTCTTATTTATAATTCGAATTTATAATAATTGTATCCTGATTCACACTAGTTCACTTTATGAAGCCAGGGACGTTCTACGCTTTGCCCCAAAGTCCACAGCTGTTCAAGCAAATGCTAATGGTCTCGGGTTTCGACAAATACTATCAAATAGCAAGGTAATCTTTTTATCTGTTTTTTTCTTATTAGTTGTGATTTTTTCTAATTTTTAACTAATTCCAGCATTGTTTTGTTGCAGATGTTTTAGGGACGAAGATCTAAGGGCCGATAGACAACCTGAATTCACACAATTGGATATGGAATTGGCTTTCACCCCTCTTGAGGACATGTTAACCCTCAATGAAGATTTGATTAGAAAGGTTCCAAATATTTTACGTGCAATTAAAGAAGATTTTTTTAGCTATCTTTCTTTGGATAAATTACACAAATGGTTCTTGTGGTTTACCAAAATTTTGGATTTAGTCCCTAGCTTTCCAGAAGTACATAGATGGTCCCGGTGGTTTGCACTTTGTGACTCATTTAGTTCCCAACTTTGCCAAAAGTCACATGGATGGTCCCTTTGGTTTGCACTTTGTGACTCATTTAGTCCCTAACTTGGACCGGCTAAAACCTTCAGATTTGTTGGCTAGGGACTAAATGCGTTACAAAGTGCTAACCACAGGGAGCATCCGTGTACTTTTAGAAAGCTAGGGGCCAAATTTAAAATTTTGGTAAACCACAGTAACCATCCGTGTACTTTTAGAAAGCTAGGGACCAAATCCAAAATTTTGGTAAACCACAGGGACCATCCGTATAGTTTACTCTATTTCTTTTCTTTTTGTTTAAAATAAAATTGACTCCAAAATTGTATTTGGATTTTTTTTTATGTTTTATTTTCTCCATTGCAGGTTTTTCTAGATATTAAAGGTGTTGAGCTGCCAAACCCTTTCCCGAGGCTTACATATGCTGAGGCAATGAACCGTTATGGCTCAGACAGACCGGATACCCGTTTTGATCTTGAACTCAAAGATGTAAATATTATGCCCATAATGCATATCTACTTTCTTCTTTATTTTAATAAAAAGATTCATGTAACCCTTTGCAATTCTATCGTCTTAATTGCAGGTGTCCGATATTTTTTCCGATTCTTCTTTCAAAGTTTTCACAGATGCCTTGAATAACGGAGGAATAATCAAAGTATTATGCATCCCTTCAGGAGCGAAAGCTTTTTCCAACACCACTCTTAAAAAAGGCGACATTGTTAGTGAAGCAATTAAATCTGGGGCCAAGGGTTTGCCATTTTTGAAGATACAGGAAGATGGTGATAGTTAAATATAAATATGTGATGCTCCTTAAAGTCAATGCTTATGTGTGCGAACAATTTTTTTAGTCAGCATACTTTATTTGTAGGTCAACTCGAAGGGGTTCCTGCACTAACATCAAGTTTGGATCCCACTAAGAAAGAATTGTTTTTGAAAAGATGTGAGGCAGGATCAGGTGACCTTATCTTGTTTGCAGTGGGTCCCGCTTCGTCGGTCAACAAAACTTTAGACCGGCTCAGATTGTATGTGGCCAACATGTTGGGCTTGGTTGACCAGGTAAGTTCTTATGATGATATGCTTTGACTTATCATACTTCTGTGCGCGTCTGCGTATTTTTCTGAAATTTTATTAATATTTATTTTATCTATATATGCAGTCTAAGCATTCTATTTTGTGGGTAACGGATTTTCCGATGTTTGAATGGAATGATTCTGAGCAGAGGCTTGAGGTTTGTAATATGGCAAACAAGTGTTGTTTAAAATTGAAAAAAAATTAATAAACGCGACTTAAGAGTTTAAATATTGATTTTCGTTTTGTAAATCGTTGCAGGCGCTTCATCACCCTTTTACCGCCCCTAACCCCGAAGACATGAATGATCTTGCTTCTGCTCGTGCCTTGGCTTATGACATGGTCTACAATGGCGTTGAGGTATTTTTTTATGCTGGAAATATTCATATAGGAAGAGGTCTATATAGGGATGCAAACGAGTCGAGTTGCTCAAGATCGGCTCGAGAAAAAGCTCGAAACGAGCCGAGCCTTATCGAGCCCGAGCCGAGCTTGAGCCTAAAATAAAGCTCATTTTTTATCAAGCCCGAGCTCGCCTGGCATGTGAAGCTCGTCAATATTAGTTTTTATTAATACTTAATAACATTTACCCCTTGCTCAAAGTTGTCTAGTAAACGAGCTGAACCGAGCTTATTTAAACTTGTTTACGAGTTGAGCCCGAACCTAAAAATAAGCTTGTTTAGTAAACGAGCCCGAGCTTCACTTATCGAGCTCGCGAGCCTAAATGTGGCTGTATTAATATTATTTTTATTTAATATATTAATTAATAGATTATAAACGAGCCGAGCTCGTTTGCACCCCTAGGTCTATAGGGTGTTAGGATGTGTGTTTTGACTTTTGAGAGTGATTAATGATGTTCAGCTGGATTAACATGGGCTGTTAAAAGAAAACAATGTTAACTAATGAATGGATAAAATGACCAAAAAGGAAAACATGTCAAATGGGGCTTAAAGTCTCTTAAAATAAGATTAAGAGAAGGGGTATATTAGTAATTTTTCACATGGTCACATTTATTTTTATAAAATGGGACCCATTATCACATTTGTTTACATAGAACCAACCATATGCATCCAACCGACAAGTTAAAATGTTGAGTTTTTTACAACATGTTTTCATAAAGTGTTATATTTTAATTGGTTCGATTTGTTCGTTTAGATTGGTGGAGGAAGTTTGAGGATTTATCGGCGTGATGTCCAACAGAAGGTTCTAGAAATTGTTGGCATTTCTCTTGAGCAGGTGAGGAGATACAGCTCATAGTGGTTGTTTGTTGAACTCCATATTAATTAACTATTAATCAGTAATTAACTATATATTTGCAGGCTGAAGCCAAGTTCGGTTATCTTCTAGAGGCGCTAGACATGGGTGCTCCTCCACACGGTATGTGATTCTAGAATTAATTACGAATAATTAAAAATGTTTGACTAATAAGTCAAATATTAATAAAATATCCATCTATCAAGATTGGAGATATGTTGCTGGCCAAGATCAATACTGCCAATAATTTTAAAACTAATCGCTGGTTTATTTGGATAAACGACACAAGAAAACTTGAGACTGTTGACTATTTAAGGTCAAATTTACGGTCAAAAGGGCTATTTTTCAATGTTCAGATGAGTTTAAAAAGCTAGTCTTACAAGAAATCACTATGATTAATTTAGGGGTGTGCAGAATTCGATTCGGGTCCGAAAAATCGAAATTCGACTCAATTCGATTCAATTATCAAGAATTTGAATTCGATTTAAATTTGAGTCCAGTAAATCGAATACGAGGTTATAATTATAAATTCAATTCAAAATTCGAATTCAAATGTTACATTTTTATTTATTATATTATATAATACACACAAATAACTTTAATTTGGACTATAGCCCCTTATCAAGCCCAAATAGCCCATAACGAATTTACATATTTTAAATGAATTTGAATCAAAACGAATTTGTTTGAATTTTTCGGAATTCAATTTAAATTCAAATTTTTAGTCGAATACGAATTGGCGTTTTAATTCAAATCGAGTTGACCAACTTTTAATCAAATTCGAATTCAAGCAAAAAAATAAATTATTCGAAAAATTCGATTCTAGTATTTCGAAAATTCGTTGTTCGATTCGATGAACACCCCTTGATAACCATGACAATACTTCACTTCTCAATAATTGATCTGCATTTATTGAAGTGTTGTCGCACAAGAGTGTTGTTAATTTTAAATCTGGAACTCTACATGGTTGACTGACATTCATATTGTAATATTTCTTTTTTCGGATAATTTGGCTTGTGTAAACGACAACGGATTTACAGGAGGAATTGCTTATGGGTTGGATCGATTGGTGATGCTACTGAGCGGTAGTAGTTCAATAAGGGACGTGATTGCTTTCCCCAAAACCACCACGGCACAATGTGCGCTTACTCGTTCTCCTTCAGAGGTGGACCCTCAACAACTCCGAGACCTCTCTTATCGCCTTCAGTAGACTTCTTTTTGATCCATGTTTCTTTTTTATAATCATTTTGATCGATATTTCATTTTTATAAAAAAAAAAAAAAAAAAAAAAACACTTTTCATAAACTTTCATCATTTGTAATTTTATCTTAATTTTTATTATAGTTATCATAAGTAATTTTGTTTTGTGTTAAGATTGAGATCAATATCTATCTAGGAATAAAGATATGCTACTTATTGGTTCAGAGAATATAACCAGATTAAAGGCTGTATTAAAAGGTTTGCATATTCATGTTGCTTGTTTTTGAGTTGATTGGTTTGATTAAATTGAGTGTACAAGTGATCTACTAGCCTTTTTTAGTCCACAACTATTAATGGTGGTTGTCCTAAAAGAAATCTACTTGTTATGTCATGAAACATACTTCTTTTCAAAAACAAATCTATACTATATTAGAAACCACTTTGGGGACACTTGTCATCATATTAGGCCATCTCTTATAGATAATTATTATTTTAGTTAAATATTATCTAATTAATTATAGATAACTCTTCTACTAAATATTATTTAATTTAATATTTTATATTATAGATAACTCTCCTACTAAATATTTATTAGTTTAATATCATATGGATAATTATTATTTACTTTAATCTCCATCTCATTTATAATATTATTTATTTGAATTAATTATATTTGAACTTTTTTTAAGTTTGGTATCAAATAGATTTTACGAAACTTAAAATAAATTTAAATAATATTATTTATCATTTATACATTTACGGAGTTTTAAATAAAGGGTTAAATTTATTGAGACTTCGTTAACAAATTTTGCAACAGAATAATCTATTTTTATCACGAACCCCAAACTTTATATTAATATATTAAATATTTTTTTTTACTATACAAAATTACATTTACTCGACCCATGTAATACATGAGGTTTTTTAAAATATAATTTTTTTATTATTTGATATATAAAATTAGATTTATTAAATTCGTACAATACACGGGGTTTTTTTAAGGATAAATATTTTTTTATTATTTAGTACAGAAAATTACATTTATTCAAACCGTGTAATGCGCATATTTTTAAAAATGTATTTTTTTATTATTTGGTATATAAAATTACATTTATTAAACCCGTGTAATAAATGAGGTTTTTTAAAGATGTATTATTTTATTATTTGGTAAACAATATTACATTTATTCAACTCGTGTAATATACGTGGTTTTAAAGATATAACTTTTTTATTTGGTATATAAAATTACATTTATTCAACCCGTACAATATGGTTCTTACAGATATAACTTTTTATTATTTAATATATAAAATTATATTTATTCAACCCGTACAATAAATGAGGTTTTTAAAGATATATTGTTTTATTATTTAGTATATAAAATATATAAAATTTATTTATTCAACCCCGTGTAATACACGGGGTTATAACTTAGTTATAATATAAACAGATTAAGATCGACACAAATTGTTTAAACTAAGAGGGTGTTTGGGGTTGAGTTTTGAATGAGATTTTTAGATTATTGAGTTTTGAAATCGTAAATAATCAGTTTTAAGTGTTTGGGTAAAAAAATTAAGAGTTAATTACACAAATGGGTCCTGTGGTTTGTACCTAGTTTCGCCTTTGGGTACTAACTTTTTTTTTAACAGGTTTAGGTCTCATGGTTTCAATTTTGTAACACCTTTGGGTACTAACACCAAAATTTGTTAATTAATGACCAAAATACCCTTGCATTTTTTTTAAGTTTATGAATGTAACACATTTGGGTACTAACACCTAATTTTATTTAAGTTTAAATCAATTTTACTAAATCTATTTATTTTTTTATTTTCATCTTTTTATTATATCTCTTAATTAACATAAAATCTATTTATTTTTTTTATTTTCATATTTTTATTAAATTTCTTATTTAACATAAAATCTACTTGTTACACTACTATTTTTATGTTAGCTAAGAAATTTAATAAAAATATGAAAATAAAAAAATAAATAGATTTTATGTTAATTAAGAGATATAATAAAAAGATGAAAATAAAAAAATAAATAGATTTAGTAAAATTAATTTAAACTTAAATAAAATTAGGTGTTAGTACCCAAATGTGTTACATTCATAAACTTAAAAAAAATGCAAGGGTATTTTGGTCATTAATTAACAAATTTTGGTGTTAGTACCCAAAGGTGTTACAAAATTGAAACCATGAGACCTAAACCTGTTAAAAAAAAAGTTAGTACCCAAAGGCGAAACTAGGTATAAACCACAGGACCCATTTGTGTAATTAACTCAAAAATTAAAAAGTTGTTTATTTGCGTTTAGAAAGTTACAAAACACAGTTTTCCAAAAGCAGCTATCCCCCCTAATGCAACAAAACACAGTTTTCCAAAAATTAATTATTTGCGTTTAGAAAAGGATTTTCACTTGTTTATTTTTTTAAATATATATTTGCCAAACACTCACATAGTTGATTATCTGATTATTGTGATATCAAGCAACATAATCAAATCCAAACACTATATTTCAACATCACGTTTTGTTACAGTTAATTATCTGATTCTGATTATTCAAAACGCATAATCTATTTTTAAAACTCAACCCCAAACACCCTCTAATTTAAATCTATAAATTTTATGTTTAAACTAGTTTTTATGTACTTTATTTTTCTGTGGCGCAGCTTAGGCTTAGTCCGAGGGGGCGCCCGACCCCTCGAATTTTTCGATGTGTAGTGTTATGAATAGTAATTTCGTATAGAAAATTTTTAGGTATATACGTTTCCACCCTCGGTTTCGGAAAAATTGGGGGGTGGGGGGCAAGCTTCGCCAATGGTGATGTATGATTCCATCCTCAGCTTTTAATATATGCATCGTTGTGTACTTAAACTAGACACCCTTTTTTGAATTGGTAAGTTGGTAAGTAGTCTTTTTTTTTTTTTTTTGAACGGCTGCTCACCGGTTTGTCTCAACACGGGTATTGCGCGCGGCCCGGGTTCGAGACGGCGCCGTAGGCGTCTGCGACAAGCATACCAAACCGAGGCCCGGCCAAAGGTAACTCGGGGCTGCCAGGAATCGAACCCGCAACCTGAGGATGGGAACCACACTGGGGTGTAAACCCACCCTCACCTCACTTGCAGTGAGTGGGGATCGAACCAAGTTGGTAAGTAGTCTATCTTCTTTTTCATAAAATAGCTGGAAATAGTACATGAAATAAAATATTATTTGAAAATAGGTTCAAATTCTTTAAAAATAAATTAACTTTACTAATAAATGATCCAGGACCAGGTACATGAATTGAACATTTTAAGTAAAAAAAGTGTTGTTGAAGAAAACAGCAAGGACTTGAATATTAATGAGTAATTATTGTTGTTTGGGCAAGTCTACTTAGATCAATCCCATATCTAGCCATAACAACAAGCCCTAAAATTGTAGCTGGGCAGCTGACCTTTAACTTCACATTATTTGTGGTTGGGAATTATTGACCAAAGTTATGGGTTAAGTTATTTTACAAAGGCTTCTAATTGTAAGAAGTGTAAGAAGGATTTATAGAATGACAAGTGTCCAATAACCTAAAACTAAACCTACTACATCACCACCAAAAACCTAAACACCCACCCCCACCCAAAAACCTAAACCCCACCCCCCCCCCCCCCCCCCGGCAAAAAAAAAACTATACCTCACCAAAAAAACCTAACCCCCCACCCCCAAAAACCAAAAAAAAACTAACCCCCCCCCCCCCCCCCCACCCCCCACCAATATGAAAAAAAACTAAACCTCCACCCCCACCACCACCCAAAAACCTAAACCCCACCCCCTGGGCAAAAAAACAAAAAAAAAAATATTTATTTTTTTTTGGTGGGTGATGTGGGGGGGGGGGGGGGGGTTAGGTTTTTGGTGGTGGTGGATGTTTAAAGGTTTTTTTTTTTTTTTAGTGGGGTTTTTTTTGTGTAGTGGGTTTTTTTAGGTTATTTGACACTTGTCACTCTATAAATCTTTCTTACACTTCTTGCAATTAGGATCCTTTGTATTTGATCATAATCCCCAAAGTTATATACATAATTGTTTAATTTATTGTAGCAAGAGTTTTGCCTTCTTTATTTAAAAAAAATATATACAGTAGATTTTGAGTTCTGTTTCTAAAAAAGTTGTAAAGTTTTTATATATTCAAATATATATAGAACAAAAGAAATTAATGAAACAATTTAAAACATGACTTCGTTAAGAAGATTTCACTTCTAAAGCTTAAAGCCAAACAAGCAACATGATCACATAAAACAACAAACATAAATATGTCAAGCTAAAATACTTGTATGACACACATACTTCTTGATGAAGTATTAACACGCAACCGTTGTTTGGCCATGACAGCTTTGTCTAAAAAATACTTAAACTAGACTAAAACGATTTGTAATGTTTTGTTGGCCGTTCAAAAAAAAAGACTAAAACGATTTATGTTGTAAAGAAATCAATGAAGAATAATCAAATAAAGACATGATGAAAGTATGGGACCCACAAGTTCCTCCCTTCATGAAAATAGAAATAAAGAATAACATATATTGAAACTACATAGGTTTATATCAGTAAAGTAACTGTCAAGGCCGGCTCAATAGTGAGTGAAATAAAGCAAGAGCTTTAGGTCTTTATTTTTTTAGGGTCTCAAATTCTAAAAAAATATATTATATGTTGGTAATATTAGCTTTGAGATTGTTAACATTGAGGTTTATAATCTATAATTATGCGTATACAAAGATGATATATGAATAATAGGATCCATAACAATTTTTTTCGTTTACAAAAGAGCCCCAATTTTGCTATCCGCTTTGGGCCTAGAAAAATTTTGAAAATTTTAAGCCGGCTTGGTAACTAAGTTTTGCAATTGTTTCTTTTAAGTTTCTTTTTTTCTTAAATAACTCATCTTTCATTAGGTGTTATAATCCTATGTAATTTTTTTAAGGGTTATTGGATTTTATCACCCCTAACTATTGGCTATTTGCCGCTGCCACCCCCAACTATCACTTTGACGCCCGTCACCCCCAACTTAACACTTAGTGTGTTCTGTCACCACGTCGTTAACTGATCACTAACTTTTGATCTTGGTACTATACTTTTGGGGGTGTCATATGGATCTTAGGAAGTTTTAGGGATCTTAGGACACCCTAAAAGTATAGTAACAAGATCAAAAGTTAGTGATTAGTTAACGACGTGGTGGCAGAACACACTAAGTGTTAAGTTGGGGGTGACGGACGTCAAAGTGATAGTTGAGGGTGGCAGCGGGCAATAGCCAATAGTTGGGGGGTGATAAAATCCAATAACCCTTTTTTTAAACATTTTTTTTTGAACGGCAAATTTCTTTTATTCCATGACGCCTATGAGACTTGAACCCAATACCTCCCTCTCCCAAGGTGTTTAAAGGTTTTGCCTTTGTCAATGGACCATCACCCCATTAGTAAACATTTATTTCTTTTAAAATTAAGTGAGATAAATAAATATATGAATATTGGTTATTAATAAGATTCATATATGTTACATTGACAGCTTAGATATTAGCGGGATCAACGTGAATGCCTTTCTCGTTCACAATGTGACCGAGAAATTGAACTTCTTTTAGCCAAAATTCACACTTGGAGAATTTGGTGTATAGTTGTTCGGTTCGTAGGAGTTCGTCACTCTTGTTCATCTTGGGTTTTGGAATAGATAAGGATATCATATGTGACAACCGTCAAATTTGCATGCATCCGTACAATTAATTAATATTGATTTATGCTTAATGACTGTGCTTAATTACAACTGATGACTTAAACTGTTTTCTGATTTTTGTATCATACATACATGTGCATCACATTTCATACTGTCACACTATTTATCACATACAGACTTTAGTGACATAAACGATGCACAAAGCACGGTTAGCACAGTGAGCGGATAACTCTGATAATGCTGACGATGTTCAATATATAGACAGACAGTGTTTAAAGACCCAGTATGGGCCAGAGACAAGGTACTACATTAGTATGGAGTGTAGGGAAGTAAGGACCATAGAACTTCGTCACTAGGTGATAGTTTAAGTGCCGGGAAGTGCCTAAAACCCACTACAAGTGCAGAATTCTGCATATTTCAGCAAAATTCAGCACTTTAACATATTGGCATTATGCAGAAAATTGACTAAATGGTCATGTATGCTTTCCTAAGTGTTGGGAATTAAATGTGTCACAAAAAGTTACATAAAAGACACTATACGGTATAACTTAGCACTTTAACGAACCGGTATCTAACCGAACAACCGGACATTACCCGGAACACCAAAATTTTGCCAGAAACATTGTTTTATTATTTTTGAACTAGTTATGGTCCCCGAACACCCTAACACACTATATAATGTGTCATACACTTAAAACACTAGACTTTTCAATTAACCTCCAACTATTATTCACTTACCATCAAAATTTACACATGGACCCCCTCCCCCTCCATATTCACGGCACCAAGGAGGTGGCCCCACTCCAAGATTTCAAAATCTCTACTAAATCCTTTCTTTATTTTATTTGATTTTATAAGATATTGGTTGGATTTCCTAGATTTGCTTAGATTTTACTTGGATACTATAAGTTACCTACTTACCATCAAAGTTACACATACCCCCCCCCCCCCCTTGGATTTACGGTTGAAAGGAGGTGGCCCCATTCAAGATTTTTCTAAATCTTCACACAATCCTATTTGATATTGCTTGATATCTTGGTCATAATATTGAGTGGAAGGATTATAAGTATGGTTCACTAGATCTTCATCATTTCATTTCTTTCCTTCACAAGTTCACTCCACTCCCTCAAACTCTCTTTCTCCCTCTCGGCCCCTTGTTTGTGCCGCCACCACCACCACCATACAACCACCATATTCATCCATCACTCATTCCATTTCAAACCCATTTCAAAATACTAGAAGGTGATACATGGAGCTTGGTGTTTGAAGAACTTGAAGGACCTTCATCCATTGCTTTTATCATCCATTTTTCATCATCTTTTTCTAATGATCTTCCCTAGCCTTTGAGCTAGTTGTAAGTTTCTTGTTACTAGTTCTTATTTCTTATTTGGTTGGTTGAAAAGATGTACATTGTTATGAATCACAAGAACACTAAAAGACTTAAACAAAAACCATGAACATAAACTTAAAGATGATGAAATCTTGTTAAAATAATGTTGTTAAGTACATGCATGACACTTGATTGTTATTTACTTGAAATTATGATGTTGGTCATCATAAGGAGCTTGCTAGATTGTGATTAAACACATGATCTAGCAAGTTAGAGGATGATTATGTGTTAACCCAAGAAGATCATCCTCACTTATGAACATGAACTTGAAAATAAAATTATTTCTTGAAAAATAGTAGATAAAGTGAGCTAGTAATTTTGTGAATCTAATATTTATGAATAATTTTCCAAGAAAATCAAGTTCAAAATATGATTTTTAGTAGAACTTGATTCTTACACATAAATATACATTGTTTTTTGTGATAAAATAAGTGTAAGAACACTTTATTTACAAGAAGAGTTCAAAAGAATAATTTTTGTGGAATATGTTTACAAGTTGTAAACATCTAAAATTTTCAAGAAGGAAGTTTATTAAGAAATAAACACACTTTAAGGGGGTAACTAAGTCTACTAAACATGTTACTAAGTTACTACGAGTTTTTGTGAAAGTTCATGTTCATGTTGTTATATATATTGTACAAATTTTGCACTTGGGAAGTGTAGTTTGATTATTGATTGTTGGGATAATTTTTGAAAAGAAAATGGTATGCTTTAATAGCATGGACACCTCCATTTTTAGGGAAAACTATGGCGAAATTTTCTAAAAAATACAAACACTTAGAAAAATATTTGCTAAACAAGTATTTACAAGTGAGTTTTAACTATGGGTTTTAATACAAACGTTGCCATAGATTTTGTTACAAATATACAAGTATTGGAGGTTGGTTTTTGTAAATAAAAATGACTAAATATGTATTTGGAGAATATATATTTAGAAGACACATTGTGTGTGATTGTTTGAGAAATAGTTATATTATTTTAGGGTAAAATAATATAACCTAGCGAAGTACCATGGAATTTAGTATCCGAAATACTACCAAAAATCACAAGGAATAAATATATAAGTTGCACACATAATATTGTGGAACCGAACGATAGAACGTAACTTACAAAATATTCCGGAAAATACACTCATTTTGGTAAATACTATTTTGGATATGAAAGAATGAAAGTATGATTTTTACCAAGTTATATCATATTTTTGGACAGGGGAAAATATATTATCTTTGGGAAAGTAAAAATATATTTACTTGGGTTTATTAAGAAATATAGTATTTTTGGGAAAAATATATATTTTCTTGGGATGTTTTGTCTTGAATAAAAATAAGGTTTATATATATATATATATATATATATATATATATATATATATATATATATATCTAAGTGAGACTTAAAAATATATATTCTTTTGGATTAACACGCCGGAATACGACGCCAATACTTGACAAGAATACGAAAGTACATGTATGAGATACCCCCATCCTTGGGATGGGAATACAAATACAAAATACTTGAGATGTATTGATATAAGATACTGTTTAAACAATTATTCCAAAACTAAATATAATTTAAAGTTAAAATAATTATTATTTTAGCAAATAATTATAACTTGGAATAATATTGGGAACATAAAAGGAACGTAACTCAAAAACGTAAATACAAAGGCAAGGCACGGCCGTTCGTCTAATAGACATTACACATTGTAGGTAGTCGTGTTTGCTGAAGGGACTTGAGTTACGATACTGAAGACGCAATACAGTGAGTTCATGCTCCCCCTTTTCTTTTAACTGTTTTCAGTTTTATAACTTCGGGGGTGAAATACATGTTACAATTATTACAGACATTTTATACATGGTATGATTAGCTTAAGGAGGGTTTACTACTAGATCAGGTGAATGGGTAGGGCAATTAAGGCCATCAATCCTCGTTGTAGGACCGAGGGGCATGAGTGATAGATCTATTTGGGTGTAGCGAGCCCCACTCCTGAGTCCGCTGAGTGGACCATGTGGTGACTATGTCTTACAGCCGGAAGCCCGGTGCGAAATCTGCTAGGTTTGAGTCTTCCTACATCAC
Source organism: Helianthus tuberosus (assembly GCA_030545235.1). Taxonomy (NCBI): domain Eukaryota; kingdom Viridiplantae; phylum Streptophyta; class Magnoliopsida; order Asterales; family Asteraceae; genus Helianthus; species Helianthus tuberosus. The sequence goes on along the minus strand of CM060365.1, from coordinate 92,516,883 downwards.
TTCACACATACCATTGGCTTTGCAACCCAGTGGTGATCTCTTTTTCCTTATTGCTACATACCAGGGACTTACATACATACTTACAATGTTTCAAAGGCTTATACATACACAAACGAACACATGAACTCGCTCAACTTTTGTTGATGTATTTTCAAACTACATGTATTTCAGGGAATTTATAAGAGGATCTGGCGGGTGTTGGAAGTTTTTATGCTACGTAAGAATAAAGATGTCATCCATGGTCTTTGATTTGGTTAAGGTGTCTTATTCCTGGACGAGACACGTCATCCAAACCTTGGTGTTATTCAATAACTTTTGACGAGTCCTTAATGAACTCATAAACAATTTGTACGGTTTGTAAAACTTGAATTTGAAGTCTGCAATGTTGTTGTGTTTTAAACTTATTTAATGGATGACAAACCTTTGTTTTTTATCATATAGTTGATGTTATGATTGAATGCAATGATATTAAGAAAGTCACACCATAATCACGCTTCCGCAAAAGTCAGGGTGTGACATCATCTATGAAAACGATCATGAAACGGTTTAAGTAAAGCTTACACACACGGTTCATTAAATCCATGAAGACCGCGGGTGCGTTGGAAAACTGAAAGGCATGACCACGAACTCATAGTGACCGTATCTAGTACAAAATGTGGTTTTAGGAATATCTTATTCGAGGACTCGAAGTTGATGATAGCCAGAACAAAGATCGATTTTGGAGAAACAAGTTGCGCCCTGAAGTTGATCGAAGAGGTCGTCGATGCGAGGAAGTGGATAACGGTTCTTGACGGTGAGCTTGTTGAGTGTCACACCCTCAAAATCAGAGTTGGTGTGATCTGACTGGTATCTTCATTGCACAACGGAAGTATATAATTCTAAGACTTCTAGAAAGTGAACGCCCGCTAAGTACTCCAATCCCCATGGGTTCTCCTATTCCAACTGTGCCCTAATTCAAAATGTAACCTGAGAAAGAACATGCGAAAAATCATCATAAAGTTGGTGAGTTCATAGTTTGTTTGAAAAATATTTGGAATAAATCTTTATGATAACCGGTTTAAATAATGTTGAGAAAACGTAATAAAAATCATTTTCCTCGGCATGTCATTTGAAAACTGTGTACTTGTAAAACTTGTTTAACCGTCAATGTCTGCGTACGAAAAGGACAACATGCCCGCATGAGCCTATAACCCACCTCGTGCTAGAGAGTGCCTCGCCAAACCGTTTACTCAAGATAGTAGACTAGCAGGCGGTTATAGTTCCGATATGTAGCTAGTACTTCATTGTACAGTTTTAAGAACCCTACAGCTCTTGCAGTTGAGTAGAGGACAATCCAGTCCTTATATTTGTATGTAGGACAATCCAGTCCTTGTGTCTGTATGTAGGACAACCCAGTCCCGATGTTCGTAAGAAGGACAAACCATTCCCCTTATTTGTATGCAGGACAACCCAGTCTTGTTTTTCGTAAGCAGGACAAACCAGTCCCCTTATTTGTATGCAGGACAACCCAATCCCGTTGTAACTAGGACAATCCCATCACTAGTCATGAAACTCATGCATGTTCCGAAAATACGAGTGTGTTTTGTAAAAACCTATATGTTTAGCATAAACCTTTCATAAACCATTTGAGTTAGTTGGAATTTGTTTGCAACATGGTTTAGAAAATGTAGTTTTTGTTCATCGAAATATTGTGTACTTTCGCAAAACTTGCATGTCTTTCCACCCTCGCAAAACATTTAGAAAAATGTAAAATTGTAAGAAGTGGGGATTATGAACTCGCCTCGATATCCAATGCAAAGCTAGCATAATATAATCCATAATGTTGTTTCTAAAACGTAACTTGCTGGCATGCAATCTATATCTTTCCTATCAAGGAATAAAGTTATAAGTTTCTATTAAAATGTAGCTAAACTACGTGTCACCGAGCTCTACCGAATCGTTAACCAATGATTCGATGGGAAGTTGTTGTTAACTTTATGGAAACGATAATGCCATACTCGCTTAATCTCATGTAAAATCGGTTATAATTACTAATTCTTGGGAACACTTAGTTTCCAAGAGGTTTAGGATATATATTAAATATATAAAATCTAAATATATTTATAGAATCGTGTTAGTTGTTCCGATTGGTCGTGCGTTTATGTAACCAAATGATGAAAGTATGGGACCCACAATTTCCTCCCTTCATGAAAATAGAAAAAAAAAAGAATAACATATATTGAAACTACATAGGTTATAACTGAGTGTTTTTATATGAAACACTTCAGGAAAGTAACTAAGTTTTGCAATTGTTTCTTTCAAGTTTCTTTTTTTCTTAAGTAACAGCTTTCATTAGGTGTTATAATCCCATGTAATTTTTTTAAACATTTATTTCTTTTTTTAACGGCAAATTTCTTTTTTCCATGATGTCTATGGGACTTGAACCAAATATCTCCCTCTCCCAAGGTATTTAAAGGTTTTGCCTTTGCCAATGGACCATCACCCCATTGGTAAACATTTATTTCTTTTAAAATTAAGTGAGATAAATAAATATATGAATATTGGTTATTAATAAGATTCATATATGTTACATTTACATCAATTAATATTATTTTTTAACATTTATAAAATATATATATATAATTGGAACTCCTAATGAAAGTTGTGTGACTTTAGTAGAACACTTGTGAAACTTGGTTATTATTAGGTATAAATTTTCTTGTATTAGTATAACCAAGTTATAAATTTGTGTATTACACGGGTTGAATAAATGAAATGTTAAATAGTTAGCAATGAAGATTCCATCATCATACTCGGTAAATCCCTCCAATAGCAAAGCTAAGGTAGAGTCTGAGGAGGGTAGATGTAGACAACCTTATCTCTACCCCGTAGGAATAGAGAGGTTGCTTCCAGTGAGACCCCCGGCTCGATTGTAGTGTTATATCAAACCTTGGACTTAAGACACATAACGCTCAAACAATCGGGACAAAGACTGATTGGTGCATGTACCCCCTGTCTTTCAGCTATCAACATCATCACATGATGCATGATTAACCATCTGCCGCTTTTAACGTTATTTTCACGAAATTAGTAAAATAACGTTAAAGTTAGTACCATTTCACTTTTGCCCCTCCGAGCGACCACACATATATACATTAAATGTGCACACCGCAAGCGGGGCATTTAGCAATGAAGATTTGAAACTATAAAATGATATGTTGAAATATTAAATAGTTTTGTCTATAGAATGTATATGTAGGGTATGTTTGGCAAAAGTAGCTGGTGGCTGTTGGCTAGAAGCTGATAGCTGTAGCTGGTAGCTAGTAGCTGTAACTTTTTAGATATATTTGATGTTTGGCAGAGTAGTTGGAGGTTTTAATAAAATGTATAAAATGACCAAAATGGACATAACAAAAAATTTAAAAAGTTTGTGCATTAAAAAATTCATTATCTATAGAGGTTAAAATAGTCATTTTTCACTAAAAGCTTGTTGCTCCTTCTAAACGCTACTAGTAGGAGCGTTCAACCAAAAGCTTCAAACTCCTAACCTAAAGCTTCAAGCTGCTAACCTAAAAGCTTCAACCTTCTTCAACCAAACAAGGTTTTTTATTGAGTAAGAGTTTTTTCTTAAAAGCTTAAAGCTATAAGCTCCTAAAAGCTTTATTTCAAACATACTCGTAATGTCAAAGGGTTAAAAGAGCATTAACAAACATTACAAGGGTTGAAAATGAAAATTATTTGGATTTTACAATAATGATGGATGTATCACATGATGTATAAAAAATGAGATGAACAAGTGTCAAAAAATATGATAAAAATAAGGAAACATGTTAACGGTGGGCGGATGAAAGAAAGCCCATTGTTTGGTGTTCCTTTCTGGCGCCACCAATCCCACATCTTTATCCAATCCCCGACACACCTCCCCGCCAGCTAGCCAAATCATAATCTTTATATGACTCCACAATAAGCCAAAACCTTTGTGACAAAAGCAACAAGAAATAAATCATCAATTCACATTTTTTGTAAAGCTTTTTTGTGATTGTGTTCAATCATTTTCTGAGTTTATAATGTTTAAAAATAGTTTAATTTAAAGTGATGAATCACTTTGAAAAATTGTATATATTTTACTTTATTTATATACTAGTAATAAGCCATTCCGTTGCAGTGGTTGATGTATAACTGTGTCAAGCAGTACCAATGCTATACCACTGTCCGCGACCACCAACACCGGAAAAGCTCATAAAAACAAAATAAATAAAAATGAAAAAAAATAATGTTGAGCGAGAAACAGACGTAAAATCTTTGAATCACGAATGCTCGTTGCAAAGAAATTAAATCGAAACGTAAAACATAGAAAAAAATAACCAAGTCAATACAGGACCCGCGTGTTGGACGAACTTGTTAAACGGAGAAAAATAGATGGGTTGCGTCGGGCCCGTCAAACGGAAAAAATACGAAAAAATGTTGAACTCCACACGCGTGTTGCGGTGCGTTAACTCACAAAATTTAGAACGAAACAAAAAATTCGGGAAAGATGAAAAGTATGGTGGATCAAAACTGAAAATAAAAAAGAGTTGGGATTAAATTGGAAAAGATGAAAAACTTTAGGTTAAAAGTAAAATAACAAAGAGTCTAAATTGCAAAACTAAAGTTATTTAGGTTCTGTTTGTTTTTTCTCCAGAAGCTCTTCTGAGCACTTATGTCTGCGTCGCGCAGAGGCGCGCAGACATAAGGTTCCTGCAGCTTGTTTGTTTTCTTGAAGATCTGCAGACCAAAAACGTCTGCAGAAGCTCTTCCCCAAGCAGACTTGTCCACAAGTCTTCTAACCTCTGCAGACCTCTTCTCCCTCTTCAAACCCACCTCTCAGCCACCACCTCCACCTCCACCTCCACCATCACAGCTCAGCCACCACCTCCGACACCACCTCCACGGCTCCACCTCCGCCACCACCTCCACCACCACATCTCAGCCACCACCTCCACCACCGACACCCATCACCTCCACCTTCAAACCCACCTCTCAGCCACCACCTGCTCCGCCGCCCACCCTTGCTACGCCACCACCTCCAAATCGAAAACAAAACCCCCAAATTGAAAACCCTCATCATCATCAACATCGATCGCAAACAAAACATACCTGCAACTTCGATCTGAACTTCGATTCACAGCCGTCGAGCATCACCACCGCCGTCGAACTCCTCTCTCTAGCTGTTGTTTCTCTCTCTCTCTCTCTCTCTGTTTCTCTCTCTAGCCGCCTTCGATTCACAGATCTGAAGGAGAAAGGGGTGGGGGTGGGTTTTGATGGCGGTGGTGATGGCCGACGTGGTGGTGGCGGATGGTTGGGGCGGCGGTGGTGGTGGCCGACGTGGTGGTGGCGGATGGTTGGGGCGGCGGTGGTAGATGGCAGAGAGAGAGAGAGAAGAGAGAGGAGACTGCAGACGTTGTGAAGAGGTTTTGGTTGTGAAGAGGTTTGGTTGTGAAGAGGTTTTATTTAAAAAAAACAAACCCTCTTTTCCTTGCAGACTGCAGACATTTGGTCCACCTCTTCTCTGCAGATGTGGTCCGCAGACTGCAGACCTTTTCCTGCAGAAAAAACAAACACTACCTTATTAATTTAGATAAAGATAAGGATAAAAATAAGTGATAACTATATATTAATTATTAGTATTAATATTAAAAGAATTTTATTAAATAAATATAAAATAAAATTTATGAAGTTGAAGGAGAAAATATAGTGTAACATTATTTGGAGTCTAGATAAGCATTCACATCCTAACCATCAAATTATGTGAGGAGGGGTTTTTATATTATAAATGGTATAAAAAGTGGTTGTGAGTAGAGGAGAGAGAAAATGTTACTGTTCATCTGTATATTTTGGGGGACACTGTTCACCCGTTATAATTTTTTAATATATTTTGAAAGTGGTTGTGAGTGGAAGTGCGAGAAAAATGTAATGATAATATTATTTAATTGAAAGGAGAGAGAAAAAGTATTTGTTTTTAGTGGAAATATATTGATATATGAGATGTTTTTTAGTGGAATGTATGTATAATTTGATGGATTGGATGTGAATGCTCTATATAGAGAAGAGGGTTAAGGGTAAAATTACAAATATCATGAGACATGTGAAAACCAATCTTAGGTTATGGATGGCAACAAATAGGGCTGTAAACGAACCGAACGTTCAGCGAACAGTTCGTGAACCGTTCGGCGGGAAGTTCGTTTATGTTCGTTCGTTTAATAAACGAACGAACATGAACAAAAAATTTCGTTCGATTAGTTAAATGAACGAACATGAACAGAGGTCTCGTTCGTTCGATTGTGTTCGTGAACGTTCGGTAAGGTGTTCGTGAACGTGTTCATGAACATTTGTTGATTTGCGTTCTTTTATGTTCGTATGTTTGTGTTTTAATTGAAGATCTTTGTACTTACATATATTTTATGTGTGTTTTTTATATTATTAAACTTTTATTTATTTTATTACCCTAACAATTAAACTAGGAAACCCTCTTTCACCTTGTTTATTCACTATTTCCCTTTCATTTATCATTATTTACATCAGCGAATACGATCGACCCCCGTTCCACAATAAGGGATTCAAGTTCGAGTGCTACTCTCTAGGTCATCTATCTTTATCCTTCGTCGCGTTCGCCAAATTTATTTGTGTTCGTGAACCGTTCGCGAACACGCTCATTTCCTAAATGAACGAACACGAACACAAAATCTCGTTCGGTAAGTGTTCATGAACCGTTAGTGAACACATTTATTTCCTTAACGAACGAACACGAACAAGGCCTTGTTCGTGTTCGTTCGGTTCGTTTACAGCCCTAGCAACAAACATTCTCGCAAGTGGACTCAAAACGTTCAACTCACTCATAGCGAAGATCTAGATTTTTTTTTTATTTCTTTTGAACAACAATTTTGACTCCTAAATACCGTCTGATAAACTTGTACTTGTAGGAATTCGAACCCGCGGATATTTTTAGAATGAATGAAAACACTATTTGGCTGAAAAATAGGTATTCTTTTCAGTCAATTCGATGGGAATAGTGGTGTAAATATCTGTTGTATATGTTGTAATTTTGTGTCTTTTTCCCGTTCGGGTCGGAGGCGTGTTGTATTGTTGGCCTTTTGCCCGGTTGGGTCGGAGGCGTGTTAATGGAGTTTACTTTTAAAAAAGTTATTAATATTTTTAGTTGGATATATTAATATCATATGTAATTTTAACATGCATACAAGTCTGTTTTGAAATTATATTTTGTTGTTTGGTGGTCTGCATTACAATATGGGTATTGGTAGGTGATGTTGTTCGCTTGCTGCTGATATGTATATTGGGTGTCTAGCTGCTGGCTAGACCCCTTTATGTTAATGCAATTTCGTCTTGACCGCTAAAAAGATATATGTCTCTCATTACCAAATGTTCTAATTAATTGGAGTTCTTGACTTTATCCAGAAAGATTAAACATATCTTAATAGAGAAAAATCTCGGATAGTCCCTGTGGTTTGTCCATTTTTCACCTTTAGTCCCTAAGTTTCTAAAATTACACCTATAGTCCCTAACTTTTTTAATTTCGTTCCCGGATAGTCTCTGGCGTGGATGTAGGTTAGTTTTTGGTGTTAGATGCGTGTGAAATAACAAAAATACCCTTACTGCCAAATTAATACCTAAAAAGTTAAAAAAAAATACAATTAATATTTTACAATTTATGTGGGACCCACCACCCACCCTACCCACCTTATCTTCCCCACTCCTCACCACAACCACCACCATCTCCACCTTCAACCACCACCATCTCCACCCTAAACTCTTTCTTCTTCTTCGATGTACTCTGCAACAACAGTATCGAACTTCCTTTTTTTTCTTCCCATCATGTTTATTCGTTCAACACATAGAGACCTTCAAGTTCAGTTATGCAAGTTCTCTCTGGTTCAAGAACACCCCCGTTTACATCACATCTATACGATCTTGAGTGTTTAATTATGTTTCAGTGTTTCGATTACGACTCGGTTTTATGGATTCCGCACGTAGAACCGTTTAAACGCAGATCTTGTGATCGATTACGATCCATTCCTGAACTCACAAGTGGTGTCAGAGCTACGGAAGCTCTGCGTGTAATCGTGTTCGAATCGGACAAGCTTCGAACAAAATCGGATTGATTTCAATTAGTTTCATATCAGGATTTGAATATTATGTTTAATTTTAATATGTTTTGATAAACTTCGTTAAATTTCAGACTGTTTTCGATCGAATTTCGATATGATTAGGTGAAAATTCAGTGTTTTCGGATTAAAAAAAAACTGAACTTTCTGGATCTGAATCTGGATGGCATAAGCTGTGAATCTGATTTTGTTCTTTGAACTGCATAGTCTGAATCTGAACGGCATAAACTGTTAAGAACACGTGCAGTATGTTTCAATTCGAACTATTTTGATCAAGTTCCGGATTGTTTCGGTTGAATTTCGGATCATTCCGGTTGATTTTCGATGTATTTCGAACAAATTCCGATCTGTTCGATTTGTCTCGGATCAAATATTGTTCATTCCGGACTGATTTGATCAAGTTTTGATGAAACACTGGTTAACACCTGAGGTGAAACTAGCTTGTTCGTCTCTTTTGTGGGTTCAATCTCCTTCGTTACTCGCCAAATGACGGGTCCTGCAAAACAGCAACACCGTTAGCTCGTTAAGAGGGGAATATGGGGGTTTCCCTCTTAACCGGGCTCTGGCGTGAGAATAAGTTCTGTTCTGAGGAGATAAAACAGTGTGTGTTAAGAGTGAGAGAGTGGAGAATCGAATGAATCAACCTGGATGATGAGGGGTCCTATTTATAGCCGGAGGGTGATAGACGGTGGAGCAACCTTGACAGCTGTTATGGGGCACCAGTTGTTCGACCAAGGGGAATATCCTCTTGGTCTCCTCTGCTGTGGCCAGGAAGGTGGTACACGTGGCGCGCCCATATTCGTCCATGTTGGAAACATCGTACTGCTGTTGTCGGGTCTGCTCCTTGATTTGTTGTTGGCCTACATGGCGCTCGATGAGTGGTGACACGTATTGTCCTTTATGTCGGAAGGAGCATCTTTGGTGCCACCTTGACGTCTTCCAGAAGCTTCTAGAAGCTTCTGGATTCGTTTGCTGATGCAGACGCCATGGAGGATTTAAAAGGTGGTGTGGTCCTTGCCATGTAGGCAAGGAATTGGGACCATACCTCTTCAAGTCCCCCCAGTCCAGTGTGCCTTCTAGTTGAGTTGATCGTCTAGGAGGGATTCTGGACTTATAAGGGTATTGGTTGTTGGCTTTGTTCGAACTTATGTTTTTAATTGTTCGTGGCTTCCGATTAGCCGTACGACGTGTGCCATATGGTAGTAATTCTGCTAAAAAATGAGCCAAGTGTGTGCGCTGCGCATGGTGTTTTGGTAAGTTTGCAAAATTGAGCCAACTTGACGCGTGGCGCATGGCGTGTTGGTGAGTTGCAAAATTGAGCCAACTGGACGCGTGGCGCATGGCGTGTTGGTGAGTTTGCAAAGTTGAACCAACTGGACGCGTGGCGCATGGCGTGTTGGTGAGTTTGCAAAGTTGAGCCAACTGGGCGCGTGGCGGATGGCGTGTTGGTGAGTTTGCAAAGTTGGGCCAACTGGACGCATGGCGCATGGCGTGTTGTTGAGTTTGCTTCTGAAAGAAGTTTTCTTCATTTGGATAAAGATAACTGATGTGACTGTCTGATGTCCCTGTCTTGTCGGAGGTGAACAAGCGCCTTTTCAGTGGTGTCAGTTGCTTTCCATCCCTTTGTCAGACGTGTGCCGCCCACGTGTCTTTCCCCCCTTGGACGACCTTCTGAATTCCTGACGGACCACTACCCATCGCATTAAATGCGATGGGTATAAATACACGGCGGTTTCCTTTATTTTTTCACTTTTCAAAATTTGAACTCCGGTTTTCCTTCCCATTCCTTTATCTTGCTTCCCTTTTTTTCTTGAGTTCCTTTATATTATCTTTCTTATCTTCTTTCGATATGTCTGGAGCGAATCCTTCTTCGAAGAAAAGGAGGAACAAGGGTAAGAATCCTCCGGGCCCTGGCCAGGTGACTATAAATTGGAAAGAGGAAGAGTTTCACAACTTGGTGAGGGAGACGGGTTTCCTTCCTGAGTGGGGTGCCCAGTTCCCGACTCCAGGTTCTACTGCCATGGACGCACCTCCTGGTTATATTACGTTGAACGTTGTTTTTTTCCAGGAGGGTAACTTCAGACTTCCGATGACCATGTTTACTGCTGAGGTGTTGAGGAATTATGGACTCCATATCTCGCAAATCAACGCTATTGGGCTTCCCCGTGTCACCCACTTTGAGTTTATATGTAGAGCCAACCGTGTTGAGCCAACGTTTGAAATGTTTAATGTGTTTTACACCGTGACTTACACCAGCGGTTTCTACTCTTTTAACTCCCGGACCAGTGGTGTTATCCCCTGCTGTTCCACTCCTCTGAAAAGCTTGCATGATTGGAAGCAAAAGTTTTTCTACATTCGCCGTGGTGTTATCCCAGTAGACATGCATTATCGGGCAGGAAGTGAGGGGATCCCTAAGGTGAATGTGGTTGCGGATTTTGCTGAACAAGCATGGTACAAGAAAGTGACTCACAAGGCTACTGCTATTTCTCAGCTCGAGGAGATGGCATTGGTGGGTGCTGGTATGAGTATGTTGTGGGTCCCGAAGCATCCTTTGGGTGTCCCGGTTTACGGTTATCAAGGCAAACGTATGTAGTGTTGTTTGTTTTTTTGTATATGTTCTTCCTCATCTCTTTGTTTTTTCACAGTAGGATACTGCTTGTTGAATGTTCTGGATCCTAAAGCCGGTAGTGCCATGGTTGAGGCGATTCAGGAGGTTGGGAAACCAACGTGGTTGGATCAAATTCATCACCGTTTCTTGCATCCTTCGAATGAAAGTTTTGTTGCTTATGGCAACGTTGTTTTAGGTGAAGATGTTGAAGATGACGTTGATCCTACTCGAGAGGAAGTTGTTGTTCTCTCGAGTGGGGAATCTGACAGATCTCTTGAAGGTTTAACTTCTCATTCCCCGCGTGCAGGTCCGACGCAGGGGGCTGCACATGAGCCTATTAATGAACCCGTTGATGATGATGTGGAAATCCCGGTTGAGACTGGTGATAAGTTGGAAACAAGGAAAAAAACAAAGGCTGGCAAGCCAGAGAGGATAGAGGAGAGGGTTGAGGAAAAAGCTACCGAGACTCCTCGTAAGCGACCCTCTACTCTCCCTGTCCTAGATTACGTTGTCGTTTCTGATACATTGTCTGGTTTAGGGACCGGAGAGAAACATCGTGGGTCTGATCTGGATGACAGCTCTACGTTGACAGAGATGATGAAGAAAAAAGCTCTTGAGGACAAGAAACGGAAGCTTGATGAGTAGGCCGCCGCTATGTTTGCGTCGAAAAAAGCCAAGCTTCAGAAGGAAACTCCTCCTGCACCCTCTGAGTCTGAAATTGACATGGGTGTTTTTAGTGGAAATCGTGGCAATCTTTTGGAGGAAATATATGCTGCTTCTGCTCCTACAGGTAAAGGTTTTGTAGTTGTAAATCTTGTTATTTAGCTTCCGGGTTGCTTTTTAGCGTTATTATTGTCTCGTGTTAGGTGTCAACTCGGGCAAGGCGCCACGCAAGATTGATATTTCCAAAATCACTCCTCCTGCCTCTCCACCATCTAGGACGTTCGAGCTGTCTCCTCCCCATGATGGTCTGGGTGAGAAGAAAAAACAAGATGATGTAGATGCTGAGCATGTTGGTGAAGGTGGTGGTGATGTTGCAAGTGGTGCTGGTGTTCATGTTGCTGGTGGAGATGGTCGAGACATGGGCATTGAGAATGAAGCACAGTCGAGTGAGGTTGCGCCTCGTCAAACCATTTATACCAAGCGTCCACCAGGCGGTGGCGGTGGTGCTACTTCCGGTGTGGTTCGGAGTCCACAGTTTGAGAATGTTCGTGCTGATTCCTGGGATACCCATAACCCAGCGTGTGATGATTTGCCACATGCTCCTCGCTGGAATCTGACCCAGGGTTCCCGGATGGATCAGCTTGATAACTGTCACGAGTTCTTCTCTTTGTCTCTCCCCCTGCTGAGAGGCTATTTCAGAAAAGGCGCAACCGGTTTGCCTTGCTAGACGATCATGTTCGTGCTGGGGTTAACTATTTCGCCACCTCTCAAGAGATTGTCCGTGAGTGGAAGCTGATGGGGGAGGAGACAGTTGAGTTTGAAAATGAGCAGAAGGCATTTGCGGGAGAGAGAGAGAAGTTTAATTCTGAGCAGAAAGGTTTGCTGTGGAGGGTTTCAGATGCTGACAATAAGCTTGCTCAAGAGAAAGCAGCTAACTCCCAGAAGCAGAAGGATTGGGAGGTTGCTTGTGAGAGCACCAATAAGGAGTTGCAATCGCAACGTGATGCGATTGTGCGGATGTCCGCTGAGAAACGTAAAATCAGTGAAGAAGCTGAGGCGGAACGCACTGCGCATCAGAAGAGAGAACGGGAGTATGTGGAGCGTATAGCTGCGTTGGAAGAGTTTGTTGAGAAAAAGATTGCTGAGTGCAAGGCTTCTGAACTTCTTACTGAGGAGATATCTGCTGATTGCAAGTGGTTGCTTTCTCGCGTTGTGCCCTTGGTAACTTCCTTTGTTTGTGTTTGCTTTCGGTTTGTGTTAATTACTTCTTCTTATGTTGATGTGTGCTCCTCGCAGATTGCTGATCGTATAGTGAAATCCCATGAGCTTGCCAGCTACATGTTTGAGTTGGGCAAAGCGGGGTACAACAGCGGTCGGAAGGATGGTTATAGCGAAGGTAGGGTTGCAGCTATTAACAATGAGAAGGACTATCATTTCGAGCTCTACAAGGAAGATTGTACTGCTGCTTATGCCGCGAAACAAAAAGAGTTTGCCTCTCTGGAGTTTGGAGTTGTTAAAGCTGCCCAGAAATTATCCCGGAAGGCTGATGGTGTCGCCTTGTTGAAAAAAGCACTTGGTGAAGACGGGCATGGGGCTGGTGGTACCTGCCCTAGCCATCAAGGTTGAAAAGTTCCGGCCTGCGTGCCGCGTATGGCCTTGGTTGGCCTTGTATTCAGCTGACAATCCCAAGAACAATTTTAGGTTTATGTTTTGTGAACAAATTACCTGTGATTGCCTGTGAACACTTAGCTATTTATGGCTGCTTATATGTTAATATTTATCCTTGCTATTTTGTTTGTTTGTGAATTTTGCTATCGTTACAATATGTGCATGTGTAATTACTTTGATTCAGGTATCACGAATGAATGATGGCGCTGACAGGTTGTGCTGTGTTGGTTACAACGTTTGTTCTGTCGTTTACGCGCGTGGTTTGATTCGTGTGTACGAAGTGATCGAGTTATAGGTTATTGTGTTGACCCAGCTGTGTTCAGCTTTGGGGGTCCTACAATGTTTATTTACCGTATTATCGATGCTTTTCGTGTTTATGTGGGCACGAAGTTCTTGTTTGGCGTTTTATAGGCTTTGGTTGTGTTTTTGACCCGGCTGTGCACTTGGTTGTGACAAGCCTTGGAGGTCTACAACGTTTCCTAAAGTCGAGCCATTGATGTTTTCGTGTATGCCCGAAGTAATATATGCAGTTGTAACAAAAAATTCGCATGAAAAGAGATAGCCAAAACACTTCTTGTATTAGTGCTAAATGTGTTGGCGCGCAGCCGTTACAAGTACATAAAGAAAACTTTGGCTGTTTACATGTAGCATCTTCTTAACTGTTGGGCATTCCAGGTTCTTGGGACTTCTTTGTCGTCCAGGGTACATAGCTTATATGCCCCTTTTCCGAGTACTGCATCTACAACATAAGGGCCCTCCCACTTGGGAGCTAATTTTCCGGGCTTTTCGGCGTTAGACGCCTCATTGTCCCTCAGGACGTAATCTCCCGGCTTAAAGGTGCAGATTCGGACCTTGGAGTTGTAATACTTTTCCAGCTTTGTTTTGTATTTTGCTTCGTTTATTGCCGCCATCTATCTCCTTTCTTCTAGGAGGTCAAGATCTAACCTCCTTTCTTCTTCGTTGTTGATCATGTTCTTGGAGAGCATTCTTGGTGATGGCAGCCCGATCTCTGCTGGTATCACGGCCTCGGACCCATAGACTAAGCTGAACGGTGTTTCTCCGTTGCTTGTTTTGGGCATCGTCCTATGGGCCCACAAGATGCTGGGCAATTCGTCGACCCAGCCTCTTCTTTGCTCTCCCATTCGTGCTTTGATGCCGTCTACAATGCTCTTGTTGACGGCCGCTACTTGACCATTCCCCTGCGGGTGCGCGACCGAGGAGAAGGTATGCTCTATGTGTAATTATTTGAACCATCGTTGAAGATCTTCTGCAGCAAAATTCGTCCCGTTATCGGTGATAATCCTCAGAGGCAGCCCGAATCTGCAGATTATCTGTTCCCAGATGAAACGCCGTACCACGGTAGATGTGGTTGATGCTAGTCCCTTTGCCTCTACCCATTTTGTGAAATAGTCTACCGCGACTATAATGAATTTCACTGCACCCGGGGCTTCAGGAAAGGGACCAACCATATCTATTCCCCATTGTTGGAACAGCCATATCGTTGTTACGGGGACTAATTCGTTCTTGGGGCGCATCGTCTTGGGAGCGTGTCTTTGGCACCCGCTGCATTTTCTCAAAGCCTTCACTGCGTCTAGATGCATCCTGAGCCAGTAGTACCCGACATTCATCACCTTTGCTACCACCATTCTCGGTCCGGCATGAATGCCGCAGATCCCCTCATGCACTTCTCTGATCAAGTAGTTCGCGTCTTCTGGGTCAACACATCTCAACAAGGGTCCGAGGTATGATTTTCAGTACAGGATTCTATCAACCATCTGGTAATGCTCGGCCTTGTATTGAATCTTCCTTGCCTCAGCCTTGTTTTCTGGTAGTATCCCAGACTGGAGGTACATGATTGTGGGGGTCATCCAACACGTCGTCCCCAACTGAATAACATTCACTTGCCTCAACGGTACCGATGGGTTGCTCAGGATTTCGATGCGCACATCCTTGGCCAAGTGCTGGAAACTTGTGGATGCTAACTTACTGAGTGCGTCAGCTAGTTTATTCTCACTTCGATTGATGTGGTGCACTTTATAAGAATCGAAGTTCTGCAGCAATGTTTTCGCTTGGTCTAGGTATAATGCCATTACATCTTCTTTGGCATCATATTGGCCATTAATCTTCCCAGCTACTAACATGGAGTCCACATGCGCCTCTATGTGTTTGACTCCCATCTTTATCGCTAACCTCAGACCGGCAAGGAAGGCCTCGTATTCGGCTTCATTATTCGTGCTCTTGAAGTCTAACCGGATGGCATACGTAAATTCATGTTTGTCTGGACTCACCAGTCTAAGTCATGCGCCTGCGCCGTCCTCGTTGGACGCGCCGTCTGTATACAGTAGCCACGATTCTTCCGAATGTTGCCTTTCAGCTCTTTCCATTGCATTGCACTCTCGATCCTTGTCATCAGGCACTTCTGTCATGAAATCGGCCAACACCTGCCCCTTGATTGCTGGTCTTGGTCTGAAAACCACATTATGGCCTCCCAGTTCTATCGCCCACTTTGCTAATCTTCCAGAAATCTCGGGCCTCGCAAGGATGTTGCGGATGTTGTAATTTGTTAAGACATGAATGACGTGATTGGCGAAATATATGCGTAGCCGCCTTGATGCATGAATTAGAGCCAGCACTAGTTTTTCCATTATAGCATACCTCGTCTCTGGATCATTGAGAGTGCGAGACACATAATAAACTGGTGTCTGTATGCCTTGTCTGTCTACGAGCAGAACTGCGTCGACTGCTTTGTCAGAAGCTGACAGGTACCTCACTAAAGGTTCTCCTTTTACTGGTGCCGTCAGTGTTGGTAACCTTAGGAGGCAGTCTTTCATATCACAAAATGCTTTTTCGGCCTCCGGGGTCCATTGGAACTGACTTTTCTTCATGCAGTTTCGAAGTGTCTTGATAAATGAGAAAGATTTGGCAGCGTGATTGGCTAAGAAACGGTTGAGTGCTGCTAACCTTCCGGCCAACTTCTACATTTCCTTGATCGTCGAAGGTGAAGGCATGCGTTCGATTGCTTGTACCTTATCAGGATTTACTTTGAAACCGTCTTTTGTGATGATAAAACCCAGGAATTTTCCTTCTTCCATGCCGAAAGAGCATTTCGCTGGGTTTAGCTTGATACTTACTCCGCGCAATGTGTCAAACGTTTTTTGGATGTTCATCAGCATCGTATTATCTTCTTTGCTCATGATGACTAGGTCATCCATATACACTTCGATGTATTTGCCGATAGCATCGTGGAACGTTTCATTCATCAGTCTCTGATAGGTCGTGCCCGCATTCTTTAGACCGAAAGGCATCTTGGTGTAGCAGTTGATGTGTTCAAAATGCAACATATAAATTTCATCAAATAAGGCATAAAACTAACCCTTTTTTAGTACTAATGTTGGAAAAAGTGTGCTTTTGTCTTCCTTTTGTATTTTCAGGATTAAATGAGCTCAAATTAACAAAAGAAGCAAAAAGACATCAAAATCTAACATAAATACAAGAAAAGGAACAAGACGTGACATGCCCGACCCCACGACAGCATCTTCCCAAGCAAAACAAGAGATCAAAAGCCTGAACACGCCCCGTGCTCAGCCAGCACGGGGGCGTGCCCAAGTGCCAACAGAAAAGACAAAGTGGTAGAAGCTTCTATTGCCCACCACGGGGCCGTACTCAGCGGACACGGGGCCGTGGTCAACTATAAGATTCGCACAATCTAGCAAATCTGCATAGTACAAAGATTCTTCTGCACCACGGGGTCGTGCTCAGCGGACACGGGGGCGTGGTCAGCTAAAAAGACAAAACTGCATTAAATGAAGAAAGAGAAGGACGTGGACATGGGGCCGTGCCCACTGGACACGGGGCCGTGCCCGAGCTTCTGTTCAGCCTATAAATAGAAGTGCTTGGCTCAAGCTCAAACCATCCCTTAGCACACCACCTCTCTCACACTTCACCCACCACCCACCACCACCATAACACCATCATCCACCACAATCATCCATTGTCCATCGTAGAGTGTGTAAGTCGTCTCGGGATCCAAGATTGATCGTAAGAGTTCTTGATAATCAAGGCCATGTTTGCCTAAGTCTCTTACATCACTTGGTGAAGACAAAGTGTCTAGTGTAATACTTTTTATTTCTAATCTTTTGCACTTTTTATTTGGTTTTGTATTAATGACTTTAATAACTAGTTGCTTATGTTGAAGGTGATCTTTCCTTATCGTTTGCCCGTGGTGTCTTGGCATTATTTTACTGTCTATATAAAATAAAAGATTTTCACCATTCATATCTCCACGGTCTATATGGAGGTATGTTGGCTACCTAGTCGGGGGTTAAGGGAACGGTTTGGTAAAGGTCTTGCCATTGTTCAGCGTTTAGAGGTCCTGCAATGGACCTGGGTCAAATTTAGTAGGACCTCCTTCAATACTTAACAGCATTGGATGGCGGGGGTCCAAACTCTTTGATCCCCTCATAAGTTAACTACTATTAATACTATAACCCGGCTATTTAGGACTGTATCCCTGCTGACTCAGACTACTTAGTCGAGGGTAACGTCACCTCCAAAAGAGGGGCCTACCATAATTTGCATTAATAACTTAATTAATTATCTTCCAATAATCCACCCTTTTAGGATTGTATCCTTGCTGACTCAAACTACTGGGGTGAGGGTAACGTCACCTTCAAAAGAGGGGCCTACTACAATAACTAAGATAATCTCTTAAATATGTGCAAAAGTGTGGAAATAATCAAAGGTTACACTAGATACGAGTCGGAAACAAGTGATTCATCTTGTCTATCTGTTTTTTCTTTTTATTTTATTTTTCAGCATTTTTAGTTAATTTTTATTTTTCTTAGTTTAAAACATTTTTCCAAACCTTTTTATTTTTGATTAGACGTTGAGGATAAACCGGTACTAAAAGCTCTTGTGTCCTTGGACGACCTCGGTATCTTGCCAACACTATACTACTCTCACGATGGGTGCACTTGCCCATATGTGTGTTTAGTGTTAGTAAAATATCGTGTTTTATGAATTTAAAACTTGGCTAAAAATAAGTGTTAAAGGGGCTTAAAATATACACCTAATATATATAACACTTCACACGCATCAAGTTTTTGGCGCCGTTGCCGGGGACACAAGGATTTTAAGAAAGTTAGGAATCAACGGCCTAATCGTTTTTCTTAAATTTTCATTTTTTTAGGATTTTTTTTTAGTTTTTCTGTTTCTGTAGAGCTCAGCACGGGCCGTGCCTGGTCGGACACGGGCCGTGCCCAGCATCCTTACTGGCAGTTTTTATTTTCCGAGTTACAGAGAGCTGAGCACGGGGCCGTGTCCAACTCCCAGTAACAGGGATCCGGGAAACAATTACTGTATTTCTCACCACGGGCCGTGTTCACTGAGCACGGGGCCGTGGTGAACCTTCTGACCAACGTTCTTTTCTGTTTTTATTGCAGGACTTGGAACCCAGGCGCCACATTTGAACCTCCTACGCAGTGCATGAGCTCCAGTCCTAGTAGAGACATAAAAGAACCTCTAGAAGAACCCGAACGCTTTCTCAGAAAAAGACTTAAAGCTAAAAATCAAGAGAAAGTTTCGGGGGAACCACTTCCAATGGCGGACCAACGTATCCTCATGGATTACCTACGACCCACCGTAGGCAATCTCGGGGCCGCTATCAATGCACCGAATGTCGAAGCCAACAACTTCGAACTTCGGCCGCATTTGATACAAATGCTCCAAAACTCCGCAACCTTCCATGGGCTTGCGGAAGAGGATCCCCATCTACATATTACTAATTTCTTGGAAATATGTGATACTTTTCGGATCAATGGAGCATCAAACGATGCCATTCGCCTTAGGATGTTTCCATTTTCACTGAAAGACCGACCTAAGGCTTGGCTTAACACCCTCCCAGTTGGCTCGGTAAACACCTGGGATGAACTAGCCCAAAAGTTTCTATATAAGTATTTCCCTCCTGCTAAAACGGCTAAATTAATGACTGAAATTAATACATACTCACAAGAGGATGGGGAATCCTTATATGAAACTTGGGAAAGGTTCAAGGAGTTTCTAAGAAAGTGTCCTCATCACGGTCTAGCGGTGTGGCAACAAGTATCCACTTTCTAGAATGGGTTGTTGCCACACACAAGACAAACACTTGATTCAAGCTCCGGGGGACTTTTAGGTAATCGCCGCCCAAATGAAATATATAATCAAATTGAGGAAATTGCTCAAACCAATTTTCAATGGCACACCCCCCGAGGTAATAAATCTATTGCCCCGGGTGCCCATAAGGTTGATGAAAGCACCTCTTTACAAGCCCAAATCGAGGCCCTCTATTCGAAAATCAAAAGGCTAGAAATGACAAAAACGGCCTCGGTTATGGCTTGTGAAGGGTGTGGTGGGTCACATGAAAATTGGAGTTGTATGAAAGAATTAGATGAACAAGCAGAAACGGTAAACTACATTGATAATAGACCTAGGCCGTCAGGTCCTCCAACGGGTACCTACAACCAAGGATGGCGTAACCACCCAAATCTTGGTTGGAGAGATCCCGGCAATAGTAGTAACCAACAAAACCAACGAACTAATTTTCAACAACCACAAAATTTCTCTCAACAACAAGGTGGAAGAGAAAGGCTTGAAGATACCATATCTCGCCTCATCTCCGACACCGAAAAGAAAAACTCGGATCGATTTCAACAATTGGAATCGAATTTTAGAAATCAACAAGCTAGCATTCAAAACGTTGAAAAACAATTAAATCAACTATCTCAAAATTTCTCCGAGAGACCACAAGGCGCGTTACCAAGTAATACCGAAACCAACCCAAAGGCGCAAGTACACCTCATCACATTGAGAAACCGAACCGTGGGTCCCGAGGATGCCCCAGTACCACCAGTTGAAGAAAGTCAACGTCAAAACACGACTTCACCTACACCTCAACCAGAAAAGGCTTCTTCACCAAATCATGAGGCCACCAAGACTCCTCCAATTCCGTACCCCGGTAGGTTAACTCGTCAAAAGACCGATGATCAATTCGCAAAGTTCGAAAGTTTACTAAAACAATTGCATGTCAATATTCCTTTTATTGAGGTCCTAACCCAAATGCCTAAATATGCAAAATTCATGAGGGATTTCCTCACTCACAAAAGGAAAATTGAATCATTGCAATTAGTTAACTTAGGCGAAGAATGCTCCGCTTTAGTACTCAACAAACTTCCACAAAAGAAAATCGACCCCGGGAGCTTCACAATACCTTGCTCGATTGGGAAGTCCCCCGTCCGTAACGCATTAGCCGACCTTGGGGCTAGCATTAACCTCATGCCCACGTCAATGTTCAAACGACTCGGCCTAGGAACAACAAGCCCTACAAAGATGAGCATACAACTAGCCGACAAGTCCGTCAAATTTCCACAAGGTGTAGCTGAAAATCTGCTGGTCAAGGTTGACAATTTCGTTTTTCCAACCGACTTTGTCATCCTAGACATGGAAGAAGACACCGATGTCCCTCTCATCCTCGGGAGGCCATTTCTAGCCACCGCCCAAGCAGTGGTGGACATGAATGACGGAACTTTAACATTGAAGTTTGGGGATGAGGAAGTGAAGTTTGAATGAGGAAAGAAAGTAGAGGAAGAAGACCCGGTCAACTACATGAAGGTCATAGACTCAAGCTTGGATGACGCTCTCCGACGGTGTAGAATGGGATGCAATACATCCCACTTGGGTAACATGTGACTAGGCTTTGGGTCTAGCCAAGGACCCTTATAAACGTGGCGCACCACGGAGGCATTCCGCGGAACTATCCCTAGTTTAGTTTAGATTAATTTTCTTGTTTTCTAGTTAGTTTTAAATTTTCAGGAATAAAACACACTTGAGATGGCAAAGGATGCAAGGGAAACTTGAACCAGCACTCTATACAGGAAAACAGAACCGTCCGACAAATTTCTTCATTTACAGTAAGTTCGGCACGGGCCGTGTCCACCCAACACGACCCCGTGCTGCACAGTCTGCAGAAAAAGACCCAGTTCAGGTAACTGGACACGGGCCGTGTTCACCCAACACGCCCCCGTGTCCAGGCTTCTGTTTCTCTTGTTTTAATTTTGTTATTGGCACTTGAACACGGGGCCGTGCCCGGATAACACGGGGCCGTGTTCAGCGCCCAGTAACACAAAAGTTTTGCTTTTTACACCTTTTTACACATTCAATCAACCTAAAAACTTATTTTTGGGACACATTGAGGACAATGTGTAATTTAAGTGTGGGGGGGATGCTAAAACCTTGAATCTTGCAAGTCCTAAATACAAGCCTTACACAAAACTCTATTGGAACCGCTAATCACCCCAAAGTTTTTCAAAAATTTTCATTTTTTTTTACTTGTCTAGGTTTAACTCGAGAAATTCAAGTTCTCAAAAAGGTTATATTTTTACAAATTTACAACCGATAGCGTCGTGATAAAAAGAACCAACATAAGAAAATTATGAAAAGACATGACAAGCTTAGTTAAAATTTAATTATATATACTTGATCACATAAAAACCCATTCCCACAAAAGTGAGTTTTGAGCCTTTATTGAGCATACAATTGCATATCATTAGAACTAAATGCTCATTTCCGTTTCTTGTGTGAATAGCCGCTTGGTTCTTACGACTCTAGAACTTGCCATGACGATACATTCCCGGTCCTTACCAACTTAAACCCGAGTAAGTAAATGATAGAGGCATTAGGACTAACTTTTTTTATTTCTACACCATTATTTTTCTTTTTTTTTACCACCTACCCAAAATCCCCCTAGTTAGCCCCTTTGAGCCTAAACCTTTTCATTTCATAACCCAAACCAAACACCCTTTTTACCCACCAAAACCTTTTTCATTTTTTACCCTTTGTTTTAGTAACAAGTTCGGCTTTTCATATGACCTTTCAAAAAAAAAAAATGTGTTGATGATGAAGCAAAAGAAAATAAACAAACAAGTTCATCAAAAATAACTTTGTTTGAATAATAGCTTCATCAAAATAAAAGTCACAAAAATAGAAAGTCTTACGAAAACCGAAACTTGTTACGCTTTTCGCCTTTTTTCTACTAACCACTAACCACTCACCCAACCACCTACCTTTAACCCAAGCCTAACCCTTCACCCACAAAGTCCTCTTGATATTTACAAAGGTATATAAGTTAAAAAGGAGGAGGATTGATTGCTTGGCAAGCCTATGGTAGGAGAAAGTTCCATGCCGCTCTCGAGTGATCCACAAAAATACATTTTCGGCCGAGTGTTGAGTGATCCCCGTGAGGTATGTGAACTTGTATATAAATAGAATTTTAAAGAGGCATGTTATGCCCTAATAAGTAATTTATCTTATGAACAGTTTTAAAAAAATCATGACGAATAGGATTGTAAATAAATAAAAATAAAACTAAATAAAGAATCTTGGAAATCCCGACACTCTACGACAAGCCCAAAAAAAACCTTCTTCTCTACCCATTCCATTTGGGAGTGTAATAGCCACATATTAAACAGTTTTGCTTGAGAACAAGCAAAGATTCAAGTGTGGGGGTATCTGATGTGTTCAAAATGCAACATATAAATGTCATCAAATGAGGCATAAAACTAACCCTTTTTTAGTATTAATATTGGAAAAAGTGTGCTTTTGTCTTCCTTTTGTATTTTCAGGATTAAATGAGCTCAAATTAACAAAAGAAGCAAAAAGACATCAAAATCTAACATAAATACAAGAAAAGGAACAAGACGTGACATGCCCGACCCCACGACAGCATCTTCCCAAGCAAAACAAGAGATCAGAAGCCTGAACACGCCCCGTGCTCAGCCAGCACGGGGGCGTGCCCAAGTGCCAACAGAAAAGACAAAGTATTGCCCACCACGGGGCCGTGCTCAGTGGACACGGGGCCGTGGTCAACTATAAGATTCGCACAATCTAGCAAATCTGCATAGTACAAAGATTCTTCTGCACCACGGGGTCGTGCTCAGCGGACACGGGGGCGTGGTCAGCTAAAAAGACAAACCTGCATTAAATGAAGAAAGAGAAGGACGTGGACACGGGGCCGTGCCCACTGGACACGGGGCCGTGCCCGTGCTTCTGTTCAACCTATAAATAGAAGTGCTTGGCTCAAGCTCAAACCATCCCTTGGCACACCACCTCTCTCACACTTCACCCACCACCACCATAACACCATCATCCACCACCATCATCCATTGTCCATCGTAGAGTGTGTGAGTCGTCTCGGGATCCAAGAATGATCGTAAGAGTTGTTGACAATCAAGGCCATGTTTGCCTAAGTCTCTTACATCACTTGGTGAAGACAAAGTGTCTAGTGTAATACTTTTTATTTCTAATCTTTTGCACTTTTTATTTGGTTTTGTATTAATGACTTTAATAACTAGTTGCTTATGTTGAAGGTGATCTTTCCTTATCGTTTGTTCGTGGTATTTTGGCATTATTTTACTGTCTATATAAAATAAAAGATTTTCACCATTCATATCTCCACGGTCTATATGGAGGTATGTTGGCTACCTGGTCGGGGGTTAAGGGAACGGTTTGGTATAGGTCTTGCCATTGTTCAGCGTTTAGAGGTCCTGCAATGGACCTGGGTCAAATTTAGTAGGACCTCCTTCAATACTTAACGGTATTGGATGGCGGGGGTCCAAACTCTTTGATCCCCTCATAAGTTAACTACTATTAATACTATAACCCGGCTATTTAGGACTGTATCCCTGCTGACTCAGACTACTTAGTCGAGGGTAACGTCACCTCCAAAAGAGGGGCCTACCATAATTTGCATTAATAACTTAATTAATTATCTTCCAATAATCCACCCTTTTAGGATTGCATCCTTGCTGACTCAAACTACTGGGGTGAGGGTAACGTCACCTTCAAAAGAGAGGCTGTGACACCCCAGGAAAATCTGGAAAACAACGCAACTTAACTAGCTTCCTCAGTAACCACGCGCTAAATTTCGGGACGAAATTCTCTTAACAGGGGGAGAATGTGACAACCCTCGAATTTACATGTATTCCGTACAATTTATTGTTGATAATGAAAGTGTTTGACGACTGTGTGGAATTACTTAACTGCTTTCTGATATCTGTGATGTGCTTACATGTGCTTGTCAACATACTAGTAGTATGCAGAAAGGTCACTAAATAATCTGTTATATTTTCCTAAGTGTTAGAAAGTATAAACGTTACAAAAATATACATATAGGACGCTTTGCGGATTAATTAAGCAGTTTAACGGAATAGTATCAAACCGAACAACCGGACTTTACCGGGAACATAAAAATATTGACATTGACATTGTTTTTCTTTTTCTGAGCTAGTTAGGGTCCCCGAATACCCTAACACCCCTTATATTAATTAACACACTAAACATTTGATACTACCTTCAAACTCCCACTAACTAGGTTAGTCACCATCTAAACACAATTTACCCCACCCCCTTGAGTTGTAACCGTCCCTAGGGACCTCCCCACCATAAGATTCCTTAATATCTTCCATAATCTTCATAGAGATCTTGACTTGATGTTGTATGGTACTTTGGGGGACATCATACCCAATGGTTAAAAGATCTTGAGAGTTATAAACCACCTACACTTCTTATCATCTTCATCACCAACAAACTTCCTCACTCCCACCCTACAAGCTTACGGCCCAAACAACCCTCACACACACCCACTCTTTTGTTTCAAGATCATCCAATCCAAGCTTCATACAAGGTGTTAGAAGGTGATTTAGGAGGCTCGGTGTTCACGGAACTTGAAGGACCACCTTCGTTTGCTTTTATCCATCACTTTTCTACACTCGAACCCTCCTAGCCTTGTGCTAGTGGTAAGAACTTAGATCCATTCATTCTTCATGTTATTTAAGTGGTTAATAAGTGATTTGATGATTAAAGTTATGAAACACTAAAGAACTTGCACTAAAGTCTTGAACATGTTGGTTAATGGATGAATATGTGTGTAAAACATGTAAATCTTGTGTCATTATGATGATTGGCTGATTATCTGATGTTGTGCTGAATAATATTAGTATGTGATATTGTTGTGGTCACTAAACTTGCTAACGGAATCGATCGAACACGATTTAGAAGGTTAAACACAAAAGAATCAGAATCTGTCCAACTTTTACAGCCCACTTCTGTTGGCTGTAAACAGGTCTTAACCTCAACGAAAAATCGATATTTTGAATCTAAAATATGTTATTATGAAATACGGTTCTAATGGCACCGGAATCGTAATTTTTGGACTCCGTTTACTATTTTTAAAGTGTTGATTTGTAACAGCTACTTAAGCTGAATTTTGACAGCAATAAATGGGTGTCGTACTTTCGGTCATAACCTGAGTTTTGTGATGAATCGGACCATGAAAAATTTACTGTAGATGATAACTGAAGTATTTGTAATTACCCCACTGGAATTTCGCAAATCGGACTTACGATGAATTTTTAATAAATTGTTTCGTGGACTGTGGTCAGAAATACATAAATCTGAGTTCAGTCCCGAATATGAAATTTTTATAAAATGTGGGTAATGAACCGGACCCCGATATTTTTACACAATAAAATATGGAATGTTTATGACGTTCTATAAAAATTTGGGAATTTTTGGAATAATCTAACTATCTTATTTAAATGTCCGAAAACAGCCGGTTTTGAGTATTAATGCTGAATTGACATAAGTTGTGACTTGCGTGTCTAAATGTCGAGTATGCTATCTGTGAATGATTTGACATGTTATATATGTTATGTGCATTATCGTATGTTTGATTTTGAGTGGGGAATGGACGGGAAACTTAGATGGGCATAAACCGTTACAGTGATGCATGTTATGTGATAGATACGTGTAGGAACTTTGTGTTCTACTGGAAAGCCACTAAATGACTAACTGGTAAATCATACTAGGACGTGATTGACCGACCTTGACTGTTAGCTATATTGAGAATCTAACCGAGCAAACCGAGGTGAGTTCACACCCTTACTAAGGCATGGGATTCCCGGTGGTTGGGAATGGGATTGAATAACTATTTATATTGTCAACACTACTAGACTACCTACTACTGTCCTCGGATGAAAAGGGCACGTACGTAAAACCTACGTACACTTACACTTACTACTGTCCTCGGATTGAGAAGGGCACGTACGTAAAACCTACGTACACTCACACTTACCACTGTCCTCGGATGAGAAGGGCACGTACGTAAAACCTACGTACACTCACACTTACCACTGTCCTCGGATGAGAAGGGCACGTACGTAAAACCTACGTACACTCATACTTAACACCGTCCTCGGATTGGGAAGGACACTTATGGATACGCCTAGTCTAGTAACATACATAATGGGAAGCCCCCACTAAATATCGTAAAGGTTTGGGAATCAAGAATAATGGGTAATACTTGGTTATGAAACGAACTTCCGATTCCTGATACGTACTCACCAACTAAACAACCAAACGTGAACTCACTCAACTTTGTTGTTGACTAGTTGTTACATGCCTTACAGGTCGCTAAATGCTTGGAGCTTGCACGGGGAAGGAGTCGTTGTGGAACATGGGTTGTTATATCCCATACTTAATAATGGAACTTTATAAACCTATGGAACTTATGTTTGAGACTTTAAACTTATGAACTGTGAACTTATGTTTTGAACTCACGTTTATGCTTCCGCTGTTTAAACCAAACAAGGTTAACTAGCTTTGGTCACCAATCGTATTATGTTTGGTTTTATTTACTTAATTGAATTGTTCAATATGATTGGTGGCTCGATCCTGGTCATGTCACGCCTCCAAGCGGTGATACTCCGCATGGTGGATTTTGGGGGTGTGACAGATTGGTATCAGAGCCATTGGTTATAGCGAACTTGGTTTTTAATAAGGGAAAAAGTTTTCATTAAAACCAGACTATAACCTGTACAGTGCTCAACGATCCACAACGACGCTTCGCTCCACGTGCAAGACTCGACACCATAAGTGGTATGATTTATGTTATATTATCGGTTAGATAGTTCTCACTGTGTATTAGATAATGTGGTAATTGCTATTTGAACCTTGTGTGCATACTCTCTAATGTCGTCCCACACTTACACACTTTCGCGACACTTTCCTCACTTACGTTGCTTCATTATGAAGATCATGAGCGGACGCGAAGGACGTATCAACCTCACTCAAGCCCAGTTGACGGCTTTGATCAACGAACGAGTTGCGGAGGCACTCGCAGCTAACCCTGCAGGAGGTCAACATGCTCAACCTCCTGTGTGCACGTTCAAGACGTTCATGGACTGTCGACCTACCACTTTCAGTGGCACCGAAGGAGCAGTGGGCCTTCTTCACTGGTTTGAAAAGCTTGAGACTGTTTTCGAGATGTGCGAATGCCCCGAAGACCGTAGGGTGAAATATGCTACCGGAACACTTGAAGGAGCTGCGTTAACCTGGTGGAAGGCACAGGTTCAACTACTAGGACTGGCAGTTGCTAATGCCACGCCCTGGAATGGTTTCAAAGAGCTGATCAAAGAGGAGTACTGTAGTCGGGATGACATCCACAAGCTAGAAGTGGAATTTTACAATCTGAAGATGACAGGATCTGAGATTGAGGCGTATACCAAGAGGTCGAATGAACTGGCCATCCTGTGCCCAACTATGGTGGACCCTCCCATCAAACGTATTGAGCTTTACCTCAAGGGCCTTGCACCAGCGATTCAAAGTTATGTGACTTCAGCCAACTTGGGTACCATCCAGCAAGTCGTCAAATTGGCTCATCGTCTCACCGACCAGGCAGTGGAACAAAACAGACTACCCAAGCGTATTGGTGCTGCTACTTCTGATGCACCTACCGACAACAAACGAAAATGGGATGGGAATTCCGGCAAAGGCTCTACCTCTGTTCAGTCTCAGTCTCAGCAACGAAGGACTGAGGACCATAGGAGCCCTGGCCAGCACTTTTCTGGTAGTCAAGGGCAGGGTGGATATCGAGGAAACCACCCAAAGTGCAACAAATGCAACAGACACCACAGTGGTCAGTGCAACAAGGGACACTGTCAGAGGTGTCTCAAGATGGGTCATGAAGCCAAGGATTGCAGGAGCCCACGGCCTATGAATCAGAATCGTCAGCAGCAACAGCAAGCACCGCAGAATCAGCAACAGCAACAGGGCAACAAGGGATGCTTTCAGTGTGGTGCTGAAGACCACTTCAAGAGACACTGCCCGCAGTTAAATCAGAATCAGAATCACAACCAGGGAAACGGGAACAATAATGGGGGCAACAATGGAGGAAACAACGATGGCAACGGTGCCAGGGGTCGTGTGTTCGTGATTGGTCAGGGAGAAGCAAGGAACGATCCCAACGTTGTGATGGGTAAGTTTCTTCTTGACGACTTCTTCGTTACTGTTTTATTCGATTCGGGTGCCGATACTAGTTATGTGTCCGTGAAAGTTAGCCAAATTCTTAAGCGCACCCCAACACTCCTGAACACCAAACACACGGTAGAACTAGCTAACGGAAAAAGTCTTGAAGCCACACACGTAGTTAAAGGTTGTAACCTCGTCTTAGCTGGTCAGACTTTCCCTATCGATCTTGTTCCTATCACACTTGGTAGTTTCGACGTCGTTATTGGGATGGATTGGCTATCTCATCATCAAGCCGAGATTGTTTGCAAGGAGAAAATCATCCGCATTCCTCGTTCTGATAAAGAACCCCTCGTGATTCATGGCGACAAGAGTGGTGCTGTCGAAGGCATCATCTCTTTCCTTAAGGCCCAGAAGTGTTTGCGAAAGGGCCACACTGCCATTTTAGCACTCGTTACTGACACATCCACGGAAGAGAAGAGAATTGAAGACATCCCTATTGTGCGCGAATTTCCCGAGGTATTTCCTGAGGAATTACCTGGTCTTCCTCCTCATCGCCAAGTTGAGTTTCAAATCGAGCTAGCTCCTGGAGCAGCGCCAGTAGCTCGAGCACCATATCGTCTAGCCCCATCAGAACTCGAAGAACTGTCCACACAACTACAAGAACTCTTGGAAAAGGGTTTTATACGTCCTAGCTCTTCACCCTGGGGAGCTCCAGTCTTGTTCGTGAAGAAGAAAGACGGTACCTTCAGGATGTGTATTGACTATCGCGAGCTCAACAAGGTGACTGTGAAGAATCGTTATCCTCTTCCACGTATTGACGATTTATTCGACCAGTTGCAAGGGTCGAGCTATTACTCCAAGATTGATTTGAGATCGGGATACCATCAGCTGAGAGTCCGAGATGAGGACGTCTCCAAAACAGCATTCAGAACTCGTTACGGCCATTACGAGTTTCTGGTTATGCCGTTCGGGCTGACGAATGCACCGGCAGTCTTCATGGATCTCATGAACCGAGTGTGCAAGCCTTACCTGGATAAGTTCGTTATTGTGTTCATCGATGATATCCTGATCTATTCTAAGAGTCAGGAGGAACACGAGCAGCATCTACGACTTATGCTGGAACTTCTTCGAAAGGAACGGTTGTATGCCAAGTTTTCGAAATGTGATTTCTGGCTTCGCGAAGTCCACTTTCTAGGCCACGTGGTAAACAAGGATGGAATTCATGTGGATCCATCTAAGGTTGAATCGATCAAGAACTGGCCCGCACCCCGCACACCAACAGAAATCCGCCAATTCTTGGGTTTGGCCGGATATTACAGAAGGTTTATAAAAGATTTCTCCAAGATTGCGCAACCTCTCACTTCACTGACTCAGAAGGGTGTCATCTATCGTTGGGGTGATGCACAGGAGTCCGCATTTCAACATCTAAAGGATAGACTTTGTAGCGCGCCTATCCTCTCATTGCCAGAGGGCACCGATGATTTCGTGGTTTATTGCGACGCTTCCATCCAAGGACTTGGTTGCGTATTGATGCAACGTGACAAGGTCATTGCCTACGCATCGCGCCAACTTAAAGTTCACGAAAGAAACTACACTACTCACGATCTGGAACTGGGAGCAGTTGTATTCGCACTTAAGATATGGAGACATTACCTGTACGGTACCAAGGGCACCATTTACACCGACCACAGGAGTCTCGAGCATATCTTCAAGCAAAAAGAGTTAAACATGCGACAACGCCGATGGGTCGAACTCTTGAATGATTACGAATGCGCTATCAAGTATCATCCGGGCAAAGCCAATGTTGTGGCTGACGCCCTCAGTCGAAAGGATACTTTACCTAAGCGTGTACGAGCATTACAACTAACCATCCAGTTTAACCTTCCTGCCCAAATTCGAGATGCCCAGGTCGAAGCATTGAAAGAAGAAAACATCAGGGCTGAGTCCCTACGAGGATCGAGGCAGCGGCTAGAACAAAAGGGAGACGGTGCCTACTATGTTAACGGACGCATCTGGGTTCCATTTTATGGCAACTTACGCGAGCTTGTGATGGATGAAGCACATAAGTCTCGTTATTCGGTACATCCTGGTTCGGATAAAATGTACCACGATCTCAAGACTACGTACTGGTGGCCTGGCATGAAAGCCCACATAGCAACCTACGTCAGTAAGTGCTTGACTTGTGCGAGAGTCAAGTCTGAATATCAGAAACCATCAGGCCTACTTCAACAACCGGAGATCCCGAAATGGAAATGGGAGCAAATTTCCATGGATTTCGTTACTGGCCTGCCCAGATCTCAACGCGGAAACGATACCATTTGGGTGATCGTAGATCGACTGACCAAGTCTGCACATTTTCTGGCCATCAAAGAAACGGATAAGTTTTCTACTCTTGCAGACATTTATCTAAAGGAGGTAGTGTCAAGGCACGGGGTGCCAATCTCTATTATATCTGATCGTGACGCGCGTTTTACTTCTGAACTGTGGCAAGCAATGCACAAGTCCTTTGGCTCACGTCTAGATATGAGCACCGCTTATCACCCGCAGACGGATGGGCAATCTGAACGCACCATCCAAACCCTTGAAGACATGCTTAGGGCATGTGTAATCGATTTTGGTAACGGCTGGGAAAAGCACCTCCCGCTAGTGGAGTTCTCATATAACAACAGCTACCACACCAGCATCCAAGCCGCTCCGTTTGAGGCATTGTACGGACGCAAATGCCGATCGCCTCTCTGTTGGGCAGAAGTTGGTGACAGCCAAATCACTGGCCCAGAACATGTGGTAGATACCACCGAGAAAATTGCTCAGATACGACAGCGAATGGCGGCAGCTCGTGACCGTCAGAAACGCTATGCTGATGAGGGAAGAAAACCACTCGAGCTCCAGGTTGGGGATCGAGTGCTACTCAAAGTCTCACCTTGGAAAGGTGTAGTCCGCTTTGGCAAACGAGGCAAACTCAATCCGCGTTATGTCGGACCGTTCAAAGTCATTGAGAAAATTGGCCAAGTCGCCTACAGGTTGGATCTACCTGAAGAACTCAGCGGAGTTCACAACGTATTCCACGTATCAAATCTGAAGAAGTGTCTGTCAGATGAGCCCTTCATAGTTCCTCTCAAGGAACTCACAATCGACGACCAGCTGCGATTCGTCGAGGAACCAGTAGAGATTACGGATCGAGATGTTAAGATCCTCAAGCACACAAGAATACCTCTCGTTCGAGTTCGTTGGAATGCTCGTCGTGGCCCAGAGTATACCTGGGAACGAGAAGACCAAATGAAACTCAAGTATCCCCAGCTGTTTAAGAAAAACGCAACCACTACTGAGGCTGAAGCTACCGCAGAATTTCGGGACGAAATTCCAAATCAACGGGGGGATGATGTGACACCCCAGGAAAATCTGGAAAACAACGCAACTTAACTAGCTTCCTCAGTAACCACGCGCTAAATTTCGGGACGAAATTCTCTTAACAGGGGGAGAATGTGACAACCCTCGAATTTACATGTATTCCGTACAATTTATTGTTGATAATGAAAGTGTTTGACGACTGTGTGGAATTACTTAACTGCTTTCTGATATCTGTGATGTGCTTACATGTGCTTGTCAACATACTAGTAGTATGCAGAAAGGTCACTAAATAATCTGTTATATTTTCCTAAGTGTTAGAAAGTATAAACGTTACAAAAATATACATATAGGACGCTTTGCGGATTAATTAAGCAGTTTAACGGAATAGTATCAAACCGAACAACCGGACTTTACCGGGAACATAAAAATATTGACATTGACATTGTTTTTCTTTTTCTGAGCTAGTTAGGGTCCCCGAATACCCTAACACCCCTTATATTAATTAACACACTAAACATTTGATACTACCTTCAAACTCCCACTAACTAGGTTAGTCACCATCTAAACACAATTTACCCCACCCCCTTGAGTTGTAACCGTCCCTAGGGACCTCCCCACCATAAGATTCCTTAATATCTTCCATAATCTTCATAGAGATCTTGACTTGATGTTGTATGGTACTTTGGGGGACATCATACCTAATGGTTAAAAGATCTTGAGAGTTATAAACCACCTACACTTCTTATCATCTTCATCACCAACAAACTTCCTCACTCCCACCCTACAAGCTTACGGCCCAAACAACCCTCACACACACCCACTCTTTTGTTTCAAGATCATCCAATCCAAGCTTCATACAAGGTGTTAGAAGGTGATTTAGGAGGCTCGGTGTTCACGGAACTTGAAGGACCACCTTCGTTTGCTTTTATCCATCACTTTTCTACACTCGAACCCTCCTAGCCTTGTGCTAGTGGTAAGAACTTAGATCCATTCATTCTTCATGTTATTTAAGTGGTTAATAAGTGATTTGATGATTAAAGTTATGAAACACTAAAGAACTTGCACTAAAGTCTTGAACATGTTGGTTAATGGATGAATATGTGTGTAAAACATGTAAATCTTGTGTCATTATGATGATTGGCTGATTATCTGATGTTGTGCTGAATAATATTAGTATGTGATATTGTTGTGGTCACTAAACTTGCTAACGGAATCGATCGAACACGATTTAGAAGGTTAAACACAAAAGAATCAGAATCTGTCCAACTTTTACAGCCCACTTCTGTTGGCTGTAAACAGGTCTTAACCTCAACGAAAAATCGATATTTTGAATCTAAAATATGTTATTATGAAATACGGTTCTAATGGCACCGGAATCGTAATTTTTGGACTCCGTTTACTATTTTTAAAGTGTTGATTTGTAACAGCTACTTAAGCTGAATTTTGACAGCAATAAATGGGTGTCGTACTTTCGGTCATAACCTGAGTTTTGTGATGAATCGGACCATGAAAAATTTACTGTAGATGATAACTGAAGTATTTGTAATTACCCCACTGGAATTTCGCAAATCGGACTTACGATGAATTTTTAATAAATTGTTTCGTGGACTGTGGTCAGAAATACATAAATCTGAGTTCAGTCCCGAATATGAAATTTTTATAAAATGTGGGTAATGAACCGGACCCCGATATTTTTACACAATAAAATATGGAATGTTTATGACGTTCTATAAAAATTTGGGAATTTTTGGAATAATCTAACTATCTTATTTAAATGTCCGAAAACAGCCGGTTTTGAGTATTAATGCTGAATTGACATAAGTTGTGACTTGCGTGTCTAAATGTCGAGTATGCTATCTGTGAATGATTTGACATGTTATATATGTTATGTGCATTATCGTATGTTTGATTTTGAGTGGGGAATGGACGGGAAACTTAGATGGGCATAAACCGTTACAGTGATGCATGTTATGTGATAGATACGTGTAGGAACTTTGTGTTCTACTGGAAAGCCACTAAATGACTAACTGGTAAATCATACTAGGACGTGATTGACCGACCTTGACTGTTAGCTATATTGAGAATCTAACCGAGCAAACCGAGGTGAGTTCACACCCTTACTAAGGCATGGGATTCCCGGTGGTTGGGAATGGGATTGAATAACTATTTATATTGTCAACACTACTAGACTACCTACTACTGTCCTCGGATGAAAAGGGCACGTACGTAAAACCTACGTACACTTACACTTACTACTGTCCTCGGATTGAGAAGGGCACGTACGTAAAACCTACGTACACTCACACTTACCACTGTCCTCGGATGAGAAGGGCACGTACGTAAAACCTACGTACACTCACACTTACCACTGTCCTCGGATGAGAAGGGCACGTACGTAAAACCTACGTACACTCATACTTAACACCGTCCTCGGATTGGGAAGGACACTTATGGATACGCCTAGTCTAGTAACATACATAATGGGAAGCCCCCACTAAATATCGTAAAGGTTTGGGAATCAAGAATAATGGGTAATACTTGGTTATGAAACGAACTTCCGATTCCTGATACGTACTCACCAACTAAACAACCAAACGTGAACTCACTCAACTTTGTTGTTGACTAGTTGTTACATGCCTTACAGGTCGCTAAATGCTTGGAGCTTGCACGGGGAAGGAGTCGTTGTGGAACATGGGTTGTTATATCCCATACTTAATAATGGAACTTTATAAACCTATGGAACTTATGTTTGAGACTTTAAACTTATGAACTGTGAACTTATGTTTTGAACTCACGTTTATGCTTCCGCTGTTTAAACCAAACAAGGTTAACTAGCTTTGGTCACCAATCGTATTATGTTTGGTTTTATTTACTTAATTGAATTGTTCAATATGATTGGTGGCTCGATCCTGGTCATGTCACGCCTCCAAGCGGTGATACTCCGCATGGTGGATTTTGGGGGTGTGACAGATTGGTATCAGAGCCATTGGTTATAGCGAACTTGGTTTTTAATAAGGGAAAAAGTTTTCATTAAAACCAGACTATAACCTGTACAGTGCTCAACGATCCACAACGACGCTTCGCTCCACGTGCAAGACTCGACACCATAAGTGGTATGATTTATGTTATATTATCGGTTAGATAGTTCTCACTGTGTATTAGATAATGTGGTAATTGCTATTTGAACCTTGTGTTCATACTCTCTAATGTCGTCCCACACTTACACACTTTCGCGACACTTTCCTCACTTACGTTGCTTCATTATGAAGATCATGAGCGGACGCGAAGGACGTATCAACCTCACTCAAGCCCAGTTGACGGCTTTGATCAACGAACGAGTTGCGGAGGCACTCGCAGCTAACCCTGCAGGAGGTCAACATGCTCAACCTTCTGTGTGCACGTTCAAGACGTTCATGGACTGTCGACCTACCACTTTCAGTGGCACCGAAGGAGCAGTGGGCCTTCTTCACTGGTTTGAAAAGCTTGAGACTGTTTTCGAGATGTGCGAATGCCCCGAAGACCGTAGGGTGAAATATGCTACCGGAACACTTGAAGGAGCTGCGTTAACCTGGTGGAAGGCACAGGTTCAACTACTAGGACTGGCAGTTGCTAATGCCACGCCCTGGAATGGTTTCAAAGAGCTGATCAAAGAGGAGTACTGTAGTCGGGATGACATCCACAAGCTAGAAGTGGAATTTTACAATCTGAAGATGACAGGATCTGAGATTGAGGCGTATAGCAAGAGGTCGAATGAACTGGCCATCCTGTGCCCAACTATGGTGGACCCTCCCATCAAACGTATTGAGCTTTACCTCAAGGGCCTTGCACCAGCGATTCAAAGTCATGTGACTTCAGCCAACTTGGGTACCATCCAGCAAGTCGTCAAATTGGCTCATCGTCTCACCGACCAGGCAGTGGAACAAAACAGACTACCCAAGCGTATTGGTGCTGCTACTTCTGATGCACCTACCGACAACAAACGAAAATGGGATGGGAATTCCGGCAAAGGCTCTACCTCTGTTCAGTCTCAGTCTCAGCAATGAAGGACTGAGGACCATAGGAGCCCTGGCCAGCACTTTTCTGGTAGTCAAGGGCAGGGTGGATATCGAGGAAACCACCCAAAGTGCAACAAATGCAACAGACACCACAGTGGTCAGTGCAACAAGGGACACTGTCAGAGGTGTCTCAAGATGGGTCATGAAGCCAAGGATTGCAGGAGCCCACGGCCTATGAATCAGAATCGTCAGCAGCAACAGCAAGCACCGCAGAATCAGCAACAGCAACAGGGCAACAAGGGATGCTTTCAGTGTGGTGCTGAAGACCACTTCAAGAGACACTGCCCGCAGTTAAATCAGAATCAGAATCACAACCAGGGAAACGGGAACAATAATGGGGGCAACAATGGAGGAAACAACGATGGCAACGGTGCCAGGGGTCGTGTGTTCGTGATTGGTCAGGGAGAAGCAAGGAACGATCCCAACGTTGTGATGGGTAAGTTTCTTCTTGACGACTTCTTCGTTACTGTTTTATTCGATTCGGGTGCCGATACTAGTTATGTGTCCGTGAAAGTTAGCCAAATTCTTAAGCGCACCCCAACACTCCTGAACACCAAACACACGGTAGAACTAGCTAACGGAAAAAGTCTTGAAGCCACACACGTAGTTAAAGGTTGTAACCTCGTCTTAGCTGGTCAGACTTTCCCTATCGATCTTGTTCCTATCACACTTGGTAGTTTCGACGTCGTTATTGGGATGGATTGGCTATCTCATCATCAAGCCGAGATTGTTTGCAAGGAGAAAATCATCCGCATTCCTCGTTCTGATAAAGAACCCCTCGTGATTCATACTAGGACGTGATTGACCGACCTTGACTGTTAGCTATATTGAGAATCTAACCGAGCAAACCGAGGTGAGTTCACACCCTTACTAAGGCATGGGATTCCCGGTGGTTGGGAATGGGATTGAATAACTATTTATATTGTCAACACTACTAGACTACCTACTACTGTCCTCGGATGAAAAGGGCACGTACGTAAAACCTACGTACACTTACACTTACTACTGTCCTCGGATTGAGAAGGGCACGTACGTAAAACCTACGTACACTCACACTTACCACTGTCCTCGGATGAGAAGGGTACGTACGTAAAACCTACGTACACTCACACTTACCACTGTCCTCGGATGAGAAGGGCACGTACGTAAAACCTACGTACACTCATACTTAACACCGTCCTCGGATTGGGAAGGACACTTATGGATACGCCTAGTCTAGTAACATACATAATGGGAAGCCCCCACTAAATATCGTAAAGGTTTGGGAATCAAGAATAATGGGTAATACTTGGTTATGAAACGAACTTCCGATTCCTGATACGTACTCACCAACTAAACAACCAAACGTGAACTCACTCAACTTTGTTGTTGACTAGTTGTTACATGCCTTACAGGTCGCTAAATGCTTGGAGCTTGCACGGGGAAGGAGTCGTTGTGGAACATGGGTTGTTATATCCCATACTTAATAATGGAACTTTATAAACCTATGGAACTTATGTTTGAGACTTTAAACTTATGAACTGTGAACTTATGTTTTGAACTCACGTTTATGCTTCCGATGTTTAAACCAAACAAGGTTAACTAGCTTTGGTCACCAATCGTATTATGTTTGGTTTTATTTACTTAATTGAATTGTTCAATATGATTGGTGGCTCGATCCTGGTCATGTCACGCCTCCAAGCGGTGATACTCCGCATGGTGGATTTTGGGGGTGTGACAGAGGCCTACTACAATAACTAAGATAATCTCTTAAATATGTGCAAAAGTGCGGAAATAATCAAAGGTTACACTAGATACGAGTCGGAAACAAGTGATTCATCTTGTCTATCTGTTTTTTCTTTTTATTTTATTTTTCAGCATTTTTAGTTAATTTTTATTTTTCTTAGTTTAAAACATTTTTCCTAACCTTTTTATTTTTGATTAGACGTTGAGGATAAACCGGTACTAAAAGCTCTTGTATCCTTGGACGACCTCGGTATCTTGCCAACACTATACTACGCTCACGATGGGTGCACTTGCCCATATGTGTGTTTAGTGTTAGTAAAATATCGTGTTTTATAAATTTAAAACTTGGCTAAAAATAAGTGTTAAAGGGGCTTAAAATATTCACCTAATATATATAACACTTCACACGCATCAAGTTTTTGGCGCCGTTGCCGGGGAGACAAGGATTTTAAGAAAGTTAGGAATCAACGGCCTAATCGTTTTTCTTATTTGTAGCGGAGGTTTGAACTGCTGATTTTCAGTTGACAATACTTCAGAAGGAGTCTTTGTTAAGGGTGTCCACTGCTTTTCTCTGTTCTCCCTTTTGACCTCCTTCCGATGAGCGATCTGGTTGATTGTAATGCGCGCGTCTTCCCTTATCGGGCTTCTTTCCCTATAACTGGGTGTTTTCCCTGATTGGCCTTTGTTTTTCTTATTGCGCCGATCGCTATGGTGGGAACTGTATTGGCGGTTGTCATCACCGGTCAATTGTTTGTCTGTGCTCGCAATTGTTTTTGCTGCCTCAATGAAGGTTTCCCAATCTTTGGGGCCTCCATCTCTTCCCTTCACTCGCTTCATCAAGTCATCACATTTTACTGCCCTCATAAAATGCGCGCGCTTCATCTTTTCGCCCACATCACCAATCTCCAAACATTCTTTATTATACCTCGTAATGAAATCTTCCACGCTTTCATGGTCCTTTCTCCATATATTCAGACAGTATGCCGGATCTCTAGTATGCCTGCGCTGTTGAGAGAAGTGCGCAAGGAACTTGTCTCGAAAATCGATCCATGACTTGATTCTTCCTATTGGCAGGCTGTCAAACCAAACGCGCGCTGCGCCAATAAAGGTTTGTGCGAAGAGGTGGCACCAAGTTGGTAAGTTCCATCCACCTGTTAACCCTGCGCCATTGAAGACTTGGAGGTGATCGTCGGGGTCTGTCAAGCCATTGTATTTGCCTACGTTGTGGGGCAACTTTGTCTTGTTAATATCGGCTGTTGCGATCTCTTTGATAAATTTTGAATTTTCAGCTATGCCATCCGGGCGATAGCTCAGTGTGTAATCATGTTCTGCTTTCGGATTGTACCCCGCGCGCTTGCGGGGTACGTACGCTTCGTGTTCTGGTGGCAACCTGCTGAACACTGTGCTTTCTTTGTACGTCTCATCATCTTCTTCCTTGTAACTGTCCCACTCATCATTCATATTGCGTGGACCTAAACAACTCTGCACCGGTTTTCTTTGTGGATGAGAATACTGCACATAATTGCTTTCTGTCTCGCCATAAGTATCGCGCGTATCATGCGCGCTTGGCCTTCTGATGTT
Source organism: Helianthus tuberosus (assembly GCA_030545235.1). Taxonomy (NCBI): domain Eukaryota; kingdom Viridiplantae; phylum Streptophyta; class Magnoliopsida; order Asterales; family Asteraceae; genus Helianthus; species Helianthus tuberosus. The sequence goes on along the minus strand of CM060365.1, from coordinate 92,477,758 downwards.
TGGTATAGGTGCTTTCTCGGCGGGTAAGTTAAATGCATTAGCCTGCTGAGGCATGTGAGTGCTCAGAGACCTTTGCGGTGGTGTAACAAATGCGGACTGGTTGGCTTGCGCTTGGAGCAAAGCCTGTTGCGCGCTGAGTTGTGTATAAACAAGATTTATAGACGCCATTTGTTCGGCATACCAGGAAGCCAGAGTTTTTCCTTCGGGTAGCCCTAAAAGTGAAGAGAAGTTCAGTTGTGTTTGGTCCGTTGGAGCTGAGGGGCCAGCTCCATGGCTTGGTGTTTGCACTGGTGGGGGTATTTGTTGAACTACCCCAGATGGAGGTTGGAAAGTGGCTCCATTTGTAGTTTGGGTGATGATCCTTGGCGGGGGTTGGAAAGTGGCTCCAGTTGTGGTTTGGCTAACAACCCTAGATGCACTTCCGAAAATACTAGGAAAATCGTTGTTCGTTTGCCCTTCTTGGATGATTTCGTTCCTCTAGCCCCTTTGGACGTGCACGGTGTCCGAAATGAACTCAAAAGAAGAAACTTCTCCATCCACCTGGTGGGAAGGGTTTGTTTCAGTCATTTTGGAGAGTGTTTTAAACAAAAAAAAAGATGAAAATGGTTTGCAAAAACTGCGGTAGGCGCCAATGATGAAACACTGGTTAACACCTGAGGTGAAACTAGCTTGTTCGTCTCTTTTGTGGGTTCAATCTCCTTTGTTACTCGCCAAATGATGGGTCCTGCAAAACAGCAACACCGTTAGCTCGTTAAGAGGGGAATATGGGGGTTTCCCTCTTAACCGGGCTCCGGCGTGAGAATAAGTTCTGTTCTGAGGAGATAAAACAGTGTGTGTTAAGAATGAGAGAGTGGAGAATCGAATGAATCAACCTGGATGATGAGGGGTCCTATTTATAGCCGGAGGGTGATAGAGGGTGGAGCAACCTTGACAGCTATTATGGGGCGCCAACTGTCCGACCAAGGGGAATATCCTCTTGGTCTCCTCTGATGTGGCCAGGAAGGTGATACACGTGGCGCGCCCATATTCGTCCATGTTGGAAACATCGTACTGCTGTTGTCGGGTCTGCTCCTTGATTTGCTGCTGGCCTACATGGCGCTCGATGGGTGGTGACACGTATTGTCCTTTATGTCGGAAGGAGCATCTTTGGTGCCACCTTGACGTCTTCCAGAAGCTTCTAGAAGCTTCTGGATTCGTTTCCTGATGCAGACGCCATGTAGGATTTAAAAGGTGGTGTGGTCCTTGCCATATAGGCAAGGAATTGGGACCATACATCTTCAAGTTTAGTTGAAATCCAGTCTGTTTCAGTGAAATTGATTGAGTTTCGGTGTAATTTCGAACAGTTCGGACATATTTCAGTTTGTTTCTGAACAAAGTTCTGTGATTTTGAACATTATACATCAATTACAAACTGTTTTACGGATAAAATTTAGAAAAAGTTTAGCGTTTTGTTCGATATTATAGATGATGAAGTGTTTGTGCTTGCTGGATGTTGGTGTGAATCAGATTTAAATCACAAATTTCTTTTTAGTGATAATAATAGAATAAAGAAGAAGAAGATTCAGATCTGATTATTGTCTTGTTATTGATCATTGAACAAAGAAAAAAAAAGGAAGTTCGATATTGTTGTTGTAGAGTACATCGAAGAAGAAAGATTTTAGAGTGGAGATAGTGGTGGTTGAAGGTGGAGATGGTGGTGGTGGTGTGGAGTGAGAAAGATGAAGTGATAGGGTGGATGGCGGGTCCCACATATATTATAAAATATTAATTGTATTCCTTTTAACTTTTTAGTTATTAATTTGGTAGTAAGGGTATTTTTGTCATTTCACACACATCTAACACAAAAAACAAACCTCCATCCGCGCCAGGGACTATCCGGGAACGAAATTCAAAAAATTGGGGACTATAGGTGTAATTCTAAGAAAGTGTCCTCACCATGGTCTAGCGGTATGGCAACAAGTATCCACTTTCTACAATGGATTGTTGCCACACACAAGACAAACACTTGATTCAAGCTCCGGGGGACTCTTAGGTAATCGTCGCCCAAATGAAATATATAACCAAATTGAGGAAATTGCTCAAACCAATTTTCAATGGCACACTCCCCGAGGTAATAAATCTATTGCCCCGGGCGCCCATAAGGTTGATGAAAGCACCTCTTTACAAGCCCAAATCGAGGCCCTCTCTTCAAAAATCAAAAGGCTAGAAATGACAAAAACGGCCTCGGTTATGGCTTGTGAAGGGTGTGGTGGGTCACATGAAAATTGGAGTTGTATGAAAGAATTAGATGAACAAACTGAAACGGTAAACTACATGGATAATAGACCTAGGCCGTCGGGTCCTCCAACGGGTACCTACAACCAAGGATGGCGTAACCACCCAAATCTTGGTTGGAGAGATCCCGGCAATAGTAGTAACCAACAAAATCAACGAACTAATTTTCAACAACCGCAAAATTTTCCTCAACAACAAGGTGGAAGAGAAAGGCTTGAAGATACTGTATCTCGCCTCATCTCTGACACTGAAAAGAAAAACTCGGATCGATTTCAACAATTGGAATCGAATTTCAGAAATCAACAAGCTAGTATTCAAAACGTTGAAAAACAATTAAATCAACTAGCTCAAAATTTCTCCGAGAGACCACAAGGCGCATTACCCAGTAATACCGAACCAAACCCAAAGGCACAAGTCCATCTCATCACATTACGAAATCGAACCGTGGGTCCCGAGGATGCTCCATTGCCGCCAAATGGAAGAAGTCATTCTGGCCAACCTGTAACTCCTCCTGCGCCAGAAAAGGCTTCTACACCGAATCAAGAGCCCACCAAGAATCCTCCAATCCCGTACCCCGGTAGGTTAATTCGTCAAAAGACCGATGAGCAATTCGCAAAGTTCGAAAGTTTACTAAAACAATTGCATGTTAATATTCCTTTTATTGAGGTCCTAACCCAAATGCCTAAATATGCAAAATTCATGAGGGATTTCCTCACTCACAAAAAGAAAATTGAATCGTTGCAATTAGTTAACCTAGGCGAAGAATGCTCAGCTCTAGTACTCAACAAACTTCCACAAAAGAAAATCGACCCCGGGAGCTTCACAATCCCTTGTTCGATTGGGAAGTCCCCCGTCCGAAATGCTTTAGCCGATCTTGGGGCTAGCATCAACCTCATGCCCACCTCAATGTTCAAGCGACTCGGCCTAGGAGCAACAAGCCCTACAAAGATGAGCATACAACTCGCCGACAGGTCCGTCAAGTTCCCACATGGGGTCGTCGAAAATTTGCTAGTCAAGGTCGACAAATTCGTTTTTCCAACCGACTTTGTTATCCTAGACATGGAGGAAGACACCGAGGTCCCCCTCATCCTCGGGAGACCATTCTTAGCCACCGCTCAAGCAGTGGTGGATATGAATGACGGAGCTCTAACATTGAAGTTTGGGGATGAGGAAGTGAAATTTGAATGTGGAAAGAGAGTAGAGGAAGAAGATCCGGTCAACTACATGAAGGTCATAGACTCAAGCTTGGATGACGCTCTCCGACGGTGTAACATGGGATGCAACACATCCCACTTGGGTAACATATGACCAGGCATTGGGTCTAGCCAAGGACCCTTATAAACGTGGCGCACCATGGAGGCATTCCACGGAACTATCCTTAGTTTAATTTAGATTAGTTTTTATGTTTTCTAGTTAGTTTAATTTTCAGGAATAAAACACACTCATGGTGGTAAAGGATGAAAAGGGGAACGAGAAAAATGATCCCATGCACAAGAACGAGGCAACCCGACAATTTTCTCCCTTTCAGAAGGTTCAACACGGGCCGTGCCCAACCAACACGGCCCCGTGTCGGACCACCTGCAGAAAACGCCCAGTACAGGTAACTGGACACGGGCCGTGTTCACCCAACACGCCCCCGTGTCCAGACTTCTGTTCCTCTTATTTCAATTTTGTTACTGGCACTTGAACACGGGGCCGTGCCCGGATAACACGGGGCCGTGTTCAGTGCCCAGTAACACAAATTTTCGCTTTTTAAACACTATTTTACACATCTAATCAACCTAAAAATTTATTTTTGGGACACATTGAGGACAATGTGTAATTTAAGTGTGGGGGGGATGCTAAAACCTTGAATTTTGCAAGTCCTAAATACAAGCCTTACACAAAACTCTATTGGAACCGCTAATCACCCCAAATTTTTTCAAAAAAAATTTTCATTTTTTTACTTGTCTAGGTTTAACTCGGGAAATTCAAGCTCTCAAAAAGGTTATATTTTTACAAATTTACAACCGATAGCGTAGTGATAAAAAGAACCAACATAAGAAAATTATGAAAAGGCATGACAAACTTATTTAAAATTTGATTATATATACTTGATCACATAAAAACCCATTCCCACAAAAGTGAGTTTTGAGCCTTTATTGAGCACACAATTTCATATCATTTGACTAAATGCTCATTTTTCGTTTCTTGTGTGAATAGCCGCTTGGTTCTTACGACTCTAGAACTTGCCATGACAATACATTCCCGGTCCTTATCAACTTAAACCCGAGTAAGTAAATGATAGAGGCATTAGGACTAACCCTTTTTTCATTTCTACACCATTATTTTTCTTTTTCTTTTACCACCTACCCAAAAAATCCCCCCTAGTTAGCCCCTTTGAGCCTAAACCTTTTCGTTTCATCACCCAAAACAAAAACCCTTTCACCCACCAAAACCTTTTTCATTTTTAACCCTTTATTTTAGTAACAAGTTCGGTTCTTCGAGAAAAAAAAAATGAAGCAAAAAGAAAATAAACAAACAAAGTAATCAAAAATAACTTTGTTTGAATAAAAGCTTCATCAAATAAATAAAAAGTTGCAAAAATACGAAAACCGACACTTGTTACGCTTTTTAGCCCTTTTTCTACTAACCACTAACCCAACCACCTACCTTTAACCCTAGCCAACCCTTAACCCACAAAGTCCTCTTGATATCTACAAAGGTATAAAAGTTAAAAAGGAGGAGGATTGATTTCTTGGCAAGCCTATGGTAGGAATAAGTTCCATGCCGCTCTCGAGTGATTCACTAAAAATACACTTTCGGCCGAGTGTGAGTGATTTCCCCGTGAGGTATGTGAACTTGTATATAAATAAAATTTTAAAAAAGGCATGTTATGCCCAAATAAGTAATTTCTTTTATGAACAGTTCTAAATAAATCATTACGAATAGGAGTGTAAATAAATAAAAATAAAACCCAAAAAGATCTTGGAAATCCCGACACTCTATGACAAGCCCAAAAACCTTCTCTTCTACCTATTCCATTTGGGAGTGTAAGCCAAATATTAAAGAGTTTTGCTTGAGGACAAGCAAAAGTTCAAGTGTGGGGGTATTTGATGTGTGTAAAATGCAACATATAAATTACATCAAATGAGGCATAAAACTAACCCTTTTTTAGTACTAATATTGGAAAAAGAGTGTTTTTGTCTTCCTTTTGTATTTTCAGGATTAAATGAGCTCAAAAACGCAAAAGAAGCAAAAAGACAGATAAATCCAACATAAATACAAGAAAAGGAACATTAGTGGATTGCCCGAACCCTCAACGGCACCTTCCAAAGCAAAATAGAGAAAACAGAAGGCTGAACACGCCCCGTGCTCAGCCAGCACGGGGCCGTGCCCAAGAAGCAGCAGAAAAGACAAACCTATAGAAGCTTCTATTGCCCACCACGGGCCGTGCTCAGCGGACACGGGGGCGTGCCGGAAGTACTGCAGGCGCATTAATTGTAATTGCGAATTACAATTAATGAAGAGAGAGAGTGTCAGACGGGCACGGGGCCGTGCCCAGCGAACACGGGGCCGTGCCCAGGCCTCTGTTCAGCCTATAAATAGGAGTGCTTGGTTTCATTGCAACTCATCCCTTGGCACACCACCTCTCTCACACTTCATCCACCACCCACCACCATCACAACACCATCATCCACCACCATCATCCATTGTCCATCATAGAGTGTGTGAGTCGTCTCGGGATCCAAGATTGATCGTAAGAGTTCTTGACAATCAAGGCCATGTTTGCCTAAGTCTCTTACATCACTTGGTGAAGACAAAGTGTCTAGTATAATACTTTTTATTTCTAATCTTTTGCACTTTTTATTTGGTTTTGTATTAATGACTTTAATAACTAGTTACTTATGTTGAAGGTGATCTTTCCTTATCGTTTGTCCTTGGTGTCTTGGCATTATTTTACTGTCTATATAAAATAAAGGATTTTCACCATTCATATCTCCACGGTCTATATGGAGGTATGTTGGCTACCTGGTAGGGGGTTAAGGGAACGGTTTGGTAAAGGTCTTGCCATTGTTCAGCGTTTAGAGGTCCTGCAATGGACCTGGGTCAAATTTAGTAGGACCTCCTTCAATACTTCACGGTATTGGATGGCGGGGGTCCAAACTCTTTGATCCCCTCATAAGTTAACTACTATTAATACTATAACCCGGCTATTTAGGACTGTATCCCTGCTGACTCAGACTACTTAGTCGAGGGTAACGTCACCGCCAAAAGCGGGGCCTACCACAATACTGCATTAATAACTTAATTCATTATCTTCCAATAATCCACCCCTTTAGGATTGTATCCCTGCTGACTCAAACTACTGGGGTGAGGGTAACGTCACCTTCAAAAGAGGGGCCTACTACAATAACTAAGATAATCTCTTAATTATGTGCAAAAGTGCGGAAATAATCAAAGGTTATACTAGATACGAGTCGGAACCAAGTGATTCATCTTGTCTATCTGTTTTTATTTTATTTTTATTTTCAGCATTTTAGTTAGTTTTTATTTTTCTTAGTTTAAAACATTTTTCTAAACTTTTATTTTGGTTAGACGTTGAGGATAAACCGGTATTAAAAGCTCTTGTGTCCTTGGACGACCTCGGTATCTTACCAACGCTATACTACACTCAACGATGGGTGCACTTGCCCATATGTGTGTTTAGTGTTAGTGAAATATCGTGTTTTATAAATTTAAAACTTGGCTAAAATAAGTGTTAAAAAGGGCTTAAAATATACACCTAAAATATACGACACTTTCACGCACATCAATGCGCCTCTGTGGTTGACCACCGCCACCACCCCTACCACCATCCACATTAAACCTATCACCATAACTTCTACTCCCAACACCAAAGACTGCAAACTTAGGCTGTGCGGTACGGGGGTCGCCCCCCTTCCTCCCCGTCCAGGATCGGCGTCGGCCCCCTCTCAATTTCCTGCCCATCGTCGTGGTGGTTGCTTCGTCCAGAACGTCGGGGTTGAGACGAATGGGACGGTCCTCCCCCTCTCACACACATATATACATACAACATATATATTTTTAGGTCCATCCTCCATTTCCATACCTCTATCTTCTTTGCCCCATCATCACACCCGGTCTACGTGACGCTTACATAGTGGATCATCCTCCAAGAATGGACCATCATCATACCACATAGCCTTACACCTACTACAGCAAAGACCCTACTCTAAAATCCGCAACACTCTTTGACAACCAATACGACAAAAACACACTGTTTGAATATAGATTAATTTACTCTATACACTTGATTATCCACTAAAGATAAGGGAGAGAAAGGTATATATATAAGCAGAATCAAATGCTTCTAAACAAAATGACTCATTAGAATCACCATGAAAAAACCTTCTGAAACCTTTCATCTTTCTTTTTGTTGATCTTTCAGTGCTAATTCAAGAAAACCCACCAATTGTTTTGATTGATTCATCTCCTACATGTATCTTGATTCTTGTATTTCTTGTTTTTTTTTTGAAAAAAGTTCAGATCTTTAGCAACAAAAAAAACGATATTAACCCTATTGGGATTTTGTGCCTATTTTGGATTCAAAGTATGTTGCGAGTAGTTAACCATTGATCTATAAGTGGCGAGCTTCCAATATTGACTGCATCTAACACATGCGAACAACCTACAAGAACTAAAACTCAATGGTAACTCTAACCCTTAATTATCAGGCCCTGTTAGCATAGGCTTCTAGTAATTCATTACCTTCGGAAGTGAACTTGGAAACTAAACATCAAATTAAGCGCATAAATGAACGAACAAACCATAGATTGGTAATCATTTATGTACAAATTTGAGATGAAATTGCGTGATTTCGGCAGAATCAAGGGCACAAATTGAGAGGATTGTACATGAATTGAAGCAAAACTTGTGAATTTTGTTGAGTTAAAGAATATATTTGAAGCAATTTTGTTGATTGAAATACACACTTGAATAATTTGTGAAATAGTACCGGAGATCTGGTTGTTGTTGTTGAGTTCAATGTGAGTTAGACTTTTGCACTTACCAATTTGAAAGGGTTTTAAAACCCTGATTGCTTGAAATTGAAGTGGTGAAGGTTCTAAGGTTGAAAGTGAAGTCTGGATAGAGGGGAACAAGAGTATAATAGTCATTTCATTGGTTAAAACAAGGGTATAATAGTCTTTTACTTATTTTTTGAAAGTCAATTTAACCCTGACTAACGGTAGGTGTTAAGGTATGATGAAATGATTAGGCAAAACAATATAGACCAAACCACATGATGGCAAATTACAATTTACTCTTTATTTAGGGTCCTAATATTAATACATGGGAAAAACTTCTTTACACATGGTGTATACGGGCCGTATACTGTTATACGGCCCGTATGGAATTAAAAAAACTAACAAAGTCTGTGCCAGCAGACTTTGTCAGTTTTTTTTTATTCCATACGGGCCGTATAACAGTATACGGCCCGTATACACCATGTGTAAATAAGTTTGTCTGGCCGTATACATTATATACGAACGTGTATACGGACCGTATACTGTTATACGGCCCGTATTCTTCCAAAATTAGATTTTTCTCAAAGTATTTAAGGGATTTAAGGTGTAAATCACACGAGATATTTTACAGTCGTGAGGTGCTCAAACCTTTCTAAAAGTATTAAAAAATAAAACATTAACAAGTAACAAAGATTGAAGAACAAAAAAAAGTGTCGTATAACTGTAATAAAACGGAAGCTATCAACGCGGGATTGCGGGCATGGTGTTATTCTTTATTTAATATTTACATAATAAAAGGAATGGTGAGGCATTTGATGAGAGTTGTAAGGAGTCTGAGTCTTCGGTTTCATCAGCCTGTACCGAAGAAACCAAATTCGCAACAATGAGTCTGAGTCCATTGTTGTTCGTGAATGTTTCGAATCATCATAGAAGACGTGTCGGGTTCTTCTGCTAGTGGTCGGGCTTCCAATGCTCACACAGGGTGATAAACAACGCTGATATTGTAACACCCCAAAAATATGTAATTTATTTTGTTAACTAAAGTGTCTAGTCATGTTATATTTAACCTAGTTAAATACATATGTTAGTAACTTGATTAGAAGGAAAGTTATATGACAAATAAACAACATTACTAACTAGAGTGGGTAAACATGTTAAAAGGGAAGAAAGTTTTAAATTAATAAGTGAAACACAAAACACACATCTTGTGTGTGTTCTGTGGATCGACCAGAGCCAAAGGAGGGCCAAGAGAAAACCCTAAGTTCACAAATTCTCAAAATCAGAAGGATATTAAGAGTTCTAATGGATGCATGAACCATAAGTCGAGTAATCTAAGCTTGTTCAATCATTGGTAAGTTGAAATTTCTGTTTTGATGTTTTGTAGAAAGTGGGTTTCAACCCAATCTTGAAGTAAATGTGAATAATTATGTAGTTATGAGTTAGGATTGCACAATAGAACAAGGAATATGTTTGATTCTAGATAATTGAATGATTTGAAGCATAAACCCACTTGAATTAGAGAGATAATGAAGAACATGAATGAAATTATATGCAAATTATTGTAATGGATAGTATGAGAATTGTTATTGAGGAATTAGTGATAGTTAAAAAACTGATTTGGAATGATTATTGTGGGAAATATTGGTTGATTTTGATGATCTAAGAATGAACTAGTAGAACCATGCTTTGAACACTTGTACCTTATGCTTCGTTGATGTTATGCACACCAAGTGTTTGACAAAATGCCTTAATAAAGATGTTAACCTTGTAAGTCATAAACTTTATGTGAATTGAATGTGTTTATGAAGTAAGAGTAAATTGTATGATGTCTTATCAATTGGTGTGTGTAATCGGGCATGAGACATAAATTAAAAGAATGAATGGTTATGTATATGTGCAAGGAAGAGAGTTCAAGTCAAGCGAAGCAACAAGGGAATCAAGATCGAGGTACGCTACTTGTACAACTCATGGTTCTATTATGTTATCATATTACTATATGATGTTGTATTTGAGTTAACCATAACAATTACCATGTGTAGGACCCTTTATGGGTCGAATACGATTAAATAAAATGCAAGAGAAAGAATGTATGTAAACCCTTTTGTGAACGGGTCAAAAGAATAGGATGTAAGAATGAAATGAATAGAATGAAGTTCCATATGGAACAATTCTATGTGCAAGAATGATGAGATTAAGGTATTTAATAAATTGCAAGTTTGCGGATGTCATAACAACTATAAATCCGTGAGTTGAAATCTTGATATAAAGGAAAGAATTTTAGTTCTAATGAAGTCTATTATGTTGTGGCGATGTAGGTAAATCTCAAGTTTAGCTATCAAGCTTCGCCGGGTTCGAACACACTTCAAGTCCGTCATGCATTCAGCAACTTTTGTAAATAAGACAATGTTAATATATTTTGTCTCTTTAGTTTATGACTAGTAGTTAAAAACTTAAGTCCTATCTTGTTCAGTTTCTTTAAAAATTAGTCGGTTGTAAGTACTTTTACCTGATGGTCTCGTTTGTGAACAAGGTTTGTTTTGAAGTGGTATATTATGTCTTTGAAACGTAGCGTATTTTAAAAGATTGTTTTGAATGTGAAAAACAGGGGACCGCTCGTTTTATAAACGGGTCATGCCCAAATTTCGTTAGATATAGTATGTTGTTGTTAAAATTTAAATGGAAAAATTTTTGGGCGTTACAAGTTGGTATCAGAGCCTAGGTTTGAGGGATTTAAGCATCAAATGCTTGAACTCAAACCGAAAGCTCGTGCGAAGTGTGTGTTCGTTCCGCGGTGCGAAGCAAGTAAGTACCTTTAAAATTAGAATTTTGCATTACGAATAATTTAGTTATGGAATGTTATGAAATTGTTACGGGATGATGTGGAAAGGTGTGGGATGAATCGGATCAGTTTGGGTTAGAACGGGTCGGAAAATGGCTGCAAAAATATGAAAATCAACCATAGCATGCTGGGCGTCACCGTAAGCTACAGTGGCTACCGTAGCTTACGATAGCCCCTGAGACAAATTGGCCACCGTAAAACAGTAGCTTAGGGGCGTAAGGAAAAAGAGGCAACCGTAAGCTACGGTATACGGTGGGGACCATTCTCAGTCTATTTCACTTGTGTTGTTCTGTTTGGTGTTTTATTAACACGGGAAGTATTAAAAACGTTATAATAAGACTCTAAAGGATAAAAAAGGGACACCAAGATATACGGAAGGAAGAATGCCATGATAATTGGTTGTCAGAAACGTTGAAGTTTTCAAAGGAAGTTTAAGTAAGAATTAGTCGTGTGTAATATCTTTTACATATTAAAAAGAATGAGAGTTATGTATTACTAGCATGATTACATGATAGAAAGAATGAATGAATGCTTGAAATAAAGAATGATGTTTATGTGTAGATGGCGGATACGAATGAGGACGAAGCGACACAACAAGAACAACTGAAAACTATGATTTCGGAAGAGGTTGGAAAGGCAATCCAGGCCAATATTCCTCAATTAGCCCAAGAAGTGGAAAGTCATGTGTTAGAGGTGGTGGAAACGATGATGGCAAGTAAGTTGGACGACTTGAAAGGGAAGATTGATGAAATACAAGGAAAGAAGGGGGCTCGCAAATGCACATACAAGGAATTTATGGCGTGCAATCCTTTACCCTATAAAGGAGAGATTGACCCCATAGCATGTCAAAGATGGATCGCAAGTATGGAGGCGGTGTTTGTACGGAGCCACTGTGAAAAGGAAGACCAAGTAATGTTTGCCACCGGTTGTTTACAACTCCAAGCTAAAGACTGGTGGTGTAACACCCTTGCTTGTTTTATACAATATTTTATATAAGTTTCGTATAAATACATGTTTATACGATTACACATACGTATGACAATACGAGTTTACTAAAACTTTTACAATTTAAAAAAAAATAGTACAACATAATGTAATTGAGTTCGTCGTTTAAAAGTTACGGCGTAACGCCGTGCGGAAGCTTTAATCTCGTGTATTCGGTTCTTCTTCGAGCTTGATCTTCATCCGGGCACTCTTGGTTATCACCTATAATCAAAACCAACTTAAAAGTTAGCTTTGATAGTTAAAAAACAAGTTTAAACAAGTTATATGGGTCAAACAAAAAATATTAAACAATTTTCGGAATCAGGAGGGGCTAGACGCTACACCTAGCCCCTCTATTGACAACAAGTTGCTTAATTGCTGCTGCATTTTCTCAGCTCCATTTTCGGTCGAAATTCTAACTTCAAAGCTTCATATCTTTTGATCTAGATGTCCGTTTTACACGATTCTTTTTCCTACGCGTTCATAATTTAATTCTCCATCTCATGGAGTAAAGACCCGACATCTGAATTCTCAAAATTTTAGATTTCAAGCTCTCGGCTTGAAATTCAATTATGACACTTTTTGACCCGTTTAGAGCGAATTATGTACATTTAAGCATCAAACTCTCTCTTCTCTTTCTACACTTCATATTCTCATTTTTAAATAGCCTCTTATATTCCACCACAACTATTTTTGTGGTGGATTTAACATAATGGACCGCTATCCTAATTTTTACCCTTAGGATAGTTATTTTATGTGATTAACCCGTTCATAGGCATTTGACCCCCAAGGTTTATGCCTACGACTTTTACATGTGTCTAAGAGTTACATAATGATAATACTAGTATCTAAACGACCTCTAAGGGTCGTTTACGCGATTTACCTATCAAGGGCATTTTCGTCAACTTATTTCCTCCTTTTACGACATAGGTCCTTTTGCTAAGGTATTTGACCAACATTGCATTTTTAACTATAAATATATATATATGCGTACCTGGCTCGAGTCAACATATAGACCCGTTTTATACCTCGCGTTAATTAACCAATATTCTATGGCGTCGCAATTATCCAAATTGCTATTTGCTCCTGATAACATACGACTTGACAACCACATTAGTCGATATTGTCAAATGGTGTTATCATCACCATTTGACCCGTTTGGACTATAAGACCAAACATTTACATAAATTAGAATAAAAGCATGGTTTTAAATTTCCAAATTCACCCATTTGCCCCATTTACCGTAAACCATGGTTTTTATCATTTATACTTGTTCCGACTTGTGTCAATCGTGTCGGAACCCTTATTTCGGATACTACATTATTTGCATTTATAGTTTATAAAATAAACATGTGTCCTACAAAAAGGGTGTAAGTTTTACTTATCTCGTATCCGAGCTACGCTTTTCTTTTCCTTCTTGATTCGTTTGACCTGTTTCTTCCCAAGCCTCCACCTTGCTCGTTAAGTGTCAAACTATCGTCATCATTCAAAGGTGGTTAGATTAGTCATTAATAATCACGACTATTCCACCTTACGTATTTTCTATGTCGAAACTACTGTTCAACCTCATTATTTATTAATTCAACTTATCAAAAGTTAACTACTTTTGATCACATGATTTACACAATTAAGTCTAGATTAACTTTATGCTTTGAACCCTTATCGGTTCATACTTCGCATAATTTGTCATATTATTCAATTACACATTTCTTTCAAAATTTCAACATATTAGTGTTCGTTTAGACATTTTAACAAACACCTTGTGGGCATGATTTTCATACTTTCATAAATCAAGTTTCTCAACTAGTTATTTGCCAAGTTTCAACATTATTCACAAGTCTCTATGTCTAGCATGCATAACAACACCTAGACTTACTTCATAGGAATCAAATAACACCCAATTTATTATCAAGATTCTAGTGTTCATTATATTTCTACAAAAACCCATTAAACACCTATAATGGATAATCATGATATACACCATTCATCTTATAAACGCCAAAAATATTAAAGATTCAAATCCATGTTTCTTTGATATACAAAATTTTCTCAATAAACTTTCAATCTATGCAATGAGCAAGATCCTCAATATAAACGCCAAAATATACAAAAACCACAAAACTTCAAAAAAAGCCATTCATGGAGATTATGTTTTTGTTCTTTATAAAGTTTAGCTAAACGGGATGGATAACATTGTTACACATCTTTCTTGACTGAGGATTAACAATGTTATCCATTTCGTTCAGCAAAACATTATTGAGTTTAGCACGACCAAAAAATAGAAGTTTATGGAAGTTTTATTTAGTGGCGTTATTGTTTTTTTTTGGCGTTTGATTTCCTTGCCCAATCTTATATTGTTTCTTATTTAACTTCGAAGTAGCATGTTTTGAACAAAGAGATAGAAAAAAGAAAAAGATGCAAAAAAAAAAAAAAAAACCAAACTGAGAAATGTCTGTGTTCTATAGCATTGAAATAAAAAAAATGCCAAAGTCCTTTAAACTGTCCCAAAGACAACTGTATGTGATCTGTAACAATGACAAATACAAAACGCCAAACTACTCTTCACTGGATCTCGAAGACCTTGTCGATCTTCTTTTAATTAAGGCCTGTTTGCATGTTGATGCGTAGTGTCCATAGGCTTTGCAGTTCTGACACTGTCTTTCTTTGGCCCCGGATTTCGAATTTGATTTCTTCTTGTCAACTGCTATCTCCTGTTTAGATTTCAGGCGCTTTCGAGAACCAGAACCTTTAGATTTATAACCTACAGGGACTTTTATCGGATTCTTGTCATTTTTATATTGACCAGTTATCTTGGCAAATCTATCCCTAGAACTAGCGGGAGGAGCAACAATCTGCATATCTTGAACCTTCTTCATATAAGATTGAACATGATCCTTGTATAAGGATAGCTCCTCTTTATTACCAGATAAACGGTTCAAAGTGTATTCGGTTGAATAAATAACATCTCGCGTCATACTTTGCACATCAGGATCAAGCTCGGTCATATATTCACGACTAATTGAGAATTCAGGAGAGCAGTTTGGGGAGGCCTCTTTGCGCCATCTATTCAGAATGTATTGTTTTGGAAATTCCCTAATGTCCATAAGTCTAAAACATAGAATATATGTCTACATAGCAAACCAAAATGTTCAAAACGTCTGCATGCGCAATCAGACTTACGGAACAATACCTGAAAAACGCCAAAAACAATATCTCTATAACGCCATGCATAGATTGTTTGTCTATATATTAACAGCTTGCCCTTCCAACACTTTGTAACTACTCTTCAACTGGGGTCTTTTGTATCGAGATTCATGATCATTTTTACAATGTGTGTGACGTTGTGCTTCTATTGCAGTCTCATAATGCGTCATGAACTCAACAAGAGTAGCTTTCGAATTGCACACTTGACCAAAAAAATGATTCTTACTCTCCGACCTGGATGTCGTTCGCATAAGACCAGCCATAGGCTCCATTCTATAGTATGCAGGGATCCAAGATTCCCTAAGTGCAAAAATATCAGATAGCCAGTCATTATCTTCTAAATTGAATTCTGCAATAACCATTTCCCATTCTAATTCAAACTCTTCAGGTGTGAGAATATCCGTCCACACAACACCACAGATACGTTCTTTAAAATTGGTGGAATTGCACAGCCTAACACCAACCTATAAATAACAGGAAAACGCCACACATATATAAAAAAACAAAAGACAAAACTTAATTAAAAAAAAGTAACAAGGTACAAAACGCCATGTATCTTAAAACGCATTGTATACTAAAACGCCAAAGGTAAAAAAGCATAACAACCTTCAGAGAAAGTTTATGCATCACATGCCACATGCATAACCGATGCCCCGTGTCAACAAATACAGTAGAAATAGCCTTCTTCATCACTAGATCTTGGTCAGTGACAACAACTTTTGGCTGAGAACTAACAGCTTTAAGAAAAACTCTTAACAACCAAATATACGTATCAGCAGTTTCCGACGCCAACAATGCTGCACCAAATGTAACATTGCAGTGATGATTGTCTATACCAGTGAACGGTACAAACACCATAGAGTATCTGCATATGAAAACGCCATGATAAATGAAACAATAATAAAACACCATTGAATGTAAACTAGTAAAACGCCATTGCATGTAAGCTAAAAAAATGTCATTGCATGTAAAATAAAAAAACGCCATGAATGTAAAATTAATAAAACGCCAAAAAACAAAGAAGTTGAATTATAAAAAAATACTTGTTGGAACGATACGTGGCGTCAAACGAAATCACATCACCAAACACGTGGTAATTACGTTTGGCTTGATCATCACACCAAAAAAGAGCCTTCAAACGATTGTCTTCGTCTGTGATGTAATCATACGAGAAATTAGGCTGGGAATGTTTTTTTTCATTCAAATGTTTCACAACCATATCAGCGTCATATTCCCCTATGACCAAGTTTATTTGCCTCTTATAGTTCTTAAATTCAACTTTCCTTGCGCCCACATCTTCAAAACCACAAAAACAAGTCTTCATAACATTAAACGCCTTGACATGACCTAAATTCAGCATAGACATGCTGTGTATAACATGCTTCTGGAGCTGAGTGAGACGCCGTTCAGTTGGAAGAAAATGCTTATCAGGACGTTCAACAAGTTCATGATTGTGCTCCTCGACAAACTTATACACATTCCAAAATCCATTCTCATATTCTACACATAACAGTGCACCACAATCACTCCTCTTGGAAAAGTTAGATCGCACTACTCGCTCTTTTTGATTGGGGTCCAACGTATCAATCTTCTTGTCCTTATATACCCCAGCTCTCGTACACAAAAAATACTTAATATGTAACACACCTTTAGAGTTTGTCTTTGTAGTCCCTTTCCTGACTGAAAACCCACACTCCTTGGCATACTTAACATACATTGAATAACAATCATCAAGGCTTGAGAATAGCATGTCCTTTCTGGGCTTTAATTCTTCACTGACGTCAGGAATGATAAATGGTAATCCAGTTTTGGGGCAATGCCTTTGACTCGAGGAAGAGACTTCGTCTGAGAAAACACAGGGAGGAACAGAAAAATCAGAAAAACAGAGTGATGTCTCGTAATAACATTATACATTAAAACGCCATTAATTGAAAAATAAACAAGACATAATAAACACATAATGAAAACATCAAAATTAACAAAACTAATGTTTCCACAAATTAACAAAATAGTAATAACTAATATTCACAAATACTACTAAATAAAATTCAAAACTAATCAAATAGACGAAAAACGCCAATGATCGTAAAAACATAACAAATACACAAAAACGTAAACGACAAATAAAATTAATATCGAAAACTCCAATTGCAGTTATGAATAATAGATTAAATATAAATTAAAACGCGAGTAAACTGCATAATTGAATAACGCTATGGAAAATCATACAACACATTATAAATTAATAATACAAAAAAAACGCCATAGAACAATGATAAAAGAACAAAACGCCATATCTGCTGCATGATTTGCTGAAACGAAAATAGAAAACGCCAACCAATTTTACTTTGTCGAACAGAATCCACGTTAAACGCCATAGATCTGAGAAAGCTTGCAAAGCAGCTAACAGCTAACAATAAATCTTTGGAGTTTTAATTTGAAAGAGATTTATAACGCGAATAAGGAGGGAACGTATAAAAGGACAATCGTACCCCCGCATAACAATTAGGGCCCCCTGCCATGTGTTGGGCCAGGATCCGTTCTCACCGTTCTCACACTTTTCAGCGTTCTCTCCTGAACCCGTTTCTATATATATATGTTTAATCATACTATGCTCAAATGAAAGATAATAAAATTATATATTTATGGTATAAACTTTTTAGGAAAATAATATAGCAATAAAATGTTATTACGTTTAAAAAAATCATGGAAGTAGATTTAACCCACTTAAAAGTTAACAATTGTGGTTAATTCTTTTATTTTTTCCCTACATCTAGAATCCACTTGTCATATTGTAGTGGAGTAAATTGCCATTTTAGTCCCTGAGTTTTGTCCAAATTTGCCACTTTGATCTAAATAGTTTTTTTTTTCCTCTCTAGGTCCCTGACTTTTACATTTTGTTGCCATTTTGATCATTTTGTCTAACTCCATCCAAAAACCCAGTTTTAACAGGGGTATTTTGGGGATTTCCTTAAAAAATGTTTTCAGTTGCCATTTTGATCCAATTCCAAAAAATCAAAAAAATTCCAAAAAAATCTAAAAATAAAAAAATATTCTAAAAAATCATAAAAATTCAAAAAAAATCTAAAAATAAAAAAAATCATAAAAATTCTAAAAAATCCAAAAATCATTAAATGTTTCGGCACGAACCGTTTCGACCCGTACCGTTTCGAACCGTACCGTTTCGACGCGAACCGTTTCGAACCGAACCGTTTCGACGCGTACCGTATCGAACCGTACCGTTTCGAACCGTACCGTTTCGACGCGAACCGTTTCGAACCGAACCGTTTCGACGCGTACCGTATCGAACCGTACCGTTTCGACCCGTACCGTTTCGAACCCGAACCGTTTCGACGCGAAGCGTTTCGACCCGTACCGTTTCGAACCGTACCGTTTCGACGCGAACCGTTTCGAACCGAACCGTTTCGACCCGTACCGTTTCGACCCGTACCGTTTCGACGCGAACCGTTTCGACCCGAACCGTTTCGACCCGTACCGTATCGAACCGTACCGTTTCGAACCCGAACCGTTTCGACGCGAAGCGTTTCGACCCGTACCGTTTCGAACCGTACCGTTTCGACGCGAACCGTTTCGAACCGAACCGTTTCGACCCGTACCGTATCGAACCGTACCGTTTCGACCCGTACCGTTTCGAACCCGAACCGTTTCGACGCGAAGCGTTTCGACCCGTACCGTTTCGAACCGTACCGTTTCGACGCGAACCGTTTCGAACCGAACCGTTTTGACGCGAACCGTTTCGAACCGTACCGTATCGATCCGAACCGTTTCGACGCGAACCATTTCGAGCCCGTACTGTATCGAACCCGAACCGTTTCGAGCCGTACCGTTTCGAACCGAACCGTTCGCGTCGAAACGGTTTGGTTCGATACGGTACGACTCGAAACGGTTCGCGTCGAAACGGTTCGGTTCGATACGGTACGGGTCGAAACGGTTCGGTTCGAAACGGTACGGGTCGAAACGGTTCGTGCCGAAACATTTAATGATTTTTGGATTTTTTAGAATTTTTATGATTTTTTAGATTTTTTTTTATTTTTAGATTTTTTTGAATTTTTTGAAATTTTTTTGATTTTTTAGAATTGGATCAAAATAGCAATTGAAAACATTAGTGATTAAGTACAAACTGGGTTTTTGGATGGAGTTAGACAAAATGATCAAAATGGCAACAAAATGTAAAAGTCAGGGACCCAGAGGGGAAAAAAAACTATTTGGATCAAAGTGGTAAATTTGGACAAAACTCAGGGACTAAAATGGCAACTTACTCTATTGTAGGGCTTTTTACACTTTTTACGTACTAAACCCTCTATATACTAACTTTGCCATATATATAAAGTGTGTTTTTTTTTATTAAAATGTGTAATAAGTGATCATGGTCATTAAATTAGGGTAATTGATGGATGAGATTAAATAAGTAGTAAAATTATAATATTTGTTTTAATTAAATTCATTGATTAATAGATTAATAGTATAAAAGTAAATTTGGTATGCCTTAAATTTAGGAACTTACATGAAGTCACATACAACTTCCCCCATCTTTTTAATACACAAATAACTTTTTTATATGTGATTTATTTTTTTTTACAAAAATTACACCACAACAACGAACGTTTTTTTTATCTTTAATTTGAGTACCATATTGTTACATAAATTTAAAAAATATGTTTCAACAAGTTGATTTATTTTACAAGTTATGGTGTGTTTTATATAACAATTTGGTGTGTTTTATGGTTTGAATGATCAGCTATGATGTGTTTTACATATGGTGTGTTATACAATACAACACATCGTGAAGAAACTCAAAAATTATAAACACAACGTCAATAAAATATAAAGACATGTCATTCGTGAATCATAACCGGTATAATACATCCGTGGTGACCAAAATACTTGATAAACACGTCAATAATTACACAATTACATCTCCTTCTTAAAACATAAAGTGCTATAACACATGAATGAACATGTAACTAGTAAAACACATTGTCAAGATATTGTTTATAAAGGATTGTAACTGGTAAAACACATCATCAAGAAATTGCTCATACATGATCCGTTTACATGAAAAAATGAAAGCTATAACATATTGTGAATGAACCTGTAACTGGAAGAATTCATGAAGAATTAGACATCAACATTTTTTGATCCATGGAATTCAATTGAATCAAACAAAAAAATCATGAAGAATGATGATCGAAGGATGCGTGATTCGTAACTATGTAACTGATACTTTTGAATTTTTAAAACATAGACGGTTTCCTTAAAAATCTTTTTTTATTGTTATAGAAAAAATATCTTTAAAAAATAACTTAATTATTGAATTACCTTTATACCCTTTTGTTAAAAGTCACTAGATGTCACATGTCACCACAAGAACACTTCCTACACTTTGTAGGAAAAATGAACTTTGTAGCCAACTCCTACCCTATATATACATTAGGTTAGAAACTCATATATTACACGTGATTAGATCAATTAAAAATATTAAGTACTTATTAATAAGTGAAAAAAAAAGTTAAGAAAAAATATAAAACAAATGAAGTATTCATAAATTCATAAAATAAATATTAAAGAAAATAGTAAATAGTTGAAGAGTTGTTGATCACAAATTTCAAACTCAAAGACCACCAAGAACCCACACCACAATATGTGGTTTGGGGCTCTTCATCCATGACTACTTCATAGACGTCATGGACTTTGATTTCTATATGATCTAATTGTACGATATGAACTATGTAAATTTCTATCCCACAATCAAATTAATAAGAATACATTTTACTATATATGATTAGCTCCCTCCATTATATTTCAATTCAATTGCATATTCACGATTTAATCATTGTTTGAATTAAAATGGATGGGACTATGAATTGATTTCAGATTTTTTTTTTAATCATTGTTTAAACCAATTGTTGGATATTTGGATTGTGTTTGGATTGGTTTATAATGTTTTATATTTAGATTTAAGATTTGGGGATTTTGATTTGGGTTAACTATGTTTTCAAACAAATGGTTGGTTTACAATTATAAAATCTAAAAGCAAAACTAAATATGACGATATGAAATAACAGATATATCCACTATACTAAAAGAATATTGTAAAAAAAATAAAGCTGCATTTCCTTTTTCCTAAAACACCACATGTCCACATTAGATAAAACATGCAACATTTCAATAAAGTCTAGTCGGCAGATGATGTGCCATGCCACATAGGTTACAAGTTTACACTAAAGTCTAGTCGGCAGTGAACGTTCATACTTACCATTTTCTCTTACAACATAAAGCTAGGTAGACACCCCACACATAGAACCAGTTTTTAAAAATCGGATAACATCATAAACAGTATAATATATATCTACATGTATATAATATCTATAATATGATGTGTGTAACTAATCTAAAACAAAATATGAAACTACTTTATCTTTAGTGAGGATTATTAATGTTAACGGATCATAAAGCCCGAAATAAACCAAATATGATGTCTTAAGTAGCAATTCCTCGCTTTTGCGAGATCACTTCATTAGTTCTTTAGTAATCTCCTGTGAACCGTTAACAACGTTTTCTCTTCAAATCATCCTCATCTTACTCCCAAAAACAAACATTTCCATTCATGCATTAACCAAAAGAAGTTGAAATAATAAGAAATTAAAAAGATATTCATAGTAAAGAAATAAATCCACCGTATACATTGATCATCATATTAAATTGAAACATAAATGTTATTTAACTCCAATTTTCATAGGTTTGAATTTGCAATGTTCCAGAAGAGATTAATTCCTAATATCCCAAAAGATATTAATAGTTTAAAGAAAAAGGCTACTCATAAAAGAATTGTTTCTAGAGGTGAACATGACAATTTTTTTTATAACAATCCCTACTTTTGTTGAAACGACTGCAAGGATTAGTAAAAAAAGAATGTTCATAAATTATAAGTCAATCCTCAATTGCTAGTAAATTCTAGACTTTCTTCTTTTAAAAGTTCAAATTAAATAAAATTAATTTGGTGAAGTCAATGAAAGGAGGTGACACCAATCGGGAAAAACCAAAACCCATACCTAATCCAACTATTAAACAAGTTGTTTTAAAACTAAACTATATATACATATGTATATAAAATATAAACTAGCCATTTACCCGCACGATGCAGCGGGAGTGGCGGTATACAATAGGATACTCGTTTAGCGTTAGTTTATCATTCGTCTCGTGATATATTGTATAGTACTTAAGTTAGTTTTCTTATTCGTGATATGTTGACACTCGTTTTTCTGTTAGTTTATCAATTCTTTGGCGATATACCTTTGTTAATTTTTTTAGCTGTAGGTTCGGCGTGATCTATCTATGCCTTGAATGTTTTTGGAAATTTTGAAGTGAGTACGAAGAAAATTTGAGGTTGTTAATTTGATAAACTATGAGTTTAAAGTTGATGTAGGATAGCGTAATTAAGTTAAGGGGAAAACAGTTAAACCAACTTACTGACTTTTAATGTCAAATATTGATGGATATACTAATTTGTTTCTTCAAGTTTTGGAACCTTTCGAAGTTAACTTAAAAAATAAGAAGTCTACAGTCAGCCCATCTAAGAAGAAACAATCCGCTTCCTTCCAGCGATACTGAAAGATTGTTAATCTTGCTCGAACTCGACTTATTGGATTCTAAAGCTCATTGATTCAAGAAGTTTCTCTGAAGATGAATTGAAAAGGGTGCATGATATATTAAAAAACGCTATGGTGCGTTATTTTGATGATAAAAACTCTCAACTGAAACCCCAATTCTTGAAAGAAATATTCAAGAGGTGGTCGTGGGTTGGTCAACATTTCTTCGGGTTTCTTGTTGACAAATGTGACGGTGCAAAGTCGAAGTTTAGGCAAGTTGAAGCACTCGACTTGATATTGGAAATATTGAAGCCGTATATTTTGGCCAACAAGGTAGAAATGATGAAGGGAAAGAGATGATAAGTGTTCATTTTTCTCGACTCGGTAATTTGATCAAGGAACTGGTGACGAATGTGCCTGAAAAGCAAGCGAAATGGGCCGAAGTGCGAAAGTTCTGTGGTAAGATTTTTACTTATTTAACCACCTATAAACTATTGACACAGTTTCTTGAATCTTTGGATTCCAAAGTTCATTCGACATGTGAAAGTCAAATTTGTAAAGATTTTCTTGATTTGAAAATGTAACAGGCATAGGGTTTTGACTTGGGTTTTGCTTAAGATTTCATATTTGTTATGTGTACAACTTTTGGGGGTCGTTCTTTTGAAGATGCAGCAGATTGTGATACTACAGCTTCAAGAAATTTTGCTGGGAAGGTTTCCATTGAGTGGCATATGGAGTGATGTAGGTTTTCATTTGTTTTTGTATCACAAGAAACTTACACCAATGTTTGCACTGGCTTTAGTTTATTTGTTTTTTCAATATATTTCCGCACGTTTACTTATAACATTGTTTCGATGTATGAATCAGTTCCTCAAACTCAGTCTACCTATTAAGACCTATTAAGATTTATTGGTTTCAGTAGTTTTTGTTGCTGATTTGATCTCTGTCTTGCCACAAGTTTTCGTTATTGTTAATTGAAATTGAACAGGGATGAGCATTTGGTATCAAATACCGTATCGATACCAATCCCGAAAATACTGTACCAAATTTTTTCGGTACCGGATTCAGTATCTACTTTTTGGCATTTTTGGTATCGGTACTTTCGGGATCGGTACCGGTTCGGTACGGTAGCGGTAAAATACCGAATTTTACTTTCAAATACCAACACCATACCGATACCGTACGATACCATATCGTACCGAATATTTAGGTATCGGTATCAGTATCCAGTTCTGACGAAATTCGGTATCGGTACGGTATTGGTATTTTGCTCTCCCTAAGTTGAAGCATGCATGTTGGCTGGGTGAAGAAATTGGATCACAAGGAAAAGAGAACAAGGAGTTTGGTAAAACTCAAATGATAAACAAAAACTATCAAAAACGTTCACCCTATTAACCCAACAACTTTAAAGATACCATAATTACATATATTTGAATTTGAAATCATACAGATGTTTTCCAGATAATGTTTAGCTCCATAATTTTAGCAACCGGACCTGGATCACATTCCGCATCGATTCTATCTTCCGGGTCGTCAAGTCTTGATTCGATTTAGCACAGGTCCTATTCCGCATCAGTTTTAGCTCTTGGGTTACCGCGTCCCAAATTTGGTTGTCACCTGTCTCTGCGTATTGTAGGCTTATTGCTTCTTGTCTGTGTAAATTATATAAATAATACTTGTAATATAGTCATCTATATAGATAAAATATTGTTGATTTTTTATTATTTTTAAGATAAGAAGGAACTCATACCATGTTACAAACCGAACTCAAGTTTTAGAAGGTATATAACATGTAAAAGCTTAAACTCTCCTAAACTCATTTACCCCCGTAATACCGACTTTTTTTATTTCACAAAGAACTCATTTACCCTTTAATACAGGTTTTTTATATTTCACAATGATGAGTGCATGTGAAGTTATGTGTAAATGCATGACACTTGAAGGGTTAAAATGGGTTGTTTGAGGGTTATTTGTTTGACCGGTTTTTAAAAGAAAAGGGAAGAGCAGGCTATAAAGTGTCTCACTGTTGAAATGAGCAGGCTATATAAAGGTGAAATGAACCTGTTGCACTCTTTCACCATTTTAGGAAATCTTAGAGAGAGGACCATCTATGCAGCCTGCACTCTTTCACCATTTTAGCCATTGGAGAAGATTCAGAAACGTGTGTCCAGTTGTTTGTTCTGCAGAAAGCAAATCCATACAAATCAAACTAAGTCTCGGTTTTTTAAAAATATACAAATTCAAATGAACAAACCTTTGACTTTGGAATAACTTTGACTGCAACATAAGAGTGACCATAAAAACCGAATGGCACACTCTTAATCTATTGTCACCATCTTTTTTTCACATTTTTGTATTGATATATGTTCCATCCAAGATAACACAACATAAGAGTGACCATAAAAACTGAATTATAATGTTAATTAACTAAACCAAACCTACATTAAAACCAACCTTTATATTTTATATTTTTTCAAAAAACAATATGTTATATATTGGGAAAGTTTGGTTATGTTTTTTTCATAATTAGTTGTCGTTTGTTCTCCTTATAAATTAAAGGGATCTAGTAACCGAATTAACCAAACCAAACCCACATCCAAAGTCAACGGTTAACCAGATTGACAATGCCATTTTTTTCAATAACCAAATCAACTGAACCGTTCATAATAGAAACCAATCGGTTATAAAAATCAATTATATGTTTGGTTATGACCTATAATCAAACCGACACATTACCATAACGGTTCAAAATATATTAGTTCCCTGAATTTGAAAATGCCTGATCTGCCATATTCTAAAAAAAAGAAAACTTACCCAACAAGCTACTCTTTTGGCTGCTTTATCACAGTTTCTGCCTCTAAACACGTTGAGAATTTTTCTAGCACCGGTCGGGTATAACCCGTGGTAATTTGGCATGACCACGACTTCCTTAAGCTGCTACAATATGCTGGATTCAATCGGTGCTCAATGCTGCCCGACAGCATCGTTTGTTAACACGTCTTTAAAAAATATATATACATAAAAGATAAATACATCTGGAGAAAGACTATGTGTGCCGTGTTTGTCATCCCAATACATGGTACTGATTCTGTAGAGCTGTTGTATGCTAAGAATCTGCAGGTGAAACAGATTTACCATCAGTGGAGGAACATACACAAATGAGTACTCTTCTAATGATCGTTTTGAACTAAACTAATAGAGTCGTCTCAAAACCTTTGGTCGATAATATTAATATATTATGCATTAATCAATAGTCTTTATTAATAAACTAAATTGGTAATTTACCTGGTCCATAACATATGCCATAGCGACGGAGCGGGATATGTTTATCGCGTTTAATCTCTGTTCAGACTTCAGCGGAAAAATTATGCAATTCCGGTGTTCTATCTACAAAATTTTGAATTTCCCATGATTTTGAGATTGCATACGGGTACACCATATAACTTTCCTCAGGTGATGCGCCTTGTTTTATATCATCTTCTTCTTTCTGTATTTCTAGTTTCGGAATTTCAGCAACCAAAAAACCGACAACAAACAGGTGCTTCACCATTGGGAAAACCAAAGCCCGGGACTCGGGAATAAATTATGCCTACAATCACATTAATATGTATCCTAAATTGAACAAAGAACAATCAGAAACAAAAAAAAGTATATCCTATTCCTACATTTAGTAACATAAAAGTGTACCTGCTGTTTCAAGAGAGGAGCTTTTGCTGATCTTAATCCTGTTGGGATGCTAAAATCACCTCCTAACACACCTACATCATAAATTCATCAAAATTTTAATAACAAACAAAAACAAACATTAACAAAACAACAAAGTTTGCTAAAAAAACACAGAGAATGGCAAGTCTTTAACCTTACTATGACAATAAAATTTGTTGAAGGTGGCCTAAACCCTAGCTTGGCCGCTAAATAATACAAAGTTAGAATTGGGTCTTAATAGGTATTGATTTACTGAGAACATCGAATGAAGGTATAAATTTTAACCTGATTCATCGAACCTGAAACATTGTCATCGGATCTTGATCGCCAAAAAGTTGGTTTTACAGCCGGAACCTTAACCGCTGCCGTCACCACCATCACCGATCTCTCTCTCTCCTCTTGTCGCTAATATTTTCTCTCTCTAGCTCCAGAGTGTCTCCATCTGTATAGAGACGGGGTAATGGGAAGGGGATTATGAGAAACCCTACTTCATACATGGATTTGGGCAGGATTTCCCAGTTTTGTGTTTGGAAAGGTTCACCGGATCAAAGAGAAACTTCCACATACTGGATCTGTTGGCTGCATTGCAATGGGTTTTTAGGGCTTGAAAAAAATGAGGGAGAGGAGATGGTTATGCTCAGATGTAAAAATGGCAGGAGATTTTGAAATTTGAAATCCCGCCGGTGGATGCGAAGCTGGCTGCAGATCTGGTCTTCTGCCAGAGGAGAGAGTAGATGGAGGCGGACATAAATGAGATACCTTGAAACCCTAATGTGGTATCCATGTTTTCTTCTATTTGTGAGTGAGGGTATAATTGGGATTGTAAATTATATTGTGTTTTAGAGGGTTGTACAACATGCTTTAGGGGTGTTTCAAGGGAATTCATATGACCTTAAGAAGTCCTTCTAATATGCTTTTATATATAGTATAGATAAAAGCCAATAAGATTTAAAATATTATAGTATTTATCGTTAATGCAATATTTGCTGAATCATAATTATAGAATTGAAATATGTTCATTGATGAACACTAGTGAATAACAAAGTTTCTATTTTATAATGGGGGAGGTTTACAAAAGTTGATGCAATTAAAAACTCAGTTTCAGTAGTGTTCGTTTTTTAATGGCAAATTTGAATCACTTACGGATTATTAGAGTATTATTGTGTTGTAAGATTAAATATATAATGTTTTAATATTTAATCTAGTAACCATTATAATCATTTACATAATATAGATCAAAATATATAATAACCTATTAAATAATTAGTTGGTAATTGTTGATGGACCATATTACCCTTATTAAGTAATTAGGTTTCCTCTTGGGTGCTTATATAAGGAGACTTATATAGAGGTTCTAATGTTAGACACATAACCTAATTAACATAACATCAAACTCGCCTCCCTTTCCATAACCGATACCCTTTTCGGTTTCATCATCACCATCATCAGTTTGCACCCTAAGTAGGAACCAGATCATACTGATGTCACACCCCGATATTTACAGCTCAGCCCGGTGGGCCCGGTGGGGAGTATTGTGACGTAAGATTGGTATTGTCATAGTCAAACATACACAGAATAGAACAGCGGAAGTCTTGAAACATAAAATATTATTACAAACCCAAATGTCTGAAAATACCGAAAGGATAATTACATATGAGCTTGCAATATTAAATCCACAGGCGGATCTTTTTTAAAATGTACATAACGAAGTTTAGCAGACTTTAGGGCATCCTAAGGATTTGTAAGATCCTTTATTAACACCAAGAAGCTCCCAGCCAATTACGAGTAGTACCTGTTACTTAGCCTTTTGAAAATACGTCAGTTTACACTGGTAAATACAATTAAGTGACTCTTTTGAAAACATTTAAGAAAATTGATTTAGTTGCACAAGGCATAAATATTCCTTTATAACTTGGGACAATTATATAAAATAATCTTGTATACAGATTTACATGTTTGTCGTACGTTCGGGGCCCGAGATAGAAGCCGAGTCATGATTAATCAACACACCACTAATATAGTCCACAAGGAGTTATCCTCACGTGTGGTTATATCTTATATCTTAATTCCCTTTTTGGGGAAAAGAAACCGTATCGCAACTGTCAAGTGTATGCCGTGCTTAGGTCGTGGCCATTTGCATTTAAATGATGCCAAGGATATCCAGGACACGGTCGTTAACCTCCAAATGCTTTGTATCAAACAAAACAGATTAAAATGGGTTATCTCAATGATTTAACCACTAATCGATTAAATATTCAATACCCGATCAAGCGGTAAGAATTTACCGTATCCCAAGCCCGTATAAGGGAAAATAAGTTAAAAGTATTTACCTGAGCTTAAAATGTAAAATTTGTATTCTCAGCCGTAAATCCCACTCAAACAAGTGTAGGTAGCTTTTACTGGGCTCCTAATCTGGAACGAAGGTGTCACACCCCCAAAATCCACACGCGGAGTATCACCGCTTGGAGGCGTGACTGACCAGGATCAAGCCACCAATCATATTGAACATATAAGTAAATACCAAAAATCATTCATCAATACGAAAGGTGTTTTCAAAACCAAACATCAACAAGTGTGTAGCGGAAGCATAAGTATGTAAACCCAATGTAAATAGTAAATTCAAATGTTTAGATAGATAACATGGCATCATCGATCCATGTCCCACAACGACCTGCTCCTCCCTGTGCAAGCTCCATATGTACCTAAGGTCCTGCAAGGCATGCAAGAGAGAGTCAACAACTAGTTGAGCGAGTTCACAGTTAATAGTTCAGTAATAGTATAGCGTGAGTAGTAGTATGTTCGTTCGTTACAAAGTATCGTATTATTTCCCATCGCGGCCTTCCAGGCAGGTGTGCGAAGATATTGGGGAATGTTTTTCCCAAGTATTCTAGACTAGGTTTATTTGTATCGCGGCCTCCCCAGGCAGGTGTGCGAAGATTTGTAAATTTAGTTCGCGGCCATCATATGGCAGGTGTGCGAAGTCAGTCATAATATCGCGGCCAATCCTTGGCAGGTGTGCGAAGATCAGTTCAATAAGTGTTACTAGTCTAGTCGTATCTAATCGTTAGGTTCTACTTTATGAGTATACACAATAATTCGTCAAATCCCATTCCCACCCGGGAACCCCATGCCTTGGCTGTGTGAACTCACCTTGGTTTGCTCGGTATGCTAAGTGTATGCTCGCAAGTAATCAATCACGCCCGAGAAAGGAGCTAATGGATTGATGGCACAACAACCGTCCGTAGGCTTGTAGTTGCCGTCACAGTTAGGGGAGTGTTCTAGGGTTTCACGATTACTCAAAAGTATGAAACAAGAGGTTGGTTCACGTAATAATATGAGAGTTTACGTACTGGGCCCAAGCTGGGCTTCGGCGGATCTGGGCTCGGCGAAACACAGTTCTGTTTCGTCGAGAATGGATTGACGGATCCAGTTTCTGTTTCGTCGAGTATTATTGGCGAGACACACTTGATTCGTTGTGAAGGTTTTCCAGCACTTAACTAGTTCAGGTGTTTACTAACCGGTTCACACTATATCATTAACACATACGTTTTATCATATAGCACATAACATATTCCAAAATCCTAATACGTTTCATTTTAACACAACGTGTATCATTACAAGTCAAACAAGTCAATAGCTAACAGTCAAAGTCAACGTGCATTTAATGCAAAAGTGAAAGTCGGAAACTCGAGTTGTCACAGAAGGTTTTAATAACCTATTAGATTCCTAACGGGTCTTATTTAAGTTGTAACTTAGACCGGTTAGTTTTAAAGAAAAGTTTACGGTATGAAACGCAAGATTAAGCGATGACCGGATTGGAATGTAATTTAGACCCGACAAGTATGGAGACTTGTATTATATGGGTAAACTAATTACATTCTGGAATTTGAAGTTAAAATGATAAGGTTTGACCCGTTTTGGCTAATTTATGCAAACTAGTTACATAAACCGTACCGAACGCGTATATACATAATGGGTAACCGGTTGAGTCATGTACAAGTTTCACAAGTTAATATGCTTTAAATATGATATGATATCAGTATGATATCAACAATTATGCCCAAAAAGATTTTAAAACCAATTTAAGTCCCGTAAGGGCATTTTGGTCATTTTAAAGCTTATAAACGAGGTTTAATAGTAAGCGGAGGTTCTAGTCTAAAACCTTCTGTAAAAAAACATTTATTTTATGATGATAAATCAGTAAGATATCATACATATGTGAGGTTTACCATTTATGGCCAAACTATGCACCGTAGGGGCATTTTGGTCATTTCACATACGTTTTTAAGGACAAAATTGGAAGTCTGAGTTCAAGACTTATACTTACTGTTAAAGTATTAAAATTTAATTATAAAATCAGTAGGTAACAAGTCTTAGGTGCTAAATATGGTTTTAAACCATACTATGCGCCGAAATTGCGTAAAAGTCGATATTTGAGATGTTTATGAAATTATGAGATTTATATCTGTCTTGAATGCTTAAAATGTTTTATTTAATATATAACATCAGTAGGAAAAGTTTTGACATGTAAATGATATGTAAGTCTCATTTTATTAATGAAAAGGGCATTATCGTCAATTACCGAATTTATGCAAGAACTCTATGTTATGGTCAATATAAAATCTGACCAAAATTTCCAAAATTCCCTAAAAATTATATTAAAACAGTAGGTAATGAGTTTGGTGCCAAAATTTGGGTTTAATTATGATTTATGCTAAAAATGTCATTTAATTAACAAAAAGTTTCATTTTACGCTATCTTGCATAACTTTAGTTTGAGACCAGAAACTGATGTCAAATTTTGTGGTCATACTTATATTTCAGTAATAAAGCTTTTTGTCCTCTCAAATTTTCAAAAATATCGTTTTTATAATATAAGGGCATAATAGTCATCTTTTAAGCAAATAACGGAAACATGCAATGTACTATGATTTCTAAGGGACCATGAAGTATAACCTCAGAGGGTTATTCTAACATATAACATGGTCACAAAGGAACCCTAAGGCATAACTAAACTAAGCTAATTCGGGCCAGAACTGAAAGTCAAAGCAAAAGTCTACTTTTGCGACTTTCGGTTGCGAACCGAGCCTAATACTCAGAATTGTCGGGTTGAACATGTCTAAACATGTTCTTATATTATTTACCAAGTTATTTAAGTGATAAAACGTATTTTATAGCTTCTACATTATCAGTTATGAATTATTTTATAAAAACTGAATCGTTTGACTTTTCTGTTCATTACTTTGACCCGACAATTGACTAAATAAACGTGATAATTAGGAGGTGCCCTTTATAGGAATTATCACCTACTTAATTACCAACACATGGCCACTTTCAATTCGAATAATGGCTGGACCGTTAGTGATTAATCACAAAGTCAAAGTATCATTACGATATCTTTGACTTTCGGTCATTAGACTAATAAAAGCTTAACTACAGAAGCTAAGAACGCTTACAAAGGTCCTTAGCACGAAGATTTGAACTTAGAGAGCTTCCTTAATGATCACGATGCTCCAGAGAATACTCCAAAGCTTGAGCAATTGACAGAGTATGAAAAATTTGAATGAGTAAGGATTGTGGCTGCTTCAATGCCCTATTTATAGTGTTTGAGAGCAGCCCCAGATCATTCCAGCAACTGTTA
Organism: Helianthus tuberosus; assembly: GCA_030545235.1. Lineage (NCBI taxonomy): Eukaryota > Viridiplantae > Streptophyta > Magnoliopsida > Asterales > Asteraceae > Helianthus > Helianthus tuberosus. The sequence goes on along the minus strand of CM060365.1, from coordinate 92,445,494 downwards.
CTAGATGATTTCTGATGAGTACAAGTGTCCAAGGTGGTTTCCTAAAACCATTAGAACCCATAGAATTCGAGTTATGGCTGAATTGGAGAAGAAGCATTGCAGAACCTGCACCTGTGCAGAGTTTCTGTCTTTATTAGGCCGTCGCTTCGTGCGACGGCATGCCAGGATTGAGGTCGTGCGGCGCGAGCCCCTAGGGGGATCAACATTCATGTTTTGATTTTGGCAGAAATGACCCCTGAACCTTTTTAAGCATTATTTCATTCATTTTAAGCACAAATAACCCCTCTAGTTAGTATATGAATGATCTTTAGGTTATAATCAAACACCGTTAGGTTCGGTCTCGTTAAACGATAACCGAAAACACTAGTTTCTCCCCGTTGACGCTTATAACCCTTTAATTTGGGAACTTGAGCGTTTTAACGCGAAATGGCATAAACGCCTTTCAAGATCAATAATAAGCATTCCCAAGAGTATGATGGGATATTACGACACTCCAGTTTACTCTAGTTCGCTTAAATGGTCGCTCATAGGTGTAGTTTTATAGTTTGGCGCTTTTGGCCCCTTTTATGCACAACTTGCGCGCATAATCATTTTATCGTGTCAAAGCCCTATGTTATCCATATTAGGCATTCTCGAGAGTTATATTGAATATTACGATATCGTGTCAAAGCCCTATGTTATCCATATTAGGCATTCTCGAGAGTTATATTGAATATTACGATGCTTCGGGTTTGTTAAAAGGTCACTCAGGGGTTAATTTGAACATGTTGACGCTTTTAACCCATCTTCTTGATATTTGCAAATTTAAAATGTTTATTTGCATTGAAACTCCACGAAATCATTATCCGAAAATCGTGAGAGTATAGAAGATTCTACAAAACCTCGAGATCGTTAAAAGGTCATTCAGAGGTATGAATTAACGTGTTGACACTTTTAACCCCTATGGTTTGTAAATTTTTGGTTTTAAGCACAAACGGCTTCTTGTGTCCGACAATTTATTCAATAAAGAATACGAACATCATATGAGGTCAGTCAGAGGCACAAGTTTGGCATGTTGACATTTTTGGTCCTTCCACAATCAAAGTTTTTGTTTTGGACGAAATTAGTCCTTCATAGTCAATGTTTGACTTTATTAGGGTTTATTACACGTGTCAACACATCATTAGACATGGTTTTTACGAGGTGTTACATCCTCACCCCCTTAAAAGAAATCTTGACCTCAAGATTTGCTCAAAAAGATAGGAGTTCTTATGTCACGTAGTGAACACGACCTCCCATGTATAATCAGGGCCCTACGGCATCCCGTTTAACCTTAATAATAGGTATATGCTTTCTTTCGGAGCTTCTAATCCTGTTGATCCTTAATCAATATTGGTTTCTCATCAAACCACAAATTTTCATTAATCTACATATCATAATGTGATAATGCTATTGACTTATCGGCTAGACATACCCTGAAATCACAAGTGTGAAACACATTGTGAATACCATCAAATTCCTTAGGTATGTTTTAGCTTATAGGCTATTGATCTTAACATATCCGATTTTTTTGAATGGTCCTATATATTTAGAGTTTAACTTGTCCGTTACATCAAAATGCAGCACACCTTTCTAGGGTGGTACTTTCTGCTGAATCTTGTTCCTTATTGTGAACTCAAGAGGTTTGCGACTCTCCTCAACATTGATTTTCTGCCGATTACTGGCAGCTTTTAGATGATCACAAATTTGTATGATCTTATCCGTTGTCTCCATGGCAAATTCCAGATCCTGATAATTGGACTTACCAAACTTGTGTTCATTAACGGACATTTGACATTCCATCTATACATGGTCTCCAAAGGAGCATCCTTGATGCTTATATACTAACTATTAGTTATATGAAAGATTATTTAAGGCGAGATAGTCATTCCAACTACTGCTTAATCCAATCATTAAAGAATAGCTAACCTCACGGTTAGTCGAACAAATCGACGATACTGGGCAGCTGATGGCGATTCTTTATTGTTGCCTAAATAGGGTTGCGGTAATCCATGCATAAGCACAAGGAACCGTCTTTCTTAAATTATAATACTGGAGCTCTCAGAATGATGAGTTAGGCTTTATGAACCTTTCTTTTAATACTCATTTGATTGGGTTTCAATCCTTTTATTACTGTCGGTACTTAACCGATATGGAGATTTTTCAATAGATGCACCCTAAGCGGGATATTAATCTTAACTCTACTTGCCTCTCAGGAGGTAAACAGGGTAGTTCTACGGAGAAGACAATCGAAATACACAGAGATGACAGAGATATTCTAAATCTCAGGTTTCAGTTCATCTATAGTTATCCGTGCCACATAAATGATACATTCTCCTTACGAATGCAAGGATGCCTTAAGTAGTAACACTTAATTGGACCTTTCTATACTGGATACCTTCTTTAAATACCATTAGATGACTTTAGTACAATATGACCATTGGGATATCTTAGTGGTTCCATACATTAAACCTCCATACTGATCAGGCATGGAAGCAATCTATGAGACACAATAGGTTACACCAATCCTTATATGGTGCTTTTATCAGGCATAATCTGGCATTCGAAGTTAATAGAAATCAATGAGATAACAAAATAAAATAACATATATTGTCGTGATCTATCTGGAGAAAGAGTACTTTAGATTTTGCGGATGAAGATTATCCGACGAGAATAGAAGAAATGGTTCCGATGATTTTCGTCGGTAAATTTTTACCTTATACTTAATATCCAGAGTTCTTATGGGAAAAATTTCTAAAAGTTTGCTAAGCTTATGATATATGGAAGACTTAGTAGTACCTGAATCAAATCAGAAATTCTTAGCAATAGAATTATTGATAAATGATAAGGGACGTACCTGGTGTCTTTATTGATACGAACCACCGCTGGCATTTATTAGGAGGGTTTAAGTGCCATCATTCTTAGTCTCCTTATACTTAGCTATACCATATTCGACAGTTTTAGGGCAGCTAGTCCTGATGTGGCCCTTCTCGCCACAGCCGAAACAGACTGCATTCAATAATTTTCTACATTCATGGGAATGATGACCAGTTCTTTTACAGACGCCACACTACTTTAGCCTTTGTTCCAATCGACACTGTCCCCAGTGTCTTTTATAGCAGGTCTTGCATACAGGCTTCATATTGGACTGTTGTTGGTTCATATTGAATTTGGACTTTCCTTTCTTTCTTAGATTTCTGGGAGTTATCCTCCTCCCCATTCCTTTTCGGTTCATCCTTCGCATTCGAGGCATGAACAAAATTCTTCTCATGAGCAAGGAGTGTGGTTTTAGATGGGATCTGGAACAAGTAACATTTGGCTCTTGAACTTTCTCATGACCTTTCTCACAGCTTTCCAACAGCTGCTTCAATCAAAGCTTGAAGATTTTCTTTGTTAACCTTGAGGTTCACGATTTTTTCATCATTAACATGTTTCGCATCATCATTAACGCGATTGTTGGTTGTCTTATCCGAGTTTGCCATACTCGAGACTTGGTCCCTAACACCAATTGAAACAATTTATTAGTTGCATCACATCAGTTAGTCATCATCCTAATGACCTAACATACACTGGCCATTGTATCATTAAACCATATAGGCTAATAGGTTATGAACATTCCTAATGAATGTTATTTAGATGTATCTCAATTACATTTATCCTAGGTCACAAAAGGACCATCAATGGTATTTAGGGTTTGGTCCGAGTCCATTACCTTTTAGACAGGGGATCACAATGTCACAATTGTCTTTGTCATATTGACGATTTTGTATAGCTCGAAAGCTCACCACACGGACTTTTAAATATGGAACATAAGTCCGTCATGAAGGACATGAAAATGTAGTACATAGGCTTGTCTCAAAGGACATATAATAGCCATATGGCACTAAGGCCTTGTCGCAAAGGACATATAGGATATGGCACAAAAGCCTGTCATAAAGGACATTAATATATAAGCCGCAATCTTATTAGATTAGGGGATTTAAGATTTGAACATAGTTCTTCACCTTTGGACAGGGAGTCATAGACTACAACTGTCATTGTCTTTTAAAGACGATTTATTTTGCCACAAAGGCAAATCATGGGACATCACTAATGGATGGTTATACATATATTTATATAATTATTGTAATTAAGGATATTAGTCATGATCTTATCGATCTCATAGTCTATAAGGCCTGGGCAATGCCCATCACCTCGGACGGTAAACCATAACGGTCACATTTGTCAATGTCACTAATGGACAATATAATATATATAGCCCGTAGGCAAAACATCACTAAAGGATGTTAATTAACGTGATCATTGTATTAGACGATATTAGTCATGATCGCATTGATCATATAGACTATTATGCTTGGACATAGTCCAATATCCTTAGACAAGGGGTCATAGACCACAACTGTCGTTGTCTTAAGGAACAACACGTATAGCCCGTAGGCACTTCATCACTAATGGATGTTTATATTATGATCATCATATTGATGATACTTGTCATGATCTAATTCGATCATATAGGCTTTAAGGCTTGGACAGAGTCCAAATACCTTGACGGCTGATGTGGTTTCTCAAGTCAGACTACCAGGAGTGTTAACATGTTTTTAGATGTTAACAAGGATTAATTGTCTTAAGAGGGTTTTACCATCACAGCATGCCTGTATTGACATATTGGCTAGGTTATACCATTAAGAAGATCTTTTGAAATTATTTAGCAGATCGATAAAGTTCGAATCAAATTGATACTAATGTTTGATAAAGGACGAAATGAGTACCTATATAAAATTTTCAAAACTTTCAATAAATCATTAGGAAATTTACCATAGTGCCTTAAACAGGACTTTTAGTATCATATTTGTCCACAGAGGACTTAAAAGGAAATTATAAGTCCGTATAGGGACTATAAAACATCATAAGTCCGTATAGGGACTATATTAAAACAGTTTGCCCATGAAGGGACTATAACGAAATGTCATGTCTACAAAGAGGTTATAATGATATATCATGTCCACCAAGGGACTATAATGAAATCTCGTGTCCACGGAAGGACTATTTAGAGATAACATATCCCCAAAGGGATTTTAATGAAATAACGTGTCCATAAAGGACTACATTGGTACAGCATGCGCACAAAGGACTTTACTGAACAGATGCCCTTATTGGGACTTAAATTAAAAATATATTCATTAGGAAATTATAATAAACCAACGTCCTCACAGGGACTATACTAGAAAAGATAGGTCCTAATAGGGACTTTGAAGCGATACTAGTCCATGTGGGAACTGAAAGGAAAATATAAGTCCGTATAGGGACTATAAATTATGTCAACATTTCGACTATAGTAAAACGATATGTCCTTGAAAGGACTATGGTGAATTATTATATTCGCCAGGGGGCTTTAATGAAATAACATGTCTACAAAATATCTTTAATGAAATAATCATGTTTACAAAAGATTTTATTGAAATAACACGTCCATGTAAGAAATATAATGGAGTATAATGTCCATGAAAGGACTATTTTGAAGTATGATGCCCACGAAGGGACTATTTTGGAATATAATGTCCTCGAAAGGACTATAATAGATAAACGTGTATATATATATATATATATATGGAGTCTTATCAACAGAGGTAAGTCTACAAGGACTATGATGAAATAATAAGCACACAAAGGACTACAATAATCTAATGCCCATACAGGGACTTAAAAGAAAATGAAATATAATAGAAGAAGGGTTTTATAATGTCTTCCTTGCTTTATTCCGATTATTTTTCTTCTTTATTTATCGTACGCGGTAGCGGCACTGAAAATCTTTAGTGAATAAAGTAAACATTTAAAATCAGGATCCGTTGCTGAAGTAGAATCCAAAGACTCAATAGTTAAGGAAATGACATGGATCACGGATTGGGTTTTGACTGGTATAGTTCAAGTCCGAAATTTCAAAACTTGGAAATAGAAAATAGGGATTAATAACATCCACATGTATTATCTTCAATATGGGTGTCGCAAGCCCCGCCCCCTATCTGTCCCGAGAACGGGCGGCCGTGAGACCAGTCATGGTGGTATCATTTTTTATCAATTTTGGCAGCGGAAATTTCATCAGAATCGTAGTTAGGAAATGTTTATCAGAGTAAAACCACCATATTTTATATTACTAAACACATGGGTAAAACCCAAGTTTCTTATTACAACATGTTTATAGGGATAAACCCTATTTTATTGAATTTAAAACATCGTCTTTTAGGTAACTTTTATAGCCACATTTTTCCAAGCCGTCAGTGCTCTCCAGCTCGCTTTCTTCTAATTGGCTTTTACATTTTGTTACCTGAAACGCGTTTTAAAAACATTTGTCAGTGGGAAATACTGGTGAGTGAATCCCAGTTTAATCAAGAAACATTTTATTCTTAATAGTATTGAGAGCAATCACATTGTTTATTTCTACACAATTACTCATTCAGTATTTTCAATCCTGACTGGTAGGTCATATTACACATTGGCTAACTCATTGTCCAATGGTAACGTGTTCCACATTTTGTATACAAAGCCCCAACATACCGACAGTAATTGAAGAACTACAAAGACTCAATCACTGCTTAATAGCATTATTAAACATTTAAGGTTTTGTAAAAACAATTTACAAAAAGGAGATTACTCACATTGTTGTCTTAGGTTTCCTGTAAGGGTTTCCTGGTGATAATCTATATTTTACACAAATGTACATATGTTAGTATAATAACCCATTATTTACATTAGTAATACCCTCCCCGAGACGGCATTCCAACGACTACGTCGGGCAGAACCTCGACAGCCGTTACGGAACCCTGGATCGATTGGGCAGCGTATCTAATACGTAACCAGGGTTATGATACTTACATCGGGGCAGAACTTCGTTAATTAGGGGGGTATAATACCCGAGAATTACTTTTACTACTTAGAAATTCGTTGAGAAAGAAAAGAAATGAGCGAACTGACTAAAGGTCTGATGCCCTTCTTATATAGGGCTGATTTTCGAGTTCCTCGCGGCGCACGTAGACCTAAGGGTCGTCTTACGCGGCCCGCGTAGTAGGGGTAAGTAGGCACTAGCTTGTCCGGGTCACGAGTGTAGGGTTGACACGTGTTGCCACGTGGCAGTGCTGGGGATCGCCTGATATTGTATCTGACGCGCCCACGTAGGCAGTAGCCAAAGGCTATGCACCCCTCTAGGACCCTAATTTTCTTGTTTTTAATTGATTTTTTATGCTAGATCGTATTTTAGGCTCGGTTTTCACATACGGGGTGTATTTAGAGACATATAGGGGAATAAAACTGTGACAACTGTGCTCTGTAATCAATGCACAATGCAAAACAATGTTAATTATCAATAAAACAATGTTTTTTGGTGTTACTATATGTGTATTTGTGTTTTATGGTTTTACGGTTCGATTCGATTCCGATTTCAAGCTTTAAATCGCTTTCTAGAAGGTTATACGTAAACTGGTGCGTAAACGCAGTCAGTTTAACACGACAAACACTCCAGAATAGTGACATAGGCTTAACATACCTAAAATAACCTTTACATAACTTAGAAATAAGTTTTGGATGGTTTGGTGTGTTGAAATCAAGTTTGTTCGATCGCAGGGACTATTTATGTCAAACTGCAAAACTATACCGATTCGTATGGTGCTGAAGAGTCCAAAACTTGATCATAAGCTAAACATACCATAAATAACCTAAACATAGCTTAGAAATAAGCTTTGAGGGGTTTGGTATGCGAAAACATGCTTATTTGATCTTACAGGGACTAAAAGTGTCAAAAACGACGTAAGTTACCATTTTCGCGCATATCTTACGTTCTGACCACATCTGGACATCCAAAATTTTTGTACACACTAAAATATTTTTATTTTAGTAATCGGCATGCAAAAATACCACTCGTCGCTTAATTTGGTTCGTTTTCGCATCCGTTTGAGATTCGTCGTAATTTAACGAACAACGCGACCGTACTGCCAAACGAGCCGACATCCGAGAGTCTCCCGAGCATATTTTGAGTCCTCTATACTTTGATCACCTTGGAGGGCCTTGAAAATGGCTTAACGGGTGTTAAAAGTGCCAAAAATGGGCTCAAACTCATGCAGGGACCAAAGCTGTCAAAACTGAAAGTTGTGCTGATCTGCTTAGTTAGTACCGGCCGCGTAAGCCCCCCTACTCTTACGTGCCCCGCCTAAAAGTGCCAGCGACCAGAAACGTGTTTTCAGCAACTGTTTGATAGTTTAGGGGTTGTTATGGTAATTCTTTTGTGTGATGGGCAAGTTTAAGTTATCACCAAGGTTACTAATCAGCTCTTAACAAATGTATGGCCATGATTATTGCTTGGAGACCACACAATTAAGTGTCTTGATCTTTTGAGTTTGCTACAACTATAAATAGCATGGCCAACCTCCTCATCCATTGCTCATTCCTCTCTTCTCTTCTCTACAATCTGATTTGGAGCTTTCCAATCTGATTGGAAACTTATTCTTGGTAGAAAAGATAGCTAGGACCCTTTATAAGTCTTCTTTCATGCTTATTCTTTATGTTTAATTAGAAAGTCAAACAGTTTGGCTAACAGTTTGACTTTCGGTTTTGACCATCAATTGGTCAAGTCAAAGTTCAATTGAACTTTGCAACGTGATTGTAATCACGATGGTTATAATCCTCAGCGATTATACCTACTGATTACCACGTTAACTAGGCGTAGTGACAAGTCAAAGTTTCGGTAAAAATGCGTTTTAGCATGCATTTTGCAACGGAACTATTTTCGGGTATCAAAACCCATTGTTTTGATACCAAATCAGTTTTATAAGCTAGTTAAACATGTTTTGACATGTTTAACTCGTCACTATTAGTTTAGTGCTTGATTAGGGTCGTAAGTTAAGCGGTCTAAACAACCGCTAAGACTTTCGAACCCGACCCGTTTGGTCGATCTTTAGGATCCGATCAAGCTTGATTAGTGATCATAGTTGCATAGGGAATAACCACTGAGGTTATACCTTATGATCACATAGGGTTGGTTAGTTATTTGTTAAGTAGCTTGTATGCCCATAAGAAATGACCAAAACTCCCTTTTTAAGCATAAATCCGTATTTTACATATATGAACATGTTTTTGACATATAATTTGATTTAGTAACATGTTTAGGTATTATTGGGCATGTAAGACTTGACATAGCACATAGTTTAACGTAGCATAAGCTACCTTAATGGGTCGTAACATGTCGAAAGCACTTAGGCTAAGTCCGATTTAGGATGTAGACTTTGTTAAACCATATCACATGAGTTCCAACACTCATTTGGTTTACAAGACCTCATTCTATCCGATCTTCCGATTAGGTGTCGATTTAATTACTAGTGATCCGATTGCTAGGTACTACTTGAATTTCCTTGGTTTGTCTGAGCTTCGCTAAGTTCTTTAGATCAAGGATACCCTTTCATTCAATGTGAGTACATAGTTCCCCTATTTTACTATTTTCAATTGTTTTGGGGTGATTCATATGTATCAAAATGATTTCGATAATTTAACGATGTTTTTCAAAAATGATTAAGATGGTTTATATTAAACTAATGACGATTTTGATAATGTGAACGAACTTGTTGGTTGTAATTACATAACGAATGACATTCATTAGCATTGATCAAGCCGACCAGTATTAGGTTATGGTACCATAGGATCTGACAAATCCCGTTATCAGACTACACCCATGGTTATGTGTGGGGGTTATGTAGGTAACGACCGAATCTGATGATTGTTAACTTACCCTTTGGTGGTTTGTTAATACGATAGGCGAGGTAGTCGAGTCACGAAGGTTTGAATGTTATTAGCGAGACAACCATAAGTAGTTTCACAATTAAAACGAATACGATTTTGGGACGAGTTAAAACGATTTGGAACGACTTAAACGAGATAAAACGATTTGAACAAACGATTGGTTGGGTTGTGATTAGGTAATGGGATGGATGTAACATGATAGAAGCATGGTAGATACGCCACTGGTACATCTTATATATAAATGCTTTTATCATATTACATTTCATGTCATTATTTAGTTCACTTGGGTAACGATTTGAAACGATGTCACACAACGAGGTTTTCGAAATGATATAAACCATACGAATTTTATTAACGAGTTTTAACGAGATGTTTTACGAATTGGTTTACTAAAACAAATGTTTTGGGGTTAAGAATCATGGCTACAAGATTTTATATACTGTAACCATCTTGATTTGAGTTGGTTAAATTATGTTGCAATACACTTTTCAAAACGAGGTTTGTACTTTTGACTCTTGTAGTCTAATGAGGTACTGAAACATACAAACAAGCCATGAATCCAATACACTCACAAAACCTATGTGCTCGCCAACATTTCTTTGCTGACTTTGTTTTTACATATGTTTCAGGTGATGTTGCGTCATGATTGCTAGGAAGCATGTTCACTTAGGATCCGGACGAGGCCTTAGTGACTTAAAAACAGTGATAAACAATGCGTAGTTTGTTTGTTTTGGTTTAAAGACAATGTACATTATTTGATAATTCAATAAAACGAAACTTTTAATTACCATGGTTGTTGAAACGATGATTCTGTTACAACACTCCCCGACGTTTCCGCCACGGTTCGTTGTTTTACGTGGTCGGGGTGTGGCAGAAGAGTTGGTATCAGAGCCAATGGTTATAGGGAATTAGGCTATTAGCAATGCTTTGACCTAGACTATAACTTTCTAGGACCCTAACGCGAGTTATCTTGCGTTTAGATTTTTAAAACAATACCGTCACCTATCCTTAGGTGATAACCACAACGAGAACACAATAACAAATCCGCTTCAAAAATTAATCATCTATCCTTGGATGATTGATTGTAAGGTTTTGAACCCTTCTAGTTTGATTCATTTTTTTGGATTTATGCCCTCTGAATTTTCAAAATCTCATCAAAGTTTGGGTCTTATAATGTGAACACGTGCAAACTGGAAGAGTGAATGCCTGTACCCTGAGTTTTCTGTCTAAGGCTATAGTGTTCGTACAAATCCGTAGTATCGGACCAGTCACTCTTACCTGGGAACTCTTGGGGTGAGTGTTCACTTAGAGGCGAGCATGTCTTCAGTGATACATTATATTGACCCATTTACTTTGATTAGTCACTGCGTGTCGTTTGTTTGTTCGAGGTAACAAACGAATGATCGCCTTCCTTGTGTTTTGGCGATGTTTTCAATACCTCTTTTGTTTCTCCAATTATCGACCTCACTCGTTTCTCATGTTTCCTTGTTAGACAATGCCTCCTCGACGCGATGCTCAAACTTTTACTGCTGAAGAAATTGCAGCCCTTGTCTCTCAGCAAATGGCTGCTGTACTTCCAGGCGTAGTGACCCAAATCCATGAGTTATACAACAACAACAATAATAACAACAATAATGCTCAGTGTAATTTTAAGAATTTTAATTCTGCGAAGCCGCTTAAGTTTTCTGGGTCACAAGGAGCAACTGCACTCCTGCAGTGGTTCGAGAGTATCGAGAGCACATTCAGACATGTGCAGTGTCCGAATGCGCGTAAGGTTGAATTTGCTTCAAGCGTGTTTGAGAAGCGAGCTCTTACATGGTGGAACGGAGTGATGTGTGATAGGGGTGCCGAAGTGGCATTAGCGCAAACTTGGGAAGAGCTCCGAGCTCTCATGATGAGAGAGGTCTGTCCTCGTCACGAGATTCGAGTTTTGGAACGAGAATTCGATGATTTGAAACAAGACAGGGGAGAACACCGTGCCTATACGGATCGATTCGAGGAGCTTAGTTTGTTGTGCCACACTATGGTTACCCCACTGGAGAAAGCAATCGAGAGATATATCGATGGATTACCCGATTCTATTAAGGATATTGTGACCGGTGTTAACCCTACTACCGTCCGTCATGCAATCGAGTTGTCTGCTACCCTGACTGAGTCCCAAGTCAGGAAGGGTAAACTCACCCGCAAGAGTGATAAAAAGAAGTCGACCGATTCTGACAAGGGTAAGGGTAAGGGTAAGGGTGAGTCTTCTAAAAAGTCGAGGAAGCGCAAGGCTTCCCAGAACTTTGCAGTTACTGCTCAGAACCCGCCGACTCAACCTCCTGCAAAGAAAGCATATGCTGGTACTGCACCTCACTGTGCCCGATGCAACGGTCACCATGTTGCCCAACTGGCCTGTAAACAGTGTGCTACGTGTGGTAGACTTGGGCATTTGGGCAACATTTGTCGTTTTGGTCAAAATCAGACTGCTCAGGTTCCAGCACAAGCTCAAGGGAATGTTGCGAGATTCCCACCTGGTTCGTGTTTCAATTACGGAGAAATGGGTCATTTTCGCAACAACTGTCCGAGGTTGGTAAATGCGAATGCGAATCCGAACGCGAACGCGAATGTGAATCCCGCTCGTGGACAAGCATTCAATCTGAACGCAAACGAGGTGATGGCAGACAGCGAGGTTGTTAACGGCACGTTCCTTGTTAACAATCAACTTGCATCTGTTCTTTTCGATTCTGGTGCCGATAGGAGTTTTGTTTCGTTATCCTTTGAGCCTTTACTTGCAATACCTAGAACTAAACTGAGGAAACCCTTATCTATTGAAGTTGCTACTGGTAAACCTCTCGTACTCGATCCTGTTATTCATGGTTGTCAATTGAACCTCGATAACCATCTTTTCCCCATTGACCTCGTACCGATGCAACTTGGGAGTTTCGACATTATCGTGGGGATGGATTGGTTAACCAAATAACATGCTGAGGTTGTTTGTTTTGATAAGATCATTCGTATTCCTCTTTCGTCTGGTGATGTCCTAGAGGTTCGTGGCGAGAAACCATCTGGTGGATTGAAACTCATGTCGTGTACGAAAGCCCAGAGTTATTTACGAAAAGGATATGTTGCCTTCCTGGCACATGTCACCAAGGAGAAAGACAAGAACAAGAGTATTCAGGATATTCCGATTGTTTGGGATTATCCAGAAGTGTTTCCTGATGAACTGCCTGGTTTGCCTCCAGTTCATCAAGTCGAGTTTCATATTGACCTTGTACCCAATGCCAACCCGATTGCAAAAGCACCTTATCGCCTTGCACCGTCTGAGATGCAAGAATTATCAAAACAGCTTCAAGAGTTATCCGATAAAGGATTCATCCGTCCGAGTTATTCACCTTGGGGAGCTCCTGTCCTCTTTGTGAAAAAGAAAGATGGATCTTTTCGAATGTGTATCGATTATCGTGAGCTTAACAAGCTTTCCATCAAGAATCGATATCCCTACCTCGAATCGATGATCTCTTTGATCAGCTGCAAGGTGCTACCTGCTTTTCCAAGATCGATCTGTGTTCTGTGTATCATCAACTTCGTGTATTCGAAGAAGATATTCCCAAAACTGCATTCCGCACAAGATACGAGCATTACGAGTTTACTGTCATGCCTTTTGGTTTGACGAATGCTCCAGCTATCTTCATGGACTTAATGAATAGGGTTTGTAAACCTTATTTAGACAAGTTCATCATTGTGGTCATCGACGATATTCTTATTTATTCAAAGTCTCGAGCTGATCACGAGCAACACCTTCGTTTGACACTGGAACTCCTGAAGAAGGAACAACTTTTTGCTAAATTCTCCAAGTGTGAATTCTGGCTTAAAGAAGTTCAATTTTTGGGACATATAGTCAACGAGCAGGGTATTCATGTGGATCCATCCAAGATTGTTGCAATCAAGGATTGGAATACACCAACGACACCTATAGAAATTCGTTCTTTTCTTGGTCTTGCTGGATATTATCGTCGATTCATTTCTAATTTCTCGAAGATTGCGGTTCCACTCACTGCTTTGACTCAAAAGAATAAGCCTTTTGAGTGGGGACCCAAGCAAGAAGAAGCGTTCCAAACGCTGAAACGGTAGCTCTGTGATGCTCCTGTTTAATCTTTGCCTGAGGGAAACGATGATTTCGTTGTCTACTGTGATGCGTCCAACTCAGGCCTTGGTTGTGTTCTTATGCAACGAGGTAAAGTTATAGCATATGCATCTAGACAATTGAAAGTTCACGAGAAGAACTACACGACTCATGATCTTGAGTTAGGAGCTGTAGTTTTCGCACTTAAAATCTGGAGACACTACCTCTATGGAACGAAGTGTGTGGTTTTCACAGACCACAAAAGTCTCCAGCATATTCTTAATCAGAAGGAGTTGAACGTAAGGCAACGACGTTGGGTTGAACTCTTGAACGACTATGATTGCGAGATTCGCTACCATCCTGGTAAGGCGAATGTCGTAGCCAATGCGCTTAGTCGAAAGGAGCGAGTCAAGCTTCATTCTGTTCGAACTTTATCTAATCTCCAAAATCGTATTCTTCAAGCTCAGCAATCTTGTGTTTCACAAGATTTGATAGGTAAGGAATTACCACATCAGCTTGAGCTTAAACTCGAAGCGAAGGATGATGGTTTACTCTATTTCATGGATCATTTGTGGATTCCAAAACAAGACAATCTTCGCACATTAGTGATGGACGAATCTCATAAGTCTCGATATTCTATCCATCCTGGTGCTGATAAAATGTACAAGGATCTTCCTACTAAGTTCCGATGGCCTGGTATGAAGAAAGATGTTGCCTTGTATGTGTCGAAATGCCTAACTTGTCTCAAAGTCAAGGCTGAACATCAACGACCTTCTGGTTTGCTTGTACAACCAGAGATACCGGTTTGGAAGTGGGAGAACATTGCGATGGATCTCATCACTAAATTACCGCGTACATCAAAAGGTCACGATGCTATATGGGTTGTTATCGATCGATTAACGAAGTCAGCTCATTTTATTCCGATTCGCGAGGATCTATCTGCTGATAAACTTGCAAAGATTTATGTTGATGAGATTGTATCTCGACATGGTGTTCCTTTGGACATCATATCCGATCGTGATGCTCGATTTTCATTTCATTTTTGGAAGGCCATGCAATCTGCTATGGGAACCCAACTAAATCTAAGCACTGCTTATCATCCCCAAATAGATGGACAATCTGAGAGAACGATTCAAACTTTGGAGGATATGCTTAGAGCATGTGTGATAGACTTTGGTGGTAATTGGGATTCTCATCTTCCACTGATCGAGTTCTCTTACAACAATAGTTATCATGCTAGCATTAATATGGCACCATTCGAGGCTCTCTACGGTCGAAAATGTCGTTCACCTGTCTGTTGGAATGAGACCGGTGAAGCTTAGCTTACTGGACCGGAGCTTGTTCTGGAAAAAACAGACAAAATCAAGAAAATTCGCGATAATCTTGTGACAGCTAGATGCCGTCAAAAGAGTTATGCGGATTTACGACGCAAGCCCTTAGAATTTCAAGTCGGAGACCATGTCCTACTCAAGGTGTCACCTTGGAAGGGAGTGGTGAGATTTGGAAAGAAAGGAAAATTTGCACCACGATATGTTGGACCATTTAAGATTGTTGAAAGAGTTGGAAAGGTTGCCTATCGACTAGAGCTACCTACAGAGCTTGGAAATATTCATATGACTTTTCACGTGTCCAATCTGCGAAAGTGTTTAGCTGACGCTGATCTTCACATTCCACTCGACGAAATCCAAATCGATGAAACGATGCACTTTGTCGAGAAACATGTGGAGATAGTGGACCGTACTTACAAACAGTTGAAGAACAAATGAATTCATTTGGTCAAGATTCGCTGGGAATCCAAAGGTGGCCCAGAGTTTACTTGGGAACGTGAGGACCAAATGAAGGCGAAATATCCGCATTTGTTCTCACAAGTTTCCTCTAGTTAAATTTCAGGACGAAATTTCCTAAAGTAGGGGAGACTGTGACAATTGTGCTCTGTAATCGATGTACAATGCAAAACAATGTTAATTATCAATAAAACAATGCGTTTTGGTGTTACTATATGTGTATTTGTGTTTGATGATTTTACGATTCGATTCGATTCCGATTTCAAGCTTTAAATCGCTTTCTGGAAGGTTATACGCAAACTGGTGCGTAAACGCAGTCAGTTTAACGCGACAAACACCCCGTAATAGTGACATAGGCTTAACATACCTAAAATAACCTTTACATAACTTAGAAATAAGTTTTGGATGGTTTGGTGTGTTGAAATCAAGTTTGTTCGATCGCAGGGACTATTTATGTCAAACTGCGAAACTATACCGATTCGTATGGTGTCGAAGAGTCCAGAACTTGATCATAAGCTAAACATACCACAAATAACCTAAACATAGCTTAGAAATAAGCTTTGAGGGGTTTGGTATGCGAAAACATGCTTATTTGATCTTACAGGGACAAAAAGTGTAAAAAACGACGTAAGTTTGAATTTTCGCGCATATCTTAATTTCTGACCACATCTGGACATCCAAAATTTTTGTACACACTAAAATATTTTTATTTTAGTAATCGGCATGCAAAAATACCACTCGTCGCTTAATTTGGTTCGTTTTCGCGTCCGTTTGAGATTCGTCGTAATTTAACAAACAACGCAACCGTACGACCAAACGAGCCGACATCCGAGAGTCTCCCGAGCATATTTTGAGTCCTCTATACTTTGATCACCTTGTAGGGCCTTGAAAATGGCTTAACGGGTGTTAAAAGTGCCAAAAATGGGCTCAAACTCATGCAGGGACCAAAGCTGTCTAAACTGAAAGTTGTGCTGATCTGCTGAGTTAATACCGGCCGCGTAAGCCCCTCCCCTACTCTTACGCGCCCAACCTAAAAGTGCCAGCGACCAGAAACTTGTTTTCAGCAACTGTTTGATAGTTTAGGGGCTGTTATGGTAATTCTTTTGTGTGATGGGAAAGTTTAAGTGATCACCAAGGTTACTAATCGGCTCTTAACAAATGTATGGCCATGATTATTGCTTGGAGACCACACAAACAAGTGTCTTGATCTTGTGAGTTTGCTACAACTATAAATAGCATGGCCAACCTCCTCGTCCATTGCTCATTCATCTCTTCTCTTCTCTTCTCTACAATCTGATTTGGAGCTTTCTAATCTGATTGGAAACTTATTCTTGGTAGAAAAGATAGCTAGGACCTTTTGTAAGTCTTCTTTCATGCTTATTCTTTATGTTTAAGCAGAAAGTCAAACAGTTTGGCCAACAGTTTGACTTTAGGTTTTGACCATCAATTGGTCAAGTCAAAGTTCAATTGAACTTTGCAACGTGATTGTAATCACGATGCTTATAATCCTCAGCGATTATACCTACTGATTACCACGTTAACTAGGCGTAGTGACGAGTCAAAGTTTCGGTCAAAATGCGTTTTAGCACGCATTTTGCAACGGAACTATTTTCGGGTTGTTTTGATACCAAATCAGTTTTATAAGCTAGTTAAACATGTTTTGACATGTTTAACTCGTCACTATTAGTTTAGTGCTTGATTAGGGTCGTAAGTTAAGCGGTCTAAACAACCGCTAAGACTTTCGAACCCGACCCGTTTGGTCGATCTTTAGGATCCGATCAAGCTTGATTAGTGATCATAGTTTCATAGGGAATAACCACTGAGGTTATACCTTATGATCACATAGGATTGGTTAGTTATTTGTTAAGTAGCTTGTATGCCCATAAGAAATGACCAAAACGCCCTTTTGAAGCATAAATCCGTAATTTACATATATGAACATGTTTTTGACATATAATCTGATTTAGTTACATGTTTTGGTATTATTGGGCATGTAAGACTTGACATAGCACATAGTTAACCATCTGAACATAGTTTCGCGCGAACGACGCATTAAAGTAGCATAAGCTACCTTAATGGGTCGTAACGGGTTGAAAGCAATTAGGCTAAGTCCGATTTAGGATGTAGACTTTGTTAAACCATATC
This sequence comes from Helianthus tuberosus, assembly GCA_030545235.1. Classification (NCBI taxonomy): domain Eukaryota; kingdom Viridiplantae; phylum Streptophyta; class Magnoliopsida; order Asterales; family Asteraceae; genus Helianthus; species Helianthus tuberosus. The sequence continues at coordinate 92,427,665 of CM060365.1, read as the reverse complement.
ACATGAGTTCCAACACTCATTTGGTTTACAAGACCTCATTCTATCCGATCTTCCGATTAGGTGTCGATTTAATTACTAGTGATCTGAATTACTTGGTACTACTTGAATTTCCTTGGTTTGTCTGAGCTTCGCTAAGTTCTTTAGATCAAGGATACCCTTTCATTCAATGTAAGTACATTGTTCCCCTATTTTACTATTTTCAATTGTTTTGGGGTGATTCATATGTATCAAAACGATTTCGATAATTTAATGATGTTTTTCAAAAACGATTAAGATGGTTTATATTAAACTAATGACGATTTTGATAATGTGGACGAACTTGTTGGTTGTAATTACATAACGAATTACATTCATTAGCATTGATCAAGCCGACCAGTATTAGGTTATGGTACCATAGGATCTGACAAATCCCGTTATCAGACTACACCCATGGTTATGTGTGGGGGTTATGTAGGTAACGACCGAATCTGATGATTGTTAACTTACCCTTTGGTGGTTTGTTAATACGATAGGCGAGGTAGTCGAGTCACGAAGGTTTGAATGTTATTAGCGAGACAACCATAAGTAGTTTCACAATTAAAACGAATACGATTTTGGGACGAGTTAAAACGATTTGGAACGACTTAAACGAGATAAAACGATTTGAACAAACGATTGGTTGGGTTGTGATTAGGTAATGGGATGGATGTAACATGATAGAAGCATGGTAGATACGCCGCTGGTACATCTTATATATAAATGCTTTTATCATATTACATTTCATGTCATTATTTAGTTCACTTGGGTAACGATTTGAAACGATGTCACACAACGAGGTTTTCGAAATGATATAAACCATACGAGTTTTATTAACGAGTTTTAACGAGATGTTTTACGAATTGGTTTACTAAAACAAATGTTTTGGGGTTAAGAATCATGGCTACAAGATTTTATATACTGTAACCATCTTGATTTGAGTTGGTTAAATTATGTTGCAATACACTTTTCAAAACGAGGTTTGTACTTTTGACTCTTGTAGTCTAATGAGGTACTGCAACATACAAATAAGCCATGAATCCAATACTCTCACAAAACCTATGTGCTCGCCAGCATTTCTCTGCTGACTTTGTTTTTACATATGTTTCAGGTGATGTTGCGTGATGATTGCTAGGAAGCATGTTCACTTAGGATCTGGACGAGGCCTTAGTGACTTAAAAACAGTTATAAACAATGTGTAGTTTGTTTATTTTGGTTTAAAGACAATGTACATTATTTGATAATTCATTAAAATGAAACTTTTAATTACCATGGTTGTTGAAACGATGATTCTGTTACAACACTCCCCGATATTTCCGCCACGGTTCGTTGTTTTACGTGGTCGGGGTGTGACATTTTAAAATATATTAGGGTGTCGAAAAATATCCAGGAGGGTTGTTATATCCTCCCCCACCTTATTTTAGAGCTCGTCCTCGAGGTCTATTGGAACAGGTGTGGGTATTTCTTTTGCATTTCTGATTCAAGCTCCCATGTATATTCTGGTCCTCTTTTGGAGTCCCACTTCACTTTGACTAGAACTAATCTCTTGTGCTTGAGGTTCTTAACTTTCCTGTCTTCAATCTGTAGAGGTCTTTCTACAAACTTAAGTTGTTCATTTACCTCTATATCCTTAAGAGGTACTACGAGTGATTTATCAACTAAACACTTTTTGAGATTAGATACATAAAATACATCATGTATTCCTGCCATTTCCTCTGGCAGTTGTAGCTGATAGGCTACAGGTTCTATTCTTCTAATAATCTCAAAAGGTCCAACATACCTGGGGCTTAGCTTTCCCCTTTTGATGAATCTTACCACTTCTTTCCAGGGAGAGACTTTCAATAACACTTTATCTCCTACTTGAAATTCCAATGGATTTTGTCGGTTATTAGCATAACTCTTTTGTCGATCACGTGCTGCTTTAAGTCGTTCCTTGACTTGAATGATCTTGTCTGTTGTTTCTTGTACTATCTCAGGTCCAGATAGTTGCTTTTCTCCAATTTCTGCCCAACAGACTGGCGTTTGGCACTTTCGTCCGTAAAGTGCTTCGAATGGTGCAACGTTGATACTTGTGTGATAGTTGTTATTATAAGAAAATTCTATCAATGGTAAGTGATCGTCCCAATTACCTCCGAAATCAATTACACAAGCTCTAAGCATGTCACTAGTAATTACAATTAACTCAGGTTTACTTACCTAACAGGATAACATGGATATCATATATTATCACTAGTAAGCATATCAATGGTAAGTAATGTCCGAGTGCTTCGGGTTTGTTAAAAGGTCACTCAGGGGTTAATTTGAACATGTTGACGCTTTTAACCCATCTTCTTGATATTTGCAAATTTAAATTGTTTATTTGCATCGAAACTCCATGAAATCATTATTCGACAATCGTGAGAGTATAAAAGATTCTACAAAGCCTCGGGATCGTTAAAAGGTCATTCAGAGGTATGAATTAACATGTTGACACTTTTAACCCCTGTGGTTTGTAAATTTTTTGGTTTTAAGCACAAACGGCTTCTTTTGTCCGACAATTTATTCAATAAAGAATACGAACATCATATGAGGTCAATCAGAGGTACAAGTTTGGCATGTTGACATTTTTGGTCCTTCCACAATCATAGTTTTCGTTTTTTACGAAATTAGTCCTTCATAGTCAACGTTTGACTTTATTAGGGTTTATTACAAGTGTCAACACATCATTAGACACGGTTTTTACGAGGTGTTACAACTGACAAACATGTCGAACTCGGTGGCATCATCTCTCATTGGATTCTCCTCCGCACTGTCTGCTGTAACAGGTGTGTTTTCATGTTTTCCATTATGTTTAAACAGAACTGATCCAACATGTGTCACCAGCGGAACCATTCGATCATTGTTGGTGCATGTTTGTGACAACAGATTAGATTTGGTATTTGGATATCTTGTAATTAGTTAAACGATAAACAGTTAGCGGGTTTAGCTTTGTAATAGTTAGTTGTAATGTTCGGGCTAACTAAACCCAATGAATTGGGTGATGGGGGGCGAATTGGGCCTGTCCAATTCGCAGTCCATGATGTTTAACCTTGGCTCAAGTAGTAACCTTGTGTTATATAAACAAGGTTAGGCTTTAGGGTTTAGGTTAATCAGTTAATCAGCCAAAAAACAGTTTAGAGAGAGAGTAATTTCGTGAAAGGCTTAGTCTTGGACGAAATTGAGAGTTGTTAGGGTTTGATTGGTTGTAATTCTTGAGTGATTGATAATCAATAGAAATCCAGTTTGAAAGTGATTTGCTGTTTCTATTTTCTACTTGTTTCTGTGATATTCTGATCAAGAGGATTCCGCACTCTTGATTGGATTGACAATTCTGTTGAAGATCCATACGAATAGGGGACCTACAATTGGTATCAGAGCATTAGGCTCTTGAAGGCTCGGTTCAGAATTGTTGCTGCATAAACAGGAAGAATTTTCGAAATCTTGAAACTTGAAAAATTAGGGTTTCGAAATTTTTTGGCTGATTTGATAAAATTTTCAAATTTTTTGGCTGTTTGATCTTCTGGTTTGTTTGTTTGGTGGTTTGCAGGATTTCTGGAAAGATTCGGTTGATTCTGGAAAAGTTTTCGGCTGATAGACTTGAAGATTCGAAGACTGTTCTTCGTGTTTATTCAATCAGTTCTTCATAATTTTCGGTTTTACGTTGCTGATTTGCTTGTTTTGATTTTGCAGATCAGTGTTAGAGAATCAGAAAAATCTTCAAAATTTCAATCAGATCAAGTTTCCAAACTTAACTGGCGAATTTGATTTATTTTGCTGACTGACCAGCGAAATTAACACACCAGCGAATTTGGGACTTATATCTCGGTAACCGGCGAAGTTAAATCCAAAGGCGACTTTGGTAACCGTATAATTTTCCACAGCGAAATTATCACGGTTTCAGCGACTTCACTAGTCGTCGTAATAGCGAAAATACACAGCGAATTTGTTCAGCGAACTAGATCAGCGAAATTCACAGCATAGTCAGCGAAATTAACATAACCATCGAATTTAAACTGATCAGCGAAATTAACTGAAAACCAGCGAAATTAAGAGGTGGAAAATTTATTGGCAAGTGTCGATAAAATTTGTGTGTTTTGCAAATATAAATTGATCCGTAGCTCGTTTGACAGAACCATTTGGACCATTAGATTCCTTGGATTTTTAGGGTAAAAAAAAAAAATCCCGATTTCGGTTTTCGACATTTTATATCATTGGATTTGTCCTTTCGAGACGATTCTAAAGGTGTAATTTGGTAACCACTGTTTTCGGAGAAATTTTGTACGGTTTTATCAGTACGGTTACGATAAAAACGCGTTTAAAGATGGTCAGAATGGGCAAAGTCAGTGAGACTGTTAAACATTGGCCAAAGCTGAAAAATGTAAAAGAATATGCTGACTGGAAAGAGGAGTTTGAGGCATTTGTGAAGAGTGAAGATACCAGAATGTGGTACTGTATGATAGATGGCTATGTTGCTCCTACGCGTAGTATTGAAGGAAGGGTTATAGTGCTGTCTTATGACAAGATGGATGAATCTGAGAGACAGGTGGTTGATGCTGAAAAGAGAGCCTTGGCGGCAATAAAGATGTCCTTACCTGATAGCATCAAGCATACCTTCAAAAAGTACACTGATTGAAAGGATATGTGGGATGCATTACAAAAGCGATATCAGGGAAATGAGAGTGCCACTCAGGCATTCATGGCAGAGATAGTGTCAGTTGATGAGGCTGAAACTATTGTGAGTGATGCTGAATCTGAAGTGAAAAATGCTGAAGCTCAAGTGGAGAATGCTGAAGCTCAAGTGGAGAATGCTGAAGCAAAAATGGATGCTGAAGTAGAGAAAGAGAGTGAAGCTGAACAAGTTGTTGCTGATGAAAACTCAGAAGTTCATGAGAAAGAGGTACAATCTATTTCTGTGTGTTTGAGATGTCGTGAACTACAGGGTGAGGTTGCCAGGTTGACAACACAAAACCAAAGTCTGGTAAGTGAGATGTCTAACATAAAAGAAGCAAACTTTTTTGTTAAAAGAAATGAATCGTCATACTTGAAGAAAATAAAAGGTTGTGAAGCTGAAATTGAAGCTTTAACTTGCAAACTAAATGAAAAACTTCAAGTCATAGACTTAGCTCATGACATGATGGCTGAGAAAACAAAAGAGATTTCTGATAAATGAAAAGAGTTGTCAGATGCACAACTCAAAATTGTTGAACTTGAAAAGAAATTGAGTCAATTCAGAGATTCGTCTTTTGTTATGAAACACATGATGGGTGGGTTAAAGAAGAGTAATGACAAGACTAGTGTGGGCTTCCAGGGCTTTAATGAAGTTCCACCTTCTCTTAGTCATGACTATTCATTCCTGCCTAGTGAAGATGAGCTAGCAGACTTTATGGCATCTACACCAAGTAGTTTCGCATCCACATCAAGTAAAGGTGATGGATCTGAGAGTGATGATGCTAAGGAGAACAATAACAGGGAACCTTTGAAAAAGATAAATTCACCACCTAAGAATAAAAATCAAGCTTTTGTTAAAAAGATTAATTTTGTTCAAGGTAGTGATATGAAAAATGAAACAACTGTTATTGAAAATGAATCGAATGTAGAGTTTGCTAAAAATAAGAGCATAGAAAAATCTGAAATAAAGCAAACTGAACAAGGTTCATCTAAGGGATCATCACCATCTGATAAGGGATCTACCTCAGAGACTCCAGCTAAGAAGTCTTCGAAAAGGAGATCGTGCTTCAAGTGTCACATCAAAGGACATGTAGCTAGCTGCTGTCCTAACAAAAAGAGTGAAAAACAGAGAGGGAAATTACCAGTAAAGGAAGGTGATAGTGAGGAGAAAGGCTCAAATTCTCAAAAGAAATCTGCTCCTAAGCAACCAGAAAATGTTGCTGTTCGTGTAGATAAGGCTGAAAAAGGAACTCCACAAGTTCCACGTTTTCAAAGAAATCAACCTAGATTTCAGCCTAGATCTCCACCATGCAGATACGAGAGACCTAGAAGCAGTTCACCAAGAATGAACACTTTTAATTCTAATAATTTCAGAAGTCAAGGTCAATATCAAAATCGACACCAAAATAATGGTGGTCGAAATTTTTATAACAATGGCTTTAGAAATTATAACAATCAAGCTTCTTGGAATCAAAATTCAAGGTTTCAAAATCAGAATTTCCAAAGGTCAAATAATCCAAATACATATAGGTAACCTCAGGACCAGAGACCTTATGGAAATCAAAATCAATTTCCATCAACAGGTCTGAGATCCAAGACTCCAGTTAGGAGTAATGGATATTGGATGGATGTTCCAGTAGTTGGTGAATTTGGACGACCCAAGACCATTAAGGCTTGGGTTCCCCAATCTAACTAATTTCTTAGTTGGTGTGTGCAGGAGCTGCTAAGGAGGATTATCAACTTATGTTGATAATGGCTGCTCTAGGCATATGAAGGGGGATGTGAGATTGTTGATATATTTATATTGATTGATTTAAATTGAAGTTCAAAGTGCTGAGTCGACACAGAAGATAACCTGGCAGATCTTTATACTAAAGCATTTGACAGGGCTCGCTTTGAACACTTAGTCGAACTCAACGGGATGAGGAATCCTGAATAACTGGTTTTTCATAAGAATTTTGTAAATAGTTTACTGCTTTTCTTAAAAATCAAAAATAAAAAAAAAATTTGAAAAATCAAAAACATAAAAAAAATAGAAAATTAAAAATGAGTTATCACTGTGTGAAAAAGAAGAAATGATAGTACATCGGCAAGTTAGACTGTCACACTGAAACTGAAATTAAAATGCTTAAGTGTGATAGCAGCTTCATCATATGATGTACCAGTAGGCAAAAAGCATGAAATAATCAACTTACCAAAGTGATATAAACATAAATGCACTGTGTATGAGTGGGGAACACATTAGTGGTGTATGGTTAATGACCTTAAATCTTGCGTTGATAGATTGCCAAAATCTGAAGTTTTGGGTCTTTATACTGTTATTTCATCTGGGGATATCTTGACTGTCTTTCTGTTCAGAACTAAAATTGTACATGACCCCAGGAAAGAAAGTCACTTGGAATTAGCTCATTTCTATTTGAATGTCTGTATGTTGTCCCGATACACACAATTTTGATCTGATTCTGAAATCTTCTCTGAAAAAAGTCGTGTACTTCCTCTGCTGCATCCAGATATATGCTGACCTGGAGGTGCTAGGCAACGACAGCTTCTGCTGCATCCAGATACATGCTGACCTAGCTGTACGTTGTCGCACTATAGATCTAATACACCCGAAAGAGGCCCTCAAGTGCCCAAATGAAACCCAATAAACCTATATCAAACTGAGAAAAACTCATTTGATTTGTATATTATACCATCTCTCCTAAAGATCTATTCTGTTCTCTTCTCAACCTATTCCCAGTTAAGATTTCAGAAATCTGGATTGGACTTGTGAAATATGTGGTAGGGAAGATACTTGCATGATAGAGTGTGTTGTTTATATTTCCAGGATTTGATTAGTATTTATTTGGGTGTTCATTGTTAAGCAATTAAAACATGATAAAACATAATATATGCAGACCTAGACACTGTCAGGATATCTTAAAGGATGACATCAGTATACTCACCTACTACGATGAATCTTTGTGCATACCTTGATCGTGGGGGTATATCCTGAAGTGGGACACACTAGTATATCAGTAATAAAATTACCTTAACGTATCATATGGTAATGGTACTTGAAATGTTCATGCATTTTGTTTAAGTGGACAAACATACTGGTAATCGTCTTGAACTGCTTTTCACAAAAAAAAAAATAAAGTATTATCTAATAGTGTGAAACAGTTTGATTGTGCTGATATGATCTTCTTACCAGTGATTCTCACAAAAATAGAGTGTTTATTGCTTTTTGTTATTTACTTGCTTTCAGAAAATATAAAAATCCAAAAATAGTGTCTTTTTCTGTTTAAAATTCTTAACGTACGGAAAACTGTTATTCTTGGAGGAATTGTTACTGATAGGGGGAGACGGTGTTGGAAAGTGAGTTCAAAATTTTAAATCATGCGGGTTATAGGGTGTGATTAAAAAGTTTTGCGTGTTGGTGATAAATTGAAAATGCTTAATCTGTGATACAGTTTAAATATCTCTTGAAAAATAATAATTTATTTAACTTTGTTGAAAAATTCTTATGGTTTCTCGAGATGTTTGTTTTATAGTATACAGATTGAAGCAGTGTGTTGCTGAGAAGTTAAAGTGAGAAGTTGCTGTGAAGATGAGAGTTTGATCGGATGCATGGTAGAACCTCCTTTCTACATTGCAGACAAAGATGAAGAGTTTGAAGATTGTTTTACAAATGCTGAACTGAAGTTTACTCAAACGCTAAAGTTTTTGAAGATTTGGTGATTGGATGCATCAGCTTAGGGGGAGTCTGTTGCTGACAGAGCTATTGAAGCTGAAGCTATCCAAAGACCAAAGACAGTGCAAGAATACATGAAGATTGCAAGATGACTGAAGACAAAGTTATTTTATGAAGCTATTGTCAAGGGGGAGTTTGTTGGTGCATGTTTGTGACAACAGCTTAGATTTGGTCTTTGGATATCTTGTAATTAGTTAAACGATAAACAGTTAGCGGGTTTAGCTTTGTAATAGTTAGTTGTAATGTTCGGGCTAACTAAACCCAATGAATTGGGTGATGGGGGGCGAATTGGGCCTGTCCAATTCGCAGTCCATGATGTTTAACCTTGGCTCAAGTAGTAACCTTGTGTTATATAAACAAGGTTAGGCTTTAGGGTTTAGGTTAATCAGTTAATCAGCCAAAAAATAGTTTAGAGAGAGAGTAATTTCGTGAAAGGCTTAGTCTTGGACGAAATTGAGAGTTGTTAGGGTTTGATTGATTGTAATTCTTGAGTGATTGATAATCAATAGAAACCCAGTTTGAAAGTGATTTGCTGTTTCTGTTTTCTACTTGTTTCTGTGATATTCTGATCAAGAGGATTCCGCACTCTTGATTGGATTGACAATTCTGTTGAAGATCCATACGAATAGGGGACCTACAATCATACTCCTCTCCACTAGGCAATAATGTCTACATATCAATTCAGGAGAAAACCCAATAAATTTGGGGAAACCACCTTGTGGAATCGAACCTAGGACCTAATGGTCTCTAAGGGGGTGTTTGTTTTTTCAGTTTAACCTCTTCTAGCCTCTTATCTCTGCGCCACGCAAACCACGCGTAGACGTTTAGCACTGCAGACCATTTGTTTTTTAGAAGACGTTTCATTAAAAAATGTCTTCAAACCTCTGCGCGTCCTCTTCCCCATGCATACATGGTCCAATGTCTTCGCACCTCTTCCAACCTCTTACACACCTTCCTCCTCTCAACCACCGTTGCCGGAACCACCGTCGCCGGAACCACCGTCTCTACCACTGTTGACCCAACCCGAACCAAATCTGACCCGACACTGACCCGCGACCCAAACTGAATCTGAACCGAGTGACCCGAATTTTTTGTTTAATTGAAGTTCCCGACATCTCCGTGGAGAAAAACCACCGCCGGAGATGATATGTTTCCGATCTCTGCTACATAAAGCACCACCGCCGTCGAGCAGCACCACCGTTGTTTCTCTTTCTCTCGCTGTTTCTCTCTCTTGATGGGGGTGGTGGGTGGTTTGCAGATCTGAAAGAGAAAGGGGTGGGTTTAGGAGAAGAGAAGGTTTGAAGATGTGGGGTTTTGAGATAACCAAACAGTCTTTTTATTACACTCTGCAGACATTTGGTCCACCTCTCTCGTGCAGACGTTTGCAGATGTGGTCCGCAGACTGCAGACCTTTTACATCTAAAAAAGAAACACCACCTAAGTCTTACCCACCCCCAAGAGTATCGTTGATCCTATATATATAGTGAAGGGTTCAAATGAGAAGAAAAATTTTGTAAGAATAAAAAGAATAAGTTTTAAACCAATAGAAATGCTCAATTTTACTTCATTAATATGTGTATTTAATGTTATTAATAAGGGCATCTAGGTAAATTTCTAATTGTAATTAATTAGCTAACTAATTAAAATTGTAACTAACATTTAAATCTACTCTTTCAAGTAAAATAAAGGACAATTTTCGACATGTGTAGGATAAATTTTAGTATGTGTAGGATAAATTCTTAAATGAGTAGGATAAATTTAGATATGCGTAGGATATATTTCGGTAAGTGTAAGATATATGTTGGATAAATTTTAAAATGTGTAAGATAACATGTTTTTTGCTTTATAAATGAGAGATAACATAATTAATAGAGGGAGTTATAAACTATTTAATGTTTTACCATTATACCCTTTCTTCTTTTTCTTCTCACATTTAATTTCTTCTCAAATGAACCTTCCCATGTATATATATATATATATAGGATCAAGATCAAGGGAAAACCCCTTCGAGTTGTGAGAACTTAGAGAACACGGTCTTCCCGTACGAGTTTTGCTCCCATTTTTTTCACACCTCTGTATTAAAATGTTAGAAAAGAATGGCGTAAAAAATAAAAAAAATTAATTTTGAAGTTTTGTTTTTCTGCCCTTTACAGCAGCAGTAAAAAATTGATAACATGAGCATGACATCACTTTTTGAAGCGTTTACAGTTGTCGTAAGTGAAAAAAAAAAAAACTAGTTTTTTTTTTTGGAAAAGTTGATTTTTTTAGGATTTTGATAAAAAAAATTGAAAAAATCTTTTCGAAAGGCCGAGTTCTCTAAGCTCTTACAACTCGTATAAGTTTTTATTTAACCTTAACCCTATATATATAGTCTTCATCGTCATTGTGTAATGGGACTCTATAATTGAATCCCACTGAAGTTACCAATCTAAGCACGTGCGAAAACCATTTAGATACAAAAGTAATATTTCTTTTAAATACAACTTCGTATAAACCATAAACATAAAATACGTAAAAAATCATCTAGTCTTCAACGTCGTTGGGTAGGCAATGTGTGTAATTGTATTATGCCAAAGTAATTGATCAAAGCATGTGCGAAAGTCATATACGATACTAAAAAGTACTTTGTTTTGAATCCAACTCCGTTTTCAATTAAAAAAAGGTTGAAAAAAGAAAATGTAAAATAAAAAATTAATATATTGTCTTCATCTCATTGGATAGTTGAGGTGCATATTATGATAGTCGAAGTTACCACTCAAAGTATGACTTTTTTTCAATATAATTTATATCGTAGTAGTGTTGAAAAAAATCTATTTAGAATTTTTAAATAACCTAGTGAAAAAAAAAAATATTTCTCAAGATGAAACTTTTTTTGTTGTCTTCTGTTAAATGGAAGATGAATAGAATAACCCCACTTGCACTCTTTAATCACATCAAGATTATACTTAATTTAATGACTCATAATCTATATTATGAGTTTATGTGGAGGTTTAATTAATTATGTTATCTGTTTGCAAGGGTAATCTTATGACTATGCTTTCCCAAACATGTTCAAACTTGGAACACAATTGAACAAAAAAATTGGATCGAACAAAATAAATGAAAATCTATGATCAATAACGAAATTCGGTTTCAGTTATGGTTAAGACTAAAAGACAAACTGAACCGTCATTTGCACAACCCTAATAGTTAGATAGGTGCCTTTACAGAAGTGCAAAAAGAATATAATTTTTGCTTCGAGGTGGTTTCAATGGCATTGTTACGTTGTATCTCATCCTCACAAGCTAAGAACAAGGTTTTAAACACCATACGTAATCCGTTAAAAGGTGCAAAGGGTGAAATTCCGTGAATACTCCAATGATTTGGTCAATATAATGAGAAGTATTAAATATCAACATATATATGTAAGAATGCGGGGTATGGTGGGGCTTGGGTTGGGCGTGGGTTGGGGCAATTGCTGACACCTGGATGTTGAATTCTCATAACCCAAACCCAAGTTTTAATGGGGTATGGTGGGGCTTGGGTTGGGCGTGGCTGGGCCGGCGTGGCCTAGCCACATCACCATTTTTTTAATATATATTTAAATTAATTAACTACATGATGTTGTGAAGACTTTCTCTAGCTACATGATAATCTGCGTGATGTTCCAATAATTGTTGCATGTCACTGAACGAGGGCTTTCTCAAATATCTTTTCCTATAGAGTTCTAGAATACACGAACAAAAGTTGTGAAGACTTTCTCTAGCTACACGTGCAGACATTTTTAAATAGTCATCCATAATGTCCGAACTATTGCCGTACGCTAACTGCCTAAGTGCGGCCGTGACCTTTTGCCACGTAGTAAATCCTAATTGCCCGGTTACATCGGGTTTTTGTTGAAAATAAACATACTTCTCCTCAAGATCTCTAGATATCCTTAAAAATAAGTTTCTACTCATACGAAAACGACGCCTAAACATTTTTTCATCATACTTAGGTTCAGCTGAGAAGTAATCGCTTACCAACAAATCGTTAGCGGTGCCCGTTCACGAGCGATGTACCTTCTTCTGCGTTTAGGTTGTTGACTCTCTTCCTCATCCTCTTCGTTTTCAACGATAACTTTCACCACCATCGCGATCGTTTGTAGAAATATTTCCGCCCCATCGTCAGATGATGATGACGATTCAGTATAACTTGAAGAACTCATGGCGAGATTGTGTTTTATGTGTTTGATTTTGTGTGAGAAAAATGATAAATATTGTAAAGTATTTATAAAGGAAATTTTTTTTTTTAAAAAAAAAATCGACCAACGGCTAGTTTGGTTTGGCCATTCACAACCCGACATGTCAGCTTGGCCAGACCGCCCCACGCCCGGCTTGAAACCCATGCCCCAAGGGCCACGCCGAAACCCATGCCCACCCGGGGTGGTGGTTTGGGCGTTTTCCCCCTACCCACGCCCAAACTCCCGCCCCATACCCCGCAGTCTAAATCATGAGTATAATATATAATATATTGATAAATCTGCTCTAAGAATAGTGTAGTGAAGAAATGGAAATATGATCCTTTAGAATAGAGTTTACCTTTACTATGAACATCAAACCCTCATATAATCGATTAACCAAGAAAAAGTAAACGGACGTAACTGAAAAGAACTCATAGTATAGGGACCATTTATGAAACACCAGGAGAAATTTACAAAGCTAAGCTGGCATCTTTTTTGGCATACGTGCCCCCAGCTCATTCCCGCACGCACCACAGAACTAAAAACCCTACAAACTAAACCAACATACAACCTTTCAAGCACAACGTACAACTATCCACCTTATCTTACACAATTACACCTCTGGAAAACATATCCAGCTGTAATCTCTCTGTCTCGCTCATATTAATATATTTATACTAAAAACCCACTTAATTTCACCAATTTCTCAATTTTTGGGTTTCAATTCTTCCTCTCACATTATTATTCAAAAATTACAATCGGACACCATGGATCCGTGTCCGTACGTCAGAATAGTCGTCGGAAGTTTAGGTTTAAAGTTCACCGGCGTCGGCGACGTTGCTCCGCTGTCTTCGGCGGCGTACTGTAAGATTAAACTCAAGAACTACCCTACACAGTTTGCAGAAATCAGTTATGTTGCGGACGGTGATCAGAATCAAATAAACGAACAGGTTCAAGCTTGCTTTAATTTGAAGAAATCGGAGTTCGATAAAGTGGTTGATACATCTAACATGTTGAAGATTGAGGTTTATTCGGGTCGGAAAAGTAAACCGGTTTGTGGGTTCGGATCCGGGTCGGGTAAGCTTTTGGGTGCTGTGACGGTGGGTTTGGATTCTGAGGCGGTTGAGGGTGGTGGTGGTAACCGGGGGTGTGTGGTGGTGAGAAACGGGTGGGTGGGGATTGGTGACCGGTCTTCGAAAAGTATGTTGAATTTGCATTTGAGTATTCGGGTTGAGCGTGACCCGAGATTTGTTTTTGAATTTGATGGTGAACCCGAGTGTAGCCCACAAGTGTTTCAAGTTAATGGGAATGTTCGCCAAGCGGTTTTCACTAGCAAGTTCAGTTTCAGAAGCAATAGAGATCAGAATTTGAGATCCGAGTAAGTTAATTTTCCTTTTTCTAATGTTTTATTATATCTTGCACGCCAGATGTTCGATGAAATGCCTCAATGAAAAACCAACACTAACCAAACACTTTCATTGTATTTTTACAGTTCTTCACTCTCGGAATCAAACAACTCCAAAAGCTGGTTGAGATCAATCCAAAAAGATAAAGAAAAACAAGTAAAAGAGCGAAAAGGATGGTCAATCACAATCCACGACCTATCGGGGTCGCCAGTAGCGATGGCGTCAATGGTGACGCCATTTGTGCCATCACACGGGACCGACAGCGTGAGCTCATCGAACCCGGGTGCGTGGCTCATCCTACGACCCGGCCACAGCACATGGAAGCCCTGGGGCCGGTTGGAGGCCTGGAGGGAGTCCAAACACAAAGACTCCCTCGGTTACCGGTTCGAGCTCCTCCCGGACGCAACCGTCAGCGGGCTCGACCCGGTAACCTTAGCAAACTCCACCCTCAGTTTCAAAACCGGCGGGAAGTTTACAATTGACATGAGTAATGGTGCTTCACCAATGTCCACACCAAATGGGAGTTTCGGGTCCGGGTCCGGGTCGAGTTCGGATTTTGAATTCGGGACGTGGGCCCATTTGATGTATCAAGGGTTTGTGATGTCATCGTCGGTGGGTGGTGCCGGTCGGGGTGGTAAACCGGAGGTGGAGGTGGGGATACAGCACGTGACTTGCACGGAGGATGCAGCCGCCTTTGTAGCATTGGCGGCAGCGATGGATTTGTGTGTTGATGCTTGTCAGCCGTTTTCTAGGAAGCTCCGACCGGAGTTGCGTCACGACGGCGAATAGTTTGTTGTTTTGTTTATTTAAATTTTTTTTTTGGTTTTTTTTTTCCGGTTTTGAATATTCTAGAAGAGAGAGAGGGTACAGTCGACTTTACTTTTGTGTGGTTTGGGGATTTTTGAATGGTTGTACAGTTTATTTTTTATTTGAAAAGCCAATTTTAAATGGTTTGGTTATTTGAATTAGTTGCTTTTTGAAGTATATATTGTTGATTATTTTTTTGAGTTGGGAGTATATATTATTTATCATGTTGATGATCATATTTTAAGGATTTACTTTAGGTTAAAGAAGTTATTAATCATGGTTAATAATTTATTCAAATAAAGAGTAAGGGGACTAGGGGTGGTTCACTAGTGATAGAAAGTATCACTCACACTGTCCAATAAGATCCTGCCATGTCATCAACCAAATTTCCATCACTAGTGATAGAAATGTAGGAGGGGTGGAATCACTAGTGATGGAATTCTATCACTCCCATTTATTTTTAATTTTCATTTTAAAATTAGAAATTAACAATAAAACACTAAAATTAAAAATTTCATTAAATTTAAAACATACTACTTCAATTTAACATACTAGAAACATACAATTTAAAAAAAAAAAAAAAACCTACTCCTCGTCCGAATCCGAAAACTCCAAGCCTAGAGAACCTACTAGTTCGATTAAATCGAATCTCAAACGAAAGTGAGTTTCTTCGTTACGCAATTGTAAACGAAAGTGAGTTTCTTCGTTACGCAATTGCCATGTCTCCCCTCACATACGCCCATCGCAACTCTCTTGGACAATTTTTCCACTCGATATGTGTACAATCGATGCTACCGAGCATCCCGGGAAAATGCCATATAGCCTCGTGTGCGGCGTAAATACGTGAGATGTCGTGGCTCGTCGGTTTACGTAAAAACTCGTTACTATACAACTTAATGACCGCGTTGCAAAAAAATTGCAAGCATTCACGTGAAGTTCTTTCAGACATAGCTAGGTATTCATCATATTGATCGGGTGGGTTACCTGTCGCTAGTTGGCGAATGGCGGACGTGCATTTTTGTATCGTCGTGAAACTTGGTTTGCCCCTCGCATCGTAACCTTCTTGAAACCATTCCTCGCTTGCTTCGATGTCTCCAACAATCTTTAAAAATAATTCTTTGGGTAAACGAAACCGATCTCTAAACGTTTCGGCATTGTATAGCGGGTTTTCCACAAAATAATCGTTCATCAAAACTTCTTTGGCACGTATACGATCACGGTCGACCATCTTCTTCTTTGGGCGGGACGACTCGGCATCAAGCTCGTTATACACCGACACAAAATACTTTAGCGTCTCGTTGTCGGAAGACGACTCGGTATCGCTGTCGCTAGACATCGGAAACGTCGAATCGGTAGGGAATTCCATTTGAGAAAGATATAAAATTTGTGAAATGGGTTTAAAATGGTTTAAAAGATATAGTTTGGTGTGTGAAAAATGGTTAAAATGTAGATATATATATAGATAAAATGGATAATTTTTTTTTTTATTGATTGAACCGTTTTAAAACGGTCAAATATATCAAACGGTCGGATTTTTCAAAAGTTTAACGCGTTGTGGGTGTAACGCGTTTTGTTTATAACGCGTGGAACTTCAAGTGGCGGCGGTGTAGCGTGGGACTTCAACGCGTGATAGTCGACTATCACGTACCCGCCCCGAGTCCCCTTGAAGCATGCAAGATGCATGTTTTTGTGTAGATGTTTTTTTTAGTGTAACACAAATATTTGTTACTTTAATATATTAATCATAACCGATATAAAAGTAATTCATTCCTTATATTATATTTCTCACCGCACATTTAAATTAACATAAATAAATAATGGAGTTGGTTACTGTATAAACCATATTTATCTTAAAAACCGTGAAAACTGATCCTATCACTTAAAAAAAAGTTAAATTAACACATACAAAAACAATACATACATAAAAGTAGTATTTTTGAATTATATTAGCACATGAAAATTAATAAAGATACTTGATTTTAGCACATATATGAATGACATGAGCATTTTTCTTTATGAAGAACTATATGAGCACATTGAAAACAACTAAGACAACTTATCTTACTATTAACAAGAAAGAGTTAGGCACCTCCAAGGCCTATAAATAGAAGCTTCTTTTAGTCTATATTTTTAAAGAGAGAGATAGAAGTCAGATAGAAAGACTTTCAGTAACATTTATTCCAACAATAAACACTCTTATGGATATCACCGAAAGACTTGCAACAATTCAACAAGAAATAGGTCGTGCAGAAAACGAGAAACTCCAACAGGAGCAAATGCTCGGTCTGTTCTGGGAGCATCCGCCTGCTCTCGATCCGAAGGTCGTAGGAAATATGATGCAATTGACCCGGGACCGCATTCGCGGTCTGGAAGACCGGATTCGAGCCCTCCTCGCCGAACAAAAAGAGCTCATTGTGCGGGCTGCCACCCTCGGTGACCGGGGAGACTAGAAGAGTCCGTCGACTCTTTCTAGAAGATTTAAATAAGTGTCTATAGACGCAAAGTAGTTTGTTTTAATATATGGTGTTCTTTGTCTTTTGTTAGTGGGGATCTACTCCGATGATTATGGAGATACACTCCTAAAGATCCCAATAAAGAATTAATTGTTTGTTAGTATAATTATAGTGAATTCAATATAATTGATATTATTTAGGTTATTATTTTATCATTTCTCTATGATTCGTTTTCACCCACGAAATACGCAGTTGAGTTAATTGTTTTCCTGATGTTCAGATATAAGTTTTGTCGAAACGAATTATAACCATGAGCTATCATGAGACAATGACTCACTTTTAACTCATTTTCTCTTGAATTCAATGAATTATGTTCTTTGTCCAAATTGTTTTGATACGTTAAAGTTAGATTTTTGTTTGCGTCACAGGTTGTAAAATGTCTCTTTTTGTCCTGGTTTATGTTTCGAAAACGTTAATTTGAAATTGAAAAAATCTATAAAAAAGTTACGATATAATACGTATTAAACTAATTCCGATTATTGAAATAAATATAACCAATAAAAGTTGACCAACCACTTTACCAATTGTTAGACAACTAGTAAAATTCCTTCCTGCGTATTGCTTGGAATTTGGTATATGTACAAAACATGTTTAAAATAGCATTAGACTTGATCAATTAAAAGTTACAAAATAAAGTTGCGAGTTACAATGTTACATTGCGGTACAGTACCGTTTTGCTAACGGTACTAGTATTGAATGAAAATTACGAAAAATAATAGAACCGTCTCGTATCAAAACCAAAAACAATAAAAATGAATATTGATACTGATGTTCGGACGATTTGATGAAAAGTTCAGTTGTCTCTTATAACCCAACAAAATAAAGTAATCATATTATTCCCAAACCAATTTTGGATGGTTGGTTTATTTGAATTAATTGATTTTCAAGTAGATTATTAATCGTGTTTTGAGTTGGAATATATTTAAAATGTGGGTGATCATATTGACATGAATCACATGATTTATAAGGTTAATAAAGTTATTAATGATTATAATTTATAATAATTACACTTTGTAATATTTGGAATCATGAGTAAAACGTTTTAAGATAAAGAACAATGGAGCATGATGCATGTTTTGTAATGCAGATTTTAAGTGAATATTTGTGAGTTAGATAAACATCATTTGAAGTGAGATTTTGAATGGGTATGCTGCCAAATCTTACGTCGACCAAATGAGCTGACCTAAAGTCACGCGCGAGGCCATACCCAAAATAGATCAGATATAACACTTAGCGAAAGATTGGGTTTTCCTGACCTTGCGCTGGCTACACGAGTTAACCTTAGGTCGCGCGCGAGGTCATACCCAAAGCAGATCAGACACAACACTTAGCTCTTTCTTCAAACGAAATGGAGCTTGTCCAGTAAGCGCAGAGACCCATGCGCCAGCATGACAATGTTGTATAGTATGGAAGGTATGATTGGCAGAACAGTGGACCAATAAGCGCTCAACAGGCTGTAATTTATCGTGCTGCACAAGGACACGTACATGGCACCAATCAGCGTGCGCCGACCACTGCTCCATGATCTCTACCTAATTGTTGATGACAGACCAGGCAATAAGGACGACCGTCAAGACACGTGGATTCATTCAGCATGCGCCAACTACGCCCTCACCTGTAAACACTAACGGTCGTGACAGGAGAGGCAAAACGGATATTCCTTATTGTCGATCTCGGTCCCAAGGCCCATCGGCTCATCTCCTTCACAATTCACTACGGCTATAAATAGAGAACTTCAGCTACAGGTTTAAGGATCACTCTCTTGCTCTCTCACTTAATACACACACTTTTATCCTCAAAGCAAGTTCTTATTCTCACGCCGGAGGGTGATTACAAGGAGAACCCCCTATTCTTCTCCTTGTAACGAGCTCACGGTGTGATGATTGTTTTGTAGGATCATCATAGCTATTTGTTGAGCTCAGAAGAAGATTAACCTTATTTCGACGAGACACAAACCACAAGCTAATCCTCGGATTAACTTGGTATTTATTCAGATTTCTTATTTAATGTAACACAAATATTTGTTATTGTATTTTAAATCATAACACTATGTGTTATAGTTTTACTTACAAAGTAAAAAAAAAAAAAAAAAACTATTGTTATATCAGTTTTATTTTCACTCATTATTATCACTAAAGTGTGTAATGGTTTCACTAAATTACATTAATGAAAATAACATTTTAATAAAATAATTAAAGGATTAAAAGAAAGAATGTAATGTGTGTTGTTTTCAATAGGTAAGAAATTAAATCTCAATTTGTTGGCGGGATAATGCCCCGGTAAAACCTGAGAGACTCATTGAAAGGGGCAACACCACATTAACATTAACAAAAGGGAAACACTAATGGGGTGGTGGTCCATTGATAAAGACAAAGTCTTTAAAGCCATCTAGGTTGGAAATGTAAAAGTCTTAGGTTCAAGTCCCACAAACGACAAGTGATTAAAGAAATTAGCCGTTCAAAAAAAGGGAAGTGACAAGTTTTACAGGCGTGACTGTGATGATATGGCAATGTGTGATACTATTACGCTTGCCCTAAGGGTTTTATTGCACCACTTCAACGACTTCTCAACACCACGTAATCAGATCAATACCACATAAGCAATTACTTCTCCTCTTTTAAACAAGCAAGACATAAATTAAAGCCCACAATAGCCCCTAAGAGTGGGGTGGTCATCCCTCCCATCCATGATACTCCCTCTTTTATCACCATCTTTATAAAATCTCATCTTTGGCAACCCTAACCATCTCTCAAATTTTATTTAGTTTTTTATAACACATATAAAATCTATCATATTTTAAAACAATTATACTTACTAATCAATAATAACAATAGCAGTAATACAATAACAATAATGACATATTGAGCTAACTTAGTTGTAGATAAATCATGTATTCATGCTATTGAGCTAACAATAATGACACAAGAGGGTGTGGTATTTTATCGTAACCTTTTTTTTTGAAGATTTATGGTAACCTCTTTGCCCCAATGAATTATTTTCCTCTTCTTTGTTCAAATTTCATGTTAAGCTTATTGAATTGAAGGGGTATGGTCTCAAATCTTGCGTCGACCATACAAGCTGACCTCATCTCGTGCGTGAGTCCATACCCAAAATAGATCAAATCTAACACTTAGCGAAAGATTGGGGTTTACTGACCTTGTGCCGGCTACATGAGTTAACCTCAGGTCACGCGCGAGGTCATATCCAAAGCAGATCAGATACGACACTTAGAATTCTTCAAACGAAATGGCGCTTGCCCAGTAAGAGTAGAGCCCCATGCGCCAACTTGACAATGTTGTACAATACAAAAGGTACGATTGGCAGAGCAGTGGACCAATAGGCGTTCAACAAGCTGTAATCTATCGTGCTGCACGATGAGCAATCGTGCAGGAGACAAGAAGTACACAAGGACACGTACGTGGCACCAATGAGCGTGGGCCGCCCACTGCTCCATGATCTACACCTAACTGCTGATGACAGATGATGGACAAGACAATAAGGACAACCGCCAGGACACGTGGATCCATTCAGCGTGCACCAACTACGCCCTCGCTAGTAAACACTAACGATCGTGACAGGGGAAACAGAACGAATATTTCTTGTTGTCGATCTCGGGCCCAAGGCCTATCAACCCATCCCTTTCACAATTCACCTTGACTATAAATAAAGAAATTCGGCTACTGGTTTAAGGATCGTTCTCGTGCGCTCTCACTTAATACACACACTTTTATCCTCAAAGCAAGTTCTTATTCTCACGCCGGAGGGTGGTTACAAGGAGAACCCCCTATTCTCCTCCTTATAACGAGCTTCACGGTGTGTTGATTGTTTTGCAGGATCATTGCAGTTGTTTATCGAGCTCAGAAGAAAATTAACCTTATTTGGACGAGACACAAACCACAAACTAATCTCAAGATTAACTAGGTGTCTCTTCATTGGCTCCCACCAATTTCTTACAATCACTTTTACATCTTCTTTCTGAGTTTTGTTTGATCTCATGGCAGATCAGAGCATTCCGTTTTCACCCATCGGTCAACGTTCTCAAACGAGCCAAGTTACGGACAACGCGCACGTCTAAACCACCCAAATGACGAGTACGTCGAGGGTGAATACACTGAGGTTGGCGGCATGCACGCGAGCGGGACTTGTCCTGCTCAAAACATGACCCCAACGAGCCATGGCGAGGGGCCATCGGCGACGCTAGCATCATTATTGCCAAAAGGGAAGACTCCCACTTGTTGGTTTATAAAAAGTCAAGCTACACTGAACGCTATGTACGCGCAGATGTGTGCATAACAAGGGCAGACCCCAGTTCAAGCACAATAGACCCAAGTGGCAACGCCAATGCCAAGGCAACTGGATTACATCTCTCCTCATCGGGAGCACGCACCATATCATGTACTATCTGAATACACCGAAAGGTAACACCGTCAGAGATCGCCATTGCCAAGGCGACAGAGTGTCCATACCACGCGCGATATGCGCATGGACACAGGAAGATACAATGATAGCCAACATACTCAATCCCACCGAAGAACGCCGATAAGTAGCCGGTTGGGGCCGCGCAATATGAATGAGGAGTGGGATACTCACACGGGTGAATCTGACCCAACATATCATGAAGGTGGCAGTTCTTCTGTTTTCACCCGTCTCCCGAAGCATCATGAAGCTTACAAGCCATGGGCGCGCGCAACGTATGACCCATCGGCTGAGCACGATTACAGCTTGATCTACAGGCCAATAGCAGCAGCAGCAGCAGCAGAGCAATCAAAGTTTGTCCGAGAGATTGCTCTCCCACCCTTGGTGAAAGCTAAACTTCCACAAGCTGTTGGTAAGTTTAAAGGCTTAACAGATCCGAATGATCATGTACAACTGTTTACAAGTGTTGGTGTAGTTGGGGGATGGATCATACCTATGTGGTGCCATATTTTCGTGCAAACCCTGACAGGGGTGGCTCACGTATGGTTCGTTAGCCTCTGCAGGTAAACTAAAATCTTGGCCGGATTTTCAAGAAAAATTCCTCGCTAACTTCAGCTAACAGAGGCGTTACAAGTGTGACACCTCAAAAGTGATGAATATCTAGAGGAGAGAGAACAGAGGTTTGGAGGAGTTCATCACTTGCTTTAACAAGGAGTGCCTCGAGATAGGGAACGTTAGCGAATACCTAATGCGCGCACATTTCAAACATGCGGTACGTTGTGATAACCTAATCAGGACTATCACATGGAAAGATGGTATCCCTAAGGAATGGGACAAGTTGATGGCAGCAACAAAGATTGTAACGCAAATAGAAAAAACACTGACTGGAGCCAAACCCAGTCAATATTAGAGTGATCATTACTCAAATGTCCATGCGCATGACTCGAGCATGCGCAACAAGAAAATAAAAAACTCTGGCTGGAAGTCAAACCAGTCCAACATTTATGATGAAAGGCCTCACTATGGTGAGGATGCTCGCACGACAATTGACAAGATTGGATACAAAAAGGCAATAAAAAAAGATAATCGAGAGAAACACTGGACTCCGTTGTCTAAGACACCCTTAGAGGTTCTTGCAACGTAGAACCATGACTTCATGGTTTCGCAGTCGATGAAAAACAAGAAGGGCCAAGACCCTAACCTGTATTGTGATTTTCACAAAGACACCCGCCACCTGACAGATGATTGTATCAGCCTGCGCACGGAGATTGAGAAGGCCCTAAAGAGCGGAAAGTTGGGGCACCTGGTGAAAAACGTACACAACAAATCTAGTTAAATCCAGAGAACCGATGAAGGGGGTAACAAAAAGATCCGAAGGTTGGAAACACACATGGTCAGTGGTGGACCAAGGAGAAGCGCGAAAAGCAGACGAAAACGTCCAATGGACGAATCATGGTGTGAGCAGCAAGTAATTTTTACGGTAGTTCGTGGGGGTCCGCGTGCCACACGCCCCGTCGTAATTACGGGAATCCTGAGTCATTACGAGATAGATTACATCTTCATAGACCCAGGAAGCACACTAGATATAATCTACGAGCAATGCTTCAACCAGTTCGACTTGGATGATAAGGTGCGCCTGGAACCAGTCGATTATCCTTTAACTGGATTCTGCAACGAGACATTCTTCCCTATTGGTAAAATCTCCTCCCCAGTAACGCTGACAGATGGGAAGCATTCAAGAACAACTGAGGTAAACTTCATGGTCATGCTAGCCAACTCAAGTGTAAGACCATAACACGTTTTAACCAAAAAGACTCAACGGAAATACGAACCATAAAATTTCTTTCATAACAATGCTCTAACATTCTTGAACATCATTTAAAATGACTCTTATCAAAGAGGGACATCATTCGTTATTAATTGACGTATCGAAAACATCATACAAATACAATCTATGTGACTACTCCTCCCATACAATCCGCGCTCTTTGACTCGATCTTCAACCTCTTAGACTTCATAATGATGCTAAAACCGTGCAACCTGCAATCACCACATACATGCGCATCATTAATATTTGGTGAAATCATTCATAATCTAAACATATGTAATTAGATGACCACATCGGATTCATTCTATTCATACTAATCCTTTCGAATTAACTTCCTAAGTAAAATCTTGCATCCTAACGTCAAATCTTCGTAAGGTCAACATTAGCGTACCTGCACTTTCATTTCATTCCTAAGACACATGATTAGTAGCGTTAACTTTCAAGTGTATTAAAACTAAGTATATATATATACATGTTCTATTCTTCCGTATACATTTAATCCCACTTCATATATATACATACATAAACATATACATACATACATATTTTTATACACATACATACATCAATATCCAAAATCTCATATACCTTTCATATCCCATATAAACATACTACAAAATCTTAAACAAGAACATTTATAAATATATATGTATAGGTCTTATACATAGAACCTACATTCATACTCATACCATTCATTCTTACCTATGGATTTTATCATTTGCAACTTCTTTTGACCCGTTTCACATATTTTTCGATTAAACTGACCCCGATATGTCCCAACACGCATTTAACTAATATCTTAGTTGATTTTCATTCTATCCAAACCTTCCCTTAACATTACCACATCCCTATACTCACCGTCATAAAATCTTTCGATTAAAAGTTTTGACCCATTAACCCCTATAATGAGGTTTTACCGGTTTTACATCATACCGACAATTTGAAGGAATCTTACCTTAGCATTTATCATTTATTTGTACGTTCCACCTTGATCTCAAATATTCAAATATATGTATAGTCATGTAACTAAATACGAAATTATTCCAGAAATCACTTACCTTAGACGTCCGCATTCGTATCCGTTTCATTGCTTCCTTTTTACTCTTTTAGCCTTCCATGCGTCCATCCATCTTGACATGATCCCTATACTTTCATGTCATCGCATTCACATTCTTGTTAATATACATGATTGTATATATTAACGATCATATCAAATTCATATTCCACATTTGACTTTCATTAGTCAATTCATTCACTAACATGCATAGCTCAATTCACTGAAATTAGGCTGTTTTGGGACGTCTGTTTACTGTACTTATGAGCTTACAAAAATTACGATATTTTATGTGACGTTCCCCTTGGAGGGATTATCCTTGTGTTAAATTTCTAGAGTCTAACTCTCTACCAAAAAAATACAAAAAATCATTTACTAAGCAGCAATCAGATTCGTCACTTTCTGACTGCAGCTCATGGAAAAATTCATTGAAAAATCCTCGATTATCCGATTGACATAATTCCAGTTGGATATTTCTTAACCTCCTGAAGCTACCTACAAGAAAAATTTGAGATCGTAACTCAATTCCTAAATTGAGTTATGGCATTCGTAATGGGCTGCAAATTCTGCCAGAAAACGCAGCCTTAACCTTCGATACGGAAAAATTCATAAAACGTTCATTTTTTGTCGAAAAAATGCAATTCCAGTTGGGTTTGAAAGGTTTTTCCTGGAAGTTTATCACAAACTCAATAAACATCAGTTTCTTGCAAGATTTGACCTGGTTACAGCCGATTAAAGTCGGCTGTAACTTTCTGGACATATTTAGTTTCATCAAATCTTTTCTAATAATCTCACATTCTAACTTCACCTAGACATTTCATCAAACACTTGGTGTGCATACAACATACTAAGCACATAGTACAAGTATCCTATGCCTATTCCTACTAGTTCATGTCATGGATCATAAAAATTCAACTAAACTTACATGTCTTTCATTCTACATCTAATTCATTCAACAAATACTCAATACATGTAACTACATACATCAATATTACATCAAATTTTGCCTTCATGATCATCATGTTTCAATATAGTTCTACACCAAGTGGGTCTTACTTCAAATCATTCAAATGACCAAAATTAAACATAATTCATCTTCTATATGGTGATTCTAACCAATACTCATACCTAATTTCACGGATTAAATATAACCCACTTCGATAAACAAGCTTAGAAAATCAAGAATTGGAGTTCATGCAGTTGATTAGCCTTGTAATTCCTTTCCAATTGATTGTATTTTAGACAAATAGGGTTCTTCCCCTGGTTCTTCTGTTCTGGTCGATCCCAGACACACACATATGTGTGTGTTTTTGGGTTTCATTCACTTTAATACTTTAACTTCAATTTCTGTTATATTTAACCCTTCTAGTATTTGAGTTGTTTTATTCTAGACATTCTCCATCATTAAGCTAGTATTTCAACATATTTACGAACTTAGTTATTTTTTTATTTAATTTAATTTATATACATAATAAATCTTTTTGGGGTGTTACATCAAGGCATGACCTCTTGATTGGCAGAGAGACTCAGGGTCATCTGAGTATGGTGACTTCCACTCTGCACTCGGCGATCGGTTTTCCAACAGAAACCAGAGTGGAAAAGATGTATTCAAGGACAGAGGTGATGGCTCATGAGGTACGCCCGACGAAGGTTGGTAAGAGCACTCCATGCACAGAGCCGAAGAAATGGGTTTTAAATCGGAAGTACCCAGAACAAATAGTGACACTCGATCCCGCCATGTCTAAAAACATCCGTGCTTTTTTAAAGCAGTTGCTTTTCAAGAACATGGACACCTTCGCATGGTCACCAGCCAATATGATTGGTGTCCTAGGGGATGTTGTCGAGCATTGTCTAAACACTTTTCTATCCGTGGAACCAGGTGTTCAAAGGAAGCGCAACTTGGGGCTAGAGAAAACGAGAGCGATGAATGAGCAAGTCTCGGAGCTATTGAAAGTCGGTATACTGCGTGAAGTCAGGTACCAAACCTGGGTAGCCAACTCAATGATGGTAGAGAAATTAAACGGTGGGTGGCGCATTGCGTCGATTACAAAGACCTCAACAAGGCGTGCCTAAAAGATTGCTATTCTCTTCCTGATATAGACAAGAAAATTGACTCCCCAACGCCGTTCAGATGGAAGTTTTTTCTCGACTGTTATAAGGGTTACCATCAAGTGCAAATGGCCTTAAAGGATGATGAAAATATGGCATTTCACACTGGGACGGGTATTTTTGCTACACCAAGATGTCGTTCGAGATGCACAATGCAGGCGCAACAAACCAACGCCTCGTAGATCAAACTTTCGGTGACGACATCGGGAAGCAAATCGAGGTTTACATTGACGATCTGGTGAAAGATATTATAATAACTCTCCTAAAAATCCTTATAAACACCCCTATACGTCTTAAAATGCACCCTGTATACGAAAAACGGCCACGGAATACCTTTATTTCATTAAAAATCGAATAAAACAAAATTCCATGGTCGCTCGCGGGGCCCGACACAGACAGGGAAGTCTGTCGTGGGCCGCGACAGTTGGCCACCAGGCCGAGCCCTAAGCTGCCACGTGTCAGGACACGTGTCAAGAATTCCGGTGACTCAGCAAAACCTAAACCGCCCTATGGTTCCTCGCGGGCCGCGAAGGCCCCTGTTGTTTCTCTCGCGGGGCGTGAAAGCCCCATGTTCCAGCCTATAAATGGAGCAGTCAAGTTCATTTCCAAATCGTTCAATTCTCGAAATCCTCTCAACTTTCTGAATAGTAATTATATTCTCAGGTATAATACCCACTAAAAAGCGAAGCTCTGCCTCGTTGTAAGTATTATAACTCCCGGTTACGTATTAGTTACTCTGCCCAATTGATCTAGAGCTCCTTAACGCATGTCAAGGCTCTGCCTGACTCAGTCGTTGGAGTTTTGTTTTGTTTTGTTTTGGGGGGAGGGTATAGCTAATGTAAATTGGGTTATTATACTAACGCGTGTGCATTGTTTATTTTAAATAGATTATAACCAGGAAGTCACCAGGAATTATCTAAAATAGCAATGTGACTAATCCTTCTTTTTGTAAACTGTTTTTACAAAACCTCAATTGTTTTACATTATAATTAACAGTGATTGAGTATTTGTAATTCTACAATTATCGTCGGTATGTTGGGGTTTTGTATACATAACTTGTTACTACACTGTGAGTAGTAGCATGACCACAAGTCAGGATTGACAGTACCGTGGGTGATAATTAAAGTAGATATAAACAAATGTAATTGCTGGATTGCCCTCAATGCTGTAAAATGATAAAACTTGTTTTGATTAAACTAGGATTCACTCACCAGTATTTCTTGCTGATAAAATGTTTTAAACACGTGTTTCAGGTAACGTCGTGTGAAGCCAATAAAAGCCAGCTGGAGAGAACTGAAGGCTTAGAAAAATGGCTATAAAGGTTACCCAGATAAAAAGAATAATTATTTTCAATAATTAGGGTTTATCCCTATAAATATATTACAAATGAAAATCGGTTTTATCCTACTTGTTTATTATAAATGTATTATCAGCAAAACTTGGGTTTTATCCCATTTATCTATTTTAAACCATTTTGGTGTTTAACTCTGATAACAATATTTCCTAACTACGGTCCTAACGAAACTTTCCGCTGCCCAATTAATAAACACCGATACCATCTGAATGGCTCGCGGCTCCCGCTCCCAGGGTGGGGTCGAGGGCTGTGACAAAAGGTGGTATCATAGCTATGCCACTGGCTTAAGCCTTTTAGGTGTTCTTCTCAATACCTAAACCTTAACCATTTTTGTTAGGAAATCAATATCTTATGTGTTATTCTGTAAACCATAAAATCTTAATATGTTTATTATGATTTCTATGTCATTTACCGAAATTTTGAATTCCTCTATATGTTACCCATATCTGTATCTTACCGTTATGATATGTGTAACCTTATTTGTATCTTATGATATATATATATATATATATATATATAAAGAAAATATATTAATAAAGTTATGATTGTGATACTCTTATGAATATAATTCAAAATAAATCTTATAATCTTATGATGATATTATGATATTAGCATCAAAGATATAAGATAACACCCTTTAGGTGGGATGTCACTGAAATATCATAACATAAAATATTACTCGATGCAAGCAGTATATTTTATGATTTATAATATAACCCTAAAATTTTAGTCAACTTAAAGGTATATGTTTGTCAAAGTTTTATAATTATATTAATTTTGTTAAAATATAATATTTTAGCATTGTTTAGATACAATCATTAAAAACAAGATTTTCCTAATAACTCTATAAAAATATTATTCCATATGATTATATTATATCCACATAAGCACACATACGTATACCATGGAAAATATAAAATATTTTACAAAACTGTATCTATGAAACAACAATATGTACAACAAATTGGTATTGTGTAATTAAATGATTTTAATACATAATATCTATATATCAACGGGAAACAACTTAAATTTATTTCTTAAATTATATGTAAGTCAGATGTATATATATATTATTTGTATCAATATTATAAATGAT
The DNA here is from genome assembly GCA_030545235.1 of Helianthus tuberosus. Taxonomy (NCBI): domain Eukaryota; kingdom Viridiplantae; phylum Streptophyta; class Magnoliopsida; order Asterales; family Asteraceae; genus Helianthus; species Helianthus tuberosus. Next base: position 92,398,447 of record CM060365.1, on the reverse strand, counting down.
ATTTATTCCATAAAGTAAAAATATGTACAAAAACATTTATTACGGTATAACCATATGGTATAAAATATATGTACATATATCTCAAGGAAGAAACAATTTCTATCATTTGATAAGTTTAATTCATTTCTTAAACTATATTTAAGTCATATGTATATATTCTAATATGAGGATGATACTTCATATATTAAGAATCAAATTTAGAAACGCTAGACTTTGTATTATTTATGATTCTTTAATAAATAGATATAATAAATTTAGAATTAGAATCAAGTCCTAAGTATGTTATAACCAAAACAAGTCAATCTATCAGTTAAAGATTTAATTGTTCTAAAAGAATTCAGAAAATTTATATCTTTATTAAGTTTATTCCTTTTGATGAATTTCTTTTCTTCCAACATATTATGTTCAATAAATCTAATAAAAATTTATTTTGCTAATATAAAGGAATAAACAAAGTTATAGAAATAAACAGGATAACTAATACGATTAGTTATGTAATAGAATTCTTATGAATTCGTATTATATGTATTTACAGGAAATTTTAAAACTTTATATCTATACGTAGGTATATGCAAAACACAAATTTCTTGATAATATATACATTATAATAATCAAATACTTTCTGTAGAAAAATAAGCTTTTATAAATGACTGAAGAAACGAACCTACGTGTTTACCCAGAATCTCTCCAAATGATTATTCGAACCATTAACCCTAATTACCCAAAACAAACCCTAAGGACACCCGGGTTATCACCAAGGGAAAGATGGTAGAATCAATTACGGGGAATCTCAGGATCTTATATATACCTTTAATTCTAGCCACAGTCACAACCAAAGTTTCCACCAAACATCCCAAATATTTATCCAATTATGAGCCCTAAGAAAATATAAAGCCATTATTAGTAAAACACCAAGCCCATAATCTAGAATAAAAGCTCGTCCGTAACTACGATAAAAGAAAACACCACATAATATATTATATATATACTTCCCTTATATTTTGCTGAAATATATATATTGAAAGAAGATGCTAAAAATATAATATGTATATATATATATATGTATATATGTTAACGCATAATACTGATAGGTATAATTATAAGTGTGCTAATGTAATGTGAGCAACAAAACGTGCATGTATAATTGTTTAGTTCTATGATATTAATATCTGAAAATAATTGCAATTCAGATGTCAAAGGAGATAGCATATAATCCGGAAATTCAGGCTAATAATGAAAATTCTTTGGACAAAAGCACTATAGAAAATATAATAGTTCAAGGAATATCGAATGCCATACCTTCGATCATTGAAGCTTCCTACTACCCCCTGTAGGCATACTCATCACTCCAAACCTAACCCTAGTATCAATGGAGGTCATGCTATTCGTATCAAAACTCCATCCTCCAAACGAAAGAAAACTACAACCTATAGCTACTCTTATAAGGAATTCCGCTTTGACAAATCATGTAAGGACAAAGGAGTGGAATCAGCAATCACGCAACCTACTTGCAACAACAAAAAGCGCTCAAGAAGATGCCATTCTAGGAAGACACTTCACTGTAACTTCTACAAGAAGACTGGACATACAGAGGAAGAATGTAGAAGGAAAACTAATGTATGTAATAAATGCGGAGAATCAGGTCATATTCATCTCTATTGCTCAAAACTATCTAAGGCACCCGACAACGAGGATAGAAATCCAGATGAAGCTAAGGAGAACGCATAAATATTTACCACACCGGAGACAACAACAACTTTTAAAATAAGCACCCTTATGTTTTGTTTGTACTAAAGTATTAGTCGAATTTTGATTCCAATTAAAATTTTATAATAAAAGGTCTTTATTTTTCTTTTATATAGTCAACTCTCATTTGTCTCATCTCTTGACAAATTCCTATGTCATACATACACTGCTTATTATGCCCGTGATTTCATTTCAAAAGGATCTTTTATTCACAAATTCAGACCTTATTTCCTCATACTCATTTTGACAATCGCTATGACATTTGATATCAAATCAACAAGATTTCTTGGAAAACTCCTTTTCTTTTCAAGAATTCTTACCAGATTTCCATCGTAACCCTTTTCTTGCCAACTACATATATCCATTGTTGGAATAGGTCCACACCAAGCACGATTGTTTGAATACACTCACAATATACATTCAACTCAAGATTCCATATGATGAATTGAGATCATCATATTCAAGGTAATCTCAACTAACCCTTTATTTGTTTGAACCAGAGTAGACTTGTTTAAGACCTTCGAATCATTTGTTAAATCACGACACCTTGCGGTGGCATTTTCCTTTGAAAATTGAACTCATTTCAATTTCACATCTGAGCTACGAAGTTATCTATTTTTTTGATTCATTATCCTAACCCAGTCTTAATACAATCTTGTGTTAAGATAAAGGTACCTAGATTCCTATCCCAGTGTACCTCCAACATTTCTTTGATCAATATACGATATTCAGTTATTCATTTGAACCTCCTATTCCTTGAATATTCAGATTCACTTCATTGAAACTTTCAGTTAATTTCGAGAACGGTGAATCGGTCACTGTAATCATTAAATGTATCTCTGCCATTTGAGAAATCATTTTTCAAAATTGAGATTATTGATTTAGAATCTCCCTCAATTGATAATCAAAGTAAGTTCTCTTCTGGCATTGAATCCTATTGTTTCTAAAAATCGTCTACATTCGATTCTTATGTCTCGATTAATTTATGAAACTCAGTCACCTTGATAATGGTATCATTTCATCTCAAACATCGATTCCTGAAACTAAATTTTGGGACCCTTGAATTCCAATTATCCTGTGATATCTTTCATCTTTTGATTATATCCCAGACACCTTGATACTGTTATTGCTAACAAACCTGACATGACCCCAAGGAGGTATCGTAGCCCAAATCTCGAGGACGAAGATTTAAAACAAGGTAGGGAGGATATTACAACTCTCCTAAAAATCCTTACAAACACCCCTATACGTCTTAAAATGCACACCGTATATGAAAAACGGCCCTGGAATACCTTTATTTCATTAAAAATCAAATAAAGCAAAATTCCATGGTCGCTTGCGGGGCGCGACACAGACAGGGAAGTCTGTCGCGGGCCGCGACAGCTGGCCACCAGGCCGAGCCCTGAGCTGCCACGTGTCAAGAATTCCGGTGACTCAGCAAAGCCTAAACCGCCCTATGGTTCCTCGCGGGCCGCGAAGGCCCCTGTTGTTTCTCTCGCGGGGCGCGAGAGCCCCCTGTTCCAGCTTATAAATGGAGCAGTCAAGTTCATTTCCAAATCGTTCAATTCTCGAAATCCTCTCAACTTTCTGAATAGTAATAATAATTCTTGGGTATAATACCCACTAAAAAGCGAAGCTCTGCCTCGGTGTAAGTATTATAACCCCTGGTTACGTATTAGTTACTCTGCCCGATTGATCTAGAGCTCCGTAAGGCATGTCAAGGCTCTGCCTGACTCAGCCGTTGGAGTTCTGTCTCGGGGGGAGGGTATAGCTAATGTAAATTGGGTTATTATACTAACGCGTATGCATTGTTTATTTTAAATAGATTATAACCAGGAAGTCACCAGGAATTATCTAAAATAGCAATGTGAGTAATCCTTCTTTTTGTAAACTGTTTTTACAAAACCTCAATTGTTTTACATTATAATTAACAGTGATTGAGTATTTGTAATTCTACAATTATCGTCGGTATGTTGGGGTTTTGTATACATAACTTGTTACTACACTGTGAGTAGTAGCATGACCACAAGTCAGGATTGACAGTACCGTGGATGGTAATTAAAGTATATATAAACACATGTAATTGGTGGATTGCCCTCAATGCTGTAAAATGATAAAACTTGTTTTGATTAAACTGGGATTCACTCACCAGTATTTGTTGCTGATAAAATATTTTAAACACGTGTTTCAGGTAACGTAGTGTGAAGCCAATAAAAGCCAGCTGGAGAGCACTGAAGACTTAGAAAAGTGGCTATAAAAGTTACCCAGATAAAAAGAATAATTATTTTCAATAATTAGGGTTTATTCCTATAAATATATTACAAATGAAAATCGGGTTTTATCCCACTTGCTTATTATAAATGTATTACCAGTAAAAGTTGGGTTTTATCCCATTTATCTATTTTAAACATTTTTGTGTTTAACTCTGATAACAATATTTCCTAACTACGGTCCTGATGAAACTCTCCGCTGCTAAATTAATAAACACCGATACCATCTGAATGGCTCGTTGCTCCAGCTCCCAGGGTGGGGTCGGGGGCTGTGACAGACATAGAGAAGACTTTCGTTTCATTGCGCAGTGTAAACATGAAGCTCAACCCAAGAAAATGTTCATTTGGAATGGAAGAAGGAAAATTCCTGGGTTTCATTGTCACAAAAGGTAGTTTTAAAGTCAACCCTGAGAAGGTACAAGCCATCGAGCGCATGCCATCGTCGAGCAGCATTAACAAAATGCAACGGTTGGCCGGTCGGCTGGCCACGCGGAACCGTTTCCTATCGAATCATGTCACACAGTCTTTTCCCTTCATAAACACACTGCGCAATTGTGTAAAGAAAAACGAGTTTCGTTGGACAGCGGAGCCTGAAAGCGCCTTCAAAGAAATGAAGTAATGTTTGATCCAGTTGCTAACTCTACCCCCCCTCCCGCGAGAAGGAGCCACTGGTCCTGTAGGTGTTGGCCTTTGATAAAGCCGTGGGCGCGATACTGTTGGTGGATAGGGAAATGGTTCAAACTCCAATCTATTATGTTAGTCGGATGCTCACCAATCCTGAACACACGATACTCATCCATGAAGAAGTTGGTCTTGGCTCTAGTCTATACTTCAAGGAGGTTACGGCGATACTTCACTGGATATGTCATCAATGTTCTGAGACTACTTATCACATTGGCACCACTATGAGGAAACCATAAATTATTGGGAGACTTGCGAAATAGGCCATTGAATTGGGAGGACACAATATTATGTACAAACCGCGACCAGCAATAAAGGGTCATAAATTTGATGGAAGCTAGGTTCAAGGATACACAAGCAGACATCAAGGCAATTAAGGCCCATTTGCTGAAAACCACTGGCACTGCTCCTCCTTCAATCATTTTTGTTGACAACCCACCTGATGATGCCAAAAAGGGGGAGAAAGTTAAGAAGAAAAAGGGATATGAAGATGGGCTATACATTGAACCAGATGCAAAATCTAACTTGGCTGCAGAAATCCCTAGGCCAGATGGTTCCAAAAAGGTTGATGTAACCTTAAATGCTTTTTCTGGGGAAAAAGCAAGGCTGAAAAAGGATATGGAGGCAAAGGGTAAATCAAGGTTTGAGCAGGAGAAGAAAGTTTTAATGGAAATGGAAGAACAGGGTACTTATGAGCCCAAGGATGAGCAGGAAAATCCTAAGCCTAAAAGAAGACAACCCACTAGAAAAATGTGGCAACCCAAATCCACACCTTCCAGAACACAAAACATACTCCCCAAACTCCCAAAAACTCCACTCATCAAACCTCCAAACCAACAGATGTTAAAACACCTGTTGTATCAACAGCTGTTGGTACTTCAGTGGTTTCAACAAATGTTAACCCAACAACTACCACCAATACTACATCAACACACACTTCAACCACTGTTCTCACCATACAACCCACTGCCACATTACAAACAAAACCACCATCACAAATATCACCTGCTGAAAAGCAGAAGACAACAATGGACACATCTACTGTTGTAATGACAACAGTGGTTGAAACACCAGTTGTTTCAACAACTGTTAGTCAATCACCTATCACCTCAAATGTCTCTTCACAAGCCATTTTTCCTTTTGCACCAAAGACTCAAACAAAAACACCTTCTCCTAAAAAGGTGTATACCAGAAAAAGGAAATTCCAGGTGCATGATGATGATATACCAGCACCTGTTCCCATTTCATCTGCTCCTTACAGTGTCATCAAACCACAACCTTTCATTCCTCCAAAATTGGCCAACCCAATCAAAGATCTAGTAGAACTTAGAGGATATGACCATGTTGATGTTATACCAGTAGCTGCCAGTTATCCACTAGAACTGCATGCTGTAAAGAATGAAACGAGGCGGTTTTATACAGTGAATGATCATTCAAAAAGGAAATTCCCTTCCCTGATTGGTTATAGAGATTCAGCAAACATGGATGAATATCTAAAACTCAAAGTCAGGCAAGCAGACTTAAGAACTAAACTTGAATGCAAAGGGAAAAGTGATAATGAAACCTCAAGTTATATGCAGTTTTTACTCACTAAGGTTAAACTACTAGAAGACTATGCAAGAGACCTGAGCAAAGAAATGTCCAACTTACCTCCAGAAGCTGATTTATAGGTAGATCTTAAAGAAGACCTTATCAAGCTAATTATGAGTGAAAAATTCTACCCTGCCACAGCTGAACAATTCCAAGACTGGCCTCTGGTTGCTCTCAAAACAGAACTGAATATAATTGAAAGAATAAAGAGAGATCCAGGCATGAAAAGGTCAACACCAAATTGGAGCAAATACAAAAAGAAAATTGATGATCTTACATTGGAGTATAAAAGAAAAAAGTAGGAGTTGGTTGATGCAAAGGTTGGAACTGCCAAAGCCATATCAAAATGGACAAGGCAATACACTGATGACGCTTATGAAAGGCTGAGAAAAAGAAGAGAAACAGATTCTAGCCTTCCAAAGAAGTCTGATTACAAAACCATTGAAAAATCAAAGAAGCAGGCTCACACTTCTGAACCGCTGCTCACATCATCAGATACCTCTGCCATTGTGATAAACCAAAGAAAGAGGCAAAAGCTGACTGATGCAGAAGAAAAGGAACAAGAGGCTGTGTATTTCAAAGAGGCTATCAAGACAATGGCACTAGAAGATGAAAATACAGAAAAACTTCAAGATATTGCCAAAAATGTTCTAGACATGCCTCTATCCCAAAACTCATCTAAAATAAAGACTCTCCCAAGAAACCCACTGGACTCAAAGATACTACGTGGATGTCTGATCAAAAGACCCACGTATTGACTCTGCTCAAGTCCAGTGGTGAAGTGAAGTACATATCAAGGGAACAAGCACTTGGCCTGGGTGTTGAAGATCTATAGGATCTCCTTGAACTTACACTGTGCAGGGATGAGGATGATACAGATTCCTTGGACTTTGAATTACAATTCAAAGGACAAGTCAGGGAATTATTGATGAGGCAATAAAGATCCAAGAATAATGAAGAGTTTTGGCATCATCTGTTCCAGGGGGAGATTGTTGGGATTGAACCCTACCAGAGGAACAGATGATAAAAGCCAAAACTGGATCAGATCAGTGGATTCACAATAAGCAGTGCTTATGCAAAGTCTTTCCCCTTGACAGTGGCTCTAACAACTGTTAGTCTCCAAACACTGATCATCTCAACCACTGATAGGCCAAGCACTGATGAAGCTTAAAGGATTGAAGCTCTATCTACTGATGTCTCCTAAGTACTGTTGAAGATCAAAGTGCTGCTCATTCAAGGACTGACCACCTTTGAAGAAAGCACTGATGCTCAACATCAGTGCTTAGACTACATCAGTGGAAAGTGAAACAGTAGTTTATAGAAACAGTATATATGTAATCAGTTGTTTGATAGTCAGTGGTTGTATGTAACAGTCCTTAGAGGTTGTTAGGCTGTTAGATGTCACTTTCATGGTGACGTCAGCTAAGATGCTTCAGTGGTTTGATCTGTACTATAAATAGAACAGTTTGTACTGTTCTATTTAAGGAGTTTTCTCCTTCAATCCAGTCATCTTGTATGAACAACCTTTGAGCTCATGCTGAGGGGGAGTTTTTAGTATGTAAGCATGCATTGTAATCATTATGTTTTGTAATCATTCGACTTAATGAAAAGCATATGTTTACTGAAAGCTATTTCTCTCTGATTGTGTTGTAAAGTTTGTTTCATTTAGTTTCCGCTGCAATTGTTTATCATGCATCTTCATTAATCTCAAACAAACACAATCATAAGAAACTCAGATCCTAACAATTGGTATCAGAGCTTGGACAGTCAAATTCGATCTAACAATCAATTTGACATAACAGTTCAGCTCAAAATTATAGATACTAAGGTTGGTCGTATTTTTTGAAAAACAAAAGTAAAGGATAAGCACGTTTAAAGTTGGTTATTTGAAAAACTTTTGTAAAACAACCAAGATGTCATCTATCATATAGGATTCACGTAACACTGATAATCTGATATAAAACTACCGATGATTGTTAAAATTGGTAAAATTTGATAATCTTGGATTGGATATAGCCTTTCATAGAGATCTATGAGTGTTCGTGATGAAAACTATGATTGGTTCCATGATTTACTGCTGCTAAGGGTTTATCTCATGTCATTAAAGACCCATGCTAAGAAAATTGGCATCCATGCCTTTGGTAACATATGATAGATGAACAAAACCTTAGGAACAAAATCTTATATGTGAACAACAATTTTGAAAACCTTCAAAAGTTAAAAACAAAATTGTTTAAAATTAAAATGAAAAATCAATTGTCTCAAAAATATGCATCAGATATAACCTTGGATCAACTCAAAACTATGATAGTAAAATATCAGTGTTGTAAAGAGTGTGAAAATTAACCCGAATCTCTTATGAGAAAAAGGGTGAAATCCTACAAAGGTTATACATTTGGTGTTTAGAAAACCAGATCATGAGTAATGTGAAGTTTGGCATAAACATTAGCAAAAATGTCCAAATCTCTCAAAACATTGCTAAAAATGATTTTGGATTGAGTATTCTTTCCTTGAAAACCTTCCAGTAAAAGTTCCAATACTTTTCTATGGAAAGGGTAAAAAGGGAATGAAGAAAAATTACAAAAACTCAAAAGTGTGTTTATCTCAAAACTTTTGAAATCAAAAGAAAAGAGTATAAATCTAAAACACTTAAGAGTCCACAGGTGGGTCCTAAAAAAGCAAAAACCAAAAATAAACATACATCCTTGGTCAAACATTTGTCATTCATCAACCATGTACAATCACTGTATCAGGGAGTTCAGGTAACAAAAGTATCAACAGTTTGATTATTAATAAAGAGGATTAGGCCAAATTTTCAGAAATCCTTCACATGGTAATAAGGTTCAGAAAGAACCTTTAAAACCATTGTGAGCAGGCTACCTTATTATCACAATCATTTAACAAGGTAATGGTATCAAACAGTGGTTATGAAATTTATTTCAAACCACTGACCATCCTCCTAAAGTTGAGAATGAAGTGATTCTGACCTAATTAAAAGTTACAGTGACTTTAGAAAATGCACTAGATCTAATTAATGTTGTTTTCAGGAAATCTTTACTTATTTTTCTTGTAAAGATTTTTCTTAATAAAACATGACATATTATTCTTCATTTTTCTTAAAGAATGATACATTTTGCATTTTTACTTGTTTTAGTTGGTAAAAATTCAAATACATGTCAGGATTTAAAACCCTTCTTGTTTTTGCCTAGGGTAATATATTCTTTGATAATGGGTCAAGAAGAGTTGGTGTTAAAGGTCTGGATCATTTCATTCATAAACTTAGTCTAAATCAGTAATAAAGGATGATTGTTAACAAACTTCAAATATTTGGCTGCACATGTTTTATTCTAAATTCTCAATGGATTAAGACACAAAATGTGTGGCCAAAGTAAAATATGATAGTCATCTGGGATACTGAACAACTGTCAAAATCTATAGAATGTTTAAAACATGAAGTAGATGTGTGATAAAACCTTGAATGCAAAAACCTGTGAATTCTCTGCATTAAAAATCCCTGTAAACCCTGCTGTTATGATTAATTCTGATAATCTTGCATTTAAAATGTGTTTGTCAAGTATTTGGTTCTGCAGGTAACTCACAATCACCTTCAACAGATGCTGGATATGAGATTGTGATTTCACAAGTCAAAATCATTTCCTTCATCAGAGCAGCAGATGTACAAAACAGCTGTTAAAGCTCGTCCACTGATGTACAAACAGTGTTTGACCAAAATAGCCTTCTAAACCTCTACTTTACCCCTAACCACTGTTGATAAATATACATAAAAAATGGATAAAGATCATCAGTGTGCCAGACCCATCTTTAAAATCTTTTTCACTTTCATTTCAAACAGGTGTTGGATCATTAAAGTCACCAACAGATGTTAGCTCAGATGATTCACATCTGCAGCTTCACCTTTTAAAACATCAATCCTTTTGCAACTCATCCATTTAACCAAACACTTGACAACATCAATGAAAAGGGTTTCCTTCAAAAAGTCATCACTAAAACATTTGTCTTCTTGTTGACATTCTACCATTTCATCAACAAGTCTGTACCATGGTGCACTAAATGACAGAAAGTTGGGTATCTGTCATGAAAGAGGAGCTTCAGCAGTTCAGTGACAACAAGATTGAAAATCTTGTGCCACAGCCAAAGGATGAGAATCTATTTTGGCAAAAAGTGGGTCCTTAAAGAACATAGCATATGCTAGGAGCATGTTTGTCAAGATTTATTATACACAAGCAAGCAGATGTTTCAACTATCACTGATTGAAGAATGTTACGATGCTGCTGTTGTTGCTGAAAAGTCCAACTGTTTGTAACTTCAAAATATGTTGTTGAATTTTGGTATATTTTCTCAAAAGACTTCTTTTATGCAGGACAGTCAAGTAGTTGAAATATATCATCAAAGATTCAATATCTCATTGATTCACCATCAGACATCACCTTGTGAGGGATTGCTATGAAAAAAGGTTTGATTTCTCTACATCATGTTCTAACTAAAGATCAGCTGGCATATGTGCTAACAAAAGCATTAGACACATCCACCTTTGAAAGCTTGATCTCTAGGTTTGGCATGCTGAACATGGAATAACAGGCAAAATCCTGTTTTTCTATGAATAAAAACATTAAAATGTTTTCAGAAAATCAAAATTCCATCCTTAAAAATAGTTAAAAATGACAATTTTTTCATTAATCCTTAAAAGTCTGCCATAACCACTGTTTCTGGTTCAAACATATGTTCTGATGATTTTTGTCCACTACTGAAAGTCAACCACTGTTTCCTCATTTCCTTGTTAATCACTGTTGTTCAAAATCAATGTTTTAACCCACTGATGGCTATCCACTGATAGCTAAAAATCAGCCACTGTCTTCATTTCACCATTGCAAACCATACTTGATCCGTCAGTGGTTTCCTAAACAACTGTCTTCCATTATTCATCAGTGGTTGGCACGTGGACAGTACTTTTCCGTTATATCTTTTGTAACAGCTACCACGTCAGCATTCACTTTTCCATCATATAAAACCCTGATCAAAACCCCAAACAGGGTTTTCACTGTCGAATCGAATTCAAAATTCCTTTCTGAAAGCAGTTACCATCCATTTTTCTCAAATCCTTCATCATCTTCTTCCTCTAGCAAACACATTAAAATCGCCATGGCTCTTCCATATAAAACTCCTCATAATTACTTGTGCATACTTGAAAAACCAAGTGATAGCACAACATTCCACTCCGTCATTGACGCACTTTCATCCTCAAGGTACAAAACCTTCTTGACCTGTAACCCACCCATATATCTCGATACCCTTCGAGATTTCTGGAAACATGCAGAATTAGAAATTCAGGACAAAAAGCCCTGGGCTATCACTTCTTCGGTAAAGGGAATTAAGGTTGCTGTCACACCTAAAGATATCTCTGAGGTGTTTGAATTGAATGACATTACAGGTAAAACTTCCTTCCCCAAAACTGATTATCAAACTGATTTTCTTGAGAGAGGGTATGCTGAAGAAATGAAAAAAGATACTTTGCAAAAAGGCAGCTTTCCACCTGCCACAAGGTTTTGTTTCATACCCTCCTCATATGTGTTTCAAATAAGACCACAACTTTTAATGAAATTCCATTAAAAATCCAATATTTGGGTTATGCTATCCTGCAAAATGAAACTTTTAATTACTCCCAAGAGATTTTTAATGACATGGTCAAAAATGTTAATAATATCAAAGACAAGAAAAAAACATTTCTTTTATTTCCAAGGTTTTTGAGCTTTTACTTGCAAAAGAAGATTCCTAATGATAGTGCTCATGTACTTATCCAAGGGAATCCTATTCAAATCAACAGCCTTTCTTTTGAAACATTTACAAGGCTGTCAAAACCTTCGAAAACACAAACAGAGGAACATGAGCAGAATTTAGCAGCAACCACTGCTACTCAGGTTACTGCTGTTGAGCCCATTGCTCAAGGTGAACACAGCAGCACAACCACTGCTGTGCAACCCCCACCTAAACGCACCAAAAAGACCATTAAGAAAAAAATCACAAAAGCCCCCCAAACCTCATAAAAAGGTAACTCTAGAAGATGAGATCCCATAGCAACTACCAGTGACAACACAAAAGTCACCAATAACCACTGCTGCTACTTCCTCACAGCAGCTGGATGAAAGATCTCAACCTAAATCTCAAACTCCTCATGCTTCTTCTAAAAAATAACAGGTTGTATCAATAGGAACACCAAATTATGATTCTCTGGAATCACTTGATTCTATCATCCACAGCCCAGCTCCCGGGGCAAATTCTCTTTCTACACCCATCCTTACTGCCCAAATTCCATTACAAATATTACCCTTGTTGGATGCACTTGATATAGCTCAGACAGAAATCAGTTCTTCTCAACCACCTATCACTGAGAATATGCCTCAACAAGTGACTGGGTCTGAGCTCCCTATCATTGCTAACCCACCAACAACTGAGGAGGTTACACCCCTTGAGTTACATATAACTCTTGGTGGTAGTTCAAGTGAAGCAGCTACTACAAGTGTTGAACCCACTGGTTTACACTTGGACAGTAGTTTCATCCCTAAGACTTCCTTGAAGGCAATTTCTTCTTTGGGAACCAGAGTGTTTCCAGTATTCACTAGTTCACTTAAAATGGTAACCTCTTTTGAAGAAAGAAGTCCCCAGTACCAAGAACAAGGGGCATCAGTGGATGATTTATGGGAAACTTTCCCTAAGTCAACCACTGATACAACCACTGCCAGTGGGAAATCAGATGATCCCATTAAGTTGGGTGATGGTTTAATGTACAAAGAATTGACGGAGAAGGTTGATAAACTTGATACATCTGTTGCTGAAATCAAAGATATGCTGCAACAGTTGTTACAAGCATAAAAGGCACCACCCACTGCTGCACCAGCTCAAGCATCTGCTCCAACAACTGCTCCTACTCCCACTGAGCTTTGGAATCTCTTTCAACCTTTGCTTCACAAACAAAGAGAATATGCTGATCAACAACATGAAGTTCAAATTCAGAAGATCAGAAATTTGATGGAAGCTAGGTTCAAGGATACACAAGCAAACATCAAGGCAATTAAGGCCCATTTTCTGAAAACCACTGGCACTGCTCATCCTTCAATCATTTTTTTTGACAACCCACCTGATGATGCCAGAAAGGGGGAGAAAGTTAAGAAGAAAAAGGGATATGAAGATGGGCTATACATTGAACCAGATGCAAAATCTAACTTGGCTGCAGAAATCCCTAGGCTAGATGGTTCCAAAAAGGTTGATGTAACCTTAAATGCTTTTGCTGAGGAAAAAGAAAGGATGAAAAAGGATATGGAGGCAAAGGGTAAATCAAGGTTTGAGCAGGAGAAGAAAGTTTTAATGGAAATGGAAGAACAGGGTACTTCTGAGCCCAAGGATGAGCAGTAAAATACTAAGCCTAAAAGAAGACAGCCCACTAGAAAAGTGTGGCAACCCAAATCCACACCTTCCAGAATCACAAAACATACTCCCCAAACTCCCAAAAACTCCACTCATCAAACCTCCAAACCAACAGATGTTAACCCAACAACTACCACCAATACTACATCAACACACACTTCAACCACTCCCCTCACCATACAACCCACTGCCACATTACAAACAAAACCACCATCACAAATATCACCTGCTGTAAAGCAGAAGACAACAGTGGACACATCTACTGTTGTAATGATAACAGTGGTTGAAACACCAGTTGTTTCAACAACTGTTAGTCAATCACCTATCACCTCAAATGTCTCTTCACAAGCCATTGTTCCTTTTGCACCAAAGACTCAAACAAAATCACCTTCTCCTAAAAAGGTGTATACCAGAAAAAGGAAATTCCAGGTGCATGATGATGATATACCAGCACCTGTTCCCATTTCATCTGCTCCTTACAATGTCATCAAACCACAACCTTTCATTCCTCCAAAATTGGCCAACCCAATCAAAGATCCAATAGAACTCAGAGGATATGACCCTGCTGATGTTATACCAGTAGCTGCCAGTTATCCACTAGAACTGCATGCTGTAAAGAATGAAATGAGGCAATTTTATACAGTGAATGATCCTTCAAAACGGAAATTCCCTTCTCTGATTGGTTATAGAGATCCAGCAAACATGGATAAATATCTAAAACTCAAAGCCAGGCAAGCAGACTTAAGAGCTAAACTTGAATGCAAAGGGAAAAGTGATAATGAAACCTCAAGTTATATGTAGTTTTTACTCACTAAGGTTAAACTACTAGAAGACTATGCAAGAGACCTGAGCAAAGAAATGCACAACTTGCCTACAGAAGCTGATTTACAGGTAGATCTGAAAGAAGACCTCATCAAGCTAATTATGAGTGAAAAATTCTACCATGCCACAGCTGAACAATTCCAAGACTGGCCTCTAGTTGCTCTCAAAACATAACTGAATAGAATTGAAAGAATAAAGAGAGATCCAGGCATGAAAAGGACAGCACCAAATTGGAGCAAATACAAAAAGAAAATTGATGATCTTACATTGGAGTATAAAAGAAAAAAGTAGGAGTTGGTTGATGCAAAGGTTGGAACTGCCAAAGCCATATCAAAATGGACAAGGCAATACACTGATGAAGCTTATGAAAGGCTGAGAAAAAGAAGAGAAACAGATCCTAGCCTTCCAAAGAAGCCTGATTACAAAACCATTGAAAAATCAAAGAAGCAGGCTCACACTTCTGAACCACTGTTCACATCATCAGATACCTCTGCCAGTGTGATAAACCAAAGAAAGAGGCAAAAGCTGACTGATGTAGAAGAAAAGGAACAAGAAGCTGTGTATTTTAAAGAGGCTATCAAGACAATGGCACTAGAAGTTGAAAATACAGAAAAACTTCAAGATATAGCCAAAAATGTTCTAAACAGGCCTCCATCCCCAAATTCATCTAAAATAAAGACTCTCCCAAGAAACCCGCTGGACTCAAAGATACTAACGTGGATGTCTGATCAAAAGACCCACATATTGACTCTGCTCAAGGCCAGTGGTGAAGTGAAGTACATATCAAGGGAACAAGCACTTGGCCTGGGTGTTGAAGATCTACAGGATCTCCTTGAACTTACACTGTGCAGGGATGAGGATGATATAGATTCCTTGGACTTTGAATTACAATTCAAAGGACAAGTCAGGGAATTATTAATGAGGCAATAAAGATCCAAGAATAATGAAGAGTTTTGGCATCATCTGTTCCAGGGGGAGATTGTTGGGATTGAACCATACCAGAGGAACAAATGATAAAAGCCAAAACTGGATCAGATCAGTGGATTCACAATAAGCAGTGCTTATGCAAAGACTTTCCCCTTGACAGTGGCTCTAACAACTGATGGTCTCCAAACACTGATCATCTCAACCACTGATAGGCCAAGCACTGATGAAGCTTAAAGGATTGAAGCTCTATCTACTGATGTCTCCTAAGTACTGTTGAAGACTAAAGTGCTGCTCATTCAAGGACTGATCACCTTTGAAGAAAGCACTGATGCTCAACATCAGTGCTTAGACTACATCAGTGGAAAGTGAAACAGTAGTTTATAGAAACAGTGTCTATGTAATCAGTTGTTTGATAGTCAGTGGTTGTATGTAACAGTCCTTAGAGGTTGTTAGGCTGTTAGATGTTACTTTCATGGTGACATCAGCTAAGATGCTTCAGTGGTTTGATTTGTACTATAAATAGAACAGTTTGTACTGTTCTATTAAAGGAGTTTTGTCCTTCAATCCATTCAACCATTGAGCTCATGCTGAGGGGGAGTTTTTAATATGTAAGCATGCATTGTAATCATTATGTTTTGTAATCATTCGACTTAATGAAAAGCATATGTTTACTGAAAACTATTTCTCTCTGATTGTGTTGTAAAGTTTGTTTCATTTAGTTTCCGCTGCAATTGTTTATCAGTCATCTTCATTAATCTCAAACAAACACAATCATAAGAGTTAGCCAATGTGTAATATGACCCACCAGTCAGGATTGACAGTACTGAATGAGTAATTGTGTAGATGTAAACATTGTAATCACTCTCAATACTGTGAATTAATAAGACTCTTCTTGATTAAACTGGGATTCACTCACCAGTATTTCCCACTGACAAAATGTTTTTAAACGCGTTTCAGGTAACAAAATGTGAAAGCCAAATAGAAGCCAGCTGGACAGCACTGAAGGCTTGGAAAAGTGGCTATAAAAGTTACCTAAATAAAGAGATGTTTTTATTTAAATAAAATAGGGTTTATCCCTATGCAAATGTGTGTACTTGAAACTTGGGATTTTCCCATATGTTTAATATTATAAAAGCGTGGTATTTTACTCTGATAAAATAATTCCTAACTACGGTCCTGATGTATTTTCCGCTGCCAAAACAATAAACACCGGTATCTCCAATACTGGTCTCGCGGCCGCCCGTTCCTGGGACAGATAGGGGGCGGGGGTTGCGACAGAAGGAGGTATTAGAGCTAAGCCACTGATTCAGCCACAGAAGTGTTCTGCTGACACCAAGATATTATTTAAAATGTTAGGAAATTATCTACATAAATACGTGCATATCTGTATTTTATTGTTGTGTGTTATTTGACTATTTGTTAGTTTATAGTATGAGCGATCAAGGACCCTCCGACGCCTATCGTCAGTTGTCCAACTCACCTCAAAACGAAGGTACCTCTTCACAACCTACCCTCTCAGGGTATTCAGCTGAAAATGAAGATGGGATATTCGTGTTCAAGGCTCAGTCTGAAGAGTCATTCCCTCTTAAAAAGTGAGGATGGTTCAGTAGGGGAGCGCATGAACGTAGGAAGAGGATGAAAAATTTACAACAACAGCGAGTTTTAGCAGCCGCTAAGAGAGAAACAGATGCTCACACCCAAGATATGCTCAATAGGAGTCTAGCAAACTTTCATATTCTAGCAACTACAACTGCAAACCCTAATTTAGAGCAACTCATAGCACCCCAACCATTACCCTTGTTTCCCACACAACCAATGGAGATTGAAGTCAACCCAGAAAACCAAATCCCAGCACCAGCTTTTGACCCCACTGAGATACATAGAGTACCAGCACCCAATCCCTTAGACCCAGACTACGACCCGTGGTTTGACGATCATAGGCGGGGCCGGCCCTGAGAATTCGTGTATCCTGTTCGAGTTTGAAAAAATGTGCCCTTAGGCCTTAACGAAATTGGGTATTGGGCTCACTAAAGGTCTAAACCTAATGCCAAAAGGGTTAATAACTAATTTAAACCATAAGAATAGTTTTGTAAGGGGGCCTACGTTGGTGTTTGTATGAGTGTACCCTATTAAAAAAATATTTTACATATACATATCGGGTTTTTTTCATAAAAAAGGTGCCTCTCGAAATATCGGGCCCTGGCCGGTGGTCCTTCCCGCCCACCCCCAGGGCCGACCATGATCATAGGGATTATCAGCAACACTACCCAATATGAAAAGAACCCATGCCAAACTTAGCAGCTTACCCAGGTCTTGACCCTCTAGATCCCTATTATGATTACAATGAATACATTAGGGAAATTCTAGAGAATCCATATCCCCAGGAAGAACCCATGCCACAGTACCCAGATCCAGTACCAGCACCTGCACCCCCAATGAGTGCAGAGAATGTGCAAGAACTCCGAACCTTTGGTGAGGAGATTTTAGAAGAGAGTGAAAGGGTGAGATAAATAGGGGAACGACTCGTCTGGAAATATGACGAGCGTAATATGGACTTTTGGATGAACCCCTATCATTAGTAATAGTAATAATAATATAATATATAATATGTGTGTATGTTTGAAAATATATATATATATATAGATATATATATATATAAAATAAAAATATGATAATATATATGTTGTAGTATAGACCACCTCGTGGTTAGTGATGCATATTAGTATTGTAATTTTAAATTCCAGTTCCAGTTTGTATTAGATGCATAATATATAAGAAAGAGTAAGTCGCAATGCTCGACGATTTTGATCAACATGCTTGCCGTGTGATTGTTTGAATTAGATATTGTCCTGTGATATTAATAATTGGTAATTGTTTTAAAATCCAGATGGCCGACGCAGCAAATTCGAAAAACCAGAATAATGAAAATCAAATGAATAATAGTGAAATTCGACACCTTGTAACCCAAGGAATTAGAGATGCTATGCCAGCTATTATCCAAAATGTTAGGGATGCAGAAAATAATGATAAAAGTGGTAATGGAAGTAAACGAACCCATACGGAACCTAGTCACAGCGTGCACAATGGACCCATACTTCAAGTGCCCATTCCCAAAAGAAGAAGAATCATGTCTTATGGTTGTTCTTATAAGGAATTCTGGTCTTGTAAACCAATAGAATTCTTAGGCAATGAAGGGGCCGTTGCAGCTCTACGCTGGATAGAAAAGACTGAGGCAGTCTTAAAAATAAGCAAGTGCGCAGAAGAAGATAAGATAATGTTTGCCTCCAATCTGTTTAAAAACTCAGCCTTAGAATGGTGGAACACTATCCTCCAGTCTAGGGGAAGTGACATAAATTTACAACATGGAATGGGAAGAATTTAAAAATATGGTAGAAAGGAAATTCTGCCCTCCTAATGAAAAGGAACAAATAGCAAATAAGTTCCTAAACCTTAGGATGACTGGAGTGGATAGTAAGGGATACACTACTTTATTCTTTGAATATGCTAGAATAGTGCCAACCCTTGTGTTATGGGTCATTTTCTGAGCGTACATATCCTGACTAATATCTTGCTTTTAATTATTTGCTTGTGATCAGGATACTGGATCGGGATATTGGTAACATCCTGGGCGATATCCTGATGTTAACTAAATTGACCACGTGCAGGTAACTAGCTGTGGGTTACTAACGATCAGATGGACTTCATCTCCTTGAGACTCGGGCGAATCTGTTATATGAGAGACGTTGAACCCGAAAGACCAGGTCTACAACGTTCAAGTGGGGAATATTCGCCGGATCCCGGTTTATTAGGATAGTTTGTTGCATTTCTTTTACTATAAATAGATGGGGGCGGATCAGGTAAAGGCATGAAACTTTACACACACACTCTTTCGCACACTTTTACTCTCTAGCTCACAACAAACACTATACACAAACACTTGTATTCAAATTACATTGTAACACCTAGTTGATCCGCATCACATCCTGCACTGTATCCTGATATTTGAAGTAATAGAAGAACAAGGCAGCTGTGATTGTCAGCTCCCGAGGTTATGTGCCGGCGATATAGATTGATCAAGGGCTTTCCTCGTACATCACGTGTCAACCTTTACTTTTTTGCTCATTGTTTGATCATAGATACAACTCTATATCCTGAGCCGTATCCTGAAACTGTTTTTGCAATTAACTTGGTTAACATATTTTTCACACATATTTCTAGCACACTACCTCACTTAACTAATTTGATCACTTAATTGCTTCGGTAATTTTTGACCAAAACAATTTGGCGCCCACCGTGGGGCAAGTGGTGCTATTTTTACTAAAAACTTTAGTAAAATCATTACTCGGTTTTCTATTGTCAAAACTTTTTGCTACATTGTTTTCAATGGCCTCGAGATCAAACATGAGCTCTTCCACCATGTCTGCTACAACTTCTGCAACAATTGGTTCGGTGCTTCCACCTCCTCCTCCAAGAATGCAAGCTTCTTCACACGGAACTGAAAGTCATGTAGCTTGGGATGTTATCCCCGCTCCCAGTACCCAGGGATCCGGTCCTGTTTTGGCGTCTAATGATGAAATTCTGAATTTGTTTGGTAGTGTACAGGAACAGATGAGGCAGCAGCAGGAAACTAATCGGATACTGATGAGAGAGATACAACTCTTGAAATCCGGCCCAAGTAGACCTGCTGAAGAAACTGTCACTCCTTTACAGCCTAGGACTTTGAACTTCAGTTCTGCAGTTTACACTGAGGATAACCGGGGGAATATCGTGCCAAGCCATTCTCAGAATCATACTCCTGAGATACCCTCCTCGGTCAGGATGTCAACTGTGAGGAGCTCAGGATATGCTTCAGGATATGGCCAGAATCCTCAGACCGGTAACGTGTCAAACAATAATATTCTTGCTACTAATAATAATGGGTCTTTGCAGGATGCAGGTATGCCGTCAACATTTACTAGGGAGCTTCAGAAATTGAAGGACATGATATCCAGTGTACCTGGAGTGGTCCAGCCAATTCCGGAAGTGTCCCAAGACAGCCACAGGATATCCCGCTTTGCATATCCTATCTGTGATGCTGAAATCCCAAAGAGATTTCAGACCCCCAACATGAAACTGTATGATGGGACTACGGATCCTGAAGAGCATATTGCCCAGTATATAGAAAGAATGGAGATTAACCCTATCCCTCCGTAGCTCAAGGAAGCATGCTTGTGCAAGGGTTTCGGTTCTACCTTGACAGGATCAGCCTTAAAATGGCTGTTAAATGTTCCTCCTCACTCAATTACTTCGTTTGCTCATTTAGTTAATTTATTTAATAGTCAGTTTTCTTGCAGTCGGAGTTTTGAGAAACTAACCAGTGATCTTTACAGGATAACTCAAGGACCTCAGGAATCCTTGAGGGATTATGTGAATAAGTTTAGTCGGGAATCCTTGGATATCCCACATCTTGATGTTGCAACAGCTGTTCAGGCTTTTAAGATGGGGTTATAAAAGGATTCTCAGTTTTATCAGGATCTTGTAATGAATCCCTGCAGGAATCTCGACGAAGCTCGTAATAGGGCTTTGAGATATATCCGCTTGGAAGATGACAAAAAGATGCAAGAGAGAATGAATTCTACCTCAACCTATGAATCAGCCAATAGGAAATCAGAATCCTCGTATAAACCATATCGCCCTAAGCCATATGGCAGAAATGACAACAAGAAAGTGAATACTGTTGAAGACGAGGATCCTGAAGAATATCCTGAATTATCTGAATACTGCTTTTCTGTTAATATACCTGAGCTAATGTATGCTATGCAGGGTTTAGGAGACAAAGCTATGTGGCCTCGAAAGAATCAGCAGAAAGCTGATTGGAAGGATAAATCCAAATGGTGTGCCTTCCATGAAGATTTCGGACATGTGACTGAGGATTGCATTGCTCTAAGGAAAGAAATAAGCTACCTATTAAGCAAGGGGTATCTGAAGGATTTGCTGGGAAGAAAGAAGAATAAAGGGCAGGATCCTGAGAAGGATCCTGAACGAGCAGTATCACCCCCAGCAGATGCCAAAATAATTAACTTTATTTCAGGAGGATCCGACATTTGTGGGACTTCGTATTCTGCGGCCAAGAGACATGCAAAGGAAGCTAAGACTGAAAGGGGAGACAAACCAGCCAGGATGACTACCCTTACAACCGATAAAGTGATCACTTTCGATAGTGATGACAGGGATACTGTCCAGGATCCTCACCATGATGCTCTCGTAATAACATTATATGTTGCTAACCATTTTGTACGTAGGATATTAGTGGACAATGGTAGCTCCGTCAACATAATTCAGCTGGAAACATTGAAGAGGATGAATGTATCTCCGATGGACATTACTTCGAAGTCCACAGTGCTCGTTGGTTTCAGTGGAGAAGCTAGGAATACCGTAGGGGAAATAAAGTTACCAGTATATGTTGAAGGGGTCAACTCGATACAACGTTTCTGTGTGATGGACTCCCTATCCTGCTATAACATCATACTAGGCAGGCCATGGATCCATGATATGAAGGCTGTACCATCGACTTATCATCAGTGCATCAAGATCCCTACCCCTTGGGGGGTTGTCAAGGTTGATAGTGATCAGCAGGAGGTGAAGGAATGCTACTCATCCTCAATGAAATCCTCAACTAAGCCTAATGCGGCATAGCAATTAAAGATGCGGGCCGAGGATATAATGGAGGCTTCAGAGCAGGAAGTAAAGAAAGTTATCCTGGATCAGGATAATCCGGATATCTCGGTGCTCGTAGGAGTCAATATCCCTCAGGATATTGAAAATGAATTGATTAATTTTTTGAAATGCAGGATGTCAACATTCGCATGGAAACACGAGGATATGACAGGTATATCCAAGGATATTATAACATATAAGCTTGGTATTGACAGGTCATTCAAGCCGGTCCAACAAAAGAGAAGAAAATTTGCTCCGGAGCGAAATGTGATCATCCAAGAGGAAGTTGAAAGACTGTTGAGGAGCAATATGATTAGAGAAGTGAAGTTTCCTAGATGGCTTGCGAATGTAGTCGTGGTACAAAAGAAAAATGGGAAATGGAGAGTTTGTGTAGATTACACAGACTTAAACAAAGCATGTCCCAAATACCCGTTTCCTCTACCTCATATTGATTCAATGGTAGATGCTACCGCCGGCCACGAGATTTTAACCTTCATGGATGCCTCTTCAGGATTTCAGCAAATCCAAATGGAACCCTCTGATCAGGAGGATACTGCTTTCATGACACCCACAGGTATTTATTGTTATACTGCTATGCCCTTTGGTTTGAAAAATGCAGGTGCAACATACCAGAGGTTGGTAAACATGATGTTTAAAGACAAGCTGGGGGACACCATGGAGGTATATATTGACGATATGGTGGTGAAATCTAAAAAGGCTGAGGATCACCTCCAGGATATTAAGGGAGCATTTGATATCCTGGATCAGTATAACATGAAACTGAATCCTGCGAAGTGCCATTTCGGAGTGGGGGCAGGAAAGTTTCTAGGATATATGGTGACCAAAAGAGGCATAGAGGCGAGCCCAGAGAAGATTAGAGCTATCTTGGATATAAAATCACCTTCGAATATGAAGGATGTTCAACGGTTAACAGGCCGAGTAGCAGCATTGAACAGATTTATTTCAAGATCCTCGGAAAAATGCAAGGAATTTTATGATATCCTCAAGAAGAATAAGAAGTTCGAATGGGGAGCAAAGCATGAAGCAGCCTTGCAGGATTTGAAGCGATATCTCTCAACTGCACCTCTATTGATGAAGCCAGAAAATGGTGAACCACTATCCCTATACCTCGCTGTATCAGGGAATGCTGTAAGTGCCGTTCTTATAAAGGACCATGAAGGTCAGCAATATCCTGTCTATTATGTTAGTAAAAGTTTACTAGATGCTGAAACTAGATATTCTCATCTAGAGAAATTGATATTAGCCCTAGTTATGGCATCAACAAAACTTAGACATTATTTTGAGACACATAGGATTCATGTTAAAACCAATTATCCTGTTAAAAACGTGCTTAGGAAACCCGAGATGTCAGGTAGGTTAGCTAAGTGGTCAGTAAAACTGAGTGCTTATGATTTAGTATATGAGCCTAGAAATGCCATAAAGTCTCAGGCTTTAGCTGACTTTGTGGCTGATTTCAGTAGTGACATTCAAAATAAAGTAGATTTAGAAGTACAGCAGCTAGGAGAAAACTTAGAATGCTGGACATTGTATACTGATGGTGCATCTAACGTAAGAGGTGTAGGTTTAGGTATACTACTAAAATCTCTACAGGGGGACATATTACCCCAGGCTATTAGGTGGTGAATTTCCTGCTACTAATAATGAGGCAGAATATGAGGCTTTAATTGCAAGATTAGAGTTGGCTAAGAATATGAGTATCAAGAATTTGCAAGTATATGTTGATTATTTGTTAATCACTAATCACTTTAATGGAACCTATGCAGTTAAGGGAGAGAAGTTAATCAAGTATCTCAAAATTCTCAAAAAATTAGCAGGATATTTCGATATTTTTACACTTGAACAGGTACCAAGAGAGGATAATGCTGAAGCTGATGCCTTGGCAAATCTGGGATCATCGGTCAGGATACCGGAAGGAACCCGAATACCAATATTACATATCCTATATCTTGCGACGAATCCTTAGGATAAGGAAGTAATAAGTATTCAGGATCCTGATGATGAGTATCCTGAGGAGGATCCTAAGTCCTGGACGGCTCCAATCATGAGATATCTCAAGGAAGGACACATCCCAAAGAATGAGAATCCTAAAGCCTTTAGAATGAAGGTATCACGATTCACTATTATAAATGATGTTTTGTATAAGAAATCTCTTGCAGGACCATATCTGAGGTGCTTGGAGGATCCCGAAACCAAAGAAGTACTTCAGGATATACATGAAGGGGATTGTGGTAACCATACTGGGGGCAGGTCCTTATTCTCAAAAGTATTAAGGACATGATATTATTGGCCGACGATGAGGAAAGATGCCACAGAATATGCTCGAAGATGTGACGCATGTCAAAGACATAGTAACATATTACATCAGCCTGCTGAACCGTTGTATCCTATTGTTTCCCCTTGGCCGTTCATGAAATGGGGTATGGATATAGTGGGAAAGCTTCCAAAGGCTCCAGGAGGAAAGGTTTTCATGTTGGCAATGACGGATTATTTCTCCAAGTGGGTTGATGCAGAAGCATTTGTTCAAGTTAGAGATCAAGAAGTGGTATCCTTCATAAAAAGGAATATCCTGACTAGGTTTGGAGTACCAGCTGAGATAATTTGTGACAACGGATCTCAATTTATAAGTAAAAGGACTACTGACTTTTGCAAGAGTTGGGGAATCAAAATGATTACGTCTACTCCGGTACATCCTCAAGCAAATGGACAAGCAGAATCATCGAACAAGATAATTGTCAACAACTTGAAAAAGAGACTAGGGGCTAAGAAAGGAAGATGGGCAGAAGAATTACCCTTTGTTTTGTGAGCTGATAGGACAACGGTAAAGAGTGCAACTGGTCAAACCCCGTTTTCCTTAGTGTTTGGAGCAGAAGCGGTGATCCCAACGGAAATGGTGATACCTACAGCAAGATCCAACCTCAGGGATTCTGAGCAGAATCCTGAAGTCCTATGCCAGGAACTGGATACTATTGATGAGACAAGAGATGCTGCAAGGCTAAGGATGGCAGCATATCAACAGAGGATATCTAAAGCTTATAACAAGAATATAAGGACTAGAAGATTTCAGGTTGGAGATTGGGTATTAAGAAAAGCTTTTCAGAATACTACTAATCCTGCTGATGGAAAGTTGGCTCCGAAATGGGAAGGACCCTACGAGGTTGAATCAGAATCAGGAAAAGGAGCATACCGACTCAAGAATATAGAGGGGGATATGCTACCGAGATCTTGGAATGCTATACATTTAAAACTCTATTTCAAGTGAGTATGGAATTTAAATGCAACCTCAGGATGGTATGAATTCTGTCTCTTTTATTAAATTTTGATATTATTTACTATTTTGAACCTATTACTGACTTAAGCATCGGAGGGGTGTTACCAAGGCTAACACCCACCTTAGCTTATAGTGGTTTTGCAGAATATACTTCGGGATATAGCACCATGATATACACTCAGGATACTTCGGAAGATTAGAGGATTGGCCCCCTCTCTCACGTATAAGGGATCCTGAACCCATTCACAGGTTTAAAGGTATACACCTTTCTTCCGAATTGGGTTTAAACACCCCGCCTGGAGCGCAAGTTATTTGGGAATAGTTCAAGGTGACGGGACCAGTCCATGTAAAAGTGGCTGACAATTTCGTTACTGTTGGGTATATCCTGAATCCTAAAGGTATATGAGGATTGATCACCCTCTCTCACGAAAGGGTATTTTCATACTCTCTAAGGTTTAAAGGTTTTTACCTTTCTAAGTCTTGGAGTTCATACACTCCCGCCTGTAGCGCACGAAAATTTGGGATTTCCCCCGGGATACGAAGGATTTATCTCCAGTATATTTTGGGTTTTACCCCTGTAACACAAAAAATTGTCTATACAATTGGAACTAGTGTTCAAAAATTTTCTAAGTGTTTGAGGACTTCATGCACAGGGGACATTCCATCTAAAGCAATTGTATGATGCACAAAGGATCAAAGTTGAGCTAGGTGTCTCGAACTGGGGACATCTTAGTAGGAGAAATCGCAAAAGGGATTGGAGATTAATAGTAGGGTTAGACTCAGTTCCTGGTATGATCTTTCCTTTATAAACCTTACATAAATTTTATAACTCAGGTTAAGGTTTAAGTATCCTGAAAAGGATATATCTTCAGGATATATCTTCAAAATGTGTTTTTGGGATGCGTTTCGGGATATTTGATTGAAATATTTGGAAGTGATACTAGATTGAAATTAAAACTTTGATCAAACAAGTATTGTCAATACAGGTTTTAGAAAATGGACTATCTTTTATTCTTTAGAAGTTTTCTCTAAAGTTGATTGAATTTTTAGAAATTCTATTTAATAAAAGTTTTCATAATATATCACTGAGTATATTGATCAGGATATTTTTAAAAGATAGTTGTACAAAATTTTGCAAAGCTAAAATCTACATTAAGAAATGCATGACAGAAATTAAAAGGCAACAACAAATAAGTCAAAAGGAAGTTATATTATTAACATGTCAAAAGTTGTGGTTTTGGTTTCACCTCAAACCGAGGTCCATCCACCAAAAGCACAATTAGTCTTTACCATACTTACGTAACAGTTGAAGGTTCTATCTCAAAACGGGACCTGTCCACCTTCAACCGTTACGTCATCCAAAACAAATTATACTAATTGATGACCAAGGGCTTCATCCTGAAACTCAGGACCCATCCACCTTTGGTCATCGTATTGTTCAAAGAAAGGAAATGTAAATTGTTTTACAGACCATAACCATGAAATTTTAAAAAGTGGGCTCCGGCCTCAGCACATATATCCATCATCGCCCACATCGCTGCATTTAAGGGTCAGCTCCCTCCTTCATCATGACATCTCCACCAGTATCCTCTCCAGCATTCCTCTCAGCATCATCAGCAGCATCCTCTCCACCAACATTTTCTTCAGCGTCACCACCAGCATCCTGTGAAGCACCAGCATCATCCACCTTCTCAGTTACCTTGGCGGGCTCCTCTGCGGCAGGTTTTGAAGGGGCTCCACAGGGTTGCCGCCGAGATCCTTCAGTTTCATCTCCCAGGCTTTGATGTTCCACGAAGGGCATTCAATGCCCAAAGCCCTAGCCTCGTAAGCCATTTTCACTCTGGCCTGGAGTAGGGAGATGATAACTGAATTCTTAAGGCCCTCCCGGTATGAAGCCATGTCTTGCTCATGCTGAACCTTGGCCGCGTCATACTTAGCTTGAGCCTCTTGGGTGATCTTCTGGATGGCAGCCTGGTGATCTCGAGTCATGGCCTTGTACTTAGCCTCATAGTGTTCCGACTAGGCGGTGGCGATTGTTGCTTGATCCGCGATGGTAGCCTCAGCCTTCTTCAGTTTGCTCTCTAACATGACGTTCGAGCCACATGCGTCCTCATAGAGGAAAACCAGGCGTTCAAGGCCCTGCAAGGTAAGGAAACATGTATCAGCCCAAATTAACATTTGTAATTAGCATGTGGTGCAGGATACAGGTCAGGATACTAACCTGGTTGAGGAAACCTATCATGAATTTGCTGGAATCCGTGAACCCATGATTCTCAAACGGGAATACATGGGGAGTAGTAGGAAGATCCGCTTCCTTCCTCTTCCGGGAGCTGGAGGCCCGGGTCGTGGATGCTGGAGGGGCTTTGGGAGCGATAGTAGTCTTTGAGCTGCTGGGCTTTGGAGTATCGGCTGGCTTCGGATTGATCTCTTGTTTGATGGGTGCAAGGCTGGAATAACTATCCAACTCATCGAGTTGGAAGCCTTCAAGGTTGATGACCGGCACTGTGTCAGGGGAGAAGTGTTTAATTTATGTCATTTATATTCTATAGTTAATTTACTCCTGTATACTTACCAGACATCTCTGAACTTGACTTTTGGCTTGAATCTATAAGAGACAGGGAGAAGGTTCTTTCACTAGCAGGAAGTCTGTAGATTTCTTTGATCCTGGACTCGGATTCCGCACTTGGGGGTGCTAAATCTGTGAAGTTCGCTGCACAAAAACATCAGGATATAAGTCTGGGATATAGTTTAAGGATACATTTGGGGATATTCCTAAAACCCTAGATCCTACCCTTGGTTAACCATCTAACCGGCATATCGAAACCCTTGTCAATAGAGTCTCTTTTCACGAAAAAGAACTTTCGCCACCATTGGTCTTCGTTCTTGGTGGCCTTAAGGACTAAAGGGCTCCTAGAGGTGGAGAACAGAAGAAAACGGCTATCACCATGGGACCTCAACCGGTATGCTATAGGGAGGTCTTCAATACACAGGTCAGGGCGATGGCGAGATCTGATTTGATCTAGCACCATCAAAACTCGCCAGACCATTGGCATAGTTTGAGCATATCAAAGGCCGGTGAGGTCGAAGAAACGAGAGATGAAGGGTGGAAATGGATACCAGAGTCCCAAAGAAAAAGGATAGGCAAAAAAGCAGACCCACTCGTCTGATGATGCATCTGATCGAACCTCCCGATCAAAAGGGCGAATGACGACTCCGGCGGGAAAGGCGCCAGAATCCTTCAAGGCAGCGATATCGGAATTATTGAACCAGCAGATTTCTTTTTCTGGTTCTCGTATGAGGTTTTGACTCACAAGGGTTGAGAGTGGTTCATCCGAACGAGATCTTGTCCGTGATGCCATGAGGGGTATCAAGCAAACTATAAATTCAATGAAAAACAGAGGAAGAAAGGAAGGATGAATACCTGGAAATTGCTTGAAGAGTAATGATAACAATGTGAAATATCTCGGCTAATTATAGGCTGGATATAGGGGGTGAATAGTAAAAATAGTATGGGAAGTTGCACAATGTCATCTCAAACGTCACCTCGTTTTAATTGCCTCGGTCTACGAAACAGGATTTTTAAAATATATCCGTTGGATTGGTATACCAACAGATATATTTGTGGACAATTGTTATGGGTCATTTTCTGAGCGTACATATCCTGACTAATATCTTGCTTTTAATTATTTGCTTGTGATCAGGATACTGGATCGGGATATTGGTAACATCCTGGGCGATATCCTGATGTTAACTAAATTGACCACGTGCAGGTAAGTAGCTGTGGGTTACTAACGGTCAGATGGACTTCATCTCATTGAGACTCGGGCGAATCTGTTACATGAGAGACGTTGAACCCGAAAGACCAGGTCTACAACGTTCAAGTGGGGAATATTCACCGGATCCCAGTTTATTAGGATAGTTTGTTGCATTTCTTTTACTATAAATAGATGGGGATCAGGTTAAGGCACGAAACTTTACACACACACTCTTTCGCACACTTTTACTCTCTAGCTCACAGCAAACACTAGACACAAACACTTGTATTCGAATTACATTGTAACACCTAGTTAATCCGCATCACATCCTGCACTGTATCCTAATATTTGAAGTAATAGAAGAACAAGGCAGCTGCGATTGTCAGCTCCCGAGGTTTTGTGCCGGCGATCTAGATTGATCAAGGGCTTTCCTCGTACATCACGTGTCAACCTTTACTTTTTTGCTCATTGTTTGATCATAGATACAGCTCTATATCCTGAGCCGTATCCTGAAACTGTTTTTGCAATTAACTTGGTTAACATATTTTTCACACATATTTCTAGCACACTACCTCACTTAACTAATTTGATCACTTAATTGCTTCGGTAATTTTTGACCAAAACACCTTGCATCACCCGAACAAGTATTAATCTCCCGTTATATCTGGGGATTAATCAGTGAGATAAGGCATGTAGTCAAGGCAGCTAGACCTCAAACTATAGAATAAGCTGTAGAACTAGCAAACACCTTGACTGATGAATTAGTGCGTACACGAGAAGAGGATTAGAGGAGAACCTTACCTCAGAAACTTACCCAAGAATTCCGTTCTAGAAATTCCAACCGTGGGAAAAATATAGGTTCTACTTCTGCACCCTACTGCAAGTATTGCAAAAGGAAGCATTCTGGAAAATGCTCTATATATTGCAATTTTTTCAAAATATTTGGACACAAGGAGGAAGACTGCAGGAAGAAGCCTAACAACAGGATATGCTACAACTGTGGAGAACAAGGTCATATCAAGCCAAACTGTCCAAAACTAGCTCCAGCCACGAACAACAAGACTACTAAAAATGCTAGAGCATTTGTTCTGACTGCAGAAGAAACAAAGATGATCCCGAATGTGATCGCCGGTACGTTTTTAGTTAATGATGTTTTTTCTAAAGTATTATTTGACTCTGGTGCAAACCAAAGTTTTATTAATACTTCATTTTGCAAACTTCTCAATCAATCATTAACTAAACTTCCACAAGAATGTCTCGTAGAAACAACAATTGGGGAAATCATTAAGATTTCTGAAATCTTGCAGGGAGCAAGAATAGAATTTTTAAATAAAAAATTTATTGCAAACCTTTACCCAATGAATCTTGCAGGATTTGATGTTGTATTAGGAATGGATTGGTGAATAGCCAATAAAGCCAGTATTTTATGTGATCAAAAGTCAATCCAAGTAAATTCACCAAGGGGTGAAAAGATCACAATTAAAGGAGATATGCCCTCTAGATCCACAAAAGTCATCTCTGTAATGAAAACAACAAGTTATGTTAGAAAACGATCATTGGTGTATTTGATTTCTATAATCATTAACACTAAAGGAAAGGAATTAAAAGATATCCCTGTAGTATCTCAATTTTCAGATGTATTTCCAGAAGAATTACCACGACTACCACCAGACAGAGAAGTTGAATTCAGAATCCACTTGCTGCCGGGAACAGCACCAATTGCCAAAGCACATTACCATTTGGCACCCGTAGAAATGCAGGAACTGAAGAAACAGTTAGACGAATTGTTGGAAAAAGGATTAATACAGCCAAGCTCATCGCCATGGGGAGCACCGATCTTATTCGTCAAAAAGAAAGACGGATCAATGCGTATGTGCATTGACTACCGTGAATTGAACAAAGTCACGATTAAAAATCGGTATCCATTACCGAGAATCGATGATTTGTTTGATCAATTACAAGGAGCTCGATTTTTCTCAAAAATCGACTTACGATCAGGATATCATCAATTAAAGGTACAGGAAGAGGACATTCCTAAGACCGCTTTCAGAACAAGGTATGGCCATTATGAATTTACTGTCATGCCATTTGGTTTAACCAATGCCCCAGCCGCATTTATGGACATGATGAACCGAATATGTAAGCCATATTTGAATCAATTCATAATTGTCTTTATAGATGATATTCTCATTTACTCTAAGAGTAAAGAGGAACATGCACAACATTTGCACACACTTCTAAGTTTATTGACAAAAGAATAACTTTAGGCAAAATTTTCAAAGTGTGAGTTTTGGTTAGAACAGGTACAGTTTCTTGGACATCTAGTTAATCATGAAGGAATTCATGTGGATCCCACAAAAATCGAGGCGATTACCAAATGGAAAACCCCTGAGTCACCAACTAAGGTTAGAAGTTTCTTAGGATTGGCCGGTTATTATAGAAGGTTTATTCGATATTTTTCTAGAATAGCCATTCCCTTAACTAAGCTAACCTGTAAATCTGTTAAGTTTGAATGGGGACCAAAACAAGAAGAAGCCTTTAGAATTCTTAAGCAAAGACTAACCAATGCACCCATACTAGCATTACCAGAAGGAACTAAAGATTTTGTAATTTATTGTGATGCTTCTAAGTTAGGTTATGTATGTGTATTGATGCAACATCAAAAGGTTATAACCTACGCCTCTAGACAACTTAAGAATCATGAGGAGAATTATTCAACCCATGATTTGGAATTAGGAGCCATAATTTTTGCCCTTAAAATTTGGAGACATTACCTTTACGGTAGTAAGTTTACCATTTTCACTGATCATAAGAGTTTAAGGTATGTTTTCGGGCAAAAGGAATTGAATATGAGACAAAGACGTTGGATTGAGATACTTAGTGATTATGATTGTAATATGCAGTACCATGCAGGAAAGGCAAACGTAGTAGCTGATGCTTTAAGTCGAAAGTATCAAGAAAAACCAAAAAGAGTACGTTCACTTAAACTAAATCTGCAAGTTGATTTAAATGAACAGATTAGAAAAGCACAAGAATCAGTAATCAAGGAAGTTACTGAAAAATTGAAAGGGATGATTAAAGAACTAGAACAAGGAACAGATGGAATTTGGAGATTCCATAAGAAAAGAATGTGGATACCTAAATTAGGAAACCTACGCCCCCGTATATTAGAGGAAGCCCATAAGTCTAAGTATACGATGCATCCTGGAAGTGATAAGATGTATCAAGACTTAAGAAAGAATTTCTGGTGGATAGGAATGAAAAAAGATATAGCAGCATATGTTGCAAAGTGTTTAACCTGTTAACAAGTTAAAGCTGAACATCAGAAACCCTCAGGTTTGTTACAGCAATTGGAAATGGCTGTATGGAAATGGGAATTGATAACAATGGACTTTGTTACCAAATTACCCAAAACACGAAAAGAGATGGCCGTTTTACCTCTCATTTTTGGACAAGTTTCCAAAAAGCAATGGGAACCAAGTTAAATCTAAGCACAACTTATCATCCTCAAACGAACGGACAAAGCGAAAGAACAATTCAAACAATGGAAGACATGCTTAGAGCTTGTGTAATTGATTTCGGAGGTAATTGGGACGATCACCTACCATTAATAGAATTTTCTTATAATAACAGTTATCACACAAGTATCAATGTTGCACCATTCGAAGCACTTTATGGACGAAAGTGCCTGTCACACCCCAACCAATGGCGGAAACATCGGGATGAGACGAAGTGTGAAGATTGCTCGAGACATCATAACACTGTTGTGACAATATAACTTAAGTCCAATTTCATAAAATACTAACATTCAAATACATCGTTCAAATAAAAGACAAATTTCATCAACATTATTTATTATTGGAGTGAGTATCTAAGTCCATCCTAACTTGATTTCTTCATAATCTTGTCTATCAACCTGCAACATGTATTAAAATAAAATCAACAAAAAGTTGGCGAGTATACAAGTTTGATTACATAGCATAATAGAATAAAAACTCATATCCAATATAAACATTATAAAAATAGTTTCAGCCATGCTAGTTTACGCAGTCCAAGTGATAGCCCAAAGTTTCACAATGCGTTTAAGTGTCTCTCCCCAAGTTTAACGGGAGTTTCAAATGATACCCTAACAATACCCCTCGTGTACAAACGGGGGAGGTGCATTATCCCTATAGCCTATGCATAGTACTACCAATCGTTAGAGCGGCCCTTCACAAGGATTAAACGTTCACATAGCACAAGATAAGTATCACAAGTTTCATGCTTAAATGGATAGAGTATGTTTCAAATAAGTTTCAAGTGCCAAGTGTTTTGATATAGAATACATGTTGCACCCAAAGTGTTTAAAAGTAAAAATGGGTTCGAGTATACTCACCTTGATTTCAGGTAAGTCCAAACAAGTATGCAAAGTGTGAGAGTTCTTGGAATTAAGATTTTCACGTCACTCTAATTGATAGAACATGCAACAATATGGAATACGTATCAACAACAATGTTTAATTGGATAATTGGAAATCCTAATCCATAGGACTTGGTACGTTCTGTCTAAATGGTAATTATCTAAATAATTGGTTTAAATCAGAATAATTAAAAATAACATTTAAATAATTAACATGCAACATTACTAATTTACGGTAATTATTTGGGCCTTTAAATAATTTTATATATAAATGGAATTAAAATGGTTAAAATATCAGTATTTAAGTTTTATCAGATTAATTGATAAAAATAATATGTAAATGAACAAAACAGTTTCTGAATTTTTATAAACTCAGAAAAATACTTACTTTGTTTTAAAAATATTTTTGGGCAGAATTTGTATAATTATATAATTAACTGATTTATCTGATTTAATTATAAAAAAATATATGTAAATAACCAAACAGTGACCTAATCTATATAAACTCAGAATAATGTATGTAATATCATAATAATAATTTCGGACATAAATTATATATTTATTTAATTTAAATAAATAAGATTTATCCATATTTTTAAAGTGTAAACACTGTTTAATTTATAAAGCTATCAAAATTATATGAAATATTAACAAGAATATTATTTTTGTAAAGTACATCACATAAAATAATTACTATAAAAATTTCAATATTAAATTCTGAAAATCGGATTTATTATGAATTTTTAATGTTTAAAACTGTTTTAATACATAAAAATTAGTTTTATAAATATTTTGACTAATTTTATATTTTTAATAAAAGTATCAGTGTTTAAAGTATTTATGCTAAAATGTTCAGATTTTTAATATTTAACACTGATTTAATATGAATTAAAGAAAACTGTTAAATAAAGAAAACAAATAACAATTTCACTATTCATCTTCTTCCCCACAACTGGTCAACGAAAGTCAACAGTCGTAATTACTCGATATAAGCTGGATTATATATCAATTGAACTTGCAGAAACAATGAACAAGTATGTACGTACTGATTGGTCGAGAAAAACGGATCCGGTAACAGTCTGAACGGCGAAACGGCTAACTCCGGTGACAGTTGCAGGTTACGGTTCCGATGACTTTCGACATATTTGTGTTTGGTGAAGTGTGTAGGAGGTTCGGACAGACTCAGGGAGTTCGAATGATGTTTTAAATCGACACAAAACCGACAAACTCAGTGGATTGATTCCACTTTAGATTTTTATATAAAATTTTCGGTTAAAAGTGTAATGACACCGAATAGGGTCAAAATAAGTGCGAAATATGGGTTGTAAAGGTCTAAGACCGTTTCAGAAACACTTTCGGCGGATTAAACCGAATTCAGAAAGGTTTTGGATCCTATGTGGGTGATGTCAGCGAACAGTGGATCCGTTTGAATTAATATGATTTACTTTAAGACGTATATATATATAATACGAGTAGGATATCAACCGGATGTGGCATGCCCGGCCGAGTGGTTAAGAGGTTGTTTTGTTAAGCTGAAAGTCGCGAGTTCGATCCTCTCATGTGACCGGTTCTATAAGGTTTAAAACCTTTTTATTTGATTAAAAGAGAATTTTCATTTTGGCTCTTGTGGTTCTATATGTACATAAATAGTCCCTGTAACAGTACTGTTAAATATGCTAACTAAGTTAAAATTTTGAATAGAAAACCTTATATAACATGTAACCCGGTTAGGGTTATTTGGTTAAAACAGTTTGGAAAATGTCAATAATAGTCCCTAAGGTTCAACTTTCAGGAAAAGACCAAATGGTCCCTATACTTTTTATTTCAAAAATATGTTTATTTATTTAATATATAAGTTTCAAAAATGACAAAATAGGTCCTTCAAATTGTAGTTTCCCAAATTGACACAATAGGCCCTTATAGTTTACGAGGTATTGTTTAATAGCATAAAACCAAGGTGGTTACAGTCTCCCCTACTTTAGGAAATTTCGTCCCGAAATTTATTCGAAAGAGACCGTAAAATGTATTTGAGATGACTAGAAAGGTAATCAAATCGTTGTTTGGTGCTGACAATTCTGAGGAAATTACAAGGATCATTGTATAAAAATTGTCATGGCACTATGCTATGCTGTATTTGTAATGTGAATACTATGCAAACAAATGTGTGTACAAATAAGCGAATAAAAGGGTGATCACATAACCAAATAATGTTTTCATATGCCACCTTACTTAACAAGCTTTGCTATGATTCTCATGCATCGAACCTCGTAATTAAGTGTGCACCCAAAATTACGCGTTTCGTTGCATGGTCTACATAGCACTTCCAGTTAAGTGAGGAACCATAAACTTAAGGTATTGTTTAAATCAAATAAGCATCAATGCAACATAACATGTATTGAATCAAAACATAGATAATATTGTTTGGTTGACAGTCTAATATGCTGTAACAAATTACATCTGAAATAAGTCGTGAAATGGATCAACTTCAGGTTCAAAACTATCAGGTAGTGGAGGTAGTGGATCCAGTTGCATACGAGCAGCTAATAGGCTCTCTAACCATTGATTTTGTTCTGTCAGTCCTTGTACTCGTCGTAACAAATCTTGGTTCTCATTGTTCAGCCTAGCCATTTCAACTACCATTTGGTCTGAATATAGACCCATTTGAGGCACCGTACTTGGGCCTGCAATATCAGTTGGTGGCAGTTGTTCCACTTCGTTCATCAGTGACAGGAAGGACTGTGGCCGTAACGGTGATTGCACAAATGATTCCGATCCAGATTGATCTGGGATCATCGTGCTTTCATCAAACAATTCATCTTGCGTCGTTGGAGCCTCTTCGAAGACTATCTGTGAGAAGCCTTGTGAGACGTTTGGTGTTAATGGTTGGAATATGTTAGTAGTAATGGGTTCTTGGGTGTATGACAGCTGTGATAGCATGTCATAACGATAAAGAGATGGTGGAGGAAATTGCAACAATGATTGTTGTAGATTTGGTGTGGAGGTACTGTTTAAGACAAATGGAGCTCCCTCCGACTGAGATAGTTGAGTCGGTGCATGGCCAAGAGTAGGGGTTAGCTTAATATTGTTACAATTCACAATCCCAGGTGCCTTTGATGGAGATAAACCTTGGATAACCTGGTCACTTAAGGAACCTAAGGATTTTGCTATTCTTGTGACATAAGACCCTCCCATGAGACTTCTCAGGGAACCGGTTTGTTGACTAGAAAAATAAGCAGCAAGTTCGCGGGCAATATTGCAAGGAACTTGCTCAAAAATACTGTACAGATAGAAGACTTCAGTTGAACGAACCCTTTGTTGATAAATCTTGCGCCTCGTGATAGTGTTGGATAAAACGTGGTGCATATACCTATAACGAGGGTCTTCGAAGTTCATAGAATGATTGTAGCTGCACCATGTTTTTGATGTATGGTGTTGCCAATATTTTCTCATTCCCATATAGGAGAAGGAGGTTAATGCCCTCGTAAAAATGGGCTGATTAACTTCCTCATTGGTATAAATACCCAGACGAACTGCGAATTCTGATAATGACATGTTATGAGGTTGTCCACAAAGCCGAAAATGAATGGATACTTCGGTAAGGTTTTTATTAGGTTGGTAATAGAAAGTGGACAAGAATTCGTATACCAGTTCATCATATTATGGCTCTAAGATGTCGAAGAAACGGCGCCATGGTGTATTGTGTGGTAGTAGTCTTGCCAGTGAACCAGTGGGGTCAACCATTCCTATTTGATGCCAATCAATGCCGCTAATGGTAAAAACTTCGAGATTCTTGAGTTTTTGATACTTCTCACTAGTGGGTAGGTCAGCAAACCGGAGGAATGGGTGAATTCCTGCTGCACTTGAGGATTCAGCATGTGCTACTGGGAAGTATGCCATTTGGATATTGGGTTTAAGTGGTGAGTTTCTCCGGTGAGTGTGTGAGTGGTATGGAGTGTTGTGGTGATATGAGAAGGTAGAACGGGTTGGTTTTTATAGCTCATGCAAATCTCGTAAAGTCCGGGATGATTTATGATGAGCCGCAATTGTGTTCTCAAAGTCTAAGTTCACACTGATCGAAGAAATGGAAACGCGTGCTTAAATTAATTACCGGGAAATCAGGAGCCGGAAAAAAAAATCGGCGACGATAAGTTTGAAAAAGAAGGCGATGGTTGCTGTCAAGTTTTGGCGGCAAGAATTTTAAAAAAAATTTAAACGAAATAAAACTATAGAAAGGATAGGTTGTCTCTCTCTCTATATATATATATATATATATATATATATTTTTTATATATACAAACGACTATAAGTGCAATATATATATATATATATATATATATACACATATATTCCTTTTTATAAAGGAAAACTTATAGTGATGACAGGTGGTCATTCGGACGGATGGTCATTCGGTCGGATGGTGATCCGGTCGGATGGTGATCCGGTCGGATGGTGATCCGGTCGGATGGTCATCCGGTCGGATGTCCATTCGGCCCAAAGGGGAACTCATGTACGTGTATAATTGTATGTACGAGCATAAGTATAAGTTTGAGTATGAGTATACGTATAAGCATGAAACGCATGAGTATAAGTATGAATATGATTATAAGTATAAGCATAAAAATGTATTGTTATGAATATGAAGAAAGTGTGAGTACAAATACTAATGATTAGGTATATAGTATTAATTGAAACATAATAAGGAATATGAACTTAAATTACATAAAATCATGTATACGTATAGGTGTATGAAAAGATCTAGTACGATGTGTGTATGAGAAAATGATCTCCAAAATAAATTTGAACTT
This sequence comes from Helianthus tuberosus, assembly GCA_030545235.1. Classification (NCBI taxonomy): domain Eukaryota; kingdom Viridiplantae; phylum Streptophyta; class Magnoliopsida; order Asterales; family Asteraceae; genus Helianthus; species Helianthus tuberosus. Next base: position 92,360,028 of record CM060365.1, on the reverse strand, counting down.
AAAACGAGAGGATTGTACTACATAAGATTGATAATAGTAAAACATGGGTTTGATTAAAAGTTGGATTGTTCCAAAACGGAACTTTGACTAAACCAAAGTAGTCGAAAATTCTTTTGAATTTGGAAAAACATGCTTTGGCCTAATAGGTGGAATACTTTAGCCGACAAGTCGGTTAACGGTATTCACCCTTCCAGTTACTACATGTTCCAATTCAATCGAAAATTCGAGACTCGGCGGGATTTTTGAAAAATCAAGGAGTGGAAATAGTCAACAAGATGTGGGTTTCACCCCTAACTTGATAACATCGAACCGTATTGTGGTTGGCACTTATCAAAAGATAAGGGTCCACTAGAATATGAAATGGAAGTCTCCTCCAAGATTTGGATATCACTCCTAGCTTGGGGTAGATTTCGTGCAAAATGTAAAGTATTGTTGAGTGAGAGTCTTCACCAAATGTGGGAATCACCCCTATTTTGATAAACTCGTCTCGTTTTTATAATATAAGTGTTGTCAGATTTAGGAATATCAAGAAAAGCCTTAGAAAAGTGTGTGTTAAGGAAAATAAACAATTATGTATAAACACATAAGGAGGCTTGTTAAGAATAACACATAAGGATAGAATGACATATAGGCTTAAAAGTTTAAAGAGAATGAATAAGAAACAATTAAGTAGCATGCATGTAGTTTCAAGCAAATCATAAGAATAAGTTCTAAAACTATAGACTAGGTAAAAGCATGGCAATTCTACCTAATTCCCTATAGTTATGGCTCTGATACCAATCTGTCACACCCCAACCAATGGCGGAAACATCGGGATGAGACGAAGTGTGAAGATTGCTCGAGACATCATAACACTGTTGTGACAATATAACTTAAGTCCAATTTCATAAAATACTAACATTCAAATACATCGTTCAAATAAAAGACAAATTTCATCAACATTATTTATTATTGGAGTGAGTATCTAAGTCCATCCTAACTTGATTTCTTCATAATCTTGTCTATCAACCTGCAACATGTATTAAAATAAAATCAACAAAAAGTTGGCGAGTATACAAGTTTGATTACATAGCATAATAGAATAAAAACTCATATCCAATATAAACATTATAAAAATAGTTTCAGCCATGCTAGTTTACGCAGTCCAAGTGATAGCCCAAAGTTTCACAATGCGTTTAAGTGTCTCTCCCCAAGTTTAACGGGAGTTTCAAATGATACCCTAACAATACCCCTCGTGTACAAACGGGGGAGGTGCATTATCCCTATAGCCTATGCATAGTACTACCAATCGTTAGAGCGGCCCTTCACAAGGATTAAACGTTCACATAGCACAAGATAAGTATCACAAGTTTCATGCTTAAATGGATAGAGTATGTTTCAAATAAGTTTCAAGTGCCAAGTGTTTTGATATAGAATACATGTTGCACCCAAAGTGTTTAAAAGTAAAAATGGGTTCGAGTATACTCACCTTGATTTCAGGTAAGTCCAAACAAGTATGCAAAGTGTGAGAGTTCTTGGAATTAAGATTTTCACGTCACTCTAATTGATAGAACATGCAACAATATGGAATACGTATCAACAACAATGTTTAATTGGATAATTGGAAATCCTAATCCATAGGACTTGGTACGTTCTGTCTAAATGGTAATTATCTAAATAATTGGTTTAAATCAGAATAATTAAAAATAACATTTAAATAATTAACATGCAACATTACTAATTTACGGTAATTATTTGGGCCTTTAAATAATTTTATATATAAATGGAATTAAAATGGTTAAAATATCAGTATTTAAGTTTTATCAGATTAATTGATAAAAATAATATGTAAATGAACAAAACAGTTTCTGAATTTTTATAAACTCAGAAAAATACTTACTTTGTTTTAAAAATATTTTTGGGCAGAATTTGTATAATTATATAATTAACTGATTTATCTGATTTAATTATAAAAAAATATATGTAAATAACCAAACAGTGACCTAATCTATATAAACTCAGAATAATGTATGTAATATCATAATAATAATTTCGGACATAAATTATATATTTATTTAATTTAAATAAATAAGATTTATCCATATTTTTAAAGTGTAAACACTGTTTAATTTATAAAGCTATCAAAATTATATGAAATATTAACAAGAATATTATTTTTGTAAAGTACATCACATAAAATAATTACTATAAAAATTTCAATATTAAATTCTGAAAATCGGATTTATTATGAATTTTTAATGTTTAAAACTGTTTTAATACATAAAAATTAGTTTTATAAATATTTTGACTAATTTTATATTTTTAATAAAAGTATCAGTGTTTAAAGTATTTATGCTAAAATGTTCAGATTTTTAATATTTAACACTGATTTAATATGAATTAAAGAAAACTGTTAAATAAAGAAAACAAATAACAATTTCACTATTCATCTTCTTCCCCACAACTGGTCAACGAAAGTCAACAGTCGTAATTACTCGATATAAGCTGGATTATATATCAATTGAACTTGCAGAAACAATGAACAAGTATGTACGTACTGATTGGTCGAGAAAAACGGATCCGGTAACAGTCTGAACGGCGAAACGGCTAACTCCGGTGACAGTTGCAGGTTACGGTTCCGATGACTTTCGACATATTTGTGTTTGGTGAAGTGTGTAGGAGGTTCGGACAGACTCAGGGAGTTCGAATGATGTTTTAAATCGACACAAAACCGACAAACTCAGTGGATTGATTCCACTTTAGATTTTTATATAAAATTTTCGGTTAAAAGTGTAATGACACCGAATAGGGTCAAAATAAGTGCGAAATATGGGTTGTAAAGGTCTAAGACCGTTTCAGAAACACTTTCGGCGGATTAAACCGAATTCAGAAAGGTTTTGGATCCTATGTGATGTCAGCGAACAGTGGATCCGTTTGAATTAATATGATTTACTTTAAGACGTATATATATATAATACGAGTAGGATATCAACCGGATGTGGCATGCCCGGCCGAGTGGTTAAGAGGTTGTTTTGTTAAGCTGAAAGTCGCGAGTTCGATCCTCTCATGTGACCGGTTCTATAAGGTTTAAAACCTTTTTATTTGATTAAAAGAGAATTTTCATTTTGGCTCTTGTGGTTCTATATGTACATAAATAGTCCCTGTAACAGTACCGTTAAATATGCTAACTAAGTTAAAATTTTGAATAGAAAACCTTATATAACATGTAACCCGGTTAGGGTTATTTGGTTAAAACAGTTTGGAAAATGTCAATAATAGTCCCTAAGGTTCAACTTTCAGGAAAAGACCAAATGGTCCCTATACTTTTTATTTCAAAAATATGTTTATTTATTTATTTAATATATAAGTTTCAAAAATGACAAAATAGGTCCTTCAAATTGTAGTTTCCCAAATTGACACAATAGGCCCTTATAGTTTACGAGGTATTGTTTAATAGCATAAAACCAAGGTGGTTACAGTGCCGAACGCCAGTCTGTTGGGCAGAAATTGGAGAAAAGCAACTATCCAGACTCGAGATAGTACAAGAAGCAACAGACAAGATCATTCAAGTCAAGGAACGACTGAAAGCAGCACGCGATCGACAGAAGAGTTATGCAGATAACAGACGAAAGCCATTGGAATTTCAGGTAGGAGACAAAGTGTTATTGAAAGTTTCTCCTTGGAAGGAGTGGTAAGATTCATCAAAAGAGGAAAGCTAAGCCCCATGTATGTTGGACCTTTTGAGATTACTAGAAGAATAGGACCTGTAGCTTATCAGCTACAACTGCCAGAGGAAATGGCAGGAATACATGATGTGTTTCATGTATCTAGTCTCAAGAAATGTTTAGCTGATAAATCATTGGTAGTACCTCTTAAGGACATAGAGGTAAATGAGTAGTTAAAATTTGTAGAAATGCCTCTACAGATTGAAGACAGAAAGATCAAGAATCTCAAACACAAGAGATTAGTTCTGGTCAAAGTGAAATGGGACTCCAAAAGAGGGCCAGAGTACACATGGGAGCTTGAATCAGAAATGCAAAGGAAATATCCACATCTATTCCAATAGATCTCTAGGACGAGCTCTAAAACAAGGTGGGGAGGATATAACAACCCTCCTAAATATTTTTCAACACCCCTAATATATTTAAAGTGTCCCTATATGTCTTAAAATACACCCCGTATACGAAAACAGGCCCCGAATACCTTTATTTTTATTAAATTTAATTAAAAACCAAGATTTTAGGGCTGTCGCGGGCCGCGTAGGACCCCTCCTGTCACACCCCAACCGATGGCGGAAACATCGGGGTGCGAGCACTAAGCGTTTAGATTGCTCATTAGATTCCATAACACTAGATATTTCAATAGTAATTAAGTAGATTTCATGATATAGATTTTCAATGTCAAACAAGCGTCATAAAAAATTACATCACATAATAGAATTGTTCAAAAGTCTAAATTATTTAAGTGACGTTTCTAGGCATATGCTAGCTTGATTTCCATGTGTTCCATAGCAACCTATCAGCCTGCAACATGTATTAAAATATCAATACAAAGTATTGGCGAGTATACAAGTTTGAATAATAGCATAGTAGATTAAATAACTCATATCCACAATGTAAGTATCAAAATAGTTTCAGGCGTGCTAGTGTCGTAGTCCATGCAGTGATAGCCCAAGTATCCTGATGCTTTAGTGTTTACCCAAGACTCAAGGTAAACTAGAATCCTCCTAACAATACCCCCCGAGAATAATGGGATAGGTGCACCTCCTATAGCGCTACTATTGTTAAGGCGGAACTACACACCCTGGATTAAACGTCACATAGCACAAAATAGAATACTAGAATGCACAAGTTTTCACATACACGTAGTATAGAGTTTAGCTTGCAAAAGTGATGTGCACAAAATGTAACATATAAATTACATCAATTGTGGCATAAAACTAACCCCTTTTTAGTACTAATGTTGGAAAAGTGTGTTTTTTTTCTTCCTTTTGTATTTTCAGGATTAAATGAGCTCAAATTAACAAAAGAAGCAAAAAGGCAGCTAAATCTAACATAAATACAAGAAAAGGAACAAACGTGGCATGCCCGACCTCACCGACAGCATCTTCCCAAGCAAAACAAGAGAACAGAAGGCTGAACACGCCCCGTGCTCAGTGAACACGGGGGCGTGCCCATTTGCAAACCATCCCTTGGCACACCACCTCTCTCACACTTCACCCACCACCCACCACCACCATAACACCATCATCCACCACCATCATCCATTGTCCATCATAGAGTGTGCGAGTCGTCTCGGGATCCAAGATTGATCGTAAGAGTTCTTGACAATCAAAGGCCATGTTTGCCTAAGTCTCTTACATCACTTGGTGAAGACAAATGTCTAGTGTAATACTTTTTATTTTTAATCTTTTCGCACTTTTTACTTGGTTATGTATTAATGACTTTAATAACTAGTTTCTTATGTTGAAGGTGATTCTTCCTTATCGTTTGTCCGTGGTGTGTTGGCATTATTTTCCTGTCTATATAAAATAAAAGATTTTCACCATTCATATCTCCACTGGGTCTATAAGGAGGTATGTTGGCTACCTGGTCAGGGGTTAAGGGAATGGTTTGGTAAGAGTCTTGCCTTGTTCAGTGTTTAGATCCTACAAGGACCTGGGTCAAATTTAGTAGGACCTCCTTCAATACCCACCGGTATTGGATGGCGGGGGTCCAAACTCTTTGATCCCCTCATATGTAAGCTACTATTAATACTTTAACCCGGCTACTTAGGACTGTATCCCTGCTGACTCAGACTACTTAGCCGAGGTTAACGTCACCTTCAAAAGAGGGGCCTACCATAATATGCATTAATAACTTAATTAATTATCTTTCAATAATCCAACCCTTTAGGATTGTATCCTTGCTGGCTCAAACTACTGGGTTGAGGGTAACGTCACCTTCAAAAGAGGGGCCTACTACAATATATAAGATAACCTCTTAAAAAGTGCAAAAGTGCGGAAATAATCAAAGGTTACACTAAACACGAGTCGGAGCCAAGTGATTCATCTTGTCTATCTGTTTTTATTTTTATTTTTCAGCATTTTAGTTAGTTTTATTTTTCTAGTTTAAAACCTTTTTCTAAACTTTTGATTTGATTAGACGTTGAGGATAAACCGGTACTAAAAGCTCTTGTGTCCTTGGACGACCTCGGTATCTTACCAACACTATACTACGCTCACGATGGGTGCACTTGCCCATAAGTGTGTTTAGTGCTAGTAAATATCGTGTTTTATAAATTTAAAACTTGGCTAAAAAGTGTAAAAGGGCTTAAAATATACTTAAACTTATATACACACTTCACACGCATCAAAAAGTATCAAGTTCGTAGTTTATCGAATACATGTTACATCCCAAAGTTTAAAGCAAAAAGGGATCGAGTATACACACAATGATTGCTTAACGGTATGGACCGTTATTGGATCAAATGGAGCTCTTTAAGAATTAGTCTGATTAGATCACAACAGGATAAGAGTTGGGCAGAATAACGAGGTTACGCAAAGTGTTGGAACAGTCACTGGATCAGATGGTTGTTCGATCGGATGGCTATCCGATCGGACTGCCAGTCGATTGAGTGACAAGGGTGTGAGAAGCGGATGGCTGCCCGATCGGATGGCCATCCGATCGGGTTGCCACTTGATTTGACATTCACAGGGTGAGGGGGGATAGGATGGCTGCCTGATCGGACGGCTATCCGATCGGGTTGCCACTCTATCCAAGTATTTGTTTTAGTGTTGGCCACTTCTATCGGGTGGCAGCTCTATCGGATGGCTATCCGATCGGGTTGCCACTCAACTGAGATTCCCAAGTTTCAAGTTTTCTGAATAAGTCCTAAGTTTTGAAAGGGTTCAAGGCTAAAGGACAAGTGTCTCCTGATCGAGTGGTTGTCCGATTGGGTGGCTATCCGATCGGGTTGCCGATCGATCGGGCGGTCCTTGTTCCGTTCACCTTTTTGTAAAACTTCTAAGTTCCTAGTTTAACGATGAAGTCACGGGGCGCACTGAGACAATGGTGAACTCGCCATCTTACAGTCGTTCTGATCGGATGGGAATCACCCCTGTCCGGTCAGTCGTCTGTTTATAGCGGTTTATGTCGGAATCCGTTCCATGGTCGTCTCTTTCCGGTAGTCAATAGTTTTCAAACCAACTCCAGACTAATAATCAAGTCTACAGTCCGTTTGTATCCGGATTCCACCATTCGAAGTGAAAGATTTAAGAAAGATGAGGAAAACTTAAGTCTTATTATGAGAAATCCTAGATCTAGTTTAGATTTGGTGCAAAACACCTGAAATTCCTTAGATCTGAGCCAGATCTTGTTAGAAGTGACATCATATAACAGTTTGTACAACCCATCATGATGACATCATCCTCAAGAGCTTAGATCCGAGAGATTTCACGGTGAAAAGTGTGATTTCAAAGGCGAATCACGTAAAGGATGAAGTGTAGATCAAGAAATTACAAGGATCTAGTGCAATACGTACCGGAATCGTCAAGAAAATGAAGAAATAAGATGTTCATGCGTCTGAGTTGAGCAGGGCTGTCACATCAATGAAGGAATGATGTGACAGCTCCTATTTATAGTGTGAAGGAGGGTGAGAAGGGCTGTGCGCATGGATCGGGTGGCAACTCGATCGAGTGGCCACTCGATTTGGTGGTCATCCAATCAGGTGGTCATCCGATAGAGTGGTCATCCGATCGGGTGGTCATCCGATCGGATTTCCACTTTGGCCAATCCATCATTCCCCCGTGTTCCTGTTTTCGCGTGTAAGATCAAGCGTTGCGTATCATTTGGTAATAGGACAACTAGATTACATCATAAACACCAAAAGTTTTCCAAGATTGATAGATTCCACCAGTGACAAGACTCCAGTCTCTCGTTTTACCAAGAATCAAGTTTCACGAGTCTCAAGAGTCAGGCACCAAATATAGATTTAGACATTCCAAACATATAGATTTAGACATTCCAAACATAGATTTAGACATTCAAGCATATAGATTTAGGCATTCCAAACCTAGATTTAGACATTCAAGCATATAGATTTAGGCATTCAAGCATATAGATTTACCAAGATATCAAAGTATCACACATCATACAGTTCAGGGGATAGACTTGCCAATAACTAAAGTTCAGGGACTAAATCTGACAAATGTCTAAAGTTTAGGGACGCTGGGCGTTACAGTCTCCCCTCCTTTTGGAGATTTCGTCCCCGAAATCTTAGAAGAAGACTGCTCGAAGAGCTGCGGGTACTTGGCCTTCATATCACTTTTCAACTCCCAAGTGAATTCGGCGCCACGCTTTCCTTCCCATCGAACCTTAACAATGGGAATTTTGCTACGCCTCAGACGCTTGACAGCTTGATCCATGATTTCGACCGGTTTCTCCACAAATTGTACAGCTTCATTTATTTGCAAGTCCTCAAGGGGAACCTGAAGTTCCTCGTCGGCTAGGCATTTACGTAGATTAGATACGTGGAACACTGGATGCACATTGTTTAGTTCTTGTGGCAAGTCAAGTCTGTACGCCACCTTGCCAATCCTTTCGAGTATCTTGAAAGGACCCATATAACGAGGGGCGAGCTTTCCCTTCTTACCAAAACGAACTACTCCCTTCCAGGGAGATACCTTGAGGAGAACTCGGTCACCAACATCAAATTCCAGAGGCTTACGCTTATTATCAGCATAACTCTTTTGTCTGCTCCTAGCCTTGATCAAGTTATCATGGATCTGAAGAATCTTATCCGTTGTCTCTTGAATTATTTCAGGGCCAGTAAACTGCTTGTCGCCAATCTCATGCCAGCTGAGAGGAGATCGGCACTTGCGGCCACACAGAGCTTCAAAAGGAGCCATCTGAATACTGGAATGATAGCTGTTGTTGTACGAGAACTCAATCAATGGTAAATGTACATCCCAGTTACCGCCAAAGTCGATACCACAAGAACAGAGCATATCCTCTAGGGTCTGAATAGTACGCTCGGTCTGTCCATCCGTCTGAGGATGAAAGGCCGTGCTAAGATTCAAATGAGTACCCATAGTGGATTGGAAGGTTTGCTAAAGACGTGAAGTAAAACGACCATCACGATCCGAGATTATATCAAGAGGTATGCCATGACGGCATATGATCTCATCAGTATAGATTTGAACAAGTTTCTCCACCCTGTAATCTTCACAAATAGGTAGAAAGTGGGCGGATTTGGTCAAGCGATCGATTATCACCCATATACTATCGTGACCAGAAGGTGTTCGAGGTAACTTAGTAATAAAGTCCATAGCGATACCATCCTATTTCCAGACTGGGATTTTAGGTTGTTCTAAGAGTCCTGAGGGGCGTTGATGTTCAGCCTTCACTTTCGTACAAGTAAGGCATTTAGAAACATATACGGCAATGTCCCTTTTCATGCCAGGCCACCAATAAGTCGTACGCAGATCATGGTACATCTTATCGGCGCCCGAATGAATGGAGTAATGGGATTTGTGAGCCTCCTTCATAATAAGCTCACGGAGATTATCGCGATCCGGCACCCATATGCGATTGAGGTAATACTGCAGTCTGTTAGGTTTAGTTTCAAGCTGATCAATCCTAGCGCCGTGGATTTCTTCTTCTAGACTTCCTTCATTTGCTGATGAATACTGGGCGTCGCGTATACATGCATGGAGATCATTAGAGATACGAATAGCATTCACATGAGTCTTACGACTGAGAGCATCAGCCACTACATTCACCTTGCCAGGATGGTAGCGAATTTCGCAGTCGTCGTCGTTAAGCAATTCCACCCAACATCTCTGTCGCATGTTCAGCTCTTTTTGGTCAAATATATGTTGAATACTTCTATGGTCAGTGAAAACCATGCACTTAGTACCATACAAGTAATGTCTCCATATTTTTAATGCAAACACAACTGCACCAAGCTCCAGATCGTGAGTAGTATAGTTTTTCTCATGCACTTTGGGCTGACGAGAAGCATAAGCAATAACCTTGTCCTGCTGCATGAGCACACAGCCCAAACCACGGTCCGAGGCAATGCAATATACCACGAAATCGTCATTCCCATCAGGGAGAGTAAGAACAGGGGCATTACACAAAAGAGTCTTAAGAGTTTGGAAAGATTTTTCCTTTTCAGGACCCTAAGCAAAACGTCTCTCTTTCTGAGTTAGCGAAGTAAGAGGAACAGCGATCTTCGAGAAATCCAAAATAAACCGGCGGTAATACCCCGCCAATCCTAGAAAAGAACGAATCTCGGATGCAGATTTTGGCGTACTCCAATTCTTCACAGCTTCGATTTTAGACGGGACAACATGGATACCTTGCTTACTAACGACGTGACCAAGAAATTGAACTTCATTAATCCAAACCTCACACTTAGAAAATTTAGCATACAGACGTTCACCACGTAAGAGTTCAAGCATCAAGCGCAAATGTCGAGCATGATCAGCTTTAGTTTTAGAATAAATTAGGATATCATCAATAAAGACTATCACAAAACGATCTAAATAGGGCTTACAAACACGATTCATGAGATCCATGAACACAGCGGGTGCGTTGGTCAATCCAAAAGGCATGACCACAAACTCGTAGTGTCCATAACGGGTACGAAATGCGATTTTGGGTACATCATCTTAGAGAACTCGAAGCTGATGATAACCAGAACGAAGATCGATTTTTGAGAAATATGACGTGCCTTGTAGTTGGTCAAATAGATCATCGATGCGGGGAAGAGGATAATGATTCTTAATGGTAAGCTTATTAAGTTCATGGTAGTCGATACACATACGGAATGAACCATCTTTCTTCTTGACGAACAGCACGGGAGCACCCCATGGCGAGGTACTTGGACGGATAAATCCCTTGTCGAGTAGTTCTTGAAGTTGACTAGATAACTCTTGCATCTCAGAAGGTGCAAGACGGTACGGGGCCTTAGCGACAGGAGTCGCACCAGGGATGAGATCAATACGAAAATCGACGGTCCTAGGAGGTGGAAGACTAGGTAGATCTTCAGGAAAGACATCGGGGAAGTCACACACCACTAGAACACCGCTTATGTTCTTCCCCTTGCTCTTTTGTTCCACCATGTGGGCCAATAAGGCAAGGTTCTGTTTACGTAAGCACCTGCTCGCTTGTGTACATGACATCAGCCTCAGTCCTTTCGAAGGTCGGTCTCCATAAACATGTAAGATATCACCAGACAGTAGAGGTAAACGAACAAACTTCTCGTGACAAGCAATCTCGGCATGGTTCTTACGCAACCAATCCATACCGATGATGACATCAAAACTACCCAATTGCTTGGGTATTAGATCAATAGTAAACACGTGGTCGTTAAGAATCAAGGAACAACCACGGAGAATAGAATCAACTAGAATAGACTTTTCATTGGCAATTTCCACCGAGAACGACTTAGATAACATAGAGCGTGCACAGTTTAGCAGAGATTCAAATTCCACAGACACAAAACTTCTATCAGCACCAGTATCAAATAGGATCGAAGCATAAAGGTTATTCACAAGAAACGTACCATTCATGACATCATTGTCATTACGAGCCTGATTAGCGTTGAGATTGAACGCTCGTCCACGAGCGGCTGGCTGCTGGTCCTGGTTCAGCTGAGGACACTGATTGCGGAGGTGAGTCGTATATCCACATTCGTAGTATGCACGAACAGCGTTGACTGGTTTTGGATTCTGCGGAGGAGCTGGAAGTGCTGGTAGAGCTGCCTGAGCTGGGGCTTACTGAACTGGTTGAGCTGGGTTAGCTTGACGACAGTAGGGAGTCGTGTGACCATAGCGGTTGCAGTTGGTGCACAATCGACATGCAGAAGCAACAGGATGATGAAAATTACATGTGGCGCACTTGGGGTAAGACCCAGTGTACTGCTTCTTAAGTTCTGGAATAGCAGGGTTAGCAGTAGCAGTAGCAGGAGCAGGTTTAGCAGCAGGGTTTGCAGCAGGAACAATAGCATTGCATCCTGAACCCTGAGATTTCCTTTTCTTGTTCTTGCTGCCACTTGACTGCTGAGTGACTTGATTAGCAGACTTGGAGGTGGCTGGAGTAGCAAACTGCTTATCACGAACGCGGTTGTTGTTGAGACTGGTGGCCAGACGATAGACTTCTTCGATATTCCCGAGTTGAGCTGCTTCAATAGAATCACGCATAGCAGGAGGTAGACCATTGAGATACTTGGTTATCATTCGCTTAGGAGTAGAAACCAAGTGAAGAACAATCAAGCTGAGCTGCTTGAAGCGGGTAGTGTAAGCCAGATTATCATCACCAATCTGCTTTAAGTGCCAGAACTCTTCTTCAAGCTTCAGTTGTTCATGAGGAGGGCATAATTCAAGCATCATTAATTCTCGCACCTCAGCCCATGGAAGAGCATAGGCTTCTTCATTTGATCGGATGTTTCTCTATTCTAGTGCTCGACCTTGGAACATTCCGGTCGCACTCCTCGTCTTTAGATGATCTGGGCATTTGCTGTTGATGAAATTAACCTCGATGCTGTCGAACCACTCGAGTATAGCGGTCACCCCATCACTGTCTGTGAAAGACTTAGGGTTGCAAGAGATGAAATGTTTATAGGTGAACTTGGTAGACTTTTCCTTCTCCGTCTTAGAATCAACAGATGAGGGCGGAGTATTCGATCCTTGGATCTCAGAGACAATTTTTGGCACGACTCGAGCGATCTGGTCGGCCATAAAGGACATCATCTTTTTCTGAGACTTTTCCCTGGATCTCTTGAGAGTGTCGGAGAGCTTTCGAGAAGACATCCTAAGATCCAACAAGAGGATCATATAAATCTAGATTAATATAGATTCACACACGATAGACTAAGACTCAAGTTCCACATAGGTACCGCAAGCCACGACCTTCGCATGGCACGTTATACGAAGTTTGGCAACGTGTCAAAAACGCTTATATATAGGAAGTACCAGCGGCGTATCCACCACGCTTTGGGCATAATCGCTTCGACCTTGTACTCGGTGTCAAGTTACGTGTCGCATACACACTCATTATCATAGATTCACATAGACTACTCCAATAGTTTCACATAGATTCCAATAGTTTCTATAGATTCAATAGACTCACAGACTCCAATAGATTCAATAGTTTCCAATAGATTCATTCATAGGTTCCAATAGATCCAGTAGTTTTCAATAGTTTCACATAGATTACCATAGACAATCCACAAACAACGAAATCCCGCATGGCACGTGCTACGAAAGTTCGGCAACATGACTGAAGCACTTATATATAGGAAGTACCAGCGGCGTATCCACCATGCTTCGGACATGTCACGTCATCCTCGTCTTCGGCACTAGGCTACGTTTCGCATTCTGTTTCTCAAAACAACATATACTTAGATTATACGTAGATTCCTTATAGATTACTCAAGTAGTTTTCATAGATTGGATTCCAACAACTCATCACCGGGCTGTAAACACTAAGTTTCGCATGGCACCTAGCACGAAAGTTGGTAACACGTCTGAAACACTTATATATAGGAAGTACCAGCGGCGTATCCACCATGCTTCAGACACGTCACTTCTCCCTCGTGTTTCCATGCCATGTTACATTTAGTGTCTTACAACCACAACCACACACAGATTCATCAGATAGATTTACATAGAATCATAGTCGATCAAGATTCACACATAGGCTATCATGATAGAATAAAACTTCATAAATTTAGTTGATCCTGAGATTAAAGTTAACGTTTTAGATTGCGGACATACGTGCGATTCGTGGGAACGTCTCATAAAAAACGAAGAATCAAGATAAATGAAGAATTAAGTCTAAAACCACATAAAAGATAGGCTCATGAAACATAGAGTGTTCCAGGTAGAAGAACGGTGACTAACCAAAGCGAGTCAAACCCCTTTCGAATTGATATAGCGTGTCTTGACTTACTTAGACAAATACGTCATCGATGTTAGGCCTACGATGTTCGTCCTTTCGGTCATTTCACGCATCCAATTGAATGGAAGTTTCGAGACTTTGGCGAGACAATAATAAAACATCAAGGAACGGGACTAGTTGTCAAGGTCTGAGTTTCACCTCTAACTTGACAACATCGTACCCTGATCGCGTTGGTACTTATCCGCAGACAAGACCTACTAGAATAATATGGAGACTCCCCATCAAGGTTAGAATATCACTCCTGTCTTGAGAGCAAACTTCGTGCAAAATACAAACACTGGTGAACAGTGTTTTCAAAGTATCAAGTGTACATTATGTTAGCCTTAGGGAAGGCATGTAAGTTTTACAGGAGTAAATGTGCTGCTAGGAAGCAATTACGGTAGAATGCATAAGTCTTAAACAACAGATAAGAATCAAGATTCCTAGAACTATAGACTAGGGCAAGTATTCCTACTTATCCTAATTCCCTATAGTTATTATGGCTCTGATACCAATCTGTCACACCCCAACCGATGGCGGAAACATCGGGGTGCGAGCACTAAGCGTTCAAATTGCTCATGAGATTCCATAACACTAGATATTTCAATAGTAATTAAGTAGATTTCATGATATAGATTTTCAATGTCAAACAAGCGTCATCAAAAATTACATCACATAATAGAATTGTTCAAAAGTCTAAATTATTTAAGTGACGTTTCTAGGCATCTCCTAGCTTGATTTCCATGTGTTCCATAGCAACCTATCAGCCTGCAACATGTATTAAAATGTCAATACAAAGTATTGGCGAGTATACAAGTTTGAATAATAGCATAGTAGATTAAACAACTCATATCCACAATGTAAGTATCAAAATAGTTTCAGTCGTGCTAGTGTCGCAGTCCACGCAGTGATAGCCCAAGTATCCCGATGCTTTAGTGTTTACCCAAGACTTAAGGTAAACTAGAATCCTCCTAAAAATACCCCCCGAGAATATTGGGAGAGGTGCACCTCCTATAGCGCTACTATTGTTAATGCGGAACTACATACCCTGGATTAAACGTCACATAGCACAAAATAGAATACTAGAATGCACAACTTTTCACATACACGTACGATAGAGTTTAGCTTGCAAAAGTATCAAGTTCGTAGTTTATAGAATTCATGTTACATCCCAAAGTTTAAATCAAAAAGGGATCGAGTATACTCACAGTGATTGCTTAACGGTATGGACCGTTATTAGATCAAAGGGAGCTCTTTAAAATTAGCCTGATTAGATTACAATAGGATAAGAGTCAGGCAGAATAACGAGGTTATGCAAAGTGTTGGAACAGTCACTGGATCGGATGGCTGTCCGATCGGATTGCTATCCGATCGGACTGCCATTCGATCGAGTGACAAGTGTGTGAGAAGCGGATGGCTGCCCGATCGGATGGCCATCCGATCGGGTTGCCACTTGATCTGACATTCACAAGGTGAGGGGGGAATAGGATGGCTGCCCGATCGGACGGCTATCCGATCGGGTTGCCACTATATCCAAGTATTAGTTTTAGTGTTGGTCACTTCTATCGGGTGGCAGCTCGATCAGATGGTTATCCGATTGGGTTGCCACTCGATTGAGATTCCCAAGTTTCAAGTTTTCTGAATAAGTCCTAAGTGTTGAAAGGTTTCAAGGCTAAAGGACAAGTGTCTCCTGATCGAGTGGCTGTCCGATCTGGTGGCTATCCGATCGGGTTGCCGTTCGATCGGGCGGTCCTTGTTCCGTTCACCTTTTTGTAAAACTTCTAAGTTCCTAGTTTAACGATGACGACACGGGACGCATTGAGACAATGGTGAACTCGCCATCTTACAGCCGTTCTGATCGGATGGGAATCACCCCTGTCCGGTCAGTCGTCTGTTTATAGCGGTTTATGTCGGAATCCGTTCCATGGTAGTCTCTTTCCGGTAGTCATCTGTTTCCAAACCAACTCCCGACTAATAATCAAGTCTACAGTCCATTTGTATCCGGATTCCATCGTTCGAAGTGAAAGATTAAAGAAAGATGAGGAAAACTTAAGTCTTATTATGAGAAATCCTAGATCTAGTTTAGATTTGGTGCAAAACATCTGAAATTCCTTAGATCTGAGCCAGATCTTGTTAGGAGTGACATCATATGACAGTTTGTACAACCCATCATGATGACATCATCCTCAAGAGCTTAGATCCGAGAGATTTCATGGTGAAAAGTTTGATTTCAAAGGTGAATCACGTAAAGGATGAAGTGTAGATCAAGAAAGTACAAGGATCTAGTGCAATACGTACCAGAATCGTCAAGAAAATGAAGAAATAGGATGTTCGTGCGTCTGAGTTGAGCAGGGCTGTCACATCAATGAAGGAATGATGTGACAACTCCTATTTATAGTGTGAAGGAGGGTGAGAAGGATTGTTCGCATGGATCGGGTGGCAACTCGATCGAGTGGCCACTCGATCGGGTGGTCATCCGATCGAGTGGTCATCCGATCGGGTGGTCATCCAATTGGATTGCCACTTTGGCCAATCCATCCTTCCCGTGTTCCTGTTTTCGCTTGTAAGATCAAGCGTTGCGTATCATTTGGTAATAGGACAACTAGATTACATCATAAACACCAAAAGTTTTCCAAGATTGATAGATTCCGCCAGTGACAAGACTCCAGTCTCTCGTTTCACCAAGAATCAAGTTTCACAAGTCTCAAGAGTCAGGCACCAAATATAGATTTAGACATTCCTAGCATATTGATTTAGACATTCCAAACATAGATTTAGACATTCAAGCATATAGATTTAGGCATTCAAGCATATAGATTTACCAAGATATCAAAGTATCACACATCATACAGTTCAGGGGCTAGACATGCCAATAACTAAAGTTCAGGGAATAAATCTGACAAATGTCTAAAGTTTAGGGACGTTGGGCGTTACACCTCCTTGGTCTACGCGAGGCGCGAGCGAAGGGACATGAGGCACAGCCCGGTGCTGCCACGTGTCGTGCAATGTGTCGAGCCTATAGTGCTGACCCGGATCAGCTAGGGCCTACTTACCCTATGTCTCGGGCCACGATGCCCTTGGCTACATCCTTCGTGGGCCGCGAGGAACCTGAAATCAGGCCCTATAAATAGAAGGCATCGGCCTTCAGTCCCAAATCGTTCACAATCTTTCTTCTCTCTCGAATTTCTGCATAATTAGAGTAATTTCTAGACATAATACCCCCTAATTAACGAAGTTCAGCCCCGTTGTAAGTATCATAACCCCAGTTACCTATTAGATACGCTGCCCAATTTATCCAGGGTTCCGTAACGGCAGTCGTGGTTCTGCCCGACGTGGTCATTGGAATGCCGTCTCGGGGAGGGTATTACTAATGTAAATATTGGGTTATTGTACTAACGCGTGTGTATTTGTGTAAATTATAGATAATTATCAGGAAATCTTTAAGGAAAACCCTAAGACAGCAATGTGAGTAATCTCCTTTTTGTAAACCTTTTTGCAAACTGTTTTTACAAAACCTTTATTTATTTTAAATTATAATTAGCAGTGATTGAGTCTCTGTAATTCTTCAATTACTGTCGGTATGTTGGGATTTTGTATACAAAATGTGGAACACGTTAGCATTGGACAAAGAGTTAGCCAATGTGTAATTTGACCCACCAGTCAGGATTGACAGTACTGAATGAGTAATTGTGTAGATGTAAACATTGTAATCACTCTCAATACTGTGAATTAATAAGACTCTTCTTGATTAAACTGGGATCACTCACCAGTATTTCCCACTGACAAAATGTTTTTAAACGCGTTTCAGGTAACAAAATTTGAAAGCCAAATAGAAGCCAGCTGGACAGCACTGAAGGCTTGGAAAAGTGGCTATAAAAGTTACCTAAATAAAGAGATGTTTTTATTTATATAAAATAGGATTTATCCCTATGAAAATGTGTGTACTTGAAACTTGGGATTTTCCCATATGTTTAATATTATAAAAGCGTGGTATTTTACTCTGATAAAATATTTCCTAACTACGGTCCTGATGTAATTTCCGCTGCCAAAACAATAAACACCGGTACCACCAATACTGGTCTCGCGGCCGCCCGTTCCCGGGACAGATAGGGGGCGGGGGTTGCGACACACTTGGCGAAGAACGTTCAAATTGAGGTACTTAAAAATCCTTCAGTACCGCTGCGCCAAGTCAACGTGATTGAATTAGCGTCACCTTCATGGATGACGCCTATAATTCAATACTTAAGAGCGGGGATCCTTCCTGATAACAAAGCAGAAGAAAGAAATATTCAACACAAGGCTTTGTTTTATCAGATGGATGAGGGAATTTTACACCGAAGATCATATTTGGGCCCACTACTGCGCTGCGTGGAGCTGCAAGATGCAAACTATCTCATCCGAGAAATCCACAAAGTCTTTTGCGTAATCCACACAGGACCACGCATGGTGGTCGCTAGGATAATGAATGCTGGATATTATTGGCCCGACATGCATCTAGATGCCGTGAAAGAATTGTGTAAGTTCGACTCTTGCCATCACCACGCGCTGAAGACAATCTGACCCAAGAGCGACCTGATACCAGTTTCCACAGCTTGGCCTTTTCCAGCAATGGGGCATAGATATGGTGGGTCCATTTTCCAGATGCCCCTGGTGCGGTCAAGTTTTTCATTGTTGCATTCGACTACTTAACAAAGTGGGTAGAAGCGAAAGCTCTGGCTTCTAATACCGCAATGGTAGTTCGAAAATTCATATGGGAACAGATTATATGCCGATTTGGCTTGCCCTTGCGCATAGTAACCAATAGTGGCACAAACTTTGCTCATGAAGACCTTCAGAAATGGATGAAGGAGCTACACATTGAACATACCTTTTCTTCCATTGCACACCCTCAAGGGAAAGATCAAGTAGAGAGTGTTAACAAGAGCATTGTGGAAGGGATCATGGCCTTACTGAGTACCAAGCGAAGAGGCTGGGTCGATGAGCTTTCGAGTATACTCTACACTCATCGCACCATGCCCAAAACAAGCAATGGCGAGACCCCTTTTAGCCTATTTACGGCTCTGAGGCGGTTATATCGGCCGAGATCGGCCTCCCCTCACCACGCTTGATGGCTGTAAATGCAATTGATAATGAGGCAGAGCGCCGACTCGATCTAGACTTGCTCGAAGAACGACGCGAGAACACGACCATAAACAAGGCTAAGTACAAGTCCAAACTGGAGAAGTACTACAATGCGCAGGTGCGCATATGTACGTTCAATCTAAGCGACTATGTTATCTGTGACAATGAGGCCTCTTATGCTGAATGCCCATGAAAACTTGCGCCTAAGTGGGAGGGACCCTACGTTTTCCACGAGGTCCTGGGCAAGGGCGCATATAAACTACCTACTTTAGACGATCACATTGTTCCACGCGCATGGAACGCATAACAGATGAGAAAATGCTACATGTAATACACAACCTTTGTAAACGATGGTCGCGCGCCTGACAAGTTTATTAATAGGAGTGTTGTTTACATTATTTTCCTTGTTATTTCCTATGTGTTAATTCAAGTTACAACTGCATGTTGTTTACATTATTTTTCCTTGTTATTTTCTATGTGTTAATTCAAGTTACATTTGCGATCTTTTGTATAATTAAAGAGTTAGTTTACCAGATGGTAGAATATGCAACTAAAAGCTAAGTAGTAGTAACTTACATGTGCAATGCTGTATTATTGCAACCACTCAGAGATGTTGATCAGAGGCTCTACTGTTGCTTAAATCTCAGCATAGTTATCTTGAGCAAAGTTTAAAGAAGATTGGGAGACTTTGCACGCTTCGAAGGCGGTATCAGCTCTTTGTCTTTCGCTAGCAACATCAACTTCCAAGGGTATCACTTTATCTTCTGACTCGTGTAAGCGACGCTTCAATTCAACAATTTCAATGTCCTTGCCAGCCAAGTCTTTATCCTTAGAGATAAGTTGTTGTCGTAACTCCTCTTGTGCAGATAAGCGATCGGTTAGTCTTTGTATTTCAAGATCTTGTTGAAGACAAGTGAAGGTGGTACGAATCTGTTTCGCTTTGGCGCGCTCACAGTGAGACTTCACTTCTTCAAGTTTCGACTCCAGGTCATCCTTGGTCTTAGTAAGTTCCTCGTTTTGGGCCCCCAGATCTGCAATGGCTTTAGCAGAGATCTCCGCTTACACTTTTAGGTTTGTGATTTCAGTGCGTGCGGTGCATGTTGTCAATATCTTTCTTGCAGGCCTCGCGCCACTGTTGGCATTCTTCAGCAAGTTTATCTTCAGGCGCCTTCAATTTCTTTTTGAGGCCCAAGATACCCCAATCCTCATTCTTTTTCTCAGTCTCAAACTGAGCTTGCTTCTCAGCCAACTCAACTTTAGCTTTCTCAAATACTTTGGCGTTAGGTGCCAAACACGTCCTATAGATTTCCCTCTGTGCGTTCACGATGCATCGTGCACAACTCCCTTGTGATTTGGTTACTGGTCGAAACCTGGTTAGCTTGTGCAAGCACGTGTGATTGATACAGTTGCTCCTTACATTTTCCTTATGAAGGACCTCAGTAGGGGGGAATGTTCCCATGAACCACTCACGACATGTAGGAAAAGTAGCTAAGGTATCACCTTGCTTTAACTTCCAGACGGGGGCATGGATTTCCTTGGCGTGACTCTCTTTGTAAGAGCGATAATAATGATCGCCCAAGGTATCTTCCGGCCAGATTGGTGAATGCCAGATTCGTTTGCCAAAGAAATAACATTTACCAAAGGAATAACACTTACCAACGTCATACAGAAGCAATACAGGAACGTTCTTCCTGTTGCGTGGCCACTTATCACTCATGTCAGCCGCCACCAACACTTGCTCACCAAAGTCCTGGTTAGGCAACGCCTTCAATCCTTCGTACCAGGCCACACCCTTAGGTACAACAATGTTCTCTTTGGGTATAGGTCCGGGTGCGCGAAACTCTATTGCAATGGGAATAACCTCTTCGCGAATATAAAAAATCTATTAGGGAAACTCCATATGAGTTATGGAAAGGAAGAAAACCTTCATACAAATACTTGAAAGTGAGGGGTACCTAGCAAAGGTGATTGTACCACCTCCTAAGACTCTTAGGATAGGACCCAAAACTGTTGATTGCATATTCATTGGGTATGCGCATTAAAGTAGTGCACATCGCTTTCTTGTACATGAGTCCAAGAATCCAGATGTACACGAACACACTATCATGGAGACGAATCCTAACGTTGTTTCGTACTTTGAAAATGTGTTTCCTTTGAGAGGACAAACACATGCAACGTCATCACACCCAATTTTGAAGTAGGTGAAAGCTCTCTACACCGGTTGATGAGGTAATTCATGATAAGACACATGAACGACCTGAGGTTGACGAGGGTGATCTAGGCGAAGTTAACGGCCAAGGGTTGAAAAATCCTTCGGTCCAGACTTAGCTATATGGTTGAGGGCGAGCCCAATACATATCGCGAAACGGTTTCCTCTTCGGAAGGACCTCAATGGAAAGAAGCAATAAAGAACGAAATTGATTCTATATTGCAAAATCATACTTACGAGTTAGTAGTTCTTCCACCTAGTTGCAAACCACTTGGATATCGTTGGATATTCAAAAGGAAGATGAAAACTGATGGAAGTATTGATAAATACAAGGTTAGGTGGGTGATTAATGGATTTAGACAAAAAGATGGAGACAAACTGATGGAGTTATATGTGACAACTGTCAAATTTGCATGCATCCGTACAATTAATTAATCTTGATTAGTGCTTAATGACTGTGCTGAATTATATTTAACTGCTTTCTGATTACTGCATCATACTTACATGTGCATCACATATTGCATAATGACACATCATTATTACATGCAAACTTTATTGTCATACATGATGCACAAAGCACAGTTAGCACAGTTAACGGATAAGACAGAAAAATGCTGACGGGGTTTAGTACATAGACAGACGTTGTTTTGAGACCCAGTATGAGCCAGAAACCAAGTACTACTGTTAGGATCGGAGGCTCTCATGATTGTGTTTGTTTGTGTAAACATAATAATCAATAGAAATGAACAGAGTTTAAGTGCAGCGGAAATGAACAACAAACTTTGTAAACACAATCAAGGAAGAAAATAGCTTTGATAAACACATGATTTGCATTAGTCGAAAGATTACAAAGTCAATCAAAAATTACAAAGCAAGCTTACAGACGAAGCTCCCCCTCAGCCTGATACTACAGTGGTTGGTTGCACAAGATGAAAGGATTGAATTGAGGAGAAGAGCTCACTCAAAACGAATCAAATGTAACAGTACAAAGTACTGCTCCATTTATAGACAATCCAAACCGCTGAGGCATCTCAGCTGACGTCACCATGAAAGCGACGTCTAACAGCCTAACAACCTGTATCTACTGTCCTTATACAAACACTGCTAAACCTAATCACTGACTATACATAAAACAAATGATATGCTAAACTACTGCTCTCTCTATTCATCAGTGTTTTCCTCAAGGTTGATCAGTCCTTGATTGGGCAGTGCTTTGTCCTCAGCAGTTTGTACCAGCAGTGCTTAGTTCTCAGCAGTCTTCTAGGCTTCATCAGTAGTTAGTCAGATCAGCAGCAGTTGTATGCGGTCAGTGGATACAAGGCCTTCAGCAGTTATAATCACTATCAAGGGAGAAGACTTAGTGTAAACAACTGCTTATTGTGAAGCCACTGTCATGATCCGGTTTTGGCTTTCATTATCTGTTCCTCTGGTAGGGTTCAATCCCAACAATCTCCCCCTGGAACAGATAATGCCAAAACCCTTCATTATTCTGGATCTTTATTCCTCATCAGTAGTTCCCTTGCATGTCTTTTAAATTCTTCTTCAAATTCTTTGGAACTTGTGTCATCTTCATCCCTGCACAGTGAAAGTTCAAGGAGATCCTGCAAATCTTCAACACTAAGGCCTAGTGCTTCTTTCCTTGATATGTACTTCACTTCACCATTGGATCTGACCAGGGTCAATACGTGGGTCTTTTGATCAGACATCCACTTTAGTACTTTTGAACCCAATGGGTTTCTTGGGAGAAATTTATTTTCTGATGAGCTTTGAGATATTGGCCTTGAGAAAAATTGTAAAGCAGTATCCTGAACTTCAGACATTCTTTTGAAAGCTTCTTCTATGACTTCATTTGCTGCAGCTATATCTTCTGCAACTTCTTTGTCAATTTGTTCTTGTGTCTCTTGTTGATCAAGCTCACTGTCTGAGATATCTCCTGAAATGTTTGGTGATGCAGGTTTGGTTAGTACCTTTTTGAAAAGGTTTTGAAGGCTCACTGAACTATCTTCTTTTAGACCCATTTTCTTGATGGCTTCTGTGAAGTACTCAGCTCCCTTTTCTTTTTCTTGTTCACTGGTCAGCAGTTTCCCTTTCTCTTGGTTTTTCACAAGGCTCAGGCTAACTTTTGATGTGATCAGTGTTTTGAGAGCATCCAGCTGTTGTTCTATCTTGTTGTAGTCTGGCCTTTTAGAAGTGCCTAAGACTGTTATCTTTCTTTTCTTCAGATGTTCATAAGCCTCATCGGTATACTGCTTTGTCCATTTTGCTATTGGTTCAACAGTATCCACCTTAGCATCTATCAGTTCCTGCTTTTTCTTTTTGTATTCAGAAGTAAGATCAGCAATTAGCTTTTTGTACTTATTCCAATTTGGAGCTGTCTTCTTCTTACTTGGATCATTTTTAATCCTTTCAATCCTGTTAGCTTCGTGTTTTAAAGCGATTATTGGCCATTCTTCAAACTGCTTTTCATCAGCTGAATATAATTTTTCTTTCATTATATATGCAAGGTACTCTTTTCTTATTGCTTTTCGTTGATCTGCTTTTTCTTTGCTTAGATCGTGTGCAAAGTCTTCCATTAGCTTGACCTTTGTGAGCAAGAGTACCATTCTTTCTGCAATGGCTTCATCACCTTCATCTTTGCATTCAAGTTTAGCTCGAATCCTTGCCTGCCTTGCTTTTAATTCGAGATATTCATCCATGTTTTCTGGTACTATGAAGCCAATGAGGGAAGGGAATCTTCTATTTGAAGGATCTTCCTCGGTGTAAAATTGTCTCATCTCATTTTTCACAGCATCTAGTTCCAGTGGATATTTCGTGGCAACAGGATCATATTTCTCATTAGTGACTTGAGTTGTTTCTCTTTTTCTTTTGTGGAGCTTTACTGATGAAGAGGATTTTAGTTGTGATGCAGGAATGATAAGAGCAGTGGTGGATGGTTGACTAACAGCTGTTGAAACAACTGGTGTTTCAACTGCTGTTGTCATTACAACTACTGATGTGTCAGTAGATGTCTTCTGCTTTTGAGCAGGGGATGAGGGTGGTGAGGTAGTTTTTGATATTGGTGATGGTGGTGGTAAATCATCAGATATGAAAATCCTTCTCCTTTTTATTGTAGGAGAGGCTGATGATGTCTTGGGTGGCTCAGTGGTTTGAGATGAAATGGCAGTGGTTTGTGTTTGTGATTGACTAACAACTGTTGAAACAACTGGTGTTCCAACTGCTGTTGTCATTACAACAGATGTTTTAACATCTGTTGTCTTCTGTTTTATGACAGGAGGTAATGGTGGTAGGGCAGTGGTTTTGGTTGTGTGTGGTGAAGTTGTGTGTGTTGATGAGATGACAGCTGTTTGGCTAGTAGTTTTTGTAACTACTGCTGTATCAGCTGTTTGGATGGAAGTTTGGGATTTTTCTTGTTCTGGTTCAATATACACCCCATCTTCTATTCCTTTCTTCCTCAACTTGATTTTCTCCCCCTTTTTGGCATTATCTAAAATGGGGTTATCCATGAAGAGGATAGTGGAGGGAACTTTTTCACCATGGGCAGTCTTTTGTATGCTGGCCTTTATAGCCTTGATATCTGCTTGAGTATCCTTGAACCTTGATTCCACCATGTTTGTCAGCATTTGTACATGTATAGCATGCTACTGATCAGCCATTTGTTTCTGTTTTTCAAGCATGGGTTGGAAGAGATTCCAGAGCTCATTTGCAGCAAATGCTTGTGGTGGAGCAGGTGCTTGAGGTGGAACAGCAGTGGATTGTGCTTTTTGAGCTTTCAAAATCTCTTGCACCATATCCTTTATTTCAGTAACTGAGGTTTCCAGTTTTTCAACTCTGTCCGTCAATTCCTGATATTTTGAATCATCACCTAGGTTAGTAGGATCATCTGAATCCCCACCAGCAGTGGTTGTATCAATGTGTGGCTTAGGAACTGAGTCCCAAAAATCACCCATTGATGCCCCTGGTTCTTGGTACTGGGGACTTCTTTCTTCAGCACTTGATAATCCTTTGATGGTACCAGTGGTTAAAACAAACTCACTGGTGGTTATCGAAGGTGCTATAGAAGAAATTGCCTTCAAGGGAGTCTTACTAATGAAACAACTGTCCAACTGAAGATCTGTTGATCCATCAGTTGTAGTTGCTGCTCCACTTGAACTACCACAGAGAGTTACTTGTAACTCAGGGGGTGTAACCTCCTCAATTGTTGCTGGGATAGCAGGAGTAGTAGCATCAGACCCAGTCACTTGTGGGAGTATACTCTCAGTGACAGGTGATAGAGAGGAACTGGTTTGTGTCTGAGCTATATCAACTGCATGCAACAAAGGTAGCATGGATTGTGGTAGTATGATTGGTGAGGGTATGGGAGTTGAAAGAGACATGTCCTTGGGATCAGGACTGAGGAAGATGGATCCGATTGGGTCCAGAGCTTCATATTGTGGAGTCCCTGTGATTACAACCCGATCCTTTTGTGAGGATGCAGGAGGAGTTTTAGGCAATGGTGGAGATCTTTCTACCAACTGCTGTGAGGAAGTAGCAGCAGTGGTTTGTGGTGATATTTGTGTTGTCACAGGCAGTTGCTCTGGGATCTCATCTTCCAGAGTTGCCTTTTTCTTGGGTTTGGTGAGCTTTTTGTAAGATTTTCTTTTGATCTTTTTGGTGATGTCAGGTGTGGGTTTCAAAGCAGTGGTTGTGCTGCTCTGATCACCTGGAGCAGTGGGCTCAACAGTAGATGCCTGAGGAGCAGTGGTAGCTTCTAAATTCTGCTCAGGCACCTCTGCTTTTATTTTTATAGGTGCCATCATTCTGGAAAATGTTTCTTTTGTTAAGCCTTTTATTTGAAAATGGACACCTTGTTTGAGCAAATTTTCATTCTCTTTTTCAAATTTTTGTTTAAAGTAATAGCTCAGAAATCTTGGAAAAAGAAGAAATGCTTTGCTATCAACATTTTTTTACCAAATCATTAAAGATCTCCTGAGAATAGCTGTAATTTTCATTATTTAAAATAGCATAACCCAGACATTGAATCTTCAATGGTATTTCGTTAAACGCTGTTGATTTATTTGAAACACAACTCAAAAGTGTGTGAAATAAAAACCTAGGTGCAGAAGGAAAATAACCTTTTTGTAAGGTATCTACCTTTGATTGTTCTGCATACCCTCTTTTTAAGAAATCCTTTTTCAACTCGGTTTTATCAAAAGAAGGTTTACCTTTCTGATCGTCGAGTTTAAAGACTTCAGAGATTGATTGTGGAGTGATTTGAATCACTTTACCCTGTATCGAGGAGTTAATGGCTATGACTTTATCATCTTGTTTTTCAAGCGTCGCCTTTTTCCAAAACTCTCTCTGGGTTTGTAGATAAATGGGAGCGTCTGCTGTCGACAAAGTTTTGTACTTTGATGCAGATAATGTATCAATGATGGAGTCGAAGGTGTGGTTATCGGTAGGTTTTGTGAGCAAACCCAGACAATTATGAGGAGATTTGTATGGTATCTCGATGGATTCTTCGGCCGTTTGAGCGACCTCTTTGGAAGATGGTGTTGATTTTGGTTTAGATTTTGATTTTGTCATGTTTGCGGAGAAGAACGAAGACTGATTTTGGGAAGAAGGGTTGGAAACTGCTTTGAGAAGAGAATTTTGGAATTCAATTCGACAGTGTAAAACCCTGTTTGGGGTTTTGATCAGGGTTTTATTAAGGGAAAAAAGTGATCGCTGATGTGGCAGCGGTTATTATGATCTGAAGGCTTAAAACTGACCACGTGTCAACAAATGATGAGGTGATGAATTATGGAGAACAGTTGTTTTGGAAACCACTGATGAAGCAAATATCAGTGTTTACAACGGTCAAAATGAGGACAGTGGGTGATTTTTACTATCAGTGGATAGCATATCAGTGGATAAGTCACTGATTTTGAGCATCAGTGCTTGCCAAGAGAATGGAAGGATCAGTGGTTGACTTTCAGCAGTGGGCAATAATTAGGGATCAGATGTTTGAACAAAACAGTGATTAGGGTAAATGGTACAGATTTGAAGGACAAGTATATCAGCAACTGTATAGTGAATTTTCCATTCAAGGTTTTTGCCACATGTCAATTACACATTTTTGAAGCTTTTTCAAATTTCTGACAGTGGTTTAGTACCCCAGACGGTGAGAACTTTTTGGTGAGGCAACTCATTTTCGTTTAATATCTAAATTAAAACATGAGTGCCCCAGTAGTTTGAGCACTGTTTAGCAATCAACCTTTGATTAGTGTTTAAAACAAAACTGAGTATGACATGACCTTGATATATGTACCATTTCCTTTTGACCCATTTATAAGGACAATAATACCAACAAAAATAAGGTACTATATCCTGACAGAAAACACAAACTATTGCCAACAAAAACAGGCAAAAGTTCAAAATATATTATTCTTAAAAAAACGAATAATATATCCTGGTTATTAGAGAAAATCCTTTGTATAAAATGGATAAAGGATTTTCTGAGAATAGCATCAAAAAGGATCTGGTATATTTTCAATAAAATACGTAATCACATCATTCTCAAGTTTATGAAAATGGTCAGTGGTTTGACAACAGTCGTATGAAATTGTAAATACATTTTGAGCACTGTTTCGTACCATTTTCTTGTTGATTGATTAACAACAGAATTGAGGACACATGTACACATGAGTTTTTGAGAACCATGTGATGATTTTGATGATTTGTCTATTCCTCTTGAAGTTCATTCATCGGAGTTTCCATTTTTCCCTGAACCTTTTCCTGAACAGATGAATGCACACAGTTGCTTAATGATCATTATTACCCTAAGCTTTGACTCTTAAGTGTTTTATGTTTATACTCTTTTCTTTTGACTTCAAAAGCTTTGAGATAAACACACTTCTGAGTTTTTGCGAATTTTCTTCTTCCCTTTTTACCCTTCCCATTTATAAGTAATGAATTACTTACTGGGAGGTCTTTGAGAGAAATCTTAATCCAATATCATTTTGCAGTAGTGTTTTGAGAGAATTGGTCATGTTTGCACAGGTTTTTCAACCAATCCCACACTACATATGATCTGGACTATGTTGACCCCTGATTTTCTGAATGTATTTTAACATAGTTGATTTTGTCCTTTTGAGGATCTCAACCTGTTTTCAATACATGAGATCTGAATGACTAAAGTTTTAATTTCCCTCTTTTTACGTTAGCAAAAACACTAATGTTTTATGAACATAGGCTTTTGTTAATCTGAGGTTCATACTTTAGCATCTAATATAGTGACATCACACGTTTCATAACAACCGTTGAAATCAATTTTGAAAATATGAATCAATCCCATAGTTTAACAGATATGTTTCTCAGATCTAAAAACCATGAGTGTCTTGTGCATGAAATCACTCGTTGTGTGAGATTTGTGTGTCATATGACATTTTGATTGATTTACAGAGTTTTTGAATAACCATTTTGATCATGGTTTACTCGTTACTCTGTTTTTCAACTGAATACAACCAACCTTAGTATCAATGAATTTTGAGCCGAACTGTTATGTCAAATTGATTGTTAGATCGAATTTGACTGTCCAGGCTCTGATACCAATTGTTAGGATCAGAGGCTCTCATGATTGTGTTTGTTTGTGTAAACATAATAATCAATAGAAAAGCACAGAGTTTAAGTGCAGCGGAAATGAACAACAAACTTTGTAAACACAATCAAGGAAGAAAATAGCTTTGATAAACACATGATTTGCATTAGTCGAAAGATTACAAAGTCAATCAAAAATTACAAAGCATGCTTACAGAGTAAGCTCCCCCTCAGCCTGATACTACAGTGGTTGGTTGCACAAGATGAAAGGATTGAATTGAGGAGAAGAACTCACTCAAAACGAATCAAATGTAACAGTACAGAGTACTGCTCCATTTATAGACAATCCAAACTGCTGAGGCATCTCAGCTGACGTCACCATGAAAGCGACGTCTAACAGCCTAACAACTTGTATCTACTATCCTTATACAAACACTGCTAAACCTAATCACTGACTATACATAAAACAAATGATATGCTAAACTACTGCTCTCTCTATTCATCAGTGCTTTCCTCAAGGTTGATCAGTCCTTGATTGGGCAGTGCTTTGTCCTCAGCAGTTTGTACCAGCAGTGCTTAGTTCTCAGCAGTCTTCTAGGCTTTATCAGTAGTTAGTCAGATCAGCAGCAGTTGTATGCGGTCAGTGGATACAAGGCCTTCAGCAGTTATAATCACTATCAAGGGAGAAGACTTAGTGTAAACAGCTGCTTATTGTGAATCCACTGTCATGATCCGGTTTTGGCTTTCATTATCTGTTCCTCTGGTAGGGTTCAATCCCAACAACTACACTAGTATAGTGTGTCGGGAAGTAAGGACCACAAAACTGCTTTTCAAAGTGATAGTTTAAGTGCCGGAAAGTGCCTAAAACTCACCCTAAGTGCAGAATTCTGCATGATTCAGCAAAAATCAGGTTTTTAACAAGCTTGTATCATGCAAGAATATGACTAAATGGTCCAGAATGCTTTCCTAAGTGTCGGGAATTAAAAGTGTCACAAAAGGGTACATAAAGAACACTAAATGGTATAGTTTGACACTTTAACGAACCGGTATCTAACCGAATAACCGGACACTACCCGAAACACCAAAATTATACTAGAAGCATTGTTTTACTAATTCTGAGCTAGTTATGATCCCCGAACACCCTAACACACTATATGACACCATATATGCATAAACACTACACTTAGAGTCTAACCATTAAACTTTACTTATCATTAAACCACAACGAAGACCCCACCCCCCTTCATATTGGCGGTCACAAGTGGGTCCCCCCCTTGTGATTTCTTTTGATTTCACTTGATCTTCCTTGGATTCATTAAGATTTGATAAAGATATGTTATGTACTAAGTAGACATATTAACCAAAGGATTATAAAGTGTTGGAAGGTTATAAGATTAACCACAAGTCTTGAACCATCATTCATTTTCATCACAACTACACACCTTCTTCCTCCCTCCCTTGCTCCCACTCACGGCCGAAAACTCCCACCACACCACCACCATTTTCATCCAACTTTCATGCAATCTCAAGTGATCCAAAGGTGTTAGAGGCTAAGTTAAGAAGTTTGGAGCTTGTGGATCTTGAAAGACCTCTACCATTTGCTATTATCCACCACATTTGTCATCTTCATCTTCAAGTGTTCTTCCCTAGCCTTGTGCTAGTAGTAAGGCCCTTAAAATCTCTTGTTACTTCATATTTTGATGGTTAATAGATGATGAACACTGTTAATCTTGAAAAACACTAAAGAACATGATCATGAAACATGAACATAAGCTTGTTAACATATGAATACATGTTGACTAGTGTGGATTTGCTTCTTGATGATTGATTGTTTGTGTTTATGATGTTAGACATCATATGAAACCTACTAGATGCTGATTAAACACAAGGTCTAGTAAGTTAAGGTGGTGATCTTGTGAAAGACCAAGATCATCATACTTATGTTTCACATGAACTTGAAGAATGAAAATGATTTTGTAAATAATGGAGTATGTGATATGTTACTAGTCATAAACTTGGATGATTTCAAAACTATTTTTCTCAAGAAACTAAGTTAAATCACAAGAATTACATAAACATTGTTTTTAAAGAAACTAACCATGTTTCTAGTGGTGAAACAAGTATAAGAATACATTGTTTACAAGAAAAATTCAAAAGAATGATTTTTGGAAAAATCATCTAGTAAGTTGTAAAAGACTAAACTTTACAAGAACGAGATTTACAAACAAATAACCACTTTTTAAAGGGTAACTAAACCTACTAAACACACTACCAAGTTACTACAAGTTTTTATGAATGTTCAAGTTCATGATTGTTATGTAAATAGCATTGTTTTGGCACTTGGTAAGTGTAAGTTGTTTAGGATTGATTGTTGATTATTTGTGATGATTTAAAAAAAATGATATGCTTTGATAGCCTGAACACCTCCATTTTTAGGGGAAACTATGGCAAAATTTTCTAAAAATATAAACACTTAGAAAAATATTTTCTAACAAATATTTACAAGTGTATTTTAACTATGGTTTTCAATATAAACTTTGCCATAATTTTTGTAACAAAAATACAAGTATTGGAGGTTGGTTTTTATAAATAAAAATGGATAAATATGTATTTAGAATATACACTTACATTAAAGACATGATGCGTGTGAATATTTGTATGCTTTGTGTAGTAGTTATATTATTTTAGGGTTAAAATAATATAACTTGACAAAATACCAAGAAAGTACAATCCAGAATGTTATCAAAAATCACAAGGAATAAATACACAAGTTACACACAATATATTGGCAAACCGAACTAGAAATGTAACTTACCAAATATTCTGGAAAATATGTTTATAAGTATATTCTTGGTAAACAATATTTTGGACACCGAAAGGATGAAAATGGGATCTTCACAATTACCACAAAATTATATCATATTTTTTACAAGGTGAAAATATATTATCTTGGGAAGTAAAAACATATTTTCTTGGAATTACTAGAAAATATAATATTTTTGGGAAAAATATATATTTTCTTGGAATACAATATTTTGAAACTACAAATGTTTTTGCCAAGAAAAAAATCGGGAATAATTCTTCTAAGGAATATTTCCTGGAATATATATATATATATATATATATATATATATTAGAAATATATATTGGATACTTATTAAAGATAATACACGTCAGGATACGACACCAAGGCAAGTTATACAAAATACAAGAATACGAATACACATGTATGAGATACCCCCATCCTTGGGAAGGAAATACGGATATAAATACTTGAGAAGTATTGTTACAAAATATTGTTTTAACAAATTATTCCAAAATTAAATATAATTTAAGTTAAAATAATTATTATTTTAACAAGTAATTATAACTTGGAATAACATTGAGGACATAAAAGAAACGTAACTCAAAAACATAAATACTAAGACAAGGCACGACCCGTTCGTCTAATGGACCGTAGTACGCATGTAGGTAGTCGTGCATTCTAGAGGAAGCTTTGAGTTACGTCGGATGCAAGGAACATCGCCATGCCCTCACTAAGCACGTTGTTAAACTTAATGTGTGTACTATAATTGTGATGCTACGTGCTTGCTTGTTGTGTTCTCGTTATATATGTTCCCATCTACAAGTTGTACTATAATGGTGACGTGATATGATCACTTATATACGTATGTAAATACACCTTCTAGGTCTTATTCATTAAGAAGAGGCTTGTGTGCTTGTGTCCTTAATAAGACCTGACCTAACCGATCTTCTTCTAGGAAGATGTCGATTCAAAGGAACACCGATACCAACAACCTCCTACCAACGGCAGGGGCGGAATTACAAGAACGCATCTCACAAGCCATCGCACAGTACGAGACCCTTCGCTCCGAACGCCGCGGAGGCACCTCAGGAAATAACCCATCTAACGGCTGCACCTACAAGCAGTTCTTGAGCTACAAACCTCGAGACTTCGACGGCACTGGGGTGCCATAGCTTTTATACGTTGGGTTGAGAAGACGGATTATGTTTTGAGATTAAGTAAATGCGCCCCGAACATCAGGCCACGTACATAGCTGGACTATTTCTAGATGGAGCTCTGTCATGGTGGAACCTTCAGGTTCAGATGTTGGGCGAGACTGCTGCGTATGCTTTGACGTGGGACGAACTGAAAGAACTGATGCGTAAAAGATATTGCTCTAGGGCAGAAGTCCAGAAGTTGGAGACTGAACTGTGGAACTTGAAAATGGAAGGTCCAAAGATAACTGAGTATGTTCAGAGATTTCATGATTTATCACAAGTTGCTTCGCGATTGGTGGAACCGGAATCTAGGAAGATCGAACGCTTCATCGGGGGATTGGCACCTCATATTCTAAATCTGGTGACAACATCTAAGCCTCCAACGATCACCGAGGCTATCGATTTAAGTGTGGCGCTCACTGAAGAAGCAGTTAGACAAGGAAAATTTTCCACTTCGGAAGAGAAAAAGGAGACTCCTGTAGAGCTATCTGGAGATAACAAGAGAAAGTTCGCAAACTTCAAGAAGGGTACTCGGGTGAATAGCAAGAGCAGGGCTAAAAAGGGGAAAGAATACATGGGTATCCTACCTAAGTGTGACAATTGTCGACGTTATCATATCGGGCGATGCAGATATGGAAAATGTGAAAACTGTGGCAAAGTGGGGCATGTCAAGGAGACTTGTAGGCAAGGTATTGAACGTGGAGATAGAAACTAAGATGGTAGCAAGAATCTCGAAGGAAACAACGACAACGACAATCATCAAGGCAGGACGAGTGACAAACAAAAACGTACTCAAGGTTGTTTTAAATGTGGAAGCAAAAAACATTTTAGAAAATATTGCCCTAAAAACAATCAGGCACAAGGATGAAAGCTCAACGCCGAAGCTAGGGAGACACGTGGACATCGGTACGTCCCATATTAGTCAACATTATGCATCTGTGCTGCTAGATACTGTTGCAAATTTTAACTTCGAATCTCTAGAGTTTGAGAGTATACTTGGTTTAGTAGCAAGTAAGTTAGATAACCCGTACTCGATAGAACTAGCTAATGGGAAGCTAGTGGAAGCCAAAGAAGTAAATGGAAACGGCAAGATAGAACCCGGAGCGCGTGAGTTTACGCTTGATCTACTGCCAGCTGAGTTTGGAAGCTTCGACGAGGTAATTGGGATGGATTGGTTGCCGAGCAATCGAGCAGAGATCGATATCCGCATCCCGATGGCGAACGAAGAAACAATCGTGACTCATGAAGCAGGATATGCCTCTACAAATTACTAATTGCTTGAAGGCACAGAGGTTGATGCGTAAAGGATGTGTTGTTTTCTTGGCTCATGTCGTGGACAAGGGAGCCGAAGAACCAAAACTCGAAGATACCCCTATGATAAGAGAATATCCTGAAGTCTTCCCCGGAGACTTGCCAAAATTATATCCTCAACGACAAGTCGAATTTCGCATCGATTTGATTCCAGGCGCCGCGCCTGCAGTCAATGCACCTTAGCGACTTACACCTTCGGAGATGCAAGGATTGTCAGTGTAGCTTCAGTAGTGGATAGAGAAGGAAGTTAACGGACCAAGTTTCCCGCTTTGAGTAACCCCAGTTTTGCTCGTCAAGAAGAAGGACGATAGCTTTCGTACGAACATCAACTACCAGGAGCCGAACGAGCTAACCAACAAGAGTCGGTAACTCTTGCTGAGGATTAACGAATTATTTATTTAACTAACTGTGAGGATCCAACTACTATTACACGACTGATCGATGATCGAGTGTCATTAGCTATGAATTCAGGAAGAAAGTATACCGGGGAAATTGTGGGACAATAACTTGTTTTAAATGTACGCAAAAATGGTGTTTCCTACACGATGCACAAAACAATTTTACACAGAATACAAAACTTTGAGGATCTAGAAAACATGTACTTAGGATCTTTGGGAACCCAGGTCCGAACTCGTAAAGGTTGTTGCTTAGGAACCACACCTGTTAACTCAAGCAAACCCCATTATCCCGACATATATGCTATGTCAGTTAACCAAACAGAAAGTACTCAAATTTCTTTTGTTGAAATCTCCACTTTTTCTTCTAGTGAGTAGATGATTGCATCTCTACTCCCCTTGATGGTAGTTGCATCGCGTTAGTTTTCTTCGCTGAGAGCGAACACACATTTGCTTCGAATACTTGGTCATTTCTTCATTTTAGCAGATACTCATTGTTTCATTACTTGGAAACTTATATGTTACGCATGCACTATTTGCTACGCATGCGGCTTCATTTCGAATAAACGCTTCATTGAAGTTCAAATATTATTTTGCTAAAGCTAACTATTGGTTTATGATTCGAATAACCTACATTATTGTAATTGTTGGCTCTTTTGCTACCAACTCAACACACTTTCTTGAAACTTCTTTTATTTCAAGTTACATTCATGGTTTATCTTTGTAACCATGCCGAGATTCCCTTGTTGATACATACGTTTATTGTCGGGTTACGCTGAAACCAAGTTTAATTGCTTGAACTTATCCATTTCGCATAATCAATTTAAGGCGCCATATGATGTATTGAGAGCATCATATTCAAATATTTCTGCAAAGGTTCTTTTGTTTCAAGTCATAGTAGACTTGATTGGTGTACGACTCCACTAAATCATTTGTTGGTTTCAATACCTTACGGTGATACTTTCACAAAGTTGAAGCTTGCGCTAATTTGGTTACGCACCTCCTACTCGGATTTAATTGTTTATTTATTTACTTGCTCTAAATCCGTTTTGTTTACCATGATTAAAGCGGTCTCAACATAATTGTGTGTTAAGACAATGGTACCTAGGTTCATTTCATATCACGGTGTACCTCCTAACGATTCTTTCGTTATAAATTGAGCACTTTGCAGTGTTTATTGCTTTCCATATTTAACCAGAAACAGTAGTTCTTTGATGTTCCATATTCGATTGAAAACCCCTTGACGCTGTTTGAATCAAATTCTCAGAGTTGTTTCAGTACACTTCCCTTTGATTTCAAGCATGGTGAACTTGTTTGGTCACTGCTATTGTTGAAACATGTCATTTCGACACCTCGTGGTGTCGATACGAACTTGTAGCTTGTGCTAATTGTGGTCAATCGTTTCACACAAAACTACACATACTTTTGTTTGACTTGTCATTTAAACATTCCTAATGCAACTACGAATTAAGACAATAATACACCAGATTCGCTTGTATTTCATTTGGTGTATTTTCGCAATTCAAGAATGTCAACACACTATTTTATCCACGTATTTGTTTCGAAAGTTGACAGATCATTTTCATGTTGCTATCGTATTCGAGTTGTTGAATTTAATTTCTTATAGCGGATGCTATGGTTTTTGAAAACTCATTTGCGTATTGTGACCGATTGTTTGAGAATCCATTAGTCAAAACCCCTTGTTGCACCTCTGTAAACAAAGTTACACTAGATTATACATCTATACACCTCGTGTCCTTTGACAGCAAATGCTAGAACACATACCTTTTAACCATTGGGTTCTTGTTTTTGAAATGTATCCCTGGATTCACCTGATGTGAATAAGATTTGATTTGGTTATGTTATTATCTACCCCAGTATTATTCATATACATACACGCATAATATAACTCTAAGGAGTTAAGGTAGTACAAATTTCGAGGACGAAATTTTCTTAACAGGGGGAGAATGTGACAACTGTCAAATTTGCATGCATCCGTATAATTAATTAATCTTGATTAGTGCTTAATGACTGTGCTGAATTATATTTAACTGCTTTCTGATTACTGCATCATACTTACATGTGCATCACATATTGCATAATGACACATCATTATTACATGCAAACTTTATTGTCATACATGATGCACAAAGCACAGTTAGCACAGTTAACAGATAAGACAGAAAAATGCTGACGGGGTTCAGTACATAGACAGACGTTGTTTTGAGACCCAGTATGAGCCAGAAACCAAGCACTACACTAGTATAGTGTGTAGGGAAGTAAGGACCACAAAACTGCTTTTCTAAGTGATAGTTTAAGTGCCGAAAAGTGCCTAAAACTCACCCTAAGTGCAGAATTCTGCATAATTGAGCAAAAATCAGCTTTTTAACAAGCTTGTATCATGCAAGAATATGACTAAATGGTCCTGAATGCTTTCCTAAGTGTCGGGAATTAAAAGTGTCACAAAAGGGTACATAAAGAACACTAAACGGAATAGTTTGACACTTTAACGAACCGGTATCTAACCGAATAACCGGACACTACCCGAAACACCAAAATTATACTAGAAGCATTGTTTTACTAATTCTGAGCTAGTTATGATCCCCGAACACCCTAACACACTATATGACACCATATATGCATAAACACTACACTTAGAGTCTAACCATTAAACTTTACTTATCATTAAACCACAACGAAGACCCCCCCCCCTTCATATTGGCGGTCACAAGTGGGTCCCCCACTTGTGATTTCTTTTGATTTCACTTGATCTTCCTTGGATTCATTAAGATTTGATAAAGATATGTTATGTACTAAGTAGACATATTAACCAAAGGATTATAAAGTGTTGGAAGGTTATAAGATTAACCACAAGTCTTGAACCATCATTCATTTTCATCACAACTACACACCTTCTTCCTCCCTCCCTTGCTCCCACTCACGGCCGAAAACTCCCACCACACCACCACCATTTTCATCCAACTTTCATGCAATCTCAAGTGATCCAAAGGTGTTAGAGGCTAAGTTAAGAAGTTTGGAGCTTGTGGATCTTGAAAGACCTCTACCATTTGTTATTATCCACCACATTTGTCATCTTCATCTTCAAGTGTTCTTCCCTAGCCTTGTGCTAGTAGTAAGGCCCTTAAAATCTCTTGTTACTTCATATTTTGATGGTTAATAGATGATGAACATTGTTAATCTTGAAAAACACTAAAGAACATGATCATGAAACATGAACATAAGCTTGTTAACATATGAATACATGTTGACTAGTGTGGATTTGCTTCTTGATGATTGATTGTTTGTGTTTATGATGTTAGACATCATATGAAACCTACTAGATGCTGATTAAACACAAGGTCTAGTAAGTTAAGGTGGTGATCTTGTGAAAGACCAAGATCATCATACTTATGTTTCACATGAACTTGAAGAATGAAAATGATTTTGTAAATAATGGAGTATGTGATATGTTACTAGTCATAAACTTGGATGATTTCAAAACTATTTTTCTCAAGAAACTAAGTTAAATCACAAGAATTACATAAACATTGTTTTTAAAGAAACTAACCATGTTTCTAGTGGTGAAACAAGTATAAGAATACATTGTTTACAAGAAAAATTCAAAAGAATGATTTTTGGAAAAATCATCTAGTAAGTTGTAAAAGACTAAACTTTACAAGAACGAGATTTACAAACAAATAACCACTTTTTAAAGGGTAACTAAACCTACTAAACACACTACCAAGTTACTACAAGTTTTTATGAATGTTCAAGTTCATGATTGTTATGTAAATAGCATTGTTTTGGCACTTGGTAAGTGTAAGTTGTTTAGGGTTGATTGTTGATTATTTGTGATGATTTAAAAAAAAAGAAAATGATATGCTTTGATAGCCTGGACACCTCCATTTTTAGGGGAAACTATGGCAAAATTTTCTAAAAATATAAACACTTAGAAAAATATTTTCTAACAAATATTTACAAGTGTATTTTAACTATGGTTTTCAATATAAACTTTGCCATAATTTTTGTAACAAAAATACAAGTATTGGAGGTTGGTTTTTATAAATAAAAATGGATAAATATGTATTTAGAATATACACTTACATTAAAGACATGATGTGTGTGAATATTTGTATGCTTTGTGTAGTAGTTATATTATTTTAGGGTTAAAATAATATAACTTGACAAAATACCAAGAAATTACAATCTAGAATGTTACCAAAAATCACAAGGAATAAATACACAAGTTACACACAATATATTGGCAAACCGAACTAGAAATGTAACTTACCAAATATTCCGAAAAATATGTTTATAAGTATATTCTTGGTAAACAATATTTTGGACACCGAAAGAATGAAAATGGGATCTTCACAATTATCACAAAATTATATCATATTTTTTACAAGGTGAAAATATATTATCTTGGGAAGTAAAAACATATTTTCTTGGAATTACTAGAAAATATAATATTTTTGGGAAAAATATATATTTTCTTGGAATACATTATTTTGAAACTACAAATGTTTTTGCCAAGAGAAAAATCGGGAATAATTCTTCTAAGGAATATTTCTTGGAATATATATATATATATATATATATATATATTAGAAATATATATATTGGATACTTATTAAAGATAATACACGTCAGGATACGACACCAAGGCAAGTTATACAAAATACAAGAATACGAATACACATGTATGAGATACCCCCATCCTTGGGAAGGAAATACGGATATAAATACTTGAGAAGTATTGTTACAAAATATTGTTTTAACAAATTATTCCAAAATTAAATATAATTTAAGTTAAAATAATTATTATTTTAACAAGTAATTATAACTTGGAATAACATTGAGGACATACAAGAAACGTAACTCAAAAACATAAATACTAAGACAAGGCACGACCCGTTCGTCTAATGGACCGTAGTACGCATGTAGGTAGTCGTGCGTTCTAGAGGAAGCTTTGAGTTACATCGGATGCAAGGAACGCAAAACTGTGAGTTCATGTCCCCCTTTTCTTTTTACTATTTTCAGTTTTATACTCGGGGGTGAAATACATGTTACAAACTGTTTACATACGATTACATTTGGTATGGTTAGCTAAGGAAAGGTACTGCTAGATTATGTGAGTGGTGGGTATGACACTTAAGGCCATTAATCCTCGTTGTAGGACCGAGGGGCATGAGTGATAGATCTATTCGGGTGTAGCGAACCCCACCCATGCGCACGCCGAATGAGCCATGTGGTGACTATGTCTTACTGACAAAATCTGCTAGGTTTGAGTTTTCCTGCATCACTTCACACATATCAATGGCCTTGCAAACCATTGGTGATCTGTTTTTCCTTGATGCTTTCATACCGGGACTTATAAACTTACATACATACTTACAACGTTTTCAAAGGTTTATACATACACACAAACGAACACATGAACTCGCTCAACTTTTGTTGATGTTTTTTCAAACTACATGTATTTCAGGGAATTTGTAAGTGGATCTGGCGGGCGTTGGAAGTATTTATGTTGCGTTAGGAATAAAGATGTCATCCATGGTCTTTGAGTTTGGTCAACGTGTCTTATTCCTGGACGAGACATGTCTTCCAAACCTTGGTGTTATTCAATATCTTTTGATGAGTCCTTAATGAACTCGTAAACAATTTGTACGGTTTGTAAAACTTGAATTTGAAGTCTACGTTTCAAAACAATGTTGTTATGTTTCAAACTCATTTAATGGATGACGAATCTATGGTTTTTATCATATAGTTGTTGTTATGATTGAATGCAATGATATTAAGAAAGTCACACCATAATCACGCTTCCGCAAAAGTCAGGGTGTGACATTATATACTTCCTAGTCCATTTTAATCAGTGACATTGAAGTGAGGTTAAACATATTAAGGTTAGTGATTTCAGGAAATCAAAATAACCGTGATGCTTTTAATGATTCATGGGAATCACATATGTGATAGAGAAGTAGGGTCGCCTCGAATGGCATTGTGGGGTGCGCAATCCTAGAACTCTCACAGAACCAGGCTAGTGTTCTAGGACCATAATAGGACACGACAATGAGGGGTTGGCCAGACTAGGGAGAGTATTGTGTGAAGTGTATTGTCGTTTACACAAATAGGGGGTATGTTCAAGGACATCGCGTCTACAAACCACTAGTAAGCTAACTATGCTTCACAAAAGAAGGTTCAAAGGTAACAACCTACCTATCTTGTAATACTCAACTGTCGAAGTGTATCGTTGAAACTTGTAAGTAAAGATCGATTTCCATTCATGTGGGGGATTGTTGGAAATTTTGTGAAAATAGCAATTTTCACAAATATAGGACATGCCTTTTTCCTATTTTGGGACTAGAAATAAATATAAGAAACAAAGGGGATTTCATATATTTATTTGTGGGTTTGTGTTCTATGTTGGAAGAGCTTCGCAACGAACTAAACTGCGTCCAAAACAGAGCTAAGATGAATGAGATATCGATGCTCAAAGTTTGGTGTCTAAAACATTGAATGCTGAAATACTGGGAAAGTGACACATTGTCCCACATAGGAGGAGAGATGAAACTTAAAGAGGTATTTAAGTGGGAACACTTCATCCTTAATGTTTCATGGAAGCACACACTAGTGTACTCGTGAAGGGTGCGGAGCACCCAAACTCGCACTCGCACACGCACACGCACGCGCGCACGTGGCTTGGACGACGGGCGCAATGTGGTGCTTTGATGGCGCATGGACACTGATATGTGTGCGTGGCGCACCAAAGTGAGCCAAACTGGCGCACGCGCGCATGAGTGGTGCAGGCCAGGGGCGCATGAAAGTGAGCCAAGCGCTAGAGTGTATGTCTTGCGCGCGCGCAACAGAAGCTTCCAGACTTTAATGAGAGCAGTTTTATTTCAGCATTTGAAACAGACGAGTCAACGGTTTTGATTGAG
This sequence comes from Helianthus tuberosus, assembly GCA_030545235.1. NCBI lineage: Eukaryota > Viridiplantae > Streptophyta > Magnoliopsida > Asterales > Asteraceae > Helianthus > Helianthus tuberosus. The sequence goes on along the minus strand of CM060365.1, from coordinate 92,318,591 downwards.
AATTAAATGACAAATTAAAGGGCATTGAAGACGTTTAATGGAATTTAATTCTCTCATTTAATTTGTTTTTGACTGTTTCAACTCAGATGCTATATAAATACAACATCTCATCCACAGCAGAAACACACCAGTAACAACACAGCGAATGCTAACAATTCTCTGCAAACTTCTGATCTTTTTCTTGCTCTTCTCAAGGTATTCTTCTGGTCCTCGAGCCAGCTCCGGCAGTACTACTGCTCTGGTTGTTGTACTCTGGGAAAAAAAGAGTTCTCTTGGAAGACTCAGAATTTTTTTTAAGGGCCATGTGTTAAATACAACCCTTCGCCAATCTGCATTTCTGTTTCATCTTTCATTCTTGTTTTTCAGTTTATTTCAGTTGTAAATGTACTGTAATTTTCAGCTTTCTTTTATTTCTGTATTGTAATCTATTAATAAAATTGTTTTATTTTATTTATGCGCGAACGGCTCCTACAGAATGTACTAATATAATTTTTTAAATCTTTTCAGGAAGTGTATTACGGATCATGATCAAGGAAAATAGTTATATATAAGTGATATCGATTCCTTAATCTAACTACTATAATAAAAGAAACCAACTTTTGGACACGTGTCATTCATTGAAGGTATCCTCAAATTTATATTTATCTAAATAATAAATTAATATTAAATCTTATCATACTTTAATAAAATATTATCCTCAAATCTAAATTGTTAATTTAATATATTTTTAAAACAAATACCTCTCTTATCTACTTATCTTATATTAAATATATAAATAATAAATTAATATTAATGTTATCCTAATTTATTAAAAACATAACTTTTTTTATTATTTGGTATACAAAATTATGTTTATTCAACACACGTGTAATATACGTGGTTTTTAAGGATGTATTTTTTTATTATTTGGTAGATTTATTCAACCCGATTAACACGGGTTTTTTTTAAAGATACGACGTTTTTAGTATTTAGTATACAAAATTACATTTATTTAATCTGTGTAATACACATGGTTTTTAAAGATATAACTTTTTTATTATTTGATATATAAAATTACATTTATTTAACCCGTACAATATACAAGGTTCATAAAGATATAAGTTTTTATTATTTAATATATAAAATTACATTTATTCAACCCGTGTAATACACGGGGTTCTAACCTAGTAATATTTATAATATATTTTAATTTAATTAGAGTAAACAATAAAATGGAAGCAAAACAAAAAGTAAAAAAAAAAAAAAAAAAAAAACTGAAACAAATATCCATAAAAAAACATAAGTTTTGTTTTACTCCTTTTAAAACCCCAAACTTGAAAACCGTACACTGCATTTGTGTTATGCCGGTTTGATTTGGATGGGAGACGAGGTTTTACTAATTATTCTACTGTTGTGCCTTTGAACGGGTAAAGATCGGGTAGTCGACCTTAATCACAGCGACTCATGTCACGGTGATTGACACGTCATTTTTTACCGTAAAAAAAAAAGATGGTGTGCACTATATGGGGGCCTGTGAATGGAAGACAGAACATAACTTGGTTGGAGTTTCTTAGACTTATTATCAGCGAATACATTATGGTTTGTGGGTCATCCTTTCCCCATCAACCTTAAAGTGCTCATCAAACGGACAACTAAGCCTTTTGTCTTTTTTCTTCACACGAATAATCAAATTTCAAAATCACATATGAATATTAGGATGCACTTCTGTCTTCTGAATTCTGAAATATAAAATTATTCAGATTACATTAAATATTTTAATACAGGTTTTAAGATTTCATTTTAAAATGATTCATGTGCATTATATATCGGATGGGCTAGCTTTATAACAAATGGCAATTTAAATGCTAGAGTTACCTTTGAATCTATTTAAATTAAAGAGTTATTGGATTTTATCACCCTTACCTATTGGTCATTGGCCGCTGCCACCCCCAGCTATTACTTTGACTCCCGTCACCCCCAACTTAACACTTAGTATGTTCTGTCACCAGATCACTAACTTTTGATCATGTTACTATACTTTTGGGGGTGTCCTAAGATCCCTAAAACCTTCCCAAGATCCCTATGACGCCCTAAAAAGTGTAGTAAGACGATCAAAAGTTAGTGATCAGTTAACAACGTGGTGACAAAACACACTAAGTGTTAAGTTGGGGGTGACGGGCGTCAAAGTGATAGTTAGGGATAGTGGCGGCCAATAGACAAGAGTTTGAGGGTAATAAAATCTAATAACCCTAAATTAAATTAGGTTGATCTGGTTATGACTCCATTTACTCAAATTGGACCGGTTCAAACCAAGGTTGCGACTGATAGAGGGTGAGGACTCAAGTTGATGACCGAACGGGTGTGACGACATTCAGTTTTGGTCAGGCCCGGTTGTGGTCAGTTTTGAATGGTTCGATCACAAAACACAACTTGCCATGCACAAATAGTGAAGAAACTTTGCAAACATGAAAGATGTTTCTTAAATTAATATAACAATCTATAACTATTTTAAAATTTATATAAAATGTTCATTGTGATTTGACTTCAAGAAAATTAGAAAGGTGTTGATTAAAAACACAAAACCAGATATTTTTTTACCAAATTTTGAAGGTACACAATCATAAACCCTCCTCATGTTCATCGAAGCAGAGGATTTAAACCCTCCTCAGTTCTCATGTTCATTATAAAAATGAATGTCAGACAACTCTTATTTCAAATCTTTTGTGAGATTTCGTATACACAACCGGAATTTAAATGCCCTTAAATCTAAGCATGTTCCAAACAACTTAGACCATGCGTACTGGTTGAGAAAAATAATGCCCCCACCATGAGGCATTATTCGACACGTGTCATCCCAGTCAGCATGGGGCGTTATTGCGAAAGTGGTGTAGTGGGAATAATACCTAATAATGCCCCCTTCCAATTATTAAACAAAAAAAAAAGCAAAGAGATGGTGATTGGTTGGTCAAAGTTGGGACACATGCAAAAAGTGGGAAGTTGTCAGAATGCTCAACATTGATTGGTTGCCCCAATTTGTACATGGTGTTATATTTAAAACGCCGGAAACCAATTTTTGAAAATTAAAAAAAAAACGCCCCATGTAATGGGGGAGGGGTGTTTTTAGGCGTTTTTTTTCAATTTTAAAAAAAAAAAAACGCCCCACTACGGGTGGTCATGAAAATGCCATCCAGAAAAAAAGTTAATGTTTTTAAATTTATTTATTTTTTAAATTTGTTTTTGTACATGTTTAAATGTACCACAATTTCTAGATTAAAAAGTAAATCTTATCATTTATAAATCTGTTACATGTTTTTAAACAAGTGAAATCAAATTAATATTTATGTGGCTTTTAAGGACTCAAGTTACCTATAATAACTTTGGAGCTCAATAAATGAGAATTACAAACGTAAAAAATATTTTTGGCAGACGGTTTAAAAAAGATATACGATTATATAATTAACTTTCAAAAAAGTTCAATTTACGTCCCAATCCTGATGGTTAAGTGGTGTGTTTTGTGAAATTGAACAAATATGTAGAGAACTCTTATCTATTTTTTTTTTCTTGTCTCTGGTTTGTCATGTTAGTAAAAGTAAATCAATAAATTCATATTTACAGCTAAAACCATAAAAACACTTAGACCATCCGTAGTGGGGCGTTTTTTTTAAAAAAAATTCAAAAAAAACGCCCGAAAACGCCCCTCACACCATTACGGTAGGCGTTATTTTTTAAAAAAAATTCAGAAATTGCATTTTGGCGTTAATATTAAAACGCCCAAATGAAAAGGAAGGGACCAATGGGAGAGGGAGAGTGTGCTTTTTCTCTTGCATGTGTCAGTGTGCCTTTTCTTTTGCATGTGTCAGCATTTTGACCAGCCAATTAGAGTGTTTGTTTTTTTAAATTTTTTTTTTGTTTAATGGTTGAAAGGGGCATTATCCCCACTACACCACTTTATGTTATAATGCCTCATGCTGACTGGGTTGCCACGTGTCGGATAATGCCCCATGGTGGGGGCATTATAACAAGTTACCACTACACATGGTCTTAGAGCATCACCAATAAGGCATATTTGAGATGTGTTTTTGGTGATGTGGCAATTTTTTGATGTTTTTATTATTGGGTGAAGTTGTTTTTAAGGAGAGAGAGTGTGATTTAGTTTGTGGTGAAAAACTAAAAAATATGAGTTATGTGAGTGTATGGAGGAGAGAGGAGAGAGGAAAGAGAGTGGTGTTTTTAAAGAGAGAGAATTTGTTGTGAGTGGGCATGAGAGAGAAATGAGTTGGGCAGGTGCCATGTCACTCATTTTTTCTCCCCTTATTGTGGATGCTCTTATAAGTTTTCTAGTTGCAATTAAACGGTTTAATAGCGGTCAAGGAAACCAACACATTCTTTATTGCTAGTAGTTAAAACATCATTTTAGAGTTACTATAACATGTAGATGTTATAGCAAAGAGTAAATTGTCATTTTAGTCCCTGAGGTTTGATCTAAATTATCATTTTAGTCCAAATAGTTTTGTTCTCTTCTTGATCCTTGATTTTTCTATTTTCTTGCCATTTTGATCACATTGCCTAACTCAGTCTAAAAATCTGGTTATAAACAGGGGTATTTTTGGCATAACTGTTGTGTAGTGATAACCAGAGGTAGTTTACAACATAATTTATAACCCTCATAATAATTTAATGCCAAAAATACCTCTAATTATAACCTGGTTTTTAGACTAAATTAGGCAACGTGATCAAAATGACAAGAAAAAGTCAGGGACCCAGAGGAGAAAAAAAAACTAATTAGACTAAAATTACAATTTGGATAAAAACTCAGAGACTAAAATGACAATTTACTCTATAGTAAAACACGTTATAAAGTTTATTCGTACATATAAACTCCTTCAAGGTTTGTTCAGTATTGATCAACTTTTCATCAAATTTCAAAAACACTTTCATTTTAAACAGAAGAAACTTAATGATTAATATTTCATTCACTATAACTCCATTTGAGACAACTTTTGATTGTTTATTAAGCTTTTTAATATGTGAAGATATAATTTATTTGGTTATATTTGTAGTTATTTGATTCATCGTATTTTAAAAGTCAGCCGATTTATAGTTTGGTAGGATTAGATGTCAAATACAATGTATTGGCTTGTTTCTAGACCTTCATATGCCTATAAAAAAAAAGAATTAGGAAAAATGTTTGGTGTCCTCACCTAAGTTCGTGTACATTCCTAGGTTGGATATGCCTCAACAATCAACATCTATTGCGCATTCATATTTTATATTTTTTTTTGTAAAGCAACTTTCATAAAAACACAACGGCCTATCTCCAAGACGGAGATAGCCACAAGCCACAAACAATTACATTACATTAAAATCAAAAGAACGCCAACCCTCCCATGACACCTCAAGACCCTTGCGTCTACTATTAAACCAAAGAAAACTAAGGGCCTTCACATCCGCAATCACTTGAACGATGGACACATTCGTCTCCCTAAACACTTTCTCGTTTCTAGCCTTCCAAATGCGCCATAACGTAATCACCAAAATACCACGAATGACTTCTTTCTTAGGCTGCGAGTACCCCGAATGCTCCGCAATCACATGGATGTCATGAACCGAGAACAGAAAAATTGGCGGAATCCGGCACCACCTAGCGATACCACACCAAACACCATTTGAGTACAAACACTCGGCAACAATGTGATCAATCGTCTCTTCCGAACCTACACATAAAACACAACCTGCAGTATCAACGTGTATGTTTCGTCTTCGAAGAGCATCTACCGTAGGCAACCGATTTAATCCAGCTCTCCATAAGAAAAGGTTACATTTTGCCGGAAGCCATTTCACCCAATTGTCCTCAGCATTCAGCTCCGATAGACTTGCATCAGAAACCCATTTTTTCGCATCCTGGACTGACACATACTGCAGCGAATTGTTATTCCATTCCCACGAATCTGGACACGTTTGAAGCTCCGTTGCAGCAGCTAGCCGAACGCACTCTATTAAATCCGAAGACTCTTGATTCGAAGCTGGATATGTCTTCCAATCCCAAGCCATAATACCCGTTCTCCCATCAAAATTTACTCTGTCCGCCACGACACACCACTTGTTTCTTTCAAGACGGAACAAAGCCGGAAACATAGTCTTTAGCGGAACCCGACTTATCCAAGGATCAATCCAGAATCTAATCTCCTTTCCATTACCCACACGCCCTTGAAGCAAACTAGAAAATGACGACCCGTTGACTATAAGCCGATTCCCACAATTAACAATCTTTCCCCAAACCCCACGCACATTCTTATTGTGAGGAACAGAGAGCCATCTCCTTTTCGAGCCATGGATGGCTTCTATCACTTTTCTCCACAACGCTTGACCCTCCGTACGATAACGCCAAAACCACTTAAGTAACAAAGAGTTATTACTAACTACTAACTTGATCAATCCGAGACCCCCAAATTTTATAGGACGCGTCATAGTGTCCCACCCAACCCAATGTAATTTATTTTGGTCCGCATTTCCGCCCCATAAAAACTTACGAACCATCTTCTCGAGTTTAGTAATGACCGCAACTGGGGCCTTGAATAAGGAGAAATAATACGATGGGAGACTCTCCAGGACCGATTTAATCAACACCACTCTCCCTCCCATAGAAAGCGTCCTAGACTTCCATTTAGAGAGTCTTTTATTGAATACCTCCACTATCGGATCCCAATTATTTATTCTCCCCATATTAGCTCCAACCTGAATCCCAAGATACTTAAAAGGCATGTCCCCCGAAGTACATCCCAACACTTCGGCTTGCACCGAAACCTCTTCACCATTCAAACCAACACCATACAATGTAGACTTTTTAATGTTAATTTTTAACCCCGAGCACAAGTGAAAAATACGTAAAATGCGCTTGAGAATTTTAAAATTAGAGACCGACCACTCCCCCATAATCATGGCGTCATCCGCATACAAAAGATGAGATATACACGGACCATCATTGGGAAGATTCACCCCTTTAAAGTCCCCATCCAAACACGATTTTTTAAGAAGACCGGAAAGTGCTTCCATAGCAATAATAAATAAGAAAGGAGATATAGGGTCGCCTTGCCTCATACCTTTACCACATGCAAATTCAAAAGTAGGAACTCCATTAACTAAAACAGAAGACCTAGCCGAGGATAAAACTCCTGAAATCCAATTACACCACATCTCCGGGAAATTCATTTGCCGCATAACCATCAACAAGAACCCCCAATTCACATTATCATAGGCCTTCTCAAAATCAATTTTGAACATAAAAAACCGTTTCCCACTTTGTCTCGCCCACGCCAATACCTCACTAACAATCAAAGGACCGTCAAGAATATATCTACCCGCAACAAATGCCGTTTGAGTCTCATGAATCAACGAACTCAAAACAGTCTTCATTCTATTAGCAAGGCCTTTAGAAATAACTTTACTAACAATCCCTATTAAATTAATCGGGCGATACTCACCTAAAGAAACTGGATCACTTACCTTGGGGATTAAAGTAATGAATGACGAACCAGCTCCCCGACTAATAGTTCCGGTCTCGTGAAATTCCTTAAATATCTCAACGAAATCAACCTCAAATAAAGACCAAAATTTCTTGACAAATCTGAAATTAAACCCGTCCGGGCCAGGAGCTTTATCACTACCACAACTTAACACAGCTTCCTTTATTTCTTGCTCCGAAAACCGAGCCACAAGCCCAGACGCACTAGCCGAGGATAACCTTCGCAAATCATAGCACCTTAAGTACGGCCGAACAACCATCTCCTCTTTAAATTTATTCCGAAAGAAAATCATCACCTCTTTTTTAACTATATTCGGCCGCGTTTCCCACTCCCCGTTAATCATAAGCCCCGGGATACCATTGGTCGCTTTCCGGCCATTAATAAAGCCATGAAAAAATGATGAATTCTCGTCCCCCTCCTTAGCCCACCGAGCACGAGATTTTTGTTTCAAATCCTTATTTTTCAAATACTCAATATCTTTCAACCGTTTAGAACCCTCCTCGAACACCCACAACTCGGACTCGGATAGATCCCGATTCTCCATAATAATCTCCAAATCATCTAACTCTGTTTTCAAACATACCACTTCCTCAGCTTCATTCTTAGTCACCTCTTTAATCCAATTTTGCAAAGCCCATTTCACTCTTTTAAGTTTTTCCATAAAACGAACATCCGGTTTGACATCAATACCATGCTCAAAGTTCAACGCATTCGACACCACATCTTCCATACCATCTCTATTCAACCATGAATTGAAGAACCGAAACGGTTTAGCACCATACTTGCGAGACACCAACTTCAAAACAAGCGGACAATGATCGGAATGAAGTCTAGCTAGAGCCCGATACTCCGCATTAGGCCACTTATCAAAAATATTAGAGTTCACAAAAATACGATCAATGCGACTGAATTTATTACCTACACAAAAAGTAAACTTACGATTACGCAGAATAAATTCCCGAAGACTCAAATCATCAATAAACTCGTTAAACTCCGAGGAAGCCACAGCCTTGAACATCGAATTCCTTCGTTCCTCACTGTTACGCACACAATTAAAATCCCCTCCTACAACCCATAAACCCTCCTCTGTGTCGATCGCAGCTCGTATGTCATTCCAAACACGTCTTTTATCACCCAAGTGTTGCGGAACATAAATATTAACACAAGACAAAAGCATTCCTTCCTCCTTTAAAACTCCTGATACTATCAAAAAGTTGTTATTCTTCTTCACAGAAACATTAGATAACAACTTCGAATCCCACAAAGTAACTAGGCCACCAGAACGACCCGCTGAAGGAACCCACTCACATCGGAAATCCCCGGTTCCCCAGAATTTACCTAGCTCAACTCCATCCATCGAACCAAGTTGAGCTTCTTGTAACATTATCATACCCACCTCATTATCTTTGCGTAAAACCCGAACCCACTCTGCTTTGGACTCGGACCCCATCCCACGAATATTAAGAGATAACACATTCATTGGTTCACCAATTGATAACCTTCAATCCTAACCATGTTATCAACCGAATGTTCAAAACGCTCGATATTATCAACACCCAACTTTTTAGCTAAAATGACAGTTTGATGAACTTCATCCGAAAACACTCCGCCAATGTTACCCGTTACCACCTGGTCAACACCAGAATTAGCATCTATATTACCCTCCCTACTGTTCTCTTCCACAACCACTGGCTCATCATTCACATTCAGCCTTTCAACCCCTGTTTCAACACCACATTCTTCATAACCCGAACCTGCCCCAACACAATTAATAAACCTATCCAAATCAAACAGGTCTTCGCCTTCTCTAGGTCTCTTTCTCGGACGTTCATGTCCCACTGGAGAACATGATAGTTTCTTTCTAGATTTCTTCTTGTACCCCTTCCCTCTCTTTGTACCGCCTTCTTTGTCTACCTTAACTCCCATCGACTGCACATCCATTGTAACAACATGGTCATCCCCACGAACCACATTCTGTGAATCATTTATAACATTAACAGTATTCTCCACCAAGAACTCCGATTCCACCCCTAATACGTTATTCTCCGAATCCATGCTCACATGTACCTCCTCCTCCACATCGTTCCTAATATTTTCCCCGCTCTCCTCTTCCTCATCCGCAACAATCTCTTCAAAATCATTCAAACAATCGGGAACCCAATCTTCACAATCCTCATCGACAAAAACCGGAAAAATGGTTGACTTCCAAAACAAGTTAACGTGCTGTTGAACCCTATGAACTGAATTCGTTAACACTCCTACCATGACATAAGAAAGATCCTCATCCCCAACAGAACTATTCGGTAACTGAATAACTTCACCGAATTTGGACGAAATATCGGACAGAACACTTTCGCCATTTAAACACAAAGGTATCCCAAATAACTTAAGCCATGCAATACGTTCATATTCCCAAGTTTGGCCTCCCCATGCATTAAGAAATACAAACACCTTATCCCACACCCCTTTTTTATCCAAGAACCACGCCTTATCTTCATAGGATTCAAATAATAGAATAACATATAGACCACCCACATATTTGATTCCAACTTTACAACTAACTGATTTACGCAACCAAATCCTTAGTCTAGAAAGAGAATTAAGATCTTTAACCTTACCCAACAAACCCAAACCATTCCAATCATCACAAGCAATCACCTCGTCACTAACATTGATATCCACCACCCCCTTTCCCGGAACAACATTTAACAACGTATCTCTGAATGATCTAGTTCCCACCACCGCCGGCCCACTATTAACACCAACCTTACCCTCATCCGCAACATTATTAGGCCGTAACTCAGTCCGTGCCTCATCCACCGGTTTCCACACCTTCGCGTCCTTATGTTGAATCTTAACTCCGTCGACAAATCTGGCAAGAACAGCATATAGTTTATAGCTACCAATCCAGACGTCCTTGAGATCCTCTTCGAGTTTCACCGGATCTTCAACATTACCGAATGACACAAAACCAAACCTCTTCCCAAGCCTATCGTATTTCCGAGCAATATACGTTCCTTTTATCACCCCGAAACCCTTCATGACATGCACCAGATTTGCCGATGAACAACCCTTTGGAAGATTCGAAACAAATACCTTAATAATCTTGACCTTAGAACTTGAAGCCCCGTTATTCTTCGATCTTCTGCCATCCTTGAATGGTACATCGTACCATGTATCCACCTTGTAGCGTTCCTTTGCCGCCATGAACCTTGAAAAAACCCTAATCGCCGATTTCGCCTTGAAAAAAACCCTAATCGCCTTAGTTGCCGGAAGACCGTCAGTCGCCTGAACCACCACCCGACTTCTCCTGATCGTCGTGTGATGCAGCTGATGCCCTTGATTGACGTGCGCCGCCACCCAGGATGGTGGCTGACCGTTGTCTGGAGCGAGGAAGGGCTGGTTTGGGTGTGGCTCACACCGGATTTTAGAGAGGGGAAGGATGAGAGAGAGAGCCCCGGAAGGCGAATGGATTCGGACCTGAACAGAATAGAGAGAAAGGAGACTCACGGCACTCTGCCGGAACTACCCTGCACGCTATTCCGATGAGGTCGCCCTCGTCGAGCCCAACCGGCGGCCGTTGATGTTCTTCAGATCTCGTGTGAACGGGGAAGGGTAGAGAGAAGCTTTAAATTGTTGTACATAAATCAACTTTCTACTAATTATTCATTTAGCAATAGATAGGTGGTGGTGTGTAAGACCACATGTTTATTTTGAGACACGCATTCATATTTTATATGGGTGATACTATTCCCACCCCCCTTAATTCCTGATTACACCCCCCCCCCCTACAAAAACATCACATCCATCAATCAATCATTGCCTTTTTGTTTTTAGTTTTTTTTTTGTCTTTTTGTTGTCTTTTTAGTATATTTTAGTGTTTTTTTGTTATTATTATTATTAGGGGACCGATAGAATGAGAACCACCACGAGTTATGAGAACCGCGAGAACCACGTGCCACGGAGGGGCGTTGACCACGATTTTTTTTTACAACTAGATCCGTATATTTTAACAACATTCGTAAAAAAAAATTCAAACGGCGCGCCCGAGGGGGTAGTTTTTTACACCCAAAGTTTGTAAAAAAAAAAACAAAAAAATAATAAAAACACCAAACTTTGGGTGTAAAAAACTACCCCCTCGGGCGCGCCGTTTGAATTTTTTTTTTTACGAATGTTGTTAAAATATACGGATCTAGTTGTAAAAAAAAAATTGTGGTCAACACCCCTCCGTGGCACGTGGTTCTCGCGGTTCTCATAACTCGTGGTGGTTCTCATTCTAGCGGCTCCCTATTATTATTATTATTATTATTTACTATTAGTAATGAATTATTATATTATTATTATTATTATTATTATTATTATTAAAATTGAAAAAAAAAACGTGTAAAAGGGATCATATAATTGGTGCTATATTAAAATTGAAAAGAAAAAAAAACGTGTAAGGATCATCACACTCTTAGGCTCATTCAAAGATGTGTTCACGTCCTTGGCTTGGTCAGGATCGGGGTTTGCACCTGAAAAACACTGGATGATTATGCCAGAGGCAGGATTCTTGATTGCGAACAAGTTTAATGTGATCGTTCATTTTTTATCTCAAGAAAAAAGAAACAGTTCTACTTGTTTTTCGCTTTGGAGAGGCCCTCACGAGTTCCCAGAAAAGAAAATAATTACAATTGCACACGTGAATGGTAACCATTTTATAATGGTAGAATTGCAAGGAGAGTATCCAATTGCCAGCACAAACAACCTATGGAAATTAATGAGAGAAAATGATGCAGCTGGCTGGGAGAATATATTTGAATCACGTCAAAATATGTATAAGTCTTGGATAGCACAACCTGCTACATTTGGGGGGTGTATCGATTAAACCTCTGTATGTACATTATTAAATGATAATAATTTTGTAAAAAAATACTTATTTTTATATAGCTTTTGTTACAGCTATAAATATAATTTGAAAAATTATAATAATAATAATAATACTAACTAATTAAATAATAAACAAATACTAATTAATAATAATAATACTAACTAATTAAATAAATGAATAATAATAATAATACTAACTAATTAAATAAATGAATAAAAAAAGACAACAAAAAGACAAAACAAGCTAAAAACAAAAACAAATGATTAATGGATGTGATGTTTTTAATAGGGGGGTGTAATTAGTAATTAGGAGGGGTGGGAATAGAATGAGCCATTTTATATTTGTATGATCCACTTTTAGAGTTGTTTTATCATTAATTTAATATAATTATAAAGTTATATATTATATTATCTTTACTTTAAAGTTTATCCTTTATTATATAACCGTAACACACTGTCAAGAGCCTAACAAAATATCAATCTATCTTTTCCATTAACAAAAACTCACCTAATAAAATATCAATCTATCTTTTCATTAACAAGGTGTTTCTTAATAGCATTCACATCCAATCTCTCATTTTTTAGCTATATTATTTTTTCTTTCATTTTTTAGCTATAAAAACCTTTCTCATATAATTTGAGGGGATAGATGTGAATCCTCTAAGATGTAAGCCCTCCCAATTTCCAAACGATAAAAGTTTAAGTCTCAACCGTGGCAGATTCAGACTAAAATTTAACGGATAATCTTAGAAAAGAAAATTTACCATACTTTCATAAAATGTACAATTTTTTACGGTACTTTGTACAAAAACCGTACTTTCATAAAATCTAAACAATTTTTTTTATCCTTTTGCATATTATTATTAAACTATTTGGAGTTCGACCAATATCATCATTTTCTTGGTCTTTTCTTTTAGACAAATTGTTTTATAGTTTTATTTAAAATGTGGTTTCATCTTCCAAACCATAGCACATAAACCTTAAAATTTTAAGTGAACTAATATAAAACTAGAACAATTTATAAATGAAAAATTCAATGTTATAATGGCATAAACCTTAGCAAATCTAAAATTAATTGCACATAAACTCTAAAACCAAACCCAAACATTTAGGGGCTTTTAAGTTTTAACCAACCATATGGGCTTTTGTGTTTTTTTTTTATGTTTTTATTACGTGGGCTATTGAGTTTTAATTATATTAGGCTTTTAATCATAAATTTATTGTTGGAGTTTCAATAAAAGCCCATTTTTAGTGGTAGCCTAAAATAATCTAACGGGTAACGTAAATATTTTTTTCAGGGTAAAAAAATACAAAAAACATAAAAATAAATAAATAAATTGCATTACGTAGTAAAAACTAAAAGTCGAGGGTGCAACCCATACTCCTTATCTATGTCAGCCTCTGAGTCTCAATGTCAACAAAAGTAGGTTAGTTTGTTATTTAAAAAAACAACATAATAATAGTAATTATTATTATTATTTTTATTATCATTATTTTTAAAATTTCTATTTATAACACCCTCTTATTACTATTATTAACTTGATTTACCAAAACAATCTATAACCTTTAGATAACTTGGGTTAGTTTCTATTACAAAAACTAAAAAAACTTGCCAGAAAAATCAGAGAATAATTAAGATTAAACCCATTGATACATTACTGGCTTATTACATTTTTGGCAGCCTGCATAATCTACCGACTACCAATGCTCCACAACATTTCACAGGAGATCAGCTCTTTGAACCAACATATTCCCAAATATAAACATTGTGAAAACAACAATTACAAACTTCAAATTCACACTACAACCTATCCTGCATCATTCTGCAACAGTATCTTCATTGTTGTCAAGCTCCTCTAAACCTATAACATCGCTCGAATCTATCGCCTCATGTTGAACTTCATCCATATCTTCTTCCATTTCAGCCTCTTCAGCGGTTAAGATTGCTAGCGGGTCAACAACTGCCGACGCATTAGTTGACTTTAACAGAGTTTCCAATTCTTCCACCACCCGAGTTGAATTAGAACCGTATCGACCATGACCAAAAGAAACGTTAGCGGACTCAAAGCCCGTTTCTCGAACCTTAACCCCACTATTAACTTGACTTTCATGTTCAATAAACTTACTAGTATCCAAACTTTGCCCTTCATTCACATCAGTAACTGCACTAGAAGCATCATCCGCTTTATAGTGTTCTTCGCGAGCCTCATTTGCAGTTTCGGTTTCATTCACCATCTCTTCATCGTCAAACTTGTACTGTTCAATTTCGTCAATCTCATCGTCTTTTTCCTCCTCGACTACATGCTCTTCATCGCCATCTTCTTCTTCCTCTTCCTCTTCACTCACCGCGGTCTCCTTAGGCCGAACATCTTTCCTACCTAACTTAACGACTTCATCGACACTATGTTTACGCGATAAGACCTCGGTATCACTATCAACAGACTCCAAATCTTTCCTACTGTAATGAGACCTCTTGATTTGAAAGATGAACCAACAGCAGACAGAAATTAAGAAACAGATTCTGAAAACATGTTTAATTTTGATACCTTTTGACCTAGGGTTTCTAACAGGTGAGTATCTTTGCATATTGAGGCTGACTGAATTAGGGCACAGTCACACCTTCCTTACATGAATCAAATTCATCCAAAATATATCCAATCACTGAAAAACAGAATAATCAAAATCAATCAAATCATTCTACAATCTTTCAAACAATTTGTACCAAACCTAAGCATAAACTCGAACAGTTCATCAAAAGAACCAACTTCAAACAATAAATTTTGAAATTGCAACAATTAGGGTTAGTTATGGAACCGTCTGTCTATCTTATGGAATCTAGTTGAATTAAGTTAAACAGCATAAAAATACTACATAAACGAAGTTGAAAGAAAATGATGAGAGAGAGAGAGAAGATGGGAGAATACCTTGAGATTGGTGTTTGAAGTTGATGATGATGATGATGAAGAGTGAAGAAGATGTTTTTGAGTTTTTCTGCAACTTGATCGTGAGCCATTCTTACTTTTTTTTCCCCGTAAACGGGCGATCCGTGAATCTTTTGTGCTACTAGCTTTTAAGAAATAATAATAATAATAATAATAATAATAATAATAATAATAATAATAATAATAATAATAATAATGATATTGGCATTTTTACATGTTAATTAAACTAGTATTTACGACCCGCGCTTTGCGGCGGGATTGTTAAACCGAACAAATAGTAGACGTAAAAACGTTGAACCATACACACGCGTTCCAGCGTATTAACTTACAAAAATTAAACTGAAACATAAAACATAGAAAAGAAAAACTAAGTTGACATAGCACCCCGTACATTGCGATAGAGCCGTTAAACTGCAAAACAAAATAACGTAAAAACTTCGTACCACGCACGTGCGTTAGGAGTGTTAACGTGTAAAATTTAAACCCAAAAGTAAAACGACGAATTTGTAAAAGATGAAAAGTGAACAAAGTTGAAAATGAAAAGGTATTGAATAAAAAAAGTTGTGACAAATTAAAAAAGACAAAAGGTATAGGTCAGAAAAGTGTAAAATGTTGAATTACACCTCTTAGTACAAACAAAAAATTGGTAAAAACGGGAATATATGAACTAATGGTTGGATGGACCAATAAATCAAAAAGAAAAATGAATTGTGCATTAGTTAGTTGTACACATTGCTATTATAACTTATACAAAATTAAATAGTAGTTTCAAGTCACAATTTTTTTTTGTGAAATTATAAGAGGGAAAATTCACTAAATTAATTTTGAAAAAAAAATAAACATTGATTTTTGTTATCAATGGCAAAAAGTCCCAAATCTCAAGGACGATTTTGACAAAAAAAATCAGACGTTTGGATGAAAATGACCAAAAATCCCAAAAGTGGAGGACTATATGGTACAAAAAAAATTGTTTTGAATGAAAATGGCAAATACGCCCAAACCTCAGAAACGATTTTGGCAACTTACTCTAATTAAAATAACGTAAACTAAACTAAACTATATCTTAACAAATATACATGGTTAGGGTAAAATGAAAATTTCTACGAGTTGTGAGAACTTAGAGAATTCGGCCTTACAAAAAGTTTTTTGAATTTTTTTACAGGGGGTGTGAATGAGCGGTTAGAGACTCAGGGCGTTAAACCTTTTGATTTTGGATTCAACTGGTTAAAACCACTAAAACATAGGGACTCAAAAAGTAATTTACTATTAATTAAATACTCACAATTTTTTTTTTGTGAAATTATAGAGGGAAAATTCACTAAATTAATTTTGAAAAAAAAAATAAACATTGATTTTTGTTATCAATGGCAAAAAGTCCTAAATCTCAAGGACTATTTTGACAAAAAAAAATCAGACGTTTGGATGAAAATGGCAAAAAATCCCAAAAGTAGAGGACTATATGGTACAAAAAAAGTTGTTTTGAATGAAAATGGCAAACACGCCCAAACCTCAGAGACGATTTTGGTAATTTACTCTAATTAAAATAACGTAAACTAAACTAAACTATATCTTAACAAATATACATGGTTAAAAACCACTAAAACATAGAGACGATTTTGATTTTGGATTCAAGTGGTTAAAACCACTAAAACATAGGGACTCAAAAAGTAATTTACTGTTAATTAAATTTAAAATTATACGTTTGATCTCTAAGTATATTAAATAATATTATACTTATTATATTATTTGATACATTTATATTTGTTATAGATAATTATTAATTAAATTTGAATTTATACGTTTATCTCTAACTATATTAATTAATATTATATTATATTTTGTGTATAACAATTAATATGTAATATTATTATTAAAAGGGAGGAGGCACCAGAGAGTGACACGTGTACAAAAAGATTTTTGTTTATTAGTATAGGAAGATTATGGTTTATATCAGATATAAACACTCCTAAAAATAAGTAGTCGTACAAAGGGTATCAATGAACTTCTTTGAGGGGCACGAAAGGTATAACAATAAGTACTGATTCGACTAGCTCGAACGTGGGATTGACCTCATTCAAGCGTCATTGAATCCGTCTCATCAAACTCTACAATGTGAGATTTTAGGTTTTCGCTTTTGGATTTATAGGTTGTAGATTTTAGGATTTTTGTTTATCATCATTGTGTTTTTTATTTATCATTATGTCTTTTAATGTTTGTGTCATTGTGTCTTTTTTCCTCGACGTTGTGTTATATTTTTCAGCTTTGTAATATATTTTGCTCAACATTCTGTATTGTGTCTTTGCCCGGCCGGCCCTGAGAATTCATGTACCCTGTTCGAGCTCGAAAATGCGTGCCCTTAGACCTTAACGGAATTGGGTATTGGACCCACTAAAGGTCTAAACCTAATACCAATGGACTAATAACTAATCTAAACCACAAAAATAGTTTTGTAAGTGGACCTATATTGGTGTTTGTAGGGTATACCCTATTAATTTATTTATCTTTACATATACATATAGGAGTTTTTTAAAAAATAACGTGCCTTTCGAAATATCGGGTCCTGGCCGGTGGTCCTCCCCGCCCACCTTCAGGGCCGGCCATGTGTCTTTGTACACTTCTTACTTTTAGGAGTCTTTGTAGAATAACTTAACCCGTTAAATTACAATCACCAAACTAATATTATTAGGATGTGATATTGATATACACCATGTACATGTAATCGTGTTAAAAAAGGATTACCGCTATAATTTGCAGTTATGTGACAGTGACAGTGACACAATAGCAGCGTATCAACTTTAAGCCGCATATGACATGAAATGCTTGCTTAAATTCTTATCATACGTAAAACTACTCTTATGTATCACCTTATCGTCTGGTACCACTAATTAAACTTATGCTTTGCGATTCCCTGTAATTTGTGGGTATATGATTTCTGTTTATTGCATAAAGTTTAGAAAAATTTGGAAGTTGGAACCAATTTATAGTACATTTAAACACAGAATACATAAGAGAACTGCATTATTCGTCCGTTTTTCCTTTCTATGGCGGGTCGATAGTGTTGTTACGTAATTCAAAGTGTTATGTAATGTTATCGACCTAGGAAAAGTACATAACACCCATGACACCTGAGTAGTAGGTCAGGTGATGACGAATTTGGTGCTTCAGTTTATTTGATGAACGGTCTTAAACCTGAGTTTCACATATCAAGCTTGACTAAGTTCGCAACTAAAATATTATATATACATACAAACATAATAATTACTATTATATATAAAGATATGATAAAAATACTAAATATTATATACAATATTATACATATAAATTATAATTATCGCTGTATATAATTGCATATCAACATAATACGATAATTAACAAATGAATCACAAGTCAAGTCTAAGTTGAAATTGAGCTTTGGTTACGAATAAACTGGGCTCAAACTTTATAAATAGAACTCAAAACGAGCCAAACTTGAGCTTTAGAAATAGAACTCAAAACAAACTAAGCTTGAGCTCGAGCTCTCTTATGTTAAACGAGTCGTGCTCAAAGCTTAGGCTAGCTCACCTCGTTTACATTCCTGCTTATAGGCAACCTCCATAGTTCCAATAGTCTAACTTTGGTCGTTTAAATAGTCTAAGTCACCCCAGTGCATCCAATCTGGGTACCTAAACACTGTCAAGTTATCAAGAGGTGAGTGCACGACTGGTGTCATGGCGTAGCTATGAGCATTTTTACTTGTGGCGGTAAAGTGTTGGATCTTCGTTTAGTTTTGAGCTCATATACAATGAGTTGAGTCTTCTTGCACTTTTAGTGAAGTAATAACTAAATCATATATCCATTTGGGAATAGCCAAGTGGTATTGGTGAGTTTAGATAGAGCTTAGGATAGGAGATGTTAGGAGTTCAATCCCCATGATGTGCAAGTTTAGTCATTAAAAAAAAAACCTAAATCATATTCGTCTTAATAAGAATACAAAGAGTCACTTGGGTAAACCTATCCATTTAATGCATTTAGAAACTTCATAAGACTGGAAGGTATGGAAGAGGCAAGTCCTTCAAGGATGGGCTAGGGGGGCGGTGTGGGAGGACCGGCGCCGTGAAGAGAGAGAGAGAGAGAGAGAGAGAGGAGAGAGAAAGAAGAGAGAGAGAGAGAGATGCCCGTCCTCTCCGTCTGTGGGGAGCCGGATACGCCGGAACGGAAGCAGGGGGCGGGTGTGGGGGACCGACGCCGGGCCTCGCCAGACCTAAGCCGGCCCCCATACCGCTTAGTCTAAGAGAGAAAATAGATGGTGGGGAGAAGTGGCCCCTACTTTGTCATTGTGAACACAAACTAACAACATACCAATCCAATCAATGTAAGCATATTTTAACAGTTCTTAGGACAAACATTTTGTTAGAGCATGCATAGTGGTTGGGTGAATAATGTCCCACCTTTGGGCGTTATCCGTCACGTGTCATTCTAATCAGCAAATGGTCGTTTTTTCTAAAATGGGTGTGGTGAGGATATGAGCATTATGTTAAAAGGTTTGTAAAGAATTAAAAAAAAATAAAAAAAACCATGAAAAAAATTGATTGGCCAAAGAAGGAGGGGTTAGACGTGATTGGTCAATTGAATCCCCCATCAGGCGTGCTTTATTCCACGCTCCAAACAATTTTTCGCAAAAAAAGCCCCGGGGGCCGTTTCCGGGCGTTATTTGGGCGTTGTCGGGCTTCAAAACACCCCAAAAGGAACGAGTACGCATGGTCTTAGCGTTATTACATTCTTGTCTTTTGTAGGTTTACATGTGTGTGTGAGTTATATTTTGAGCTTATTGATTTAGTAACTAATTTTAAGGGTTATTGGATTTTATCACCCTTAACTATTGGCCATTGGCCGCTGCCACCCCAACTATCACTTTGGGGCCCACCATCCCCAACTTAACACTTAGTGTGTTATGTCACCAGATCACAAACTTTTGATCCTGTTATTATACTTTTGGGGGTGTCCTAAGATCCCTAAAACCTTCCGAAGATCCCTATAACACCCAAAAAAGTGTAGTATCAGGATCAAAATTTAGTGATCAGTTAACGACGTGGTGACAGAACACACTAACTGTTAAGTTGGGAGTGACGGGTGTCAAAGTGATAGTTGGGGGTGGCAGCGGCCAATAACCAGCAGTTGAGGGTGATAAAATCTAATAACCCTAAATTAATTTTAAAATAATGCAACATTTTTAGATTACAGTGCTTTTGTGTAAAAAAGTATTTCACTAGACGTCGGAAAAAAAAGCAAAAGTATCACTTTAGTGTAAGTTTATACCCCGTCAAAAAAATTGGTATAAAAACCTCGTAGTGCTTACTCTAGGTCTTTTCCACCGACATTTATTTCTTTTGGCAAAACATTTAATCAATGTTATAAAAAACCGGTTCAAACTAGGCGGTTGTATCGGTTGAACCATCTGGTAAAACCGGTTAAACCTCCCGGTACACCCGGTTGAACCATCCGGTAAAACCGGTTAAACCACCCGGTTGAACCGCCCGATACACCCGTTTAAACCTTTTTTGATCCAAATCCGGTATGGTATAAAAACCGGATTTTAAAACATTGCATTTAATAAATTCAAGCCCGATTTGCTAACAATGTTGCACTATTTTGTAAAATGGTCACAAAATTAATAAGGCAGGGACTATTTATAAACGCTATAATCCTATTATTTGGACTTAACAACACTTTCTGCATAAAAGTATTGTTAGTCACTACTTAGAAAAAAAAAAAGATGTAATTATAAAAATATTAGTTTATGAATTATGATGGAAAAATTATGTAATGTAATGTTGGTCATTCCTATATCTATGTGATTGTATCACGGTTGTGTATTGTATTCAACATGTTTTCAACAATGTATTATATATTTTTGATGAAAATGAAGTAATAATTTTAGTAATTTTTTTAACGGTAAATTTGGATCACTGACGGATTACTGGAGCGTCATCGTGCCATCAGCGGAACCACCCGATCATATCCATCTCCACTAGGCAATAATACCTATATACAAATTCATGAGGAACCCAATAAATTTGGGAAAAACCCTCTTGTAGGAATCAAATCCATCCTAAGCTTTATCGCACCTCCAAGATGTCACTAAGCTATAATACCGTGGGTTGTATTAAATGTAATTACTAAGTGATGAAACACTGGTTAACACAAGGTTATCCAGCTGGGTTGTTGTAACAACCCGCGTTTTGGAAGTCAAAGTCAAAGGAGGAAAAGATTGCTAATTGCGATCTGTCACTCCTTGCTTAACTATTGATTGTACACCTTGACTTGTAATCCATTTCTTTGAATTATGTACTCTAGTTGTATTATGTGGAGTAAATGCTAATAATCGCATGTTAATCGCTAATCTATCTATCGCTAATCGCATCGCAATCGCATTCGCAACTTAGATTATAGGTTCTGTATATTGTTTTATGTGCGTGTGCTAATTATATGTTACTTGTGCATGTTTATATTATGTTTGTGGTGATTAATCGAAAACGCAATCGCAACTCTATCGCAACGCAATCTCATCGCGAACTGGAAACGCAAGTTTAGTTATGTCACACCCCAACCGATGGCAGAATCATCGGGGCGCGGTACTGAGCGAAACAGGTTGTCCAGAAGTTTTCATAACAACTACGATTACCAATTATTTAAAGCATCACGTCTCATACCATGACATAAAAAGTAGCATAGTTATTACAGACAAAATCAAGACAAATAGTTCTGTTCCGACAACTCAGATTTCAAATAAAAGTAAATTGTCTTTGTTTCTAGACTCTTTCCTAGCCTCGATTTCACAGCAAGCCAAGCATCTTAACATCTTAAGCACCTGTCACATACGTTAAGGTAAAAGTCAATACACATAGTGTAAAGGCGAGTATACAAGTTTAATAGATATAATAAAGTTCGAAATCGTTTACGCATAATCAGCACGTACAATGCGTGAAATGAAGCACGCAAGTTATCGACATGATCCTATCAATACCAATGACTGCGGGGTGACTGCGCAAGGCAGTTCGTAATGCATGTTCACCACTGTGAATCATGTGATGAATTGTCCTTAACAACCCCTGAGTGAACAGGTGTTGAGTCCAAACTATAGTACTATCGTTGCTAAGGCAGGTAGACATCAATCCATGTGTAAATATAACAAACAAGCATTCATTAAGTCACGTATAACATGCAGTAGCGGTTAGCGTTAAAGTATTGTGTAGTGTGTTCGATGTGATTTAGAATAAGTAACGTATGTAACACCCAAAAGTGCATAAAGCAAAAAGGGTTCGAGTATACTCACAACGATGATGGATTGAAGGGAGCGCTAGAGTGAGTTTAGCCTGAACAGTTAACGATTGCATAAACGATAAGCGGCGCGTAAAACGGTACAATGTGTCAACGGATCAGACGGTAATCCGATCGGATGGCCAGTTGATCGGGTGACAATCCGTTCGGATGGTCATCCAATCGGGTGACCATTCGATTGGATTGTTACCTCGTTTGGGATGGATGTGCTTGTGTATGATGGTTTGGCTTTTGAAGTTTTTGTTGTAGCATTTTAAAAACAGAGAAGTATCTCTACCCTTTAGGTCAGTCGATCGAACGACCGTTCGATCGGGTGGCGATCCGATAGGTTGGACACTTAGTGAGAACAAGTTCACAGCAGTTTGTCACTCGATCAGATTGCAATCCGATCGGGTGGCAATCCGTTTGAAACTGTCTATGCATTGAACACGTTGAAAATTGTTTAAGTGTTGAAGTTTAAACATCACATGGTCGGGTGGTAATCCGATCGGATGGCAACCCGATCGGACGGCAATCCGTTCGATGTTCAAAACCTCAAAAGTTGAAATAAAAGTTAAGTGTGGGACCAAGGAGCAAGCCGATCGGGTGGCAATCAGATCGGGTGGCAATCCGATCGGACGACAATCCGTCCCGGCGGCCTGATCGTCTTGTTACTTGGTTGTTCTGATAATTTTGCGGTTTTCTCAAGACGGTTTGATAACGTACCAAACAACAGAAACCTCATCAAGACTCAGTGACCCGATCGGACACGAATCACCCTAGCCCGACCAGTTTAACTGTTCGAGACGGTGTTTCATGTTTAACCCGAAATCAGTAATCTCTTGGATAGAATCCAGATCTTGAACCAACACATCACTAAAAAGGAGTAGAAGATCATAACAAGCTCGGATTCTATCGGTTTGAGTGAATTGAGTGTAAAAGAGTTGAAATAAAGTTAGAAAACCATCTTTCAATCCTTTACACTTTGAATATGTTCAGATCTATGCAAGATCTTTGTTTATTCATGTGGAAACCGTTCGGATCTAAGTTGCTCTTGGTGGATTGAAGCCAAAACATGAAGTTCATGAGAACCCCATGATGACATCATCCTAGAACACCTTAAATCTAGTGATTTCATGGTTAAAAGTTGAGATTCAAAAGATAGAAAGGTGTAGGAGTGCGTGTAGTTCAAGAAAGTACAAGATTTAGGTAGAAAACTTACAAGAATCGCGAGAAATCGGAAGAAAAGTGGGTTGGAGCGAGTGAGTCGAGTGAGAGCACATGTGAAGGGTATTTATAGGGTTTCCCAAAATGGAAAGTGGGGAAAGTGGCTGGTCGATCGGGTGGCAACTCGATCGGTTGGCCACTCGATTCGAGTGTTTGGTGCGGCAAGTTTTACTGTTTCGATTCGCATGTCGAGCGTTGCGATGCGATAGAGTTTCTCATTAATCCCATCTACTATATCTAACATACAATCATCCTAAATAACTTGCGTTTAGCGTCTGCGATTCGATTGCGATAGAGTTGCGATTGCGTTTCGATTAATCACCACAACATAAACATAAATAAACATGCACAAGTAACACATAAGTAACACACACACACGTAAAACAATATCCAGAACACATTATTCGAGTTGCGAATGCGATTGCGGTAAGCGATAAAGCGATAAAACATGCGATAAATAGCGAATAAACCTCGATTATTACAAGTACTCCACATAATACAACTAATGCAAATAAATAAATAGATCATCTACAAGTCAAATAAGTCAAAACAGGAACTGAGCAAGGAGTGACAGATCGCAATTAGCAATCTTTTCTTCCTTTGACTTCAATATTGACTTTGACTTTCGAAACAGGGGGTGTTACAGCCTCCCCCTGTTAAGGGAATTTCATCCCGAAATTAGGCTTCAGCCGTAACAAACAACTGTGGGTACTTCGCCTTCATGTCGCTTTCGAGTTCCCAAGTGAACTCTGCGCCTCGCTTGCGTTCCCAGCGAACCTTCACAATGGGAATGCGTGAGCGCCTGAGCTGCTTGGTTTGTCGGTCCATGATCTCGACAGGCTTCTCCACGAAGTGTAGTGTTTCGTTTATTTGAAGGTCCTCCAACGGAACTTGTAAATCATGCCCAGCAAGACACTTTCTGAGGTTTGACACATGGAAAGTCGGGTGAACGTTGTTAAGTTCCTCCGGTAGTTCGAGTGTGTAGGCCACTTTTCCGATCCTTTCCAGAATTTTAAAGGGTCCAACAAATCGAGGCGCGAGCTTTCCTTTCTTGCCGAATCTGACCACACCCTTCCAAGGTGATACCTTTAGGAGTACATGGTCGCCAACGTCAAATTCAAGGGGCTTGCGTCGTCTATCGGCGTAACTTTTCTGACGAATTTGACCTTTCAGCAGGGTGTCTCTTATTTCGAGGATTTTGTCTGTCGTTTCTTGCAGTAGCTCAAGACCAGTTAATTGCGAATGACCGATCTCGTGCCATACAATTGGCGATCGACATTTTCTTCTGTATAGAGCCTCAAACAGTACCATTTGAATGCTGGAATGATAACTGTTATTATACGAGAATTCGACTAGAGGTAAGTATGCGTCACAATTACCACCGAAATCTATGACACATGAGCGAAGCATGTCTTCCAAAGTACGAATCGTTCTTTCAGTCTGACCGTCAGTTTGGGGATGGAATGCGGTACTCAGATTAAGTGAAGTACCGAGAGCAGATTGAAACGTTTCCCATAAAGGCGAAGTAAACCCCCATTGCGGTCAGAGATGATGTCGCGAGGCGTATCGTGTTGACAGATAACTTCGTTTGTGTAGATTCGGGCTAATTTTTCTACCTTGTTGTCTTCTCGTATTGGCAGGAATTGAGCAGATTTGGTCAAGCGATCGACGATAACCCAGATACTATCATGACCTGAGGTTGTACGTGGGAGTTTCGTGATAAAATCCATGGCTATGCTTTCCCAATTCCACATCGGGATCTCGGGTTGCACAAGCAAGCCAGATGGTCTTTGGTGCTTGGCCTTGACTTTGGAGCAAGTCAGGCACCTCGAAACATAGAGAGCGGTATCTTTCTTCATGCCCGGCCACCAGTACTTTTAGCGAAGGTCCTGGTACATTTTATCGGCATCGGGATGAATAGAATATCGAGACTTATGGGCTTCGTCCATCAGAGTCTGTCGCAAATCGGTCCGTTTAGGGATCCAGATTCGGTCCAGATAATGGAATATCCCATTTGATTTATTCACTAACTGGGCTCCATCGTGATGAATCATTTCCTTCTTCAGAGTACGCTCGGTAAAGCATGCATGTTGGGCTTCGCGAATGAGAGACTCGAGATGATGCTGCGCGGGAATATTACGAGCGCTATGCAAATAGCTTCGCCTGCTGAGAGTGTCGGCAACGACATTTGCTTTGCCAGGATGATAACGAATCTCACAGTCGTAATCGTTGAGAAGTTCCACCCATCGGCGTTGATGCATGTTCAGTTCCTTCTGGTTGAAAATATGTTGTAGGCTCCTATGGTCGGTGAAGACCGTACACTTTGTACCATAAAGGTAGTGTCACTAAATATTCAAAGCAAAAACAACTGCGCCTAGCTCGAGGTCATGGGTTGTATAGTTCTTCTCGTGGATCTTGAGCTGACGAGACGCGTAAGCGATAACCTTGTCCCGTTGCATGAGAACGCAACCAAGACCAAGGTTCGAGGCATCACAATAGACAATGAAGTCATCATTTCCGTCGGGTAAAGCAAGAATTGGAGCGTTGCAAATCATGTGCTTTAGGGTTCGAAAGGCAGTCTCTTGTTCAGTTCCCCAAACAAAAGGCTTGTCTTTATGCGTGAGAGGTAAGCGGCACATCGATTTTTGAGAATCCTTCGATAAATTGGTGATAATAGCCCGCTAGTCCGAGAAAAGAACGGACTTCAGACGGGTTCTTAGGCGTAACCCAACTCTTAACAGCTTCAATCTTCCCGGGATCGACATAAATACCTTGACTATTGACAATGTGACCGAGGAATTGAACCTCCTCCAGCCAGAATTCACACTTGGAGAACTTGGCATAGAGTCGATTTCCTTGGAGTAGCTTGAGAACCAAATGTAGATGCTGCGCGTGTTCGGCTTTCGACTTGGAATAGATCAGGATATCATCGATGAACACAATGACGAAGCGGTCGAGAAATGGTTTACATACGCGATTCATCAGATCCATGAAAACCGCGGGGGCGTTGGTCAAACCAAAAGGCATAACAACGAACTCATAGTGGCCGTAACGGGTACGAAAAGCGGTTTTGGGTATATCCTTCTCTTGGATGCATAGCTGGTGATAGCCTGAGCGTAGATCGATCTTCGAGAAACATGAAGCACCTTGCAATTGGTCAAACAAATCATCGATTCGAGGCAGGGGATAACGATTCTTGATAGTTAGCTTATTCAATTCCCTGTAGTCGATGCACATCCGGAACGACCCATCCTAGTTTTAAACGAAAAGGACTAGTGCGCCCCAAGGAGAGGTGCTAGGGGGAATAAAACCTTTATCAAGCAATTCCTGGAGCTGACTTGAGAGTTCACGCATTTCAGACAGATCGAGACGATAAGGCGCTTTAGCAACAGGATTAGCTCCATGAATGAGGTTAATACGAAAGTCAATATCACGACTTGGCGGTAATCCCGGAAGGTCATCAGGGAAAACGTTTGGAAATTCACGCACAACGGGTACCTGGTCTACCGCCTTAACTTTCTTTTCCTTCTCCGCTACTACAATATTGGCCAAGAAAGCTCTGTATTCCTAGCGGAGATACTTGCTAGCTTGGATACATGACATGAGTTTGAGACCTTTCGACGCAGTTTCATCATAAACACACAATAAACCACCATTTGCGAGCGAAAAACGAATCATCTTATCGAAACACACAACTTCAGTACGATTCTCACGAAGAAAATCCATGCCTACTATGATGTCAGAACTTCCGAGCTGCATCGGAATAAGGTCGATTGGAAAGATGTGATTGTTGAGCTCGATGGTACAATCACGAAGAACAGAATTGACAACGACGGTTCTTCCGGTGGCAACTTCGACATCGAATGACTAGGGTAGATGGGCGCGCTTACGATTTAGGAGCTTTTCGAATTCCAACGACACAAAATAGCTATCGGCTCCAGTATCAAATAAACATGATGCATATATACCATTCACAAGGAACGTACCATTAACCACATTGTTGTCGGATTGAGTTTGGAGGACATTGATGTTGAAGGTGCGTCCGTGTGGTGCTTGCTGTTGCTGATGCTGCTGTTGTTGCTAAGGCTACTGCTGCTGAGGCTCCTGCTTGACCACCCTGTTTGGGCACATATTCGCAAAGTGGTTGGGATCACCACATGCGAAGCACGCTCTAGCATGGACCGCGGGTGCTGGAGCTGCTTGTTGTTGACCCTGAGGGGCAGTAAGAAGAGCTTGTTGAGCAGAAGCTGGAGCTGTGGCGTTGCGGGGGGCGGTTCGACAATTGGCGGTGAAGTGGCCATACATATTGCAATGCACGCAATATCTGCAGGCTATACCCACCGGGTGATGATAGATGCATGTCGGGCAAACAAGATGAGGACCAGTATACGCGCGCTTTGCAGGCGGCGCAGAGGTAACTGGTGCTGCTTGGCGGTGTTGTTGTTGTTGCTGAGCTGGTACTGATTGAAGTGGAGCGGCGGTGGTGACAGCACAGTTCTTGTTGGCATTCTTCCTCTTGCGGCGAGAGGACTTTGATGATTGAGGAGCAGCAGTGGTGGTTTCAGCGGTGGCGGCGGTTGTAGCTTGATGCAGACTCTTCAAGGCTTTGTCCCAGACACCAGCCTTGACGCGTTTGTCATTGATTTCAGCGGCGAGCAGATAAGTCTCCTCGATGGTAGTTGTCTTGGCAGCCTGAACAAAATCAGCCACACAATCCTGCAGCACACGGATGTATTTCTTGATTGTTATCTCAGGCGTCTTCACTTGGTCAGGACAGATGATACTGAGCTGCTTGAAGCGATCAGTCAGTGCTGCGTTCTCTCCATCTTTCTGCTTGATATGCCAGAATTCGTCCTCCAGCTTTTGGCGTTTGTGGGGAGGGCAGAACTCTTCCATTATAATGTTCTTCAACTCATCCCACGCCAGCTCATAGGCTGCGTCATTTCCGCGTTTGTTCCTCTCAGCCGTCCACCAGTCTAAAGCGTGGGACTGGAAGACGCCAGTAGCGTTCATAGTACGGAGATTCTCAGGACATCCACTCTCGCGCAAAGTGACTTCAATAGAGTCGAACCATTGGAACATAGCCGTAGGGCCATGCTAGTAAACTCTTTTGGACCACAAGCTTTGAACTGCTTAAAACTGAAAGCAGTCTTCGGCGCATCTGTTCGAGACTCTTCAGATGATTTGCTAGTGTTTTCGTGCAGTTCACTAACAATCTGAGGAAGTACTTTAGCTATCTGAGTAGCGACGAGAGAGGCGAGTCGCTTATCAGCTTGCTTGCGTTTCATAGCACGAGAGTGTAGTGATCCAGTTGACGACATTGTCTGCAACAAACATCGTCACAGGACTCAATCACTATTTAATCGAATCTCACCTCACACGCCTAGTACTACTAAAGCTCAGGAACATCATCATATAACACATAGGCACATAAGCACATAATCACATAAACACGTAAGGCACATAGGGCACATAGGGCACATAGAAGCAGTCAGAATACAGAAACCTATCATACAAGGTCGCGCGCGTTCGAGAATAGCGATTGCGAGTACACAGCATGTGGTATAGCCAGTGTTGTAAAAATCGGAATTAATCGGCGCCTAGGCGCTAGTCGGGCGTTGACTGATTAATTTTGACGTAGTCGGACCATTAGTCGGTAATCGGTCCAAGTCGGTCCAAGTCAGTCCTAGTCGGTGCAAGGCGGCCCAAGTCGGCCAAATCGTTTCTAGTCGGCCCACTCTTTTTTAGTTTAAATCAGGCCCAAAGAAATGTTTTTAACCATTAAATACATGGCCCAAGTTGTTTAGTTTCAACCTGGCCCAAAAAAAACATGTTTTTAACCCATTAAAACATATTCCATGAGGCCATGACTGATATGTTAACGTTTAAATGTTTAAATACTTAAATTGCTATGTTTTAAACTTCATTGTTTAGATTTTGAACTATTTTTAAGTATTATATTGATATTAACATGTGTATTGAATGTTTAAATATTGATTTGCTATGTTTTAAACTTAGTTGTTTGAAGTTTGAACTATTTTTAAGTATTATATTGATATTAATGTATGTGTATATATATAAATTTAAAAATTATATATATAAATTCCGATCCGATTAATCCCTAGTCAGTACTCCACTGCCCGACTGGAGCCTAGCGATCTCTACAACACTGAGTATAGCATAAGCGAGTAACATATCATGCGATCACCAGCGATTTGTTAGCGTATTGGGATAGATGTGCAGTGCGATTCGTGTGTGTCGATCAAAACAAAAAATAGAAGTGAATAAATTACCGAAAATAAAAAACACATAAACAGGTAAAACCACACATAAATACATAAAATCGGCGAATATCAGAGTCAGCAGTTGCGGGCTCAGAATTGAAACATATAAAAATCATTGAAATGCTAGATTGAAATCGAATATGGATTGTCTTAGGCTGATAGACATCGACTACCCAAAGCGGTTTGACTATTCACAAGGACTTTTAGTACACACTTTGGCTTTCGGGACTGTGCTCTTGCCTTGATTTGGGCGAATGGCACGCATCCCTCGAGTTGCAGTGTAACTTCAAGTCGTTGGAGTCCGTTGAAGCTTTAGAGAGAGTTTTGTAAAACCAAAATAAAGGCGGAACAAGTCGTCAAGGTTCGGGTTTCACCCCTGGCTTAACAACTCCGTTCCTGTTTTTGATAAAATGGAGAAGAAAATCTGCGTTAAAGTGCGGATTTCACTCCTGATTCAACGCAAATTCTCGTGTTTTATAGATAAAATGTGGGCCGAACAAGCGATCAAATCGAGAGTTTGCGGGTTTCACCCCTAATCTCCATCCAATCACTCATTCAAAATAGTGCAGTTCGACTACCTTATCAATGCATAAGCAAAATGAACCGTCTTTCTTAATTAACAATACCGAATTCTTAGAATATAGGGTTAGGCTATATGAATTCTTTATTTCAAAACTTATTTAATTAGGGTTTTGATTCTTCCAATAATGGCACTAGCAGTCTTGGAGATTTCATAATGATACAACCCTAATGGGATATAAATCTTAATTTTACTTGCCTTTCCGGGGTAAACAGGGTAATCTTAGGAGAAGATAATCAAGTTATAAGGAGGTTATAGAGGTTTTCCAAATCTCAGGCTCCAATTCATCTATCATAGTTTGTGTCAGATAGGTGACACATTTATGTTACGAGTCCACGAATTCTTTAATCGAAGATATTTACCTGGACAATTCCATTCTGGATATCTCCTTTGAATACCTTTGGCTGATTTTAGTACCATATGACCATCAGAATATCTTTGTGGTTCCATGCATTAAACCTCCATACTGATCAGGCATGGAAGCAATCTATGGAACATATTAAGATACACCAATCCTCATGTGGCGCTTTTATCATACCATCTGGTATTCGGAATCGATAGAGATTAAAGAGATATCAACTATATATGCTTTCGCACTTCCTCTTAGCGAGAGGATACTTCTAAAATTTTATGCCTAAAGGTTTCCTGACAAGAACAGAAGAAATGGCTCTTATGATTTGCCTGAAGGTTCTTCCTTACACTTAACATCTGTGGTTCTTACAGGGAAAATTTCTAAAAGTTTGTTAAGTTATGGTCTTGTGAGAGACTTAACAGCACCCGAAACCACATGTAATTTCTAGCAATAAATTCACAAATAAGGATTTATCTGGTGACATTCCTAATGTGAGCTGCCTCTAATCATTCAACAGGAGGGTTAAACGCCTCCATTCTTAATCCTTCTAAACTTAGCTGTAAAATCTTAGATAACTTTAGGGCAGTCTCAGCTTTGACTGATTACTTCTTAATCATTATAACGTGGGTAGCTGAGGTAGATCCATAATGGATTTTTAATGAGTAGGTTTTGAAACCTTAGTGTGCCCTCTTGTTAGTGCATTCATCTGTCAACTTCGTCTTATATCGAGTCTCAGTCTCGTTACAGATCTGAAAGAGGATGATGTCAACATTTCTCATAATGACATCATATTGATGATGTCATCATGGCATCATCTCACAAAAGACAAAGTAGCTTGCATGGGTAATAGTTAGTGTTTTCGGTCAAACGTACATATCATTATGATTTCGTTCATGTGACAACATGTGATTTCGTTCATAGGTCAACTAGATAGATTTCGCTCTTGTGTCAAAGTTGATTTCGCTTTTATGGCATGTTGGTGATTCCGCTTTTGTGTCATGTCCGTATGAGCGGAATCACAATGTCTATATATAGGTCATATGAGCGGAATCACATATATAGTTCTAGGTGTTGTCTTCCGGTGAGCCACGAAGTGCTGCCGAAGTGTCGACAGGTTGTAAACATTGTCCAGATCAATAATATCGACAGTTTAGTGTGTATACTTGCTGAATTGTACTCGGTTTGTCTGTTTCCGCCGTTCAAACTGAGATAAACTCTTCTACGCAACTCGTTTAGGTTCGAATTCGATCCTACAAGTGGTATCAGAGCTAGGAAAGAAGAGTTCTATACATTTCAGCCGATAATTCTGTTTCTACACTATTCTTTTTCGAAATTCAAAATTTTTACGGTCAGAATTGGTTAATTTTTACACATCTTGCTCGGAATGTTGTAGTGTCAAATCCTTGAAAGTTTCATAGCCTGAATCGACCTAAATCTTAGTATTTTTGAGGTTTCATTTTTCTGGACTCGTGTAAAAGGTGACATCATCAGCTGGTTTCGCTTTTTTGAACATCATGATTCCGCTCATGTGAACATAGGGTTTCACTCTTGTGTCAGTTTGCATGTGATCATCAAATGTGATGTTGTCAGTTCTAGTGTGTTAGCTGGTTTCGATTGCATCATTTGGATTAAGTGATTCAGAATTGCATGTGAATTTGGAGTGTCATCATATTCTATAAGATAAGATACATATTTTGAGGTCCAATAATATTTGAGTGGTAATCAAAGTTGTCTGCCATTTACACAAGTTCGAGTTTTGTTTGTTGTATTCCCAAGTCATTGAAATTGATGTGGTATTCTGCTTGAGTGTTGTTTCAGTATACATCAGTGCATAGCACGTGAATCTAAAGGTTTTTGTCCAATTAAAGTTCATGCACAGTTAAAAGTGAAAACATCAACTTCAAGAGAGATGTCAGCCACGTGATAGTCATCTGTCCATGTGATTGTTTAATAGTTGTCAGTCCAATTATAGCTCACTTTTTATAAGATGTGCATGTGAAATTGTGAGTTTAGAGGTCGCGTGGTTTGATTTTTGGTTACAGTCAGTTCTCACAAAAGACAATCCTAGTCCGCACTGATTGATCAAGATAGTTTGAACAGTCAGATCGTTTTGTGTGGGCGTGATAAAGTCAAGTTTGTAAGGTTTGGAGTTCAAAGGTTTCAAAGGGTCAAGTCATTTGAATTCGATTCGGGTCAAAGCAGTCTACACAGTGTGTCAATCTTCAGTCGGCATAGTCTGTCTATCTTTAGTTTGCACAAAATAATCATCAGTTCGAGTACCAGTTTTATTTTGTTAATCAATAAATTTTTAAACTAATTGTTGTTTGTTTGTCTGACAGGTTTGCATCATGGCTGAGGAATTTTACAACATGTTTTTCAATGCGTTCACAACCGAATCGTCTGATGTAGCAAATGTTACACCAAAAACCATCACTAAGGTGCTCAATGAGAACATCAAGCACGATAATTTTTACGGAACTCACTCAAAGCCACCAACTCTTGATAGCATTGAGGATTATACCTGGTGGAAAGAACGTTTCATCAACTGGGCGAAAGCGTATGCTCATGAAAGTTGGTTTTGCTTGGAGTATGGGTATGAAAAACCAAAAGACGAGAAAGGCGAAGATCTTGTATTCAAGAAGTTTTCCAGAGAAGATAAAGCTGAATACGGAGCTGAACAGAGAATGATAGCATTGATCCAGTCAGCAATCAGAAATGATATTTTTGCTTTACTAACTCATGATGGGTCATCTAAGTCTGTCTGGGAAGCTTTACGTGTTAAAGCTGAAGGGGGTAAACAGATTAAAAAGAACAAAATCGCTTTATTAAAGAAAGAATTTGATCTGTTTGATAACATAAAAGGAGAATCGGTAAGGCAAATGATTGAGAGATTCTGTCATCTTAAAATTGAATTGGAGAGATTAGAGATAAATAAAACAAGAGAGGAATTGATAGACAAAGTGATTGAAGCGTTACCATGAGCTGATCAGTGGCAAACGTTTGTTTTTATTTTGAAAAATGATGCTTTGTATGATACAATTACTCTTGATGCTTTGTTTGAAAATATCGAAAGTCATGATCTGGAGCTACAAAAGCAAAACAAGATTACTGATTCTTCACATCAACAGAACGTTGGCTTGTACTACAAAGGCAGTGTGCCTTCTGATAAAGGCGTTGGTTCACCAAAAATAGCATTTAGTGGTGAAAAGATGAAAGAACCACCAACAATGTCAACAAGTCATCATTCTGAATATCATTCATCTTCAAAGACAAATTCTGATGATTCTGAAGAAATTCTATGCAACATTGCTCTTAAACTGAAGAATTCTCCTGCAATGAGCATAAATGAAGCTAAGCAGCAAATGAGTTTCCTTGCATCTGTTCTGGAGTCATATGAAGGTCTAGTAGCTGGAAAAATTGGAAATTCTGAATTGACCAAAGAAGATTACGACCAGATTGATCCGGAAGAGATGGAGCTCATTGACATCCGTTGGTGTTTAGCTAGTTGTATCCGAAGAGCTCAGAGGTATATGGAGATTACCGGGAAACAATCTCTTGGAGGTGCGTCAACAAAGCTTGGATTCGACAAATCCAAAGTGACCTGCTTCAAATGCAAGCAAAAGGGTCATTTTAAAAGAGAATGCAGAAACTCTGAAGTTGCTGAAGGAAGTGAACGTCCTTTCAATGATGATTATTATCGAAAGGCGATTTACCATCGAAGCAGAGAAGAACCAAAGTTGATCGAAGATAAACCGAAAGAAAAGTCAAGAGCATATGCAGTAATCTATCCCGATGAAGGATTTGACTGGAGCACAGTTTGTCCAGAAGAAGATCGTTTAGAGAATGTTCGTAAAACAGCTCAAGGGAGAGCTATGACGGAAGAAAGAAAGTTTGTTTTTGTTGCTGAGATTCAAGATGAAAACAAAGACAAAGACACTGTTGAAATCCGTGAAGAAAAAGTTGAGATCAAAGAGAAAACTCGAGAAGAAATCTTGAGTGAGAAGACCTACAGAGAAAGAAACGTGGTCTACAACAGAATGGATGACATGCAGGAGGAGTATGAGATGGCTGTCGGTAGCAAAAGATGGGATAAAAAAGAGAATGCTACTATAACAGAGAAGGAGAACCAGTTGTTCCCAAGAAAGACATAATTTTCGATGATGTTCTTCTCAAAGTCCCGTTAAGAGCTGAATACTATAGAAATGTATTGAAAGATGACACATATGTTAAGAGATTTGAAAAGGAGATTAGATATGCTATGTTATCGTGTCTGAGAAAAAGTGATGAGGAGAGGATGAAGAAGAATGTTGAAGAAATGGTGAACAATCTGAAGAAAGATGCTGAAGAGGTTAAAATAGAAACTGTTGAAATTGAAGCTGTGAAGGAAATCAAAAGTGAAGAAGTTGTTGTGAATGAAGAGGTTGAGAAATCTGTTACTGAAGAACAGCAGATAGAAGAAGAAGTGAAGAAAGAAGAAAAAGAAGAAAAGAATGAGTATGAGGAAGCTGATAATATTGGTGATGAAGTTGGTGTTGAAGAAAAGCAGAATGTTGCTGAGCAGACAGAGGTTGATGAAAACGCCGAAGTGCCAATCACTGAGGTAAATTCTGATTTTGAAAACTTGAAACTGATTGATCAGTGCAAGAAATGCATGGAACCGTGCAGAGCTTGTACTGAAAAAGATGAGCAATTCAGAACAAGAGATCTTGAATTCACAAAAATAGAAAACATTTTCAAAGAAAAATGCAAAGAGATGCTAGAAAAAGAAAAGGTTTTTAAAGAAAATGATGAAAAACTTTCAGAAAAATGTAACAAATTAGAGAAAGAAAATGAAGTTTTGAAAGAAAATGTTTTGAAAATGACAAATGAATGTGAACAAAAAGGAATTGCTTGTCAAGAAATGAAAAAGGAATATGATTCAATGAAATTATCATATCACGTTACAAAAGAGTCATATGAGAAAGTGAAAGATGAAATGAAATATGCTCAAACAAGAATGAATAACCTTTCTGAAACAACTAAAGAGCTTAAACGAATGTATGCTATAAAACAAGATGTTGTTAATTCCTATATTGAGGATGTTGCTAAGTTGAAGCGACAGATTGCTGATTTAGAACAGGATAACAACAAGTTAAAGAGTTACCACGTGTCGTCATATGTGCTTGAACGAATTTTCAATATAAAACCGGGTGATGGTGAGTCTGAGCAGAATAAGAAAGGCATTGGCTCAGAGTTTCATCAAGTTCCACCACCGGAAAAATTTGCATTTTATGATGATGAAAAGGTTGAAAAAGCTTTCAACAAAGTAGATCAATTGCCAGACAGCATTGACATAACCTATTCCAAATCTGATGATTCTCATGATTCAGAGGTGGTAGGTAAAGTCGTTGAAAGTGTGTTGAAAGAAGAGTCAGTTGATACAGGTAAATCTGAATCACATGATGAAGATGAAGGAAATCTACATGATGGTTATCTGAAAAACACAAAATCTGAGAAAAGTTTGAATGATGATTCAAAAGGATTTGTTTATACCATGATTGGATCGGACAAATTGTTCTTAGATGTTGTATTCCCGATTCAGAATGTGATTTCAGAAAAGGTTGATAAAGTGTTCAAAATGGTTGAGATTGAGAAGTCTGAGATTTCAAAGTTTGTTGGTAAGAGTCATACAGGTTCGTATAACAAACCTGGTTTCAAAAAGAAGAACATGAAGGCTGGGTTGGGTTATAAGAAGAAACAACATCGGAACAAAAATGAGACGCCGAATTTTCAAGCAAAAATGAGTTTTGTTCAAGGAGACAGTTTAGAAAAAGAAAAAGAACTCAAAATGTTGGTGCATGTTTGTGACAACAGCTTAGATTTGGTCTTTGGATATCTTGTAATTTGTTAAACGATAAACAGTTAGCGGGTTTAGCTTTGTATTAGTGAGATAATAGTGTTTGGGCTAACCAAACCCAATGAATTGGGTGATGGGGGGCGAATTGGGCCTGTCCAATTCGCAGTCCATGATGTTTAACTAAGCCCAAGTAGCAAACCTTGTGTTATATAAACATGGTTAGGCTTTAGGGTTTAGGTTAATCAGCCAAAACAGTATTTGTGAGAGATAGAATTCGTGAGAGCTTGTGCTTGGACGAATTTGGAGTTGGTTAGGGATCTTGATTGATTGTAATCAGTTTGATAGTTAATCAATAAAGATCCAGTTTGAAAGTGAATTGTTGTTTCTGTTTCCTACACGTTTTCTGCTATATTCTGATCAAGAGGATTCCGCACTCTTGATTGGAAAGACAATTCTGTGAAAGATCCATACGAATAGGGGACCTACAATTGGTATCAGAGCGTTAGGCTCTTGAAGGCTCGGTTCAGAATTGGTTGCTGCAGAAACAGGGAGTTCTTCGAATCTTTGAAAACTAGGGTTTTTAAAAATTTTCGAAATTTTTCTGTTTGTTTGATAATTTTCGAAATTTTTGTTTAATCATATTTGGCTGTTTGATCTTCTGCTTTGATTGTTGATTGGTTTGCAGGTTTTAGGGTTTGCAGGACTGTTTTTGGTTGATTGTTTTGAAGAATTTTTGCTAAGAAACTTGAAGATTCGAAGACTGTTCTTCGTGTTATTCGTTAAGTTCATAAGAATTTCGTATAAAGCTTGCTGATTTGCTGTTTTGATTTTGCAGATTGTGTTGGAGAATCTTCAGAATACAAAACAGATTGAGTTTCCAAAGTTACTGGGCGATTTTAACAATTTCGCAGACTGATCAGCGAATTTGAGACCTCATATCTCGGTGAACGGCGAAGTTAAATCCAAAGGCGACTTTGGTAACCGTATAATTTTCCTCAGCGAAATTATTACGGTTTTTCGGCGACTTTATAGGTCGTCGTAATCGCGAACTTTGACCAGTGAACTTGAACAAGTAAATAACCAGCGAATTTAATCAGTAACCAGCGAAATTAATCAGTAACCAGCGAATTTAATCAGTAACCAGCGAATTTAATCAGTAACCAGCGAAATTAAGAGGTGGAATTTCAGTTGGCAAGCGTCGATAAAATTTCAGTGTTTTGCAAATAGAAATTGATCCATAGCTCGTTTGACAGAACCGTTTGGACCGTTGAATTCCTTGGATTTTTAGGGTAAAAAAAAAATTTGTACGGAAAAATCCCGATTTCGGTTTTCGACATTAGATATCATTGGATTCGTCTTTTCGAGACGATTCTAAAGGTGTAATTTGGTAACCACTGTTTTCGGAAAAATTTTGTACGGTTTTATCAGTACGGTTACGATAAAAACGTGTTTAAAGATGGTCAGAATGGACAAGGTTAGTGAGAGTGTTAAACATTGGCCAAAGCTGAAAAATGTCAAAGCATATGCTGACTGGAAAGAGGAGTTTGAGGCATTTGTGAAGAGTGAAGATACCAGAATGTGGTACTGTATGATAGATGGCTATGTTGCTCCTACGCGTAGTATTGAAGGAAGTGTTTTAGTGCTGTCTTATGACAAGATGGATGAATCTGAGAGACAGGTGGTTGATGCTGAAAAGAGAGCCTTGGCGGCAATAAATATGTCCTTACCTGATAGCATCAAGCATACCTTCCAAAAGTACACTGATTCAAAAGATATGTGGGATGCATTAGAAAAGAAGTATCAAGGAAATGAAGATGTTAAAAGGAATAAAGCTGCGAGCTCTACATCTCGAGAAGGTTCAAATGATTGTAGTGTTCATCTGGAAGATAATGAGCATGCCACTCAGGCATTCATGGCAGAAGTAGTGCAAGTTGATGAGGCTGAAACTACTGTTAGTGATGCTGAATCTGAAGTGAAAAATGATGAAGCCAAAGTGGATGCTGAAGTAGAGAAGGAGAGTGAAGCTGAACAGGTTGTTGCTGATGAAAATACAGAAGTTCATGAGAAAGAGGTACAATCTAATTCTGTATGTTTGAGATGTCGTGAACTACAGGGTGCGGTTGATAGATTGACAACACAAAACCAAAGTCTGGTAAGCGAGATGTCAAACGTAAAAGAGTCAAAATTTTTTGCTAAAAGAAATGAATCTACATACTTGAAGAAGATAAGAGGTTATGAAGCTGAAATTGAAGCTTTAACTTGCAAATTGAATGAAAAACTTCAAGTCATAGACTTAGCTCATGACATGATGGCTGAGAAAACAAAAGAGATTTCTGAAAAATGCAAAGAGTTATCAGATGCACAACTCAAAATTGTTGAACTTGAAAAGAAATTAGGTCAATTCAGAGATTCGTCTTTTGTAATGAAACACATGATGGGTGGGTTAAAGAAGAGTAATGACAAGACAAGTGTGGGCTTCCAAGGCTTTAATGAAGTTCCACCTCCTCTTAGTCATAACTATTCATTCCTGCCTAGTGAAGATGAGCTAGCAGACTTTATGGCATCCACACCAAGTAGTTTCGCATCCACATCAAGTCAAGGTGATGGATCTGAGAGTGATGATTTGAAAAGGAAAAATTCACCGCCTAAGAATAAAAATCAAGCTTTTGTCAAAAAGATTAATTTTGTTCAAGGTAGTGATATGAAAAATGAAACAACTGTTATTGAAAATGAATCAAATGTAGAGTTTGCTAAAAATAAGAGCATAGAAAAATCTGAAATCAAGCAAACTGAACAAGGTTCATCCAAGGGATCATCACCATCTGATAAGGGATCTACCTCAGAGACTCCAGCTAAGAAGTCTTTGAAAAGGAGATCGTGCTTCAAATGTCACATCAAGGGACATGTAGCTAGTTGCTGTCCTAACAAAAAGAGTGAAGCACAACTTAGTGAAAAACAGAGAGGAAAATTACCAGAGAAGAAAGGTGATAGTGAGGAGAAAGGTTCAAATTCTCCTAAGAAATCTGCTCCTAAGCAACCAGAGAATGTTGCTGTTGGTGTAGATAAGGCTGGAACAGGAACTCCACAAGTTCCTCGTTTTCAAAGAAATCAACCAAGATTTCAGCCTAGATCTCCACCAGGCAGATACGAGAGACCTAGAAGCAGTTCACCTAGAATGAACAACTTTAATGGAAATTCAAATAATTTCAGAAGTCAAGGTCAATATCAAAATCGATACCAAAATGATGGTGGTCGAACTTTTTATAACAATGGCTTTAGAAATTACAACAATAATGCTTCTTGGAATCAAAATTCAAGGTACCAAAATCAAAATTTCCAAAGGTCAAATAGTCCAAACATGTATAGGAACCCTCAGGACCAAAGACCTAGTGGAAATCAAAATCAAATTCCATCAACAGGTCTAAGATCCAAGACTCCAGTTAGGAGTAATGGATATTGGATGGATGTTCCAGTAGTTGGTGAATTTGGACGACCCAAGACCATTAAGGCTTGGGTCCCCCAATCTAACTAATTTCTTAGTTGGTGTGTGCAGGAGCTGCTAAGGAGGATTATCAACTTATGTTGATAGTGGCTGCTCTAGGCACATGAAGGGGGATGTGAGAATGTTGATATATTTATATTGATTGATTTAAATTGAAGTTCAAAGATCTGAGTCGACACACTAGATAACCTGGCAGATCTTTATACTAAAGCTTTTGACAGGGCTCGCTTTGAACATTTAGTCGAACTCAACGGGATGAGGAATCCTGAATAACTGGTTTTTCATAAGAATTTTTGTAAATAGTTTACTGCTTTTCTTAAAAATAAAAAAAATTTGAAAAATCAAAAACATAAAAAAAAATAGAAAATTAAAAATGAGTTATCACTGTGTGAAAAAGAAGAAATGATAGTACATCAGCAAGTTAGACTGTCACACTGAAAATAAATTTAAAATTTCTTAAGTGTGATAGCAGCTTCATCATATGATGTACCAGTAGGCAAAAAGCATGAAATAATCAACTTACCAATGTGATATAAACTTAAATGAACTGTGTATGAGTGGGGAACACATCAGTGGTGTATGGTTTAATGACCTTAAATCTTGCGTTGATAGATTGCCAAAATCTGAAGTTTTGGGTCTTTATACTGATATTTCATCTAGGGATATCTTGACTGTCTTTCTGTTCAGAACTAAAATTGTACATGACCCCAGGAAAGAAAGTAACTTGGAATTAGCACATTTCTATTTGAATGTCTGTATGTTGTCCCGATACACACAATTTTGATCTGATTCTGAAATCTTCTCTGAAAAAAGTCGTGTACCTCCTTTGCTGCATCCAGATATATGCTGACCTGGAGGTGCTAGGCAACGACAGCTTCTGCTGCATCCAGATACATGCTGACCTAGCTGTACGTTGCCGCGCTATAGATCTAGTACACCCGAAAGAGGCCCTCTAGTGCCCAAAAGAAACCCAATAAACCTATATCAAACTGAGAAAACTCATTTGATCTGTATATTATACCATCTCTCCTAAAGATCTATTCTGTTCTCTTCTCAACCTATTCCCAGTTAAGATTTCAGAATCTGGATTGGACTTGTGAAATATGTGGTAGGGAAGATACTTGCATGATAGAGTGTGTTGTTTATATTTCCAGGATTTGATTAGTAATTATTTGGGTGTTCATTGTTAAGCAATCAAAACATGATAACACAGATTATATGCAGACCTAGACACTGTCAGGATATCTTAAAGGATGACATCAGTATACTCACCTACTACGATGAATCTTTGTGCATACCTTGATCGCAGGGGTATATCCTGAAGTGGGACACACTAGTATATCAGTAAATAAAATTACCTTAACGTATCATATGGTAATGGTACTTGAAATGTTCATGCATTTTGTTTAAGAGGACAAACATACTGGTAATCGTCTTGAACTGCTTTTCACGAAAAATTAAATAGAGAATTATACAAGTGTGAAACAGTTTGATTTTGTTGATATGATCTTCTTACCAGTGATTCTCACAAAAATAGAGTGTTTATTGCTTTTGTTATTTACTTGCTTTCAGAAAATATAAAAATCCAAAAATAGTGTCTTTTTCTGTTTAAAATTCTTAACGTACGGAAAACTGTTATTCTTGGAGGAATTGTTACTGATAGGGGGAGACAGTGTTAGAAAGTGAGTTCAAAATTTTAAATCATGCGGGTTATAGGATGTGTGATTAAAAAGTTTTGTGTGTTGGTGATAAATTGAAAATGCTTAATCTGTGATACAGTTTAACTATCTCTTGAAAAATAATAATTTATTTAACTTTGTTGAAAAATTCTTATGGTTTCTCGAGATGTTTGTTTTATAGTAAACAGATTGAAGCAGTGTGTTGCTGAGAAGTTGTTGTGTTGCTGAGAAGTTGCTGTGAAGATGAGAGTTTGATTGGATGCATGGTAGAACCTCCTTTCTACATTGCAGACAAAGTTGAAGAGTTTGAAGATTGCTATACATATGCTGAACTGGAGTTTACTCAAACGCTAAAGTTTTTGAAGATTTGGTGATTGGATGCATCAGCTTAGGGGGAGTCTGTTGCTGACAGAAGCTATTTGAAGCTGAAGCTATCCAAAGACCAAAGACAGTGCAAGACTACATGAAGATTGCAAGAAGACTGAAGACAAAGTTATTTTATGAAGCTATTGTCAAGGGGGAGTTTGTTGGTGCATGTTTGTGACAACAGCTTAGATTTGGTCTTTGGATATCTTGTAATTTGTTAAACGATAAACAGTTAGCGGGTTTAGCTTTGTATTAGTGAGATAATAGTGTTTGGGCTAACCAAACCCAATGAATTGGGTGATGGGGGGCGAATTGGGCCTGTCCAATTCGCAGTCCATGATGTTTAACTAAGCCCAAGTAGCAAACCTTGTGTTATATAAACAAGGTTAGGCTTTAGGGTTCAGGTTAATCAGCCAAAACAGTATTTGTGAGAGATAGAATTCGTGAGAGCTTGTGCTTGGACGAATTTGGAGTTGGTTAGGGATCTTGATTGATTGTAATCAGTTTGATAGTTAATCAATAAAGATCCAGTTTGAAAGTGAATTGTTGTTTCTGTTTCCTACACGTTTTCTGCTATATTCTGATCAAGAGGATTCCGCACTCTTGATTGGAAAGACAATTCTGTGAAAGATCCATACGAATAGGGGACCTACACAAAATGAGACAGTCTAATGATGAATTCTTTGCTCAAAAGAAAAAGCAACAACCACAGGTCAAAGATGTGTCCATGAGAACATGTTTCAAATGTGATCAAAAAGGACATCTTGCACGCAAGTGTCCTAATCTAAAACCTGTGGATGTTGACAAAAAGAAGTTTGATGCTGAGAAACAAAAATCTGAGAATGTGAGACAAAGGTCAACCAAATTTGATTCGAAACAAACTTGGAGGTTCAATACAAACAAGTTTGCTTCAAATCAAAATTGGAAATCAAACCAGAACAGGTTCGATTCAAGACAGACCTGGAATTCTCACACACCCAGATTCAGAACAACACAGAGTTGGAAAACCACCGTTGATATGACAAAACCTCAAGAGTTTTGGAAACCAAGAGTTGTTGTTCAAAATCAAAATGTTCAAAAAGTTTCACATTTTTACAAACGAGGAACACCAAAAGGGCAAACATGGAGTGTTAAGAAACATGTTGATTTGGTAAAAGATGAGAAAGTTGAAATTAAAATTGAGAAAGTTTTTGTGAAAAATGACAAAGAATTTCCAGCATTAAATAAAAATTATTGTGTTGAAATGCCTAAGGTTCAACAGACCTGGGCTAAATTGTTCAAGTAATTGAGTAGTTTGTTTGTGCAGGTGCTCATGGAATTCAAAGATTGTGAGAATGGAAGTTGGAGCAGCCTGGCACGACAAGGAGAGGAGGCTGCTGGATCCTGTGTTGGTTGAAACAGGAAGTTTATATGTTTTCTGTAAATAAATAAACAATATTTCAAAAATCCTAAAAATTGAAAAATTTGAAAAACCAAAAATATGTTTGTTTTTAATTTTTGTCAAAAATAGAAAAATACAAAAATATGTGTTGATTGAATACGCCGAAACCCTCACGGCTGAACAAACATGATTACTTTCATCAGATTGACAAACGGTTTTCAAACTGTAAAATATCAATGTGTTGTAAATCATGGGGGTATGTTATATTTTCTGCAAATCAGTGCATGTGAAGCAGAAAATGGATGGCGAGACAAAGCTATCAGTATTGGTTGTCAAATTTTCTTTAAATGATTTTGCATTTTAGAGGGAGTAATGTTGTTAGAAAATACAAAAACATTTGAAAATTTTGAAAAAGCCAAAAACATGATAAAATTAAAAAATTGAGTTTTTGTGTAAAAAGAGGAAATGATAGTACATCAGTAGACAGTTACAGTACGCTAAAGATTTGGAAAGTCAAAATGTGTTAAACGATCTCACCGTGGATGTGTCGGTAGATTTTTATACATTTAGTAAACTTTTTCGGGATATAAACCTAAATTCAAACTTACTTATTTCGTGGGGAACACTACTTGGATATATAGGTAACCCCTGAAATCTCGTTTGAAAGGTCTCATAATCTGATATACTAGGTCTTTATACTCAATGATGTCTGGGGTATTATTCCGGGACTTCTGCTGAACGGTAGTTCTGACCTAGTCCTCGAATAATACTTTCTGCAATGCTTGAAACATAGCATTAAACCCTCAGCATGCTGATGAAACAATAAAATTGATAGTCGCTGTTGTTGTAGCTAAAAGATCCTCTAAAGGGGACATACCATAAAGTCGAAGCTGATATCTCTCTGCGTATACGGAAGTATCGACCTGAGATCCCTCGGCCCTCGCATACCTAATTTATGTACAGATATCATTGTAGTATACTCACCTGTAAGACTGATTATTGGGATTC
Source organism: Helianthus tuberosus (assembly GCA_030545235.1). Taxonomy (NCBI): domain Eukaryota; kingdom Viridiplantae; phylum Streptophyta; class Magnoliopsida; order Asterales; family Asteraceae; genus Helianthus; species Helianthus tuberosus. The sequence goes on along the minus strand of CM060365.1, from coordinate 92,273,767 downwards.
TGGATACGGGAGTATATTCAAGAGGTGGGACACATGAATGGGTTTAAGTTCTTAAAATACCTAATTCGTATCCTGAACAGATTGAAAATTGTGTGAGAATTTAAAATGGATCAGTATATCGACAATCTAAGTGAATTGTTTAATACTTACTGTGTTACTAAGCTCAACGGTACTTGTGACTTGTCGGAAACTGATATGATCCTCTGACGCATACTCAAACAAAAATATTGTCTGTAAATATGTTTGTACATATTTCTTTACTGCTTTATATTTTCAGAAAATACAAAAATATTTTGATTTCTGCTTTATTTTCGACAACTGATATCTGAAATGCTGAGTTTCAAAATCTAAGTAAGCTGATTGTGTTTCTGAAAATAAAACAAGTTCATTAATTTGAAACTTGATTTAAAATCAAAAATTTCAAAAACAGTTTGTGATATCTCCAAGGTCATTAACTTGAACTTGGATGATAAACTGTGAGGGAGTTGGATTCTTTAATACTGCTAAATCTATACAGTTTGTTGATAGGGGGAGTGGGTTAGAGAAGATTGATTGATAATATGAAAACATTGTATTTATGAATGTTTGAGTGATTGCAGATAGTCCAGACTACGATCCCGAGAGCAGAGTCTAAGGGGGAGTCTGAAGACAAGCTTGAAGCAAAGAGAAGCTTGTAGATGGAAAGCTAGGTGTCGATCCCAAAGCACGGAAGCTTGATAAAAAGGGGGAGCCTGAAGCTGATAAAGACTGAAGACTGAGAAGACTCGACACTTAAGACTCGTCAACATCTGAGGGGGAGTCTGTTAGTGCATTCATCTGTCAACTTCGTCTTATATCGAGTCTCAGTCTCGTTACAGATCTGAAAGAGGATGATGTCAACATTTCTCATAATGACATCATATTGATGATGTCATCATGGCATCATCTCACAAAAGACAAAGTAGCTTGCATGGGTAATAGTTAGTGTTTTCGGTCAAACGTACATATCATTCTGATTTCGTTCATGTGACAACATGTGATTTCGTTCATAGGTCAACTAGATAGATTTCGCTCTTGTGTCAAAGTTGACTTCGCTTTTATGGCATGTTGGTGATTCCGCTTTTGTGTCATGTCCGTATGAGCGGAATCACAATGTCTATATATAGGTCATATGAGCGGAATCACACATATAGTTCTAGGTGTTGTCTTCCGGTGAGCCACGAAGTGCTGCCGAAGTGTCGACAGGTTGTAAACATTGTCCAGATCAATAATATCGACAGTTTAGTGTGTATATTTGCTGAATTGTACTTGGTTTGTCTGTTTCCGCCGTTCAAACTGAGATAAACTCTTCTACGCAACTCGTTTAGGTTCGAATTCGATCCTACATCTCTTATTGCCAATGCTAACCACTAATAATTATGTGCTTTAAGCATAGATTTTTGGGTATACTGAATAGGGTAGTAAATTTAGGAGCTATAATTTTTGCCCTTAAGATTTGGAGACATTACCTTTATGGTAGTAAATTTACCATTTTCACCGACCATAAGAGTTTAAGGTATGTCTTCGGGCAAAAGGAGTTGAATATGAGACAAAGGCGCTGGATGGAAATTCTTAGTGATTATGATTGTAATATCCGGTATCATGCAGGAAAGGCAAACGTGGTAGCCGATGCTTTAAGTCGAAAGTATCATGAAAAGCCAAAAAGAATGCGTTCTCTTAAGTTAAACCTGCAAGTAGATTTAAATGAACAGATTAGAGAAGCACAAGAATCAGTAATCAAGGATGATACTGAAAAATTAAAATGAATGATTAAGGAACTAGAACAAGGAACCGATGGAATTTGGAGATTCCATAAGAAAAGAATGTGGATACCTAAATTAGGAAACCTACGCCACCGTATATTAGAAGAAGCCCATAAGTCTAAGTATACGATGCATCCTGGAAGTGATAAGATGTATCAGGACTTAAGAAAAAAAAATTGGTGGATAGGAATGAAGAAAGATATAGCAGCTTATGTTTCTAAGTGTTTAACCTGTTCACAAGTCAAAGCTGAACATCAGAAACCCTCAGGATTGTTGCAGCAGTTAGAAATGCCAGTGTGGAAATGAGAATTAATAACAATGGATTTTGTTACCAAATTACCGAAGACAAGAAAAGGTAATGATACAATCTGGGTGATTGTAGATAGGCTAACTAAGTCAGCTCATTTTCTACCAATGAAGGTAACCTTCAGTATGGAACGATTAGCTAAGTTGTATGAAAATGAAATAGTTTCATTACATGGAATTCCCTTATCAATTGTTTCTGATAGAGATAGTCATTTTACCTCTCATTTTTGGGCAAGTTTCCAAAAAGAAATGGGAACCAAGTTGAATCTAAGCACCGCTTATCATCCTCAAACGGACGGACAAAGCGAAAGGACAATTCAGACCACGGAAGATATGCGTAGAGCTTGTGTGATTGATTTCGGAGGTAATTGGGACGATCACTTACCATTGATAGAATTTTCTTACAATAGCAGCTATCATACCAGTATCAATGCTTCACCATTCGAAGCACTTTATGGAGGAAAGTGCCGAACGCCGGTCTGTTGGGCAGAAATTGGAGAAAGGCAATTATCTGGACCAGAGATAGTACAAGAAACGACAGACAAGATTGTTCAAGTCAAGGAACGACTGGAAGCAGCACGTGATCGACAAAAGAGCTATGCAGATAATAGACGCAAGCCGTTAGAATTTCAAGTAGGAGACAAAGTGTTATTGAAAGTCTCTCCTTGGAAAGGAGTGGTAAGATTCATCAAAAGGGGAAAGCTAAGCCCTAGGTATGTTGGACCTTTTAAGATTATTAGAAGAATCGGACCTGTAGCCTATCAGCTACAACTGCCAGAAGAAATGGCAGGAATACATGATGTATTTCATGTATCTAATCTCAAGAAATGCTTAGCTGATGAATCACTGGTAGTACCTCTTAAAGATATAGAGGTAAATGAGCAGCTAAAATTTGTAGAAAAGCCTCTACAGATTGAAGACAGGAAAGTTAAGAACCTCAAGCACAAGAGATTAGTTCTGGTCAAAGTAAAATGGGACTCCAAAAGAGGACCAGAGTACACTTGGGAGCTTGAATCATAAATGCAAAAGAAATATCCACACTTGTTCCAGTAGATCTCGAGGACGAGCTCTAAAACAAGGTGGGGAGGATATAACAACCCTCAAAATATTTTTGATACCTTAAAAATAATTAGAACGTCCAAATATGTCTTAAAACATACCTCGTATGCGAAAACCGAGCCCTAAATACCTTATATAATTAAAAATTAAATAAAATAAAGAAATTGGGGTCGCTCAAGGGTCGCGAGGGCTAAGCCTTCGGCCTACGCGGGGCGCGACAGCCAGGCACCAGGGCTAGCCCCCAGGCTGCCACGTGTCACTCATCGTGTCGAGGCTAGTTGTCCAGATAAGCAAAGCTAGGCCCAACCCCCCATGTCGCGGGCCGCATAAGAAGACCTTTGAGTCTTCGCGGGCCACGAGGCACTGCAAGATCAGCCTTATAAATTGAGGGCATCGGCTTCAGTCCCAAATCGTTCACAGTTTCTTTCTCTCTCGAATTTCTATAGTGTAGTCACTATTCTCGGGCATAATACCTGTGACAACCCTCAAAATTTCATGTATTCCGTACAATCTATTAATGTTAATTAAAGTACTTGATGACTGTGCTGAATCATTTAACTGCTCTCTGATTACTGTGTTATGCTTACATGTAATTGTTAACATACTAATAGTATACAGAAAAGTTACTAAATAGTCCGTCATGCCTTCTTGAGTGTTAAAAATAAAAAACGTTGCAAAAATATATATGTAGGACACTTTACGGATTAATTAAGCACTTTAACGGAACAGTGTCAAACCGAACAACCGGACTTTACTCGGAACATGAAAATATTGCTAGACACATTGTTCTTACTTTTCTGAGCTAGTTAGGGTCCCCGAACACCCTAACACCCTTTATATTAGACAACACACTTAATACACTAACTAAGTACCATTAGAAACTAACTAGATCCAAACTATAACATTACACCCCAACCATACCCCCCCCCCCCTCATTTTGACGGTTCCAAGGGTGGGACACACCCTTGTCCTCCTTTGATTATTTTATTTCTAAATGTTGGGTATCTAGATGACACTTTACATGATGGATTAAGCTTGAATTTGGATTATAAATGTGCACCTTAGTCCACCATTCTCTTTCATAAACACAACATCAACCAACATCCTTCTCTCCCTCCATAACCACTCACGGCCGGCACCACCTCACCACCATCCAACCTCCATACAACCATTTCTCATACTCTCAAAGGTGCAAGAGGCCATACAAACAAGTTTGGTGCTTTCGGAAGTTCAAGAACCGCTCTAGATTTCTTTTATCCACCACATTTACACCTTATTTCTTCCCTAGCCTTGTGCTAGTAGTAAGTGCTTCTAATCATCATCTTGTTCTTGATTTTAGTGGTTAATAGACGATTAAATGGTGAAATGTTAAAGAACACCAATGAACATAACTTAAAGTCTTGAACATAAGGAATACAAGATGGGTAAAGAGAAGTTATATGTGTAAATCATGTAGATCTTGTGTTATGATTCTTGATTGATTTCCTGAGGATTTGCTGGTTAATATTGATGTTTGATGTTGTTGTGATCCTTGAACCTGCTAACGGAATCAATCGAACGCGCTTTAGAAGGTTAAAGACTGAAAACAGAAAGTTGTTTAGTGATTACAGCCAACTTCAGTTGGCTGTAACAGGACCGTAACTTAACGAAAAATGTATTTTCTGAAGTCTAGGTTATGTAATATGAAATACGGTTCTAATGGCACCGGAATCATAATTTTTGGACCCCGTTTACTATTTTTAAGGTGTCATTTTGTAACAGCAGCTAGAGCTGCATTTTTGCTGCTGAAAATATGCGTTCTGTTTTCTATCATAACTTGAGTTCTGTGTAGAGTTAGGTCACGCAATTTGTATTGTAGATGACCACCGATGTATTTGTAATTCTCTCATCGGAATTTCGTAAATCGGGCTCTCGATGAATTTTAAATAAATTATTCCGTGAACAGCAGTAAGAAAAAGATAAATCTGATTTCAGTCCGGAAGATGAATTTTTATTAAATATTGGTAATGAACTGGACCCCGATATTTTTACACAATAATACATGGATCATTTAAGACATTCTGTAAAAATTTGGGAATTTTTGGAATAAGTTAACTATTTTATTAAAATGTCCGAAAACAGCCCGGTTTTGAATATTAATGCTGAAATGACATAAGTTGTAATTTGCATGTCTAAATGTCGAGTATATTATCTGTGAATGATCTAACATGATTATGTGGCAATAAAAGTGTTATGTGCAATATCGTATGTTTATTTATGAACGGAATAGATGGGAAGTTTAGATGGGCATAAACAGTTAAAGTAATGCATGTTATGTGATAGATACGTGTAGGAACTTTGTGCTCTATTTGAAAAATCACTAAATGACTAACTGGTAATCATAATAGGTCGTGATTGACCGACCTTGACTGTTAGCTTTATTTGAGAATCTAACTGAGCAAACCAAGGTGAGTTCACACTTTCTACAAGGCATGGGATTCCCGGTGGTTTGGGGATGGGTTAAGAAAAATCCTACGAATTCTCCTTGTGCAGAATACGTACGTTCGTCCTCCTTGGGTAGGACAACAACCTTAAAACTTACTAGACAAAAATCTATCACCTAAGCCCTCAAATTTATATCGACTTAATCGCCGAGGCCGATGGCGAGCGGGTCATTAGTTAATAGCGCTATTAGGTTTAACAAACCTCACACCGTGTCGTCCGAACGGGCGTGTACTAATGGACTATGGCAAACTGTCAATGATGATAGAACATTGATGTAGGGCATGTATTCGTCAGTTGTCGATATCAGGACAGTCTAGTGGTTTACATGGGGAAAACCCCCACTAATTATGGGTATGATTTGGGTAATAAAAAGAATCTAGTTAAACATACTTTCAACTAAGGGGTAACCCCCATGGCATATAAGCCAACGAAAGTCAACTACGTTTTTCAGAAACAACTTAAAACTAATCAACCAACCGTGAACTCACTCAACTTTGTTGTTGACTCGTTGTTACATGCCTTACAGGTCGCTAGATGCTTATGGAGCTTGCACGAGGAGGAGGTTGTTGTGGAATATGGAATGTTCTGTTCCATGCTAAACATTTAATCCTTTTGAACTTATTAAACCTACGTTTTGGACTTTAAACTTATGAACTATGAACTTATGTTTCGAACTTACGTTTTATGCTTCCGCTGTTAACCTAAAGTCGGTTTACTTCCTTTTAGTCACCAATCGTATTGTGTTTGGTTTTATTTACTTAATTGTGTTGTTCAATATGATTGGTGGCTCGATCCTGGTCAAGTCACGCCTCCAAGCGGTGGTACTCCGCATGGTGGATTTTGGGGGTGTGACAGATTGGTATCAGAGCCATTGGTTATAGCGAACTTGGTTTTAAAAAGGGGAAAAGCTTTTTGATAAAACCAGAGCATAACTTGTACAGTGCTCAACGATCCACAACGACGCTTCGCTCCACGTGCAAGACTCAACATCCTAGGTGATATGATTTATGTTTATATTGCCTACTTGTTAGTTTCATGGTACATTGATCATGGTATGCATTAGCTAATGTGATAACTGTTATTTGAACCTTGTGTGCTTACTCTCTTCTGTCACTCCACACTTACGCACTTTGCTACACCTCTCTTACGTGTGTTCCTTCGATGTGAAGATCATGAGTAGACGTCTTGACATGACCCAGGGTCAGCTGACGACCTTGATTAACGAACAGATTGCTGAAGCCTTAGCAACCCAATCAGGGAGTCAATCCATGCACCTCCAATCCCGCATAGGCACTTTCAAGGCATTCTTGGAATGCAAACCTCCCACTTTCGACGGCACTGGAGGAGCAATCGACCTTCTACACTGGATCCGAAGAATCGAATATACATTCAAAGAAAGTGAAAGCCCTGCCAGCAAACGAGTAGAGTACGCTACTGTCATGTTGCAAGGGAAAGCGTATTCTTGGTGGAACGCACAAGTTCAGATGCTCGGGTTGGCAAACGCAAATGCCACCCTCTGGAGCGACTTCAAGGATTTGATTAAGGAAAAATTCTGCCACCTGGACGACATTCTGGAACTTGAAACAGAGTATTATGGTTTGAAGATGGAAGGATCAGAAATTGAGGCGTACACAAAGAGGTCCAACGACTTGGCTGACGTATGTCCTAACTTGTCAAGACCCATATCTAGACGGATCAAGCTATACCTCAGAGGCTTAGTCCCGGAGATCCAAGGGTCTGTAATTGAGGCCAACCTTTCCACAATCCAGCAAGTCATTCGTTTGGCGCACCAACTCACCGATCAGGCGGTGGAAGAGGGCAAGCTGCCCAAGCGCGTTAGCACTACTGCTACTGGTGCTCCCAGCAATGACAAGCGCAAGTGGGATAGAAATTCGGCCAGGGGTTCCACTCCAGTTCAGTCCCAGTCCCAGTCCCAGCGGTGAAAGAAATATGAACACAGAAGCCCCAGTCAACAGTTTTCTGGAAATCAAGGTCAGGGTGGATACAGGGGAAATCACCCTAAGTGCAATTGATGTAGTTTGCACCACAGCAGACCATGCAACAAGGGTCATTGTCAGAGATGTAACAAGCCTAGACATAAAGCCAGAGATTGCAGGAGCTCACGTCCTGCGAATCAGAATCGACAACAGCAGCCACAAGCTCCCCAGAATCAACAGCAACACCAGCAGGGTAATAAGGGATGCTTCCAGTGCGGTGCTGAAGGTCAATTCAAGAGACACTGTCCACAGCTAAATCAGAATCAAAATCCGAGCAGCAACCAGGGCAACGGGAACAATAGCAGAGACAATAAGGACAACCGCAGGACTGGTGAGCATGAGTTCCTGAATGGACATGAGGAAGAAAGAAACAACCCCAACGTTGTGGCGGGTAAGTTCCTACCAGACAATTTCTTTATTTCTATCTTAGATGATTCGGGTGCCGATGTTAGATATGTGTTCCTAAGGGTTAGTCAGGTGCTTAAGCTTACCCCATTACCCTTAAAAACACCAAACATGTTGTAGAACTAGCTAATGGTGAAAGTCTTAAGGGCACACACAGTTAAGGGTTGTAACCTCGTCTTAGCTGGTCAGACCTTCCCTATCGACCTCATTCCTATCATTCTGGTTATCTCAACACCAAGCGGAAATTCTTTGCAACAAGAAGATTGTCCGTATCCCTCGTTCTGGTGAAGAACCTCTCATGATTCATGGCGACAAGAGTGGCGCTGTCGTAGGCATTATCTCTTTCCTTAAGGCCCAGAAGTATTGGCGAAAGGGCCACACTGCCATTCTAGCAGTCGTTACTGACACATCAATGGAAGAGAGGAGAATTGAAGACATTCCTATTGTGCGCAATTTTCCTGAGGTATTCCCTGAGGAATTGCCTGGTCTTCCGCCTCATCGCCAAGTTGAGTTTCAAATCGAGCTAGCTCCTGGAGCAGCACCAGTAGCTCGAGCACCTTGTCGCCTAGCTCCATCAGAACTTGAAGAACTGTCCACACAATTACAAGAACTCTTGGAAAAGGGTTTCATACGTCCTAGCTCTTCGCCCTGGGGAGCTCCGGTGTTATTCGTGAAGAAGAAGGACGATACCTTCAGAATGCGTATAGACTACCGCGAACTCAACAAAGTGATCGTGAAGAATCGATACCCTCTTCCACGCATTGACGACTTGTTCGACCAGTTGCAAGGGTCGAGGTATTACTATAATATTGTTTTGAGATCGGGATACATCAGCTGAGAGTCCGAGAGGAGGACGTCTCCAAAACAACATTCAGAACTCGTTACGGCCATTACGAGTTTCTGGTCATGCCTTTCGGATTGACGAATGCACCCGCGATTTTCATGGATCTCATGAACCGAGTGTGCAAGCATTACTTGGATAAGTTCATTATTGTTTTCATCGACGACATCCTGATCTATTCTAAGAGTCAGGAGGAACACGAGCAGCATCTACGGCTTACGCTGGAACTTCTTCGAACAGAGCAGTTGTATGCCAAATTTCGAAATGTGACTTATGGCTTCGCGAAGTCCATTTTCTAGGCCATGTGGTAAACAAAGATGGAATTTATGTGGATCCATCTAAGGTTGAATCGATCAAGAACTGGCCTGCACCCCGTACACCAACAGAAATCCGCCAATTCTTGGGTTTGACCGGATATTACAGAAGATTTATCAAAGATTTCTCCAAGATTACGCAACCTCTCATTTCACTGACTCAGAAAGGTGTCACCTATCGTTGGGGTGACGCACAGGAGTCCGCATTTCAACACTTGAAGGATAGACTTTGTAGCGCGCCTATCCTCTCATTGCCCGAGGGCACAGAAGATTTTGTGGTTTGTTGCGACGCTTCCATCCAAGGACTTGGTTGCGTGTTGATGCAACGTAACTAGGTCATTGCCTACGCATCACGCCAACTTAAGGTTCACGAAAGGAACTACACTACACACGACTTGGAATTGGGAACAGTTGTTTTCGCACTTAAGATATAGAGACATTACCTATACGGTACCAAGTGCACCAATTACACCGATCACAGGAGTCTCGAGCATATCTTCAAGCAAAAGGAGTTAAACATGCGACAGCGTCGATGGGTCGAACTCTTGAACGATTATGAATGCGCTATCAAGTACCATCCAGGCAAGGCCAATGTTGTGGCTGACGCTCTCAGTCGCCAGGATACTATACCTAAGCGTGTACGTGCTTTACAGCTTACCATCCAATCTAACCTTCCTGCTCAAATACGAGATGCTCAGGTTGAAGCGTTGAAAGCAGAAAACATCAGGGCTGAATCCCTACGAGGATCGAGGAAACGGCTGGAACAAAAGGAAAACGGCGCCTACTATGTTAACGGACTCATCTGGGTTCCGCTATATGGAAACTTACGCGAGCTTGTGATGGATGAGGCACATAAGTCTCGTTATTCAGTACATCCTGGTTCGGATAAGATGTACCACGACCTAAAGACTACATAATGGTGGCCTAGCATGAAAGCTCACATAGCAACCTATGTTAGCAAATGTTTGACTTGTGCGAGAGTCAAGACCGAATACCAGAAACCATCAGGCCTACTTCAACAACCAGAGATACCTAAATGGAAATGGGAGAAAATTTCCATGGATTTCATTACTGGCCTGCCCAGATTTCAATGCAGAAATGATACCATTTGGGTGATCGTGGATCGGCTGACCAAGTCTGCACATTTTCTGGCAATCAAGGAAACGGTTAAGTTTTCTACTTTAGCAGACATCTATCTAAAAAAAAGTGGTGTCAAGGCACGGAGTGCCAACCTCCATCATTTCTGATCGTGACGCGCGTTTTACTTCTGAACTGTGGCAAGCAATGCACAAGTCTTTTGGCTCACGTTTAGATATGAGCACCGCTTATCACCCACAGACGGATGGGCAATCTGAACGCACCATCCAAACCCTTGGAGACATGCTTAGGGCATGTGTGATTGATTTTGGTAATGGCTGGGAAAAGCACCTCCCGCTAGTGGAGTTTTCATATAACAACAGCTACCGCACCAGCATCCAGGCCGCTCCGTTTGAGGCATGGTACGGACGTAAATGCCGATCACCTCTCTGTTGGGCAGAAGTTGGTGACAGTCAAATCACTGGCCCAGAGCTCGTAGTAGATACAACAGAAAGGATTGCTCTGATAAGACAACGAATGGCGGCAGCTCGTGACCGTCAGAAAAGCTATGCCAATAAGCGAAGGAAACCACTCGAGTTCCAGATTGGGGATCGAGTGCTACTCAAAGTCTCGCCTTGGAAAGGTGTAGTTCGTTTTGGCAAACGAGGCAAACTAAATCCGCGTTATGTCGGACCATTTGAAATCATTGAGAAAATTGGCAAAGTCGCCTACAGGTTGAATCAACCTGAAGAACTCAGCGGAGTTCACAATGTTTTCCATGTGTTGAATCTAAAGAAGTGTCTGTCAGACGAGACCCTCATAGTTCCCTTAAAGGAGCTCACTATCGACGACCAGCTGCGATTCGTCGAGGAACCAGTAGAGATTACTGATCGAGAAGTTAAAATTCTCAAGCACACCAGTAGAGATTACTGATCGAGAAGTTAAAATTCCCGTCGAGGCCCAGAGTATACCTGGGAATGAGAAGACCAAATGAAACTCAAGTATCCCCAGCTGTTTAAGAAAAGTGCAACCACCACTGAGGCTGAAGCTACTGCAGAATTTCGGGACGAAATTCCAAATCAACGGGGGGACGATGTGACACCCCAGGAAAACCAGGAAACCAACGCAACTTAACTAGCTTCCTCAGCAACCACGTGCTAAATTTCGGGACGAAATTTTCTTAACAGGGGGAGAATGGGATAACCCTCAAAATTTCATGTATTCCGTACAATCTATTAATGTTAATTAAAGTACTTGATGACTATGCTGAATCATTTAACTGCTCTCTGATTACTGTGTTATGCTTACATGTATTTGTTAACATACTAATAGTATACAGAAAAGTTACTAAATAGTCCGGTATGCCTTCCTGAGTGTTAAAAATTAAAAACGTTGCAAAAATATATATGTAGGACACTTTACGGATTAATTAAGCACTTTAACGGAACAGTGTCAAACCGAACAACCGGACTTTACTCGGAACATGAAAATATTGCCAGACACATTGTTCTTACTTTTCTGAGCTAGTTAGGGTCCCCGAACACCCTAACACCCTTTATATTAGACAACACACTTAATACACTAACTAAGTACCATTAGAAACTAACTAGATCCTAACAATAACATTACACCCCAACCATACCCCCCCCTCATTTTGACGGTTCCAAGGGTGGGATACACCCTTGTCCTCCTTTGATTATTTTATTTCTAAATGTTGGGTATCTAGATGACACTTTACATGATGGATTAAGCTTGAATTTGGATTATAAATGTGCACCTTAGTCCACCATTCTCTTTCATAAACACAACATCAACCAACATCCTTCTCTCCCTCCATAACCACTCACGGCCACCACCACCTCACCACCATCTCACCACCATCCAACCTCCATACAACCATTTCTCATACTCTCAAAGGTGCAAAAGGCCATACAAACAAGTTTGGTGCTTTCGGAAGTTCAAGAACCGCTCTAGATTTCTTTTATCCACCACATTTACACCTTGTTTCTTCCCTAGCCTTGTGCTAGTAGTAAGTGCTTCTAATCATCATCTTGTTCTTGATTTTAGTGGTTAATAGATGATTAAATGGTGAAATGTTAAAGAACACCAATGAACATAACTTAAAGTCTTGAACATAAGGAATACAAGATGGATAAAGAGATGTTATATGTGTAAATCATGTAGATCTTGTGTTGTTATGATTCTTGATTGATTTCCTGATGATTTGCTGGTTAATATTGATGTTTGATGTTGTTGTGATCACTGAACATGCTAAGGGAATCAATCGAACGCGCTTTAGAAGGTAAAAGACTGAAAACAGAAAGTTGTTTAGTGATTACAGCCAACTTCAGTTGGCTGTAACAGGACCGTAACTTAACGAAAAATGTATTTTCTGAAGTCTAGGTTTATGTATTATGAAATACGGTTCTAATGGCATTGGAATCATAATTTTTGGACCCTGCTTACTATTTTTAAGGTGTCATTTCGTAACAACAGCTAGAGCTGCATTTTTGCTGCTGAAAATATGCGTTCTGTTTTCTGTCATAACTTGTGTTCTGTGTAGAGTTAGGTCACGCAATTTGTATTGTAGATGACCACCGATGTATTTGTAATTCTCTCACTAGAATTTCATAAATCAGACTCTCGATGAATTTTAAATAAATTATTCCGTGAACTGCAGTTAGAAAAAGATAAATCTGATTTCAGTCCGGAAGATGAATTTTTATTAAATATTGGTAATGAACTGGACCCCGATATTTTTACACAATAATATTTGGATCGTTTAAGACATTCTATAAAAAATTGTGAATTTTTGGAATAAGTTAACTATTTTATTAAAATGTCTGAAAACAGCCTGGTTTTGAATATTAATGCTGAAATGACATAAGTTGTAATTTGCATGTCTAAATGTCGAGTATGTTATCTGTGAATGATCTAACATGATTATGTGGCAATAAAAGTGTTATGTGCAATATCATATGTTTATTTATGAACGGAATAGATGGGAAGTTTAGATGGGCATAAACAGTTAAAGTAATGCATGTTATGTGATAGATACGTGTTGGAACTTTGTGCTCTATTTGAAAAATCACTAAATGACTAACTGGTAATCATAATAGGACGTGATTGACCGACCTTGACTGATAGCTTTATTTGAGAATCTAACCGATCAAACCAAGGTGAGTTCACACTTTCTACAAGCCACAAGATTAAATCGTCAACCATAAAATTAAATCGCAAAAAAAGAGTCTGAGTGCCAATGTGTTCTGAGTTCCAAGCCAGTCACAATAGTGAAAATTGCAAAACTGAGCAGAGTGAGTAGTGTGTTCCAAGTTCGAAATTGTAAAATCGACAAATCACAATTTCGATTAAAGGAGCCGTTGATTATTGCAGAGTGGGCAGTATATAAAAGATTAAAGGGGCCGTTGTTAAATGTTACCTTGCGATGAAGAGTCCTGATGCCATGATTATTTCCTGTCTGATACTTTGATTGCTCATTCCTCGATTCCATATCGTAAACTCAAACATCTCTTATAGTTTGATATCGCCGTTTTGCTTATTCGCGTCTCTGATATCGCCGCTTTGGCTTCTGTATGTGCTTTCAATGTTCACAGATGAGAGATATGCCATTGGGTTATTAGGTTTATGATTAGCGATTTAGGCCTGATTTGCTAAAATGGGTCTAATATAAAGAAAATCTATTAGAAGACTGTTGGCCCTTCAAATTTGGTGGCCCTAGGCCTGGGCCTAGGGTCATAACCCCATTGGGTTGGCTCTGAAACAAGGATAGTGAAAAGTAAAGTGAAGGATACTGGTACTGTTTTGACAATTCTTAAAAGTAATGGACTTTAATGGTTATTTTTAACAAACCACAATGATGAAAAACGTAAATTTTAATAACAGGGGCATTATGGTCATTTCAAATAAATTAACAGAATAACTGGATGACGTTAGTGTGGGTGGACTGCAGTAGTTACGAAAGTGAAACCGCAGGGAGTGTTTTGGCAATTTTAAACTAATAGACTTAATTAGTGATTTTTCACAAACCACATAGACGAAAAACGTAATTAACTCTATTGGGATGGAGAAGACGAATTTACATTAGTTTCTTGTATCATAAAACCCTCGATGCAAATATTTATATAGTTATTGTAACTGTGTACTCAATTCTCAAAGTTGTTGTTTTTAATAAGGGGAATTAGCCTGTAATAATACCAACTAGACGTCATTGGCCATTGCAAGTCCCACCTTTGAATATTGTAACAACCCGACTTTTGGAAGTCAAAGTACAAGTCAAAGTCAAAGTCAAAGGAAGAAAAGATTGCTAATCAGATCTGTCATTCCTTACTTAATTATTGCTTATACTCTCCGACCCGATAATCGATGTATGTTAGTTACGCTATTTTGATTTACGACTTGTTAATTATGATGTAACAATGCGATAAACGCAATTAAACGCTCATCTACTTAAACGCTATCTCATCGCAATCGCATCGCAACTCGAATCGCAGTTATTGGTATTGATCTATGTGTGTGTGTGTTTGTAACAACCCTCAAAGAAACCGACACCTCGAATATTTTTCCGACACCCTAAAAATATTTTAAAATGTCCCAATATGTCTTTAAATACACCCGTATGTGAAAACCAAGCCCGAAATACAATATAGTATTAAAAATAAATGAAAAACAAGAAATATTAAGTTGAGGCGGGCCGCGTAGAACCCACCCCAACCTTACGCGGGCAGTATGAAGGTTAAAAACTGATTTCGTTGAGTTTTAAGCTTAGGCGAGCCGCGTAAGACCCCCGGTTAGTTAACGCGGGCCGCGAGAGTCTCAAAAGGTGGCGCAGCCCGGTGTGGCCACGCGGCCGACGCGTGTTGACCCTACTTGATGACTCGGACTAGCTACATGTTTAACCAGGGTTGACGCGGGCCGCGTAACCCTTGTCTTTGTTTTACGCTGGCCGCGAGAGGACCAGGTTCAGCAACTATATAAGAAGGGCATCAGCTTTCAGTTCCGATCGCTCACAAACTTTTCTCAATCTAAATTTCTGAATTATAGGCTTTATAAAGCGGGTATTATACCCCCTAATTAGTGAAGTTCTGCTCCGTTGTAAGTATTATAACCCCTGGATACGTATTAGATACGCTACCCGATTGATCTAGGGTTCCGTAATGGCTGTCGTGGTTCTGCCCGACGTAGTCGTTTGAATGCCGTCTCGAGGAGGGTATTACTAATGTTAAAATGGGTTATTATACTAACGCGTGTACATTTGTGTAAATTATAGATAATTCTCAGGAAACCCTTACGGAAAACCTAAGACAGCAATGTGAGTAATCTCCTTTTTGTAAACAGTTTTTACAAAACCTTAACTATTTTACAATGCAATTTAGCGGTGATTGAGTCTTTGTAATTCTTCAATTACTGCCGGTATTATGGGGTTCTGTATACATTACTTGATAATATTCACAATTGGACAAAGGGTTAGCCAATGTGTGATATGACCATAGCCACAGATCCGGTCGAGTGGCAAGTACTGAATGAGTAATTGTGTAGTGTAATCGCAGAGTACCCTGAGAGGGCAGGCTGAGAAGAGGGGGTGCCTTCGCTTCTAGGCGAACCAGACAATTGACGATATGCGTGAGATGGTCCTTGGTCGCTCATACTGTAAACTAACAAATAGTCAAATAACACAAAACACATAATCACATAAATTATTTCCTAACACAAAATTTAAAATTTAAGTGTCAGCAGAACACTTCTTTGGCTTAGGCCAGTGGATAGGCTCTGATACCACCTTCTGTCGCCACCCCCGATCCCTTATCTGTCCCGGTAACGGGCGGACGCGAACTCATAATTTCGGTGGTATCAGTTCCTTAATTTGGCAGGGGAAATTACATCAGGACCGTAGTTAGGAAATGTTTATCAGAGTAAAACCACCATATTTGATATTAATAACCACATGGGTAAAAACCCAAGTTTCTTATTACAATATGTTTATAGGGATAAACCCTATTTTATTGAATTTAAAACATCGCCTTTTAGGTAACTTTTATAGCCACATTTTTCCCAAGCCTTCAGTGCTCTCTAGCTGGCTTTTTACTAATTGGCTGTCACATTGTGTTACCTGAAACGTGTTTTAAAAACTTTTGTCAGTGGAAAATACTGGTGAGTGAATCCCAGTTTAATCAAGAAATATTAATTTAATTTAAACTTAACAGTATTGAGGGCGATTACAATGTTTATATCTACACAATTACTCATTCAGTACTTGCCACTCGACCGGATCTGTGGCTATGGTCATATCACACATTGGCTAACCCTTTGTCCAATTGTGAAGATTATCAAATAATACCGGCAGTAATTGAAGAATTACAAAGACTCAATCACTGCTAAATTGCATTGTAAAATAGTTAAGGTTTTGTAAAAACTGTTTACAAAAAGGAGATTACTCACATTGCTGTCTTAGGTTTTCCGTAAGGGTTTCCTGAGAATTATCTATAATTTACACAAATGTACACGCGTTAGTATAATAACCCATTTTAACATTAGTAATACCCTCCCCGAGACGGCATTCCAACGACTACGTCAGGCAGAACCACGACAGCCGTTACAGAACCCTAGATCAATCGGGCAGCGTATCTAATACGTATCCAGGGGTTATAATACTTACAATGGAGCAGAACTTCACTAATTAGGGGGTATAATACCTGCTCTATAAAGCCTATAATTCAGAAATTTAGATTGAGAAACGTTTGTGAGCAATCGGAACTGAAAGCCGATGCCCTTCTTATATAGTTGCTGAACCTGGTCCTCTCGCGGCCCGCGTAAAACAAAGCCAAGGGTTACGCGGCCCGCGTCAACCCTGGTCAAACATGTAGCTAGTCCGAGTCATCAAGTTGGGTCAACACGCGTCGGCCACGTGGCCACACCGGGCTGCGCCACCTTTTGAGACTCTTGCGGCCCGTGTTAACTAACCGGGGGTCTTACGCGGCCCGCCTAAGCTTAAAACTCAACGAAATCCGTTTTTAACCTTCATACCGCCCGCGTAAGGTTGGGGTGGGTTCTACGCGGCCCGCCTCAACTTAATATTTCTTGTTTTTCATTTATTTTTAATACTATATTGTA
Source organism: Helianthus tuberosus (assembly GCA_030545235.1). NCBI lineage: Eukaryota > Viridiplantae > Streptophyta > Magnoliopsida > Asterales > Asteraceae > Helianthus > Helianthus tuberosus. Next base: position 92,256,375 of record CM060365.1, on the reverse strand, counting down.
TTTCGGGCTTGGTTTTCACATACCGGGTGTATTTAAAGACATATTGGGACATTTTAAAATATTTTTGGGGTGTCGGAAAAATATTTGAGGTGTCGGTTTCTTTGAGGGTTGTTACATCCTCCCCACCTTGTTTTAGAGCTCGTCCTCGAGATCTACTGGAACAAGTGTGGATATTTCCTTTCCATTTCAGATTCAAGCTCCCACGTGTACTCAGGTCCTCTTTTGGAGTCCCACTTCACTTTGACCAGAACTAATCTCTTATGTTTGAGATTCTTGACTTTCCTGTCTTCAATTTGTAGAGGACTTTCTACAAACTTGAGTTGTTCATTTACCTCTATATCCTTAAGAGGTACTATTAGTGATTCATCAGCAAAGCATTCCTTGAGATTAGATACATGAAACACATCATGTATTCCTGCCATTTCCTCTGGCAGTTGTAGCTGATAGGCTACAAGTCCTATTCTTCTAATAATCTCAAAAGGTCCAATATATCTGGGACTTAGCTTTCCCCTTTTTATGAATCTTACCACTCCTTTCCAAGGAGACACTTTTAATAATACTTTATCTCCTACTCGAAATTCTAACGGCTTACGTCTGTTATCAGCGTAGCTCTTCTGTCGATTTCGTGCTGCTTTTAGTCGTTCCTTGACTTGAATAATCTTGTCGGTTGTTTCTTGCACTATCTCAGGTCCAGATAGTTGCTTTTCCCCAATTTCTTCCCAACAGACTGGGGTTCGGCATTTTCGTCCATAAAGTGCTTCGAATGGTGCAGCATTGATACTAGTGTGATAACTATTATTATACGAAAATTCTATTAAAGGTAAATGATCGTCCCAATTACCTCCGAAATCAATTACACAAGCTCTAAGCATGTCCTCCATTGTCTGAATTATTCTTTCGCTTTGTCCGTCCGTTTAACTTAGCTCCCATTGCCTTTTGGAAACTTGACCCAAAATGAGAGGTAAAACGGCTATCTCTATAAAAAACAATTGATAAAGGTATTCCATGTAAAGAAACGATTTCATTTACATATAATTTAGCTAGCTGTTCCATACTGAAAGTTTCCTTCATCGGTAGGAAATGAGCTGATTTGGTTAGCCTATCTACAATCACCCAGATTGTATCATTACCTTTCTTTGTTTTGGGTAATTTGGTAACAAAATCCATTGTTATCAATTCCCATTTCCACACTGGCATTTCTAATTGCTGTAAAAAACCCGAGGGTTTCTGGTGTTCAGCTTTAACTTGTGAACAAGTTAAACATTTAGAAACATAGGCTGCTATGTCATTCTTCATTCCTATCCACCAGAAATTCTTCCTTAAATCCTGGTACAATTTATCATTTCCTGGATGCATCGTATATTTAGATTTATGGGCTTCTTCTAATATACGATGACGTAGGTTTCCTAATTTAGGTATCCACATTCTCTTTTCATGAAATCTCCAAATTCCATCTGTTCCTTGTTCTAATTCTTTTAGCATACCTTTTAATTTTTCAGTATCATCCTTGATTACTGATTCTTGCGCTTTCCTGATTTGCTTATTTAAATCTACTTGTAGATTTAATTTAAGAGAACGTACCCTTTTTGGCTTTTCATGATACTTTCGGCTTAAAGCATCTGCCACTACATTTGCTTTTCCTTCATGATACTGGATATCACAATCATAATCACTAAGCATCTCCATCCAGCGTCTTTGTCTCATATTCAACTTCTTTTGCTTAAAAACATACCTTAAACTCTTATGATCAGTGAATATGGTAAACTTACTACCGTAAAGGTAATGTCTCCAAATCTTAAGAGCAAAAATTATAGTTCCTAACTCTAAATCATGGGTTGAATAATTCTCTTCATGATTCTTAAGTTGTCTAGATGCGTAAGCTATAACCTTTTGGCGTTGCATCAACACACGTCCATAACCTAATTTAGAAGCGTCATAATAGACTACAAAGTCTTCAGTTCCTTCTAGTAATGCTAATATGTGTGTATGGGTTAATTTATGCTTAAGAATTCTAAATGCTTCTTTTTGTTTTAATCCCCATTCAAACTTAACAGATTTACAGGTTAGCTTTGTTAAGGGAATGGCTATTTTAGAAAAATCTTGAATAAATATTCTATAATAACCGGCCAATCCTAAGAAACTTCTAACCTCGGTTGGTGATTCAGGAGTTTTCCATTTGATAATTGCCTCGATCTTTGTGGGATCCACATGAATTCCTTCATGATTCACTACGTGTCCAAGAAACTGTACTTGTTCTAACCAAAATTCGCACTTAGAAAACTTAGCGTAAAGCTTTTCCTTTCTTAACATACTCAAAAGTGCGTGCAAATGCTTTGCATGATCCTCTTTATTCTTAGAGTAAATGAGAATATCATCTATAAAAAAAATTATGAATTTATCCAAATATGGCTTACATATTCGGTTCATCATGTCCATAAATGCGGCTGGGGCATTGGTTAAACCAAATGGCATGACATTAAATTCATAATGCCCATACCTTGTTCTAAATGCGGTCTTAGGAATGTCCTCTTCCTGTACCTTTAATTGATGATATCCTGACCTTAAATCGATTTTAGAGAAAAATCGAGCTCCTTGCAGTTGGTCGAACAGATCATCGATTCTCGGTAATGGGTACCGATTCTTAATCGTGACTTTATTTAATTCACGGTAGTCAATGCACATACGCATTGATCCGTCCTTCTTTTTAACAAAGAGTATCGGCGCTCCCCATGGTGATGAACTTGGCTATATAAATCCTTTTTCCAACAATTCATCTAATTGTTTCTTTAATTCTTGCATTTCGGAGGGTGCCAAACGATAGGGTGCTTTGGCAATCGGTGCTGTTCCTGGTAGCAGATGGATTCTAAATTCAACTTCTCTATCTGGAGGTTGCCCTGGCAATTCTTCTAGAAATACATCTGAAACCTGAGATACTACTGAAATATCTTTTAGTTCTTTTCCTTTAGTGTTAGTGATTATAGAAATCAAATACACTATAGAACCTTTTCTTATATAACTTGCAGTTTTCATCACAGAGATGAATTTTGTGGATCTTGATGGTTTATTTCCTTTAATTGTGATCGTTTTACCTTTTGGTGAATTTACTCGAATTGACTTTTGATCACATAAAATACTGGCTTTATTGGCTATTAACCAATCCATTCCTAAAACGACATCAAATCCTGCCAGATTCATGGGATAAAGGTTTGCCATAAACTTTTGATTTAAAATTTCTATTCTTGCTCCCTGCAAGATTTCAGAAATCCTAACTGTTTCTCCATTAGTTGTCTCTACTTGGCACTCTTGTGGTAGTTTAGTTAATGACGGATTAAAGAGTTTGCAAAATGATGTATTAATAAAACTGTGGTTTACACCAGAGTCAAATAATACTTTAGCAAAAACATCATTAACTAAAAACGTACCAGCTATCACGTCTGGAATCATCTTGGCTTTATCTGCAGTCAGAACAAATGCTCTAGCATTTTTAGTGTTCTTGTTGTTTGTAGCTGGAGCTAATTTTGGACAATTCGGCTTGATGTGACCTTGTTCTCCGCAATTGTAGCATATCCTGCTGTTGGCTTTCCTCCTGCATTCTTCTTCCTTGTGACCTTATATTTTGCAGAAATTGCAATATATGGAGCATCTTCCAGAATTCTTCCTTTTGCAATACTTGCAATAAGGTGCAGATGTGGAACCTACATTTTTCCCACGGTTGGAATTTCCAGATCGGAATTCCTGGGTAAGCCTTTGAGCTAGGTTTTTCCTCTGGTTTTCTTCTCTGGTACAGACTAGCTCATCTGTCAAGGTGTTGGTTAGTTCTACAGCTTCTTCTATGGTTTGAGGTCTAGCTGCCTTGACTACATGTCTAATCTCTCCAATTAATCCCCAGATATAACAGGAGATTAATACCGGCTCTGGTGATGCAAGGGTTGGTACTATCCTAGCATATTCAAAGAATAACTTGGTGTACCCCTTACTATCCACTCCATTCATCCTAAGGTTTAGGAATTCGTTTGCTATTTGTTCCTTTTCATTAGGAGGGCAGAACTTCCTTTCTACCATATTTCTAAATTCCTCCCATTTCATGTTATAAACCTTATCACTTCCTCTTGACTGAAGGATAGTGTTCCACCATTCTAAGGCTGAATTTTTAAACAGATTAGAAGCAAACATTATTTTGTCTTCTTTAGCACACTTGCTTATTTTTAAAACAGCCTCAGTCTTCTCTATCCAGCGTAGAGCTGCAATAGGTTCTTAATTGCCCGAGAATTCTATCGGTTTACAGGACCAGAATTCTTTGTAAGAACAACCATAAGGCATGGTTCTTCTTCTTTTGGGAATGGGCGCTTGAAGTACGGGTCCATTGTTCACACTATTTTCTGGTTCAATTGGTCGCTTACTGCTATGCTTACTTTTATTATTCGCTTCTTGAATCGTTTGAATAATAAATGGCATTGCATCTATGATTCCTTGGGCCACTATGTGTTGAACTGCACTATTATCCATTTGGTTTCCATTGTTATTGATGCTCGGATTCTCATTAACCACGTTAATGTTACTCTGGTTATCGTTATTCAGATTTCCTTGATTTCCTTCGTCGGCCATCTGAATTTTAAACATTTACCCCATATTAATATCACAAAATAATATTTAATATAGTCAATCACGTGACACGCATTTTTGCCAAAAGCGTCGATCATTGTGACTTTACTCTATTCATCTACTATATATCTATTACACACCAGTACTGAAATAAAATTACAATACCAACTGAAATAAATAGTAGTAGGCATCCATACACACATATTTTATTATTTTATTATTATTACTATTACCGTCTCACCATCACATTCACGTATATGGATTCATCCAGAAATCCATATTACGCTCGTCGTATTTCTAGATGAGTCGCTCTCCCACCTGTCTCATCCGTTCACTACTTTCTAAAATTTCCTCACCAAAAGTCCTAAGTTCTTGTACATTTTCTGCATTCATTGGGGGTGCAGGTTCTAGGACTGGGTTCGGAATCTGGGGTGCGGGTTCCTGATATGGGGGTGTAGGTGCCTGGAATTGGTAAGGATCTTCTAAAATTTCCCTAATGTATTCATCGTGGAAATAGGGATCTAAAGGGTCCAAACCTAGGTAAGCTCCTACGTTCTGCATGGGTGTGTCTTCATGTATCGGGTAACGTTGCACATAGTCCCTAACAACATCCCACCAGGGATCGTAATTTGGTTCTAGGGGATTTGGTGCTGGTACCCTAGGGATTTCCTCCAGATTAAAGTCATGCATCTCTATTTGGTTTTCAGGGTTTTCTATCTCCATTGGTTGATCAGGGATTGGCAGTTGTGGTTGGGGTGCTATTATTTGCTCCAGATTAGGGTCAGCTGCAGTGGTTGCTAGGATGTAAATGTTGGCTATACACCTATTTATCATATCCTGGGCATAGGCATCTGTCTCTCTCTTGGCTGCTGCTAGTACCTTCTGATCTTGTAACTTTTTCATATGTTTTCTACGCTCGTGTGCCCCTCTACTGAACCATCCCCTCTTTTTCTGAGGAAATGGCTCTTCTGACATGTTTATATACGTTAAAGGTGTTATTCTTAAATGCAATCATGACTCTATCGCATCGTAATCAAATCACAAATGCTAAACGCAAAGTTAAGTACTTGTATGTTGTTATGTGTTAGTTATGTTATATGTGTAACTATTATTTAAATCTATCGCATCGCTTACTCGCCACTCACTTAAACGCAACGCAACACTCAACGCACGAAACGAAAGTCGGAAAACCAACTCGCAAAGGCCCTCCGATCGAACGACCATTCGATCGAATGGACATCCGACTGGATGACCATCCGATCGGATGGCCATCCGACCAGTCAACCTTGCACCGCCTTTCTCCTCTTCTCCTATAAATACCTCACCTGTCACATCACTGTTCACTTAATGTGACAGCTCCCTCCGACCAGTGCACTCTCAGCCACTTTTCTCTCGATTCCTCGCGATTCTTGTAATTTTTCACTCCAAATCTTGTACTTCTATCATCTACACACACTTTCACATCATCTTCTCCAACAAATCACTACTTTCCACTATGAAATCACTGGATTTGGGCTGTTTTAGAGTGACGTCATCATGGAGTTCTTATGAACAATGAAGTGTGACCTCATTCCACCAAGAACGGTTCGGATCTAAAGGTTTCTACACCATTTTACACAAACCTCACAGGATTACAAGATGTTGAAGGATGTTTTCATACTTCTCTTTTACACTCTTCTACTTTTCACTCAAAACCGTTAGAATCTCAGCTCGTTCTGACTCTCTACTCATTCTCTAGTGGAGAATCGGAACGAGGATGGATTTCTATCAAAGAGACGACCGATTCACAAGTTGAACATGAAACTCCGTAAAAAACAGTTACTGATCGAACGGGGTGATTCCCATCCGATCGGACGACTTGGACTTGATGTGGTTTCCATTGTTTGACACGTTGTAGAACCGTCTCGGTTCAACAACAAAACTTTCCAACTTGACAGATCTCTACAAATTTTCAAACAAACATTTGCTCAATCGAATAGCCATCCGATCGAACGACTATTTGACCAGGTGACTTGGAATTTCAACACTTAAACAATTTTTGCAAAACTTCAAGGAATAGTAGTCTCCAAACGAATGGTCATCCGATCGGATGACCATCCGATCGAATGACTATCCGACCAGGGGACTAAATTCTCTGAAACTCCCCATTTAAACGAATTGCCATCCGACCGAACGACCATCCATCCGGATGAACATCCGATCGAATGACATTACTTATATTACAACGAAAACTTCAAAAGTTCAACATTTCAACAACACACTTCCCTAGTCGAATGACCATCCGACCGAAGGGTCATCCGTCCAAATGACCATCCGTCCGGATGGGTCATCCGATCGAACCACCCTCCGATCCACCATCTCACTGACACACTGTTACACGCTGCTCAACGCTTATGTTATCGTTCTGTGATCAGTCTAATCTCCCCAGCGCTCCCTTCAATCCAAGACTGTGTTTATTTATTAAACACGATCTGCGAGTATACTCGAACCCTTTTTACTTTACGCACTTTTGGGTGTTACATACGTTACCTATTCCAAATCACAATCGACACACAACGCAAACACTTTTATACGCTAACCGTTTATGCATGTTATACGTGTTATCCGATGAATGCTTGTATGTTATGTTTACACAGTGATTGTTGTCTGACACCTTAGCAACGATAGTACTATAGTTTGGACTCAGCACCTGTCGTGGACAGGGGTTGTTAAGGGTTTTACTTCACGTGTCACAGTGGTGCTATGTGTTGCGCATTCTACAACTCGCAGTCATGTCTGTGCATATTTCATTTTCGATAGCTTACTTGCTTCACATTTCAACGTGTTACATGCTGGTTATGCGTAAATAGCTTTCGCTACTATTATACTATTAAACTTGTATGCTCAACTTTACACTATGTGTATTGACCTATTTTAACGTATGTGACAGGTGTTTAGGATGCTCTTAATTGCTGGATGTCATGGAATCAAGCTTAGGTGGTCTAGAAACAAACTAAACAAATTTGAGTTGTCGGAACAATATTATTGTCTTTGAGAACTATGTTTGTAATAACTGTTTTACTTTATATGTTATGGTATGGGACATGACGTTAAATATTTGGTAATTGTAGTTGTTATGGATTCTCCTGGACAATCTGTTTCGCTCAGTGCCTCACCCTGATGTTTCCGCCATCGGTTGGGGAGTGACAAATATTCCCCATGCCAGCCCCACCTTTCACATATTTTTCCTCTATCGGTCCTCAGTTAAAAAAACTTAACGGAATTAAGTTTTTTTTTCTGAGTTACAAACTGACGTATTAGGGATTTTGATCAAAACGAGGATACGAGTCTATTGATGTAAAACTTACCTCGAAACGGTGCTCCAAACGACTTGATTTTTGTTAATTGGAAGTTTAAACACCCGAATTGAAACACCATTTTCATCGTTTGGAGCACAATTTTAATGTAAGTTTTACACATTCAACTCGTATCCTCGTTCAAAGAAATGCCCTAAAATGTCAACTTGTAATTCAGAAAAAAAACTTAACGGTAACTCCGTTAAGTTTTTTTAACTGAGGACCTGTGGAGGAAAAATAAATGAAAGGTGGGACTAGCATGGGGAATATTCGAAGGTGGGACTGACAATGATCAATGACGTCTAGTTGAGATTATCACAGGCCAATTCCCCTTTTAATAAAATGTGTTACTATAAAAATTTAATTTAACTAATAATAATTGATTTAGAAAAATGACACATATCAACATTATATCATCTCTTAGAAAAAAAACATTTTTAATCAAACATGAGTTTTTATTATTTTTAATTTCCGAGTTAATATCACTTGTTTATATTTCTTGTACTTAACTCACATGAGGTTTGTTATCCACACTCATTAAACTTCTTATTGATTAATAAAAGAATTAGGAAACATTTGATGCACATAATAAAAGGGCAACACATATCTCAAAAAACTCTACTGATTATGAGGTTATATGGTGTTGTAATTACCCTCAATACCATCATTATCTTCTATGTCACTGCCATGTTATCTCATTCTCATCCACTATCTAAATTCACTATCCTATATGGTGTGGTAATGACCCAAACCATCATCCCCGTTTAAAAAAAATATTTTATGTAAAATATGTTAAACTAATTAAGGAAAGGGAGGTGCATGGTTTAATACATGTCAACCATGTTGATTCCCTAAGGAGATGTGGTGTAGCACATCATCCACTATCCTTGGTGGCAATCCATGACCCATTCCATGCCCCATATCCCTCAGCCTCATTATAACTTTATACAAGATACTTTTAAAATAATATATTTTTTTCTATAACCTTAAAACATGACTTCTTTTTATTAATTTTTAAAAGTCTTAGGGGCTGTTTGGTTGTGTCTGAATGGCTCCATTCAGAGGGAAACCTCTGAATCGGTCAGAGGCTTATGCGTTTGGTTTGTTAAAGAGCCTGCCTCTGAATGGTTCCATTCAGTCTGATTCATTCAGATACTAAAGGGCGCTGAATGAAAGTTTTCACAAACATACCCTTTGCCCTAAAAAGAAACCTGTGTTCTCCCTCTTCACACATCGACTCCTCCATCTCCACCTCCTTCCTCCACCGCCCTCCTCCACCACGTCGCAGCTGCTCGCCTCGAAGTCGCCTTGTCGCACCTACTCCGGCTCTCCTTCGCAGCCATCTGGGTTCAACAAACAAGTAGCTTTCTGCTCCGGCTCTCTTCGCAGCCATCTGGGTTTCATAAAAATAGGTTCTTTTTTGTTTTTCTTGATCTTTAAGTTGTGGGTTTGACTTCTTGATTTGATTTTGGTCCCTTTTTTGCAGAAAAATTGATGTGTTATAAGGGATTGGGTGTTGATAAAATTTTGATCTCTTGTGTTCTTTCTTTTGTGTTGTGGTGGTTGAAGATAAGAACCCTTTTTTTAGATTTTGCATTGCTCATCTGTGGGGTCTATAGGTGAATTTGGATGTGTGGTACTGTGTGTTTGTTGTGTACTGGTAATATTCTATGAATTGAATCAAGGTGTATGAATTGAATCAGAGGGATAAAATTGTCATTTTACACAATTATTCAGAGGTGCAACCAAACAGCATTTTATCGGTTCAGCACTTACTGGTTCAGAGCCTCTTACCCATTCAGACCTCTTATTCATTCAGCACTTATTGGTTCAGATGTTACCAAACAGCCCCTTAGTTTTTAGTTAACTTATATAATGATATTAAGTTGATCAATGTTTTTTTTGGTAAACGAGGAAAAATAGACGCGTTGTGACTGGTCTGTCAAACGGGAAAAAACAGACGAAAAACGGTTGAACCTCACACGCACGTTGTGGCATGTTAGCTCGCAAAATTTAGAACGAAACGTAAAACGAAAAACTTGCGGAACATGAAAAGTATGGGGGACGAAAGTTAAAAATAAAAAGTGTGGGGGTTGGATTGTAAAAGATGAGTTAAAGGGGTTAAATGCAAAAGATAAGATCCTTTGGGTTCAAAATGAAAAATACAAAACTTTTTTTGAAAATCACCCAATGCATAAGTTACAACAATGCATAGCAACAAAATCTTGCTAATTTATACTTGTATGCTCAACTTTACACTATGTGTATTGACCTATTTTAACGTATGTGACAGGTGTTTAGGATGCTCTTAATTGCTGGATGTCATGGAATCAAGCTTAGGTGGTCTAGAAACAAACTAAACAAATTTGAGTTGTCGGAACAATATTATTGTCTTTGAGAACTATGTTTGTAATAACTGTTTTACTTTATATGTTATGGTATGGGACATGACGTTAAATATTTGGTAATTGTAGTTGTTATGGATTCTCCTGGACAATCTGTTTCGCTTAGTGCCTCACCCTGATGTTTCCGCCATCGGTTGGGGAGTGACAAATATTCCCAATGCCAGCCCCACCTTTCACATATTTTTCCTCTATCGGTCCTCAGTTAAAAAAACTTAACGGAATTAAGTTTTTTTTTCTGAGTTACAAACTGACGTATTAGGGATTTTGATCAAAACGAGGATACGAGTCTATTGATGTAAAACTTACCTCGAAACGGTGCTCCAAACGACTTGATTTTTGTTAATTGGAAGTTTAAACACCCGAATTGAAACACCGTTTTCATCGTTTGGAGCACAATTTTAATGTAAGTTTTACACATTCAACTCGTATCCTCGTTCAAAGAAATGCCCTAAAATGTCAACTTGTAATTCAGAAAAAAACTTAACGGTAACTCCGTTAAGTTTTTTAACTGAGGACCTGTGGAGGAAAAATAAATGAAAGGTGGGACTAGCATGGGGAATATTCGAAGGTGGGACTGACAATGACCAATGACGTCTAGTTGAGATTATCACAGGCCAATTCCCCTTTTAATAAAATGTGTTACTATAAAAATTTAATCTAACTAATAATAATGAGTTAACTGCCATTTTCGTCCCTGTGGTTTGGTCACTTTAGCCATTTCAGTCCATTTTTCAAAAATGCGCCATTTTCCTCCCCGACGTTCTGGAAAGGTGCCATTTCAGTCCAAAAATCATAACCCAGTTAAGTCAGTTAGTAAATAAGGACAAATTGTGTAAATTTGTAACATAAAGGACTGATTGTGCAAATTTGTAACACCACCACCACTAGCCCTGCCACCACCACCACTCCGCTGCCACCACCACCACCGCCACCACAGCCACCACCGCCACCACAGCCACACCGCCACCACAGCCACTGCCACCGCCGCCACCACAGCCACACCACCGCCACCACAGCCACACCGCCACCACAGCCAAACCTCCATCTTCACCATTTCAATTCTTTCAGTCATCATCATCCATGGTTACACTTCTCGTCTCCGGTAATCAACGTGATGATTGACGATGATGATGAACTCTTGATCGCACAAGCCAAAGATAATCGCACAAGATCCCGTAGTCGCGGCCTTCACGATCATTTTAAGTGCGTGTACGATACATAGTGATGTGGCGTTAGGAAAAGAGGTTGCAGATCGGCTTATTAAGATTGAGCCTAAGAATCCTGCGAATTATGTGTTGTTATCTGATATTTATGCGGCTTCAAATCAATGGTCTGATGTTCACCATGTAAGGAATTTGATGAGCGAGAAGGGGATCCGAAAACTCTGTGGGCGTAGTTGGATTTAACGCTCCTTGTTAATTTCGTTCTGTTCGGAATATTTAGCTCCTACTTTCAAATGATGACGGCAACGTCTCATGAACATAGAACACGGCATTCACCAATTGTATACATGGATATCTGGCTGCCTGATGCTATGTTATTCTCGTTTTTCACCGGGCGAATATGTGTTATGTTCTTGTGGTTTCAGTTCTTTGAAAGTATGCACTCCTTGTGTGGATGAAACCCGAACATGCTTGCAGAGAAAGTGAAATCAGTTGCGTTTGAAAGGAAAGTACATCGCACAAGATCCCGTAGTCGCGGTGGTGGCGGTGGTGGCTGTGGCTGTGGTGGCGGTGGTGGTGGTGGCGGTGGTGGTGGTGGCGGCAGCGGAGTGGTGGTGGTGGCAGGGCTAGTGGTGGTGGTGTTACAAATTTACACAATCAGTCCTTATTTACTAACTGACTTAACTGGGTTATGATTTTTGGACTGAAATGGCACCTTTCCAGAACGTCGGGGAGGAAAATGACGCATTTTTGAAAAATGGACTGAAATGGCCAAAGTGACCAAACCACAGGGACGAAAATGGCAGTTAACTCAATAATAATTGATTTAGAAAAATGACACATATCAACATTATATCATCTCTTAGAAAAAAACATTTTTAATCAAACATGAGTTTTTATTATTTTTAATTTCCGAGTTAATATCACTTGTTTATATTTCTTGTACTTAACTCACATGAGGTTTGTTATCCACACTCATTAAACTTCTTATTGATTAATAAAAGAATTAGGAAACATTTGATGCACATAATAAAAGGGCAACACATATCTCAAAAAACTCTACTGATTATGAGGTTATATGGTGTTGTAATTACCCTCAATACCATCATTATCTTCTATGTCACTGCCATGTTATCTCATTCTCATCCACTATCTAAATTCACCATCCTATATGGTGTGGTAATGACCCAAACCATCATCCCGGTTTAAAAAAAATATTTTATGTAAAATATGTTAAACTAATTAAGGAAAGGGAGGTGCATAGTTTAATACATGTCAACCATGTTGATTCCCTAAGGAGATGTGGTGTAGCACATCATCCACTATCCTTGGTGGCAATCCATGACCCATTCCATGCCCCATACTAGAGGTGTACAAAAAAACTGGTTTTAGAACCGAAACCGGAAAAAAAACCGAAACTGGTTTTTTTTTAACCGGTTTTTTTATAACCGGTTTTTTTTTTAACCGGTTTTTTTTAACCGCCGGTTTTTATTCCGGTTGCTATTTTTTACTTCAAAAACCGGTTTTAACCGAACCGGTTATTAAAAAACCGGTTAAAACCGGTAAAAAACCGGTTTTTTTTGCGGTTAACCGGTTTTAAAACCGGTCCCAACCGGTTATACTGGTTATTGTTTTGGACCTCAAAAACCGGTTAGTAACCGAAACCGGTTATAAAAAAAACCGGTTTTTATTTTGTGTGAAAAAACCGGTTTTTTTTTAACCGGTTTTTTAATAACCGGTTAACCGGTTTGTACACCTCTACCCCATACCCCTCAGCCTCATTATAACTTTATACAAGATACTTTTAAAATAATATATTTTTTTCTATAACCTTAAAACATGACTTCTTTTTATTAATTTTTAAAAGTCTTAGTTTTTAGTTAACTTATATAATGATATTAAGTTGATCAATGTTTTTTTTGGTAAACGAGGAAAAATAGACGCGTTGTGACTGGTCTGTCAAACGGGAAAAAACAGACGAAAAACGGTTGAACCTCACACGCACGTTGTGGCATGTTAACTCGCAAAATTTAGAACGAAACGTAAAACGAAAAACTTGGGTGACGAAAGTTAAAAATAAAAAGTGTGGGGGTTGGATTGTAAAAGATGAGTTAAAGGGGTTAAATGCAAAAGATAAGATCCTTTGGGTTCAAAATGAAAAATACAAAACTTTTTTGAAAATCACCTAATGCATAAGTTACAACAATGCATAGCAACAAAATCTTGCTAATTTATACTTTGTAAATTCGATCTGCTAAACCCTCACACATAATCCACAATTACTTCAAATACATCTTTAACTTATATAATGATATTTTTTTAGTTAAATTGCCAAAAAAATTACAGAATATATGAATTATAAGTATTATGATCGACAACATGAATGAATTATAGGTATTATTATCGACAACATGATATGTTTAAAAATGTTTGAAACAAACTTTGAGTTACTTTAGAGAATGATCAAATCGAAACCCTTAATATTTTTCATATTTAAACCATATTACGTGATCAACAATTCAAACTTCTTATATGAAAACGTATACTTTATCAATGGAGCCCATCCGTTTATTAATATAGACCAACAATTTTTGAAATTATACATGAGGCAAGATAGGTTAATTATATAACAAAATAAGAGCTAATAAATTTATGGGTATCTAAATAGTTTTTAAATGATTAATTACATTGAAACTAATTATAAAACTTCCTAAACAATTGATGATTGAGCACATTAGAAACGAGTTTTGTATTAATCATGAGCAAGAGATTGCAAGGTTATGGGATTATTATCGGACACACCTACTTGGCTACTTGTCTTTTTGCGTTTTGCAAACAAACAGTTTTCATTATTCAACCCATTTAATACACGAGGCTATAACATATTCTATAAATATATATTACTGACTTGCCAACTTAAATTATTATTTAGCTAGATTTATGGACAAAATAATCCAAACAAAAAACTTTAATAAAGGTTGTTTTTTTAATTATATCCCTGATGTTTAGGACAATAAAATGATTAGTTTATTAATTGTTCTAAAAAGATTCTATATATACTCCTCAAATTACTCAATCAACCCTCCTCAGTTTAATCAAATCAACTGATTCTATGAATGTCAAAAATCAACTCAACAATTTTAAAAACTATTTAAGTTTTGTTTCTCTAAAACTATAGTATTTGTTTATTTTTGTGACAAGCAATTTAAATATAATAAACATACAGTTTTATATTAAGTTTTTTAATTATTTATAAATATTTGTTAAAATTGTTACGTTTCATTAATACTTTTATTTAATTAACAAAATCGATAAAGCTTTTGTATTTATATTTTGTTGTTATCGGTTGTTTTTATTGCTCTCTCATTTGTACTTTTTTTTGAACGGCCAACAAAAGATATATTATATTAATCAAAAGGTTAACAACATTCAACCCAAAGTTACATTCACCAAAAATTTTACACCTTCATACAAACTAAATCAAACATACACCAATTCTCCCAGGTAAGCGACGTAGCCTTTGCCCGATGTTTCAGCCATAGAAAGTATAATACTTTAATCTCTTCCACAACGTTCGTCACAACAATCCAATTCCAACAATCTGCTTCCACGAGCCTGGCATTGACATTTTAACCGGCACCGGAGACCAAGACCTATTATGATGATGAATGCTCCATACTACCTTTTTCCAAATACTATTGTTATCCACCTTGAACCGCCACCACCATTTAGCCAGTAGTGCAAAATTTGCTTCTTTTAGGGACCCAAGACCCGCCCCCTAGCTCTTTAGGAGCCATAATATCATTCCAAACTACCCACGTTGCCCGTTGATGTTCCAGTGTGTTTCCCCACAAGAAATCTCTCCGAAGTCGTTCCAATTTTTTTATAATCTGCACAGGGGCTCTAAATAACGAAAAATAGTAGGATGGTAATGCATTTAGTACCGATTTAACAAGCGTTAGCCGGCCTCCATACGAGAGTGTGTTTGCCTTCAATACCGACAACGTGCTTTTGAATGTATCAACCACCGACCTCCAATTACGGACCAAATTAATATTTGCTCCTACTTGTAAACCCAAATATTTGAATGGGAAGGTACCCATTCTACATCTTAGAATATCCGCCATATACACAATCTCCGCTTCATCCACCCGACCCCGAATAAGCTACTTTTGTAACGCCTGCGTCCCTAGACCTTTTACCTTTTATCACTTTTAGCCCCTGTACTATATGAAACTTGACACTTTTGATGCTTTAAACTTTGTGAGTCTATTATGCTATGAGACTATGATTCTATGATACTTTGGAAACTATGATTCTTGATACTTGATACTTGGAAACTATGATTCTTGATACTTGATGCTTGGAAACTATGATTCTTGATTCTTAATACTTGGAAACTATGATTCTTGATACTTGATACTTCCAAACTATGATTCTTGATACTTGATGCTTGGAAACTATGATTCTTGATACGTGATACTTGGAAACTATGATTCTTGATACTTGATACTTTGGTGCTTGACTCTTGAGGCTCGTAAAACTTGAGACTTGGTTGAACGAGGGACTGGAGTCTTGTCACTGGCGGAAACTATGGAAACTATGGAAACTTTTGTGTTAATGCTATAATCTAGTTATACTATTACCCAATAATACGCAACGCTTAATCTAACTCGCAAATCGAATCAAAGACGGGAACGCGGAAAGGATGGGATTGGCCGAGTGGCAATCCGATCGGATGACCATCCGATCGGATGACCATTCGACCGAGCTGCCATCCGATTCGTGCACACCGCCTTCACTCACTCTGACACTATAAATAGGCTTTTCACATCATCATTCTCACTGATGTGACAACCTCACTCGATCCAGACGCACGCGCTCCTCTTTTCTTCCATTTCTTGGCGATTTCGGTACGTTTTACACTAGATTCTTGTACATCTTTGATCTACACGTTATTCTCTACATGATTCTCCTTTGAAATCTCACTTTTCACCTTGAAATCTCTAAGATTTGAGCTCTTGATGGTGATGTCATCATGGCGGTTTGTACCAAACTGTTGTGTGATGTCATTCTAGTCAAGATCTAGCTCAGATCTAAGGAATTTCATGAGTTTTACACTAAATCTTGACTAAATCTATACTTTTCAACTAAAACTTATGTTTATCCTCATCTTTTCTTAAACACTTTTACCTA
The DNA here is from genome assembly GCA_030545235.1 of Helianthus tuberosus. NCBI lineage: Eukaryota > Viridiplantae > Streptophyta > Magnoliopsida > Asterales > Asteraceae > Helianthus > Helianthus tuberosus. The sequence goes on along the minus strand of CM060365.1, from coordinate 92,239,674 downwards.
AAACGGTGAGATCTGGATTTAAACGGACCGTAGACTTGATAATTAGTCTAGGAGTTGGTTTGGAGAAGGATTGTTGCCGGAGAAGATGACTGGAGTATGAATTCTGACATAAGCACCGTCACGAATGGACGACTGAACGGACTGGGGTGATTCCTATCCGATCAGATCGGATGTACACTGATGTGTTTACCGTTGTCTCAATACATACTCTGTCGTCATTGTTTAAATAGAAACTTAGAAACCTTACAAGGTTGGGAACGGGACAGGGACAACTCAATTGAATGGCAATCCGATCAGATAGCCATCCGACCGAACTGCCATCCGATCAGGTGGCACTTTCCTCGTAACCTTAATCATTTTAGAAACTTTGAGTCTTTGATCGTCGAATGGCAATCTGATCGGATAGCCATCCGATCGAAGTAACAGTGTGTTTTGAAACCTTCCAACACTTAGAATCGTTTTGAGACTTTGAATCTTTGAAAACTTGGAACTTTGGATCGAATGGCAATCCGATTGGATAGCCATCCGATCGAATAGCCATCCGATTAAAGTAACCTGAGTTGACACTTGACTTGACATTTTGAGAATCTCAACACTTGGATCGATTGACCATTCGATCGAATGGCCATCCGTATGGATGGCCATCTAATCGGATGGCAATCCGTCCCCCCATTCAATAGTCGTCCAATCGAATGGTAATCTGGTCGGATAGCCATCCGATCGAACAGCCATCCGATCAAGATGACTGATCCGACACTTAGTTGAATTTTGTTGTTTTGTCTGACTATTATTTGTTGTAATCTAATCAGGCTAATTCTAAATGAGCTCCCTTTGATCCAATAACACTTAACTTGTTAAGCAATCACTGTGAGTATACTCGATCCCTTTTTGCTTTAAACTTTGGGATGCAACATGTATTATATTAAACTATGATACTTGAGACTTTTGGAAACTAAACTCTATTCTATGTGTATGTGAAACTTGTGATTCTTGTATTCTATGTGCTATGTGGATGTTTAATCCAGGGTGTGTAGTTCCGCCTTAACAATAGTAGCGCTATAGGAGATGCACCTCCCCATTATTCTCAGAGGTATTGTTAGGAGGATTCTAGTTTTCCTTGAAACTTGGGAAAACAACAAAGCATCGGGATACTTGGGCTATCACTTATTGGACTGCGAACACTAGCATGGCTGAAACTATTTTTGTTACATTTACATATGGATATGAGACTTTTAAATCTATTATGCTATTATCCAAACTTGTATACTCGCCGGTACATTTTTTGTACTGACTCTATTTTAATACATGTTGCAGGCTGACAGGATGCTAGGAATCGTGAAACAAGCTAGGATGGAACTTAGATACTCCACGTAGCTAAAACTAGAAACTTTGAGACAATGATTATGTTGGTTTATGTTTGATACTATGTTTTGGTGGTTGATGTTGTTTTAGACAATTGCATGAAATGAATCTAATTTATATTGAAACTACTTAGTGTTATGGAATCTCATGAGCAATCTGAACGCTTAGTGCTCGCGCCCCGATGTTTCCGCCATCGGTTAGGGTGTGACAGATTGGTATCAGAGCCATAACTATAGGGAATTAGGATGAGTAGGGATACTTGCCCTAGTCTATAGTTCTAGGAATCTTGACTCTTATTTGTTGTTTAAGACTTATGCATTCTAACGTATCTGCCTCCTAGCAGCACATTTCCCTGTTAAAATTACATGCCTTTCCTAAGGCTGATACAATATATACTTGATACTTTGAAAACGCTGTTAATCAGTGTTTGTATTTTGCACGAGATTTGCCCTCAAGTCAGGAGTGACATCCGAACTTTGATGGAAAATCTCCATAATATTCTAGTAAGTCTTGTCTGTGGATAAGTACCGACGCTATTAGGGTACGATGTTGTCAAGTTAGAGGTGAAACTCAGATCCTGATAACTAAACCCACTCTTTGATATTTTATGTCTCGCCAAAGTCTCGAAACTTCCATTCAATTAGAAATGTGAAATGACCAAAAGGACGAATATCGTAGGCCTAACATCGATGACGTATTTGTCTAAGTAAGTCAAGATGCGTTGCCTCAATTCGAAAGGGGTTCGAATCACTTTGGTGAGTCATCGTTCCTCTACCCGGAACAATCCTATGTTTTATGAGCCTATCTTGTATGTCATCTCGATTTTACATGTGGTTTTAAACTTGATTCTTCGTTTATCTTGATTCTTCGTTTATTTTGAGGCTTTTTACACGAATAAGCACGTTTGTCCGCAATCTAAAATGTTAACTCTAATATCAGAATCAAACTAAATTTATGTGGCTTTATTCTATGTTAATCTATGTGGGAATCTTGGTCGACTACGATACTATGTGAAGCTATCTGATGAATCTATGTGATATTGTGGTTGTAAGACACTAAACGTAACATGGCATAGAAATACGAGGGAAAAATGACGTGTCTAAAACATGGTGGATACGTCGCTGGTACTTCCTATGTATAAGTGTTTCCGACATGTTACCAACTTTCGTACTAAGTGCCATGCGAAACTTAGTGTTTGCAGACCGGTGATGAGATACGTCTAAGGTATGAGAAACTACTGGTGTAATCTATGTATAATCTATGTGTACTCAAGCGTAATCTATGTGTAATCTATGTATGTGTTGTTTGAGAAACAAAATACGAAAGGTAGCCTAGCGCCGAAGACGAGGCGGACGTGGCATGTCCGAAACATGGTGGATACGCCTGGTACTTCCTATATATAAGTGTTTCTGGCATGTTACCGAATCTTCGTACCACGCGCTAAGTGAAGTTCGTAGTTTTGTAGGCTCGGGTTGAAGTTGTGGAATCTATTTGGTTAATCTATGTTGAATCTATTTGGTTAATCTATGTTGAATCTATTTGGTTAATCTATGTTGAATCTATTTGGTTAATCTTTGTTGAATCTATTTGGTTAATCTATGTTGTGAGAAGTGGTGAAATCTAATGTTGTGGTTAACGAAGCATGACACCGATGACGAGACGAACGTGGCATGACTGAAGCATGGTGGATACGCCGCTGGTACTTCCTATATATAAGTGCTTCCGTCATGTTGCCGAACTTTCTTAGCACGTGCCATGCGGGATTTCGTTGTTTGTGGATTGTTAACACTAATCTATGAGAATCTATGTGAAACTATTGGAATCTATTGAATCTATTGGAAACTATTGGAATCTATTGGAATCTATGTGAAACTATTGAATCTATTGAAGTCTATTGGAATCTATGTGACTCTATGATGATGATGATGATGAGTGTGTTTTGCGACACGTAACATGACACCGAGTACGAGGCGGAAGCGATGTGCCCAAAGCGTGGTGGATACGCCGCTGGTACTTCCTATATATAAGCATTTCTGACACGTTGCCAAACGCTTGCGTCCCAAGACTTTTTACCTATCGTCACTTTTAGCCCCTGTACTATATGAAACTTGACACTTTTGATGCTTGAAACTTTGTGAGTCTATTATGCTATGAGACTATGATTCTATGATACTTTGGAAACTATGATTCTTGATACTTGATACTTGGAAACTATGATTCTTGATACTTGATGCTTGGAAACTATGATTCTTGATACTTGATGCTTGGAAACTATGATTCTTGATACTTGATGCTTGGAAACTATGATTCTTGATACTTGATACTTGGAAACTATGATTCTTCATACTTGATGCTTGGAAACTATGATTCTTGATACTTGATGCTTGGAAACTATGATTCTTGATACTTGATACTTGGAAACTATGATTCTTGATACTTGATACTTTGGTGCTTGAATCTTGAGGCTCGTAAAACTTGAGACTTGGTTAAATGAGGGACTGGAGTCTTGTCACTGGCGGAAACTATGGAAACTTTTGTGTTAATGCTATAATCTAGTTATACTATTACCCAATAATACGCAACGCTTAATCTAACTCGCAAATCGAATCAAAGACGGGAACGCGGAAAGGATGGGATTGGCCGAGTGGAAATCCGATCGGATGACCATCCGATCGGATGACCAACCGATCAGAAGGCTATTTGACCGAGCTACCATCCGATCCGTGCACACCACCTTCACTCACTCTGACACTATTAATAGGCCTGTCACTTCATCATTCTCACTGATGTGACAGCCTCACTCGATCCAGACGCAATCACTCCTCTTTTCTTCATTTCTCGGCGATTTCGGTACGTTTTACACTAGATTCTTGTACATATTTGATCTACACGTTATTCTTTACATGATTCTCCTTTGAAATCTCACTTTTCGCCGTGAAATCTCTAAGAATTGAGCTCTTGATGGTGATGTCATCATGGCGGTTTGTACCAAACTGTTGTGTGATGTTATTCTAGTCAAGATCTAGCTCAGATCTAAGGAATTTCATGAGTTTTACACTAAATCTTGACTAAACCTATACTTTTCAACTAAAACTTATGTTTATCCTCATCTTTTCTTAAACACTTTTACCTAAAACGATGAGATCTAGATCTAAACGTACTGTAGACTTGATAATTAGTCTAGGAGTTGGTTTGGAGAAGGATTGTTGCGGGAGAAGATGACTGGAGTATGAATTCTGACATAAGCACCATCACGAACGGACGACTGAATGGACTGGGGTGATTCCCATCCGATCAGATCGGTTGTACACTGATGTGTTTACCGTCGTCTCAATACATACTCTGTCGTCACTGTTTAAACAGAAACTTAGAAACCTTACAAGGTTGGGAACGGGACAGGGACAACTTAATCGAATGGCAATCCGATTGGATAGCCATCCGACCGAACTGCCATCCGATCAGGTGGCACTTGCCTCATAACCTTAATCATTTTACAAACTTTGAATCTTTGATCGTCAAATGGCAATCCGATCGGATAGCCATCCGATCGAAGTATCAATATGTTTTGAAACCTTCCTACACTTAGAATCTTTTTGAGACTTTGAATCATTGAAAACTTGGAACTTTGGATCGAATGGCAATCCGATCGAATAGTCGTCCGATCGAATAGCCATCCGATCAAAGTAACCTGAGTTGACACTTGACTTGACATTTTGAGAATCTCAACACTTGGATCGAATGACCATTCGATCGAATGGCCATCCATACTGATGACCATCCGATCGGATGGCCATCCGTACGGATGACCATCCGATCGGATGGCAATCCGTCCCCCCATTCAATAGTCGCCCAATCGAATGGCAATCCGATCAGATAGCCATCCGATCGAACAGCCATCCGATCAAGATGACTGATCCGAAACTTAGTTGAATCTCGTTGTTTTGTCCGACTCTTATTTGTTGTAATCTAATCAGGCTAATTCTAAACGAGCTCCCTTTGATCCAATAACTGTTAACCTGTTAAGCAATCACTGTGAGTATACTCGATCCCTTTTTTGCTTTAAACTTTAGGATGCAACATGTATTCTATTAAACTATGATACTTGAGACCTTTGGAAACTAAACTCTATCCTATGTGTATGTGAAACTTGTGATTCTTGTATTCTATGTGCTATGTGGACGTTTAATCCAGGGTGTGTAGTTCCGCCTTAACAATAGTAGCGCTATAGGAGATGCACCTCCCCATTATTCTAGGGGGTATTGTTAGGAGTATTCTAGTTTTCCTTGAGACTTGAGAAAACAACAAAGCATCGGGATACTTGGGCTATCACTTGTTGGACTGCGAACACTAGCATGGCTGGAACTATTTTTGTTACATTTACATATGGATATGAGACTTTTAAATCTATTATGCTATTATTCAAACTTGTATACTCGCCGGTACATTTTTGTACTGACTCTCTTTTAATACATGTTGCAGACTGACAGGATGCTAGGAATCGTGAAACAAGCTAGGATGGAACTTAGATACTCCACGTAGCTAAAACTAGAAACTTTGAGACAATGATTATGTTGGTTTATGTTTGATACTATGTTTTGGTGGTTGATGTTGTTTTAGACAATTGCATGAAATAAATCTAATTTATATTGAAACTACTTAGTGTTATGGAATCTGATGAGCAATCTGAACGCTTAGTGCTCGCGCCTCGATGTTTCCGCCATCGGTTGGGGTGTGACAACTTTTACCCAAGTTTACCTTCAAACCTGAGACCAAGTAGAAACATCTCATTATCCTGTTTATATTCCGTACATTTGCCTCCGACCACTCTCCCAAAAATACCGCATTATCCGCGTATAAGAAATGCGATAACACTGGGCCCTGAGACGTACACTGAATACCATGGAGAAAACCCGATGGGACCGCTTTTTTTACAACCCCAGATAATGCCTCCATTGCCATCACGAACAAGAATGGAGATAGGGGGTCCCCCTGTCTAAGTCCCCTATGACAAACAAACTCCTGGGTTGGGGTCATTGGCTACTAAGTTTCTATATATGTGTTTGGATATGTACAAGAGAAAATTCTTGTGAGAAGGAAGCGTGAAAGGAGGGAGTGACAAGGGTCATTGGCATGAAGGACATTTTTTGTCTTTTCTTAAATGAACTAGTTTTCCCATTGATTTTCAAACGACTATAACTTTTTCATACGGTAATATTTAAAAAAATTTACAACGTATTAACAAGCATTTCATTCTCTTTAATTCGAGAAATCTATTAATAGTTTTCTTAAAAGAATATTTCCATAATTTTTACGTGATTACGTGATTTTGAATCTTCAGTACCCATTACGCGATTTTGAATACATAGTACATGACTACGTCATTTTTGAATACCCATTTTGTGATTACACCTTCAATATGATTGTTATAACTAATGTTAATACAATTACGTGATTACACATTCAATTATAAGAACTTGATTGTTTATGCTTTATTACGTGATTAAGTCTCTAATATACGACATTATGTGGTTATTATAGGTTGATCTTGGCTAATGTTTTGTTTATAATTTATCATTAATACGTGATTATACCTGAAATATTAGGTATTCCATATGAAATATTATGTATTACATGTTATATTTTTACGTAATTACGTAATCACTCAGTGGGGTTTCACATAAATACTATAATGTAATGGGGAAATGGATTTTATCACCCTAACTAATCTCTTTTGGCCACTACCACTCCCAACTTTCACCTTGGCTCCCACTACGCCCAACTTAACACTTGGGTTGTTATGTCACCCCTAGGGTTGTAAACGAACCAAACGAACACGAACAACGTTTGTTAAAAAATATATGTGTTCGCGAACCGTTCACAAACACTTATCGAACGAGATTTTATGTTTGTGTTCGTTTGTTATGGAAATGAACTTGTTCGTGTTCGTTTGTGTTTGTTTGTTAATTTTAGGCAGCGAATGTTGACGAACACAAATAAGCACAAAATAATGTTCATGAACACAAATGGAAACAAACGAACACAAACAATAGTTCATGAACAGAATATATAATACACTAACACTTATTAGATATTTAATTTGTCAGAATTTTGATATATTTAAATAAATATAAAAACTAAAAACACTAATGAACTATCGAACACGAACACAAGCGAACACGTTACCGAACGTTCACGAACATAAACGAACGAACGCGACCTCTGTTCATGTTTGTTCATTCAACTAAACGAATGAAATTTCTTTTTCGTGTTCGTTTGTTTAATAAACGAACAAACACAAACGAACTCCCGGCGAACGGTTCACGAACTGTTCACTGAACGTTTGGTTCGTTTACAGCCCTAGTCACCCCTAAACTAACAAGACACTAACCATGTTATTTTTTGGCTGATGTGGCCATTTTTTACTAACGTGGCATGATGATGTGTAAGATATTATATAAACTTTTAAAACTTTTTTTTTCTTTTTTAATCTGATTAAAGATAATAAATGAAAACCCCATGCTCCACCCCTCTCTCTTCACGCTAAACCAACACCTCCACCATCACCCCTACCACCTCCTACCACCATGACCTGCCTCCTACCACCACAACCTCCTGCCACTACCAGTTCTAGTTAAATCAAACAACGCTTGATCCGTACTATTATTCCACTCCTCTGTACCAACTCTACCATCAATCATTTTCTCCGGCAAACTGGAATACTCAACCGACATCGTATTGTCCATAACCATCCACTGCTGCTGCTCCACGTTTAAACTCTATATGATCCTAGCAGTGTGATGCAACCGGAACGACGAAATGCCGCCAGATATTTTAAACTCTGGCGGTAAATCAGCCGCAAATGATGTCGTCAAACCAGTTAACGTATCAATCTCCGACAATATGATGTTTCTGGTAGATGATTGATGACCAGTAGCGGTATATCGAAGCTAGGGTCGGAGTTTATCGAATTAATGCCTGTTAACGCCTCAGCGACGGTTACCGGTAAGGTTGCGGTTGTAAGTGGCGACGGAAGTGGAGGGGAATATAGAAAAAAAGGATTTCGTGTAGAGAAAGAGATGGCGGCTGAGAATGGTTTAGGGTTGATTCAAGTAGTGATGATTTTGTAAAACAGGCCCCTATAGTTTAGTGGTTGATTCAATATGAAGCTTAAACTTTTTATCTTACATATTAACTTGCCACATCAGCATGCTGGATAAATTGGCCACGTCAGCAAAAAAAAAAAAAACTGAGTTAGTGCTTGGTTAACGACGGGGTGACATAGTAACCCAAGTGTTAAGTTGAGGGTGGTGGGAGCCAAGGTGAAAGTTGGGAGTGGCAAGGACCGATTTTTATTAGTTTGGGGGTGATAAAATCCATTTCCCCTAATGAAATCACATAATCATGAAATGGGTATTCAAAATCACGTAGTCACATAATATGGATAGTCAACTATTGTTACATAATTCGTAATCACTTAGTGAGGTTTTAGATAAAATACTGTAATGAAATCACGTAATCACGTAATGAGTATTCAAAATCACGTAATGGTATTCAAAATCCTATAATTTTTGTAAGAAAACTATACCAATAGGCTGCTCGAATTAAAGAGAACGAAATGTTCGTTAATCCGGTGTAATTTTTATAAATAAATACTAACGTATGAAAAAGTTACAGGCATTGAAAATCAAGGGGGAAATGAGTTTATGAGTCAACAATATTGGATTCTTTTCCCTACTTGTTTTCCTTACTTTAGTTGAATTCTAAATTTGAGAACTCCTTAGGTGGTGTTTGTTTTTTAAAATAAGATCTACACACGCTCTTTTGTCTGCGCCGCGCAGACGGCGCACAGACATTATCATCTGCAGATTGTTTATATTTCCGAATACGTATCATTAAAAAACGTCTGCGCGATCTCTTATTGGTGCAGACTTGGCTCAATCACTTCTAAGATCTTATAAGGTTTGCAGAGGGTTAAACACCACCACCCACCACCACCGTCCACCACCCACCATCGTCTACCACCATCCACGTCCACCACCCACCACCGTCCATCACTACCACCATCGTCCACCACAACCCACCACCATCCACCAACACCACCACCCAGGGGCGGATGTACCATATGAGAAGGGGTAGCCTCCGCTACCCCTTGGCGATTCGGCGGTAGTGTAAATTTTGGAAAAAAATGACATTTTTTTAACGTTTTTTCGATTTCGTTACCCCTTTCTTTTAAGACGTTACCCCTATGAAAGTTTTCTAAATCCGCCACTGCCACCACCCACCGCCACTTAATGTCAACCAATGATCTTATAAATCAAGAGTCAAACATCTCTTCTACACTTCTTACATTTCATTTCTTTCGGCAGTGACCTTTCACTTAAACAACCATTCTCTTAAATATACATAATACAGTTACTTTGTTTTCTTGTATTTTATACCTTTTATTTTATACTTTATAAAAAATCAGCACATCTTATATTTTACATGTTGCCGATTAAATTTAAGACACAACCTACATTTATGTCTATAATTTTCGCTTGTTAATTATTTAAACTTAGCAAAACTTATACATAAACTTGGGTCAGTAATGAAGTGAAAAAGATTAAAAGAAATGAACTATTTATTTTATACCTCAGATTTTTAAAATTATTATTTTTAAAGTAATAGGAAACGCTTTAAAAATTTTAAGAAAAGAGGCTTAAACACCGTTTCTAGAAAAAACAAGTTAAAACGCGTATTTAGAAATGGAATAATGGATTTTAATAATTCCAACTATTGCCCGTTGGCCGCCAACAGTACCAACTTTAAAAATTCCTACTGGCGGTCCCATCTTTTCACATATTGGCATTCAATGGACCCTGACTAACAGAACCTTAACGCTGGAAAATGATTTTGGTCGGAAACAGGTTCCTAAAGGTCCGATCTATGGTTACAAACAGGTTTGGGACGAAAACTTTGAGTTTTCCGGCTAAAAAGTTGAGTTTTCCGGCTAAAAAGTTGAGTTTTCCGGCAAAAAATAAGTTTTCCGGCGAAAAAAGAGTTTTTCCGGCGACCTTAATAATTGGGGCTTTCTACTAAAAAGGTTCCTAAAGGTGCGTAATAAGGTTACAAAGAGGTTTGAGACGAAAAGGTTGAGTTTTCTGGCCAAAAACGTTTTTTCCGGCGACCGGAGACTAACGGCGTTAGGATTCTGTTAGTCAGGGTCCACTGAAAGCCAATATGTGAAAAGATGAGACCGACAGTGGGAATTTTTGAAGATGGGACCGTTGTCGACCAACAGACAATAGTTGAGATTATTAAAATTCATTATTCCTTTAGAAAATATTTTACAGAATGATTAAAAAGATTCTAGTTATCTTTTTTGAACAGTGATTTGATTGGTTGGAAAGATATAATAAATAAAAAGTTTAAATTACTTTTTGACTCACAGTATTTTAGTGGTTTTACCCACTTGATTTCAAAATAAAAGAAGTTTATCGCTCCGAGTCCCTAACCACTATTTTATAACTTTTTAAGTCTTTGTGTTTTAGTGGTTTTAACCACTCGAGTCCAAAATCAAAAGTACAAGTGTTAAAAATTGGACTCAAAATGTTATAAAATGAGCGGTTAAGAACTCAAGACGTTAAACTTTTTATTTTTGAATTCAAGTGGTTAAAACCACTAAAGCACAACACATGGATCCTTAAAAAGTAATTTACTCAAATAAAAATTGATTAAAAAATTGTTGACTGTAGAGTCAAGTAAAGTAAAAGGGGTAAGGTTAATAAAAGAGTTAACTGCCATTTTCGTCCCTGTGGTTTGGTCACTTTAGCCATTTCAGTCCATTTTTCAAAAATGCGCCATTTTCCTCCCCGACGTTCTGGAAAGGTGCCATTTCAGTCCAAAAATCATAACCCAGTTAAGTCAGTTAGTAAATAAGGACAAATTGTGTAAATTTGTAACATAAAGGACTGATTGTGTAAATTTGTAACACCACCACCACTAGCCCTGCCACCACCACCACTCCGCTGCCACCACCACCGCCACCACCGCCACCACAGCCACCACCGCCACCACAGCCACTGCCACCGCCGCCACCACAGCCACACCACCGCCACCACAGCCACACCGCCACCACAGCCAAACCTCCATCTTCACCATTTCAATTCTTTCAGTCATCATCATCCATGGTTACACTTCTCGTCTCCGGTAATCAACGTGATGATTGACGATGATGATGAACTCTTGATCGCACAAGCCAAAGATAATCGCACAAGATCCCGTAGTCGCGGCCTTCACGATCATTTTAAGTGCGTGTACGATACATAGTGATGTGGCGTTAGGAAAAGAGGTTGCAGATCGGCTTATTAAGATTGAGCCTAAGAATCCTGCGAATTATGTGTTGTTATCTGATATTTATGCGGCTTCAAATCAATGGTCTGATGTTCACCATGTAAGGAATTTGATGAGCGAGAAGGGGATCCGAAAACTCTGTGGGCGTAGTTGGATTTAACGCTCCTTGTTAATTTCGTTCTGTTCGGAATATTTAGCTCCTACTTTCAAATGATGACGGTAACGTCTCATGAACATAGAACACGGCATTCACCAATTGTATACATGGATATCTGGCTGCCTGATGCTATGTTATTCTCGTTTTTCACCGGGCGAATATGTGTTATGTTCTTGTGGTTTCAGTTCTTTGAAAGTATGCACTCCTTGTGTGGATGAAACCCGAACATGCTTGCAGAGAAAGTGAAATCAGTTGCGTTTGAAAGGAAAGTACATCGCACAAGATCCCGTAGTCGCGGTGGTGGCGGTGGTGGCTGTGGCTGTGGTGGCGGTGGTGGTGGTGGCGGTGGTGGCGGCAGCGGAGTGGTGGTGGTGGCAGGGCTAGTGGTGGTGTTACAAATTTACACAATCAGTCCTTTATGTTACAAATTTACACAATCAGTCCTTATTTACTAACTGACTTAACTGGGTTATGATTTTTGGACTGAAATGGCACCTTTCCAGAACGTCGGGGAGGAAAATGACGCATTTTTGAAAAATGGACTGAAATGGCCAAAGTGACCAAACCACAAGGACGAAAATGGCAGTTAACTCTTAATAAAATATGATATTATAGAAATATACTTGGCAGCAACCTTGTATTATGTAGGGACGTAGGGTCTAATAACTTCACTAAGTGCAATGTCATGATTTGTAGTTGGTTTAGGTTATCTACTTGCTTTTACTATATTATTTTATAAAAAGCAGTTGTATAAAAACAAATATTACACACACACATAACTCTATGTATTTGTAATAGTAAGAAGAAAAGAATAAGTTGCAATTAACTGGAAGAAGGAAACCTAAGAGGATCAAGTCATCTTTAGATACCCTAACAAGAGAGAAACATGATGTTATCCCTTTTCCCTGTTATCCCTTTTCCCACAATCATTCCTTTCCTTTTCTCCAAATGTCAACAAAACACACCCCATGTATATATACATATATACAAATACATATGCAACATTCATAATCATCTTGTATGACACAAATCAACCATAAAAACAAGGTCATGGACAAATTAAAATCCATTTTCCTATGTGGGATTTTTCTCTTGTATTCATTACAAACTTCATTAGCTTCGGTTGTCTCAACCGGAAACTTCAATAACGACTTCTTTGTAACTTGGTCACCTACCCATGTAAACACTTCGGCTGATGGTCGATCAAGGAGCTTGAAGCTCGATCAAGAAGCAGGTAAAACGACACACATGTTTTACCATATCTGGATACTCTTTATTCAACAAACTAAAACATTGGTTACAGGTTCGGCTTTCGCTTCTAATGACATGTTTTTGTTTGGCCAAATTGACATGCCAATCAAGTTGGTACCGGGTCATTCAGCCGGCACAGTCTTGGCATTCTATGTAAGCCAAAATAAGTTCAGTTCACATTAACCCATGCCTCAATTGCTTCATCTTACTAATATTATTTTATATATTTTTTTTGTGACAATGCAGCTTACATCGGATCAGCCTAATCGAGATGAAATCGACTTTGAGTTCCTAGGAAATGTTTCCGGCCAACCTTACATTCTACAAACAAATGTATATGCTGACGGTTTTGATAACCGAGAAGAGAGAATTTACCTGTGGTTTGATCCCACAAAGGATTTCCATACCTATTCTATCTTATGGAATCTTCATCAAATTGTGTAAGCGTTTTTTTTGTCGAACCAATCTTTTCTAGCGTTTGGCCTTATGTAACTAGAACGTAAAAAGATGGTCTTTCTGAGCAGGTTTATGGTGGATTTTGTTCCGATAAGAACATACAGGAACCATGCAGACAAAGGAGTTGCGTATCCTAGATGGCAGCCTATGGGCATCAGGATCAGCTTATGGGATGGTAGCAGTTGGGCAACACGTGGCGGGAAAGACAAAGTTGACTGGTCAAAAGGCCCTTTCATTGCATCATTTGCAAATTACACGATCGATGCGTGTGTATGGAAGGGGAATGCGAGGTTTTGCAGAGCAGATAGTTCAATCAATTGGTGGAATAAAGAGGAGTTTACTTCTTTAAGTTGGAAACAGAGGAGATGGTTTAAATGGGTCAGGAAATATCACCTGATTTATGATTATTGCCAAGATAATAAGAGATTTAATAATAATCTCCCCAAAGAATGTTATCTTTCAAAGTATTGATCTCCATCAAAGAATCTCTTTAGCTTATGATCCCAGTCATATTAATAATAATGAGTTCTGGTCTGTATGTGTTGCATAAATCTTGACCCTAACCAAATTAATACTTTTTTAAACGCCCCGTTTCAACCCGAGCCCAATTTAACCTGTTTTGACCATAGCCTGTTTTGTCCTGTTACCGACCCACCCATTTTGCCAGACTTCAAAAGGTTTAAACATCTATTAAAAATCATGCATGAAATAGTTGGGATATGTGCTTTATAGCATATACTTTCGATAAATACAGATAATTAATCGACGTTATTAGGATTTTAATCAATTGCAATGCTCAAATAAGAAAAACAAAATTATGGTATAATACAAGAGTTCATAATACAAGATAAATATATGATATGATAACAGGAAAAAGCAAAGGATTGTAACTAATCCTACTAATATAATGTAAAATGTACAATCTATACCTCAGCATACGTGAACAATAAATATTCAGTTAACGTATCTTAATGCTACTTAGATGTTGGATGAACAAATCATTCCAGGTATCGGTAATGCCAGGTAAGCACCAGTGCATGCAATCATCATGTTTCTTTCCACCAGCCGAAGAAGGATGAGCATCTGCTCTAAACTCACTCATACGCGTAATATCCAGTAACCGAAAAGCAGTACCCTTAATTGCTTCATATAGGTGTTCGTTCACAAGCCGTGTTTCAACATTTGTTCCATTATTTTGCACAGAAAAGAATTCTTCAACCTGAATGTGTTGCATGACGAAAATACTTGAAATTTTCAGTTGAGTTTTTTAATTGTTTTTTAATACACTCGTAAATGATGGTGAGAGCTTACCTCATGTGGTGATAATGGCTGCAGACGTGCACATGAACCACCTTGGTCCCAGTCACCACCTTCAAAATGCCGAGGTGATTGAGTACGGAAAAAAAGAACGGTCCCTGGCCTTGCCTTTTCTTCCACGTATGATATCTAGGTATAAAAAAAAAAAAAAAAGAATTCAAATGAAGTATATGTGCATAAATCAAAACACACTTTCATCTCAATCAGAAGGTTATGTATTATCTTTAAACGTTGAAAATGTAAACAAAAATAGCTTAGATAACTGGTCAATGGATCAAACAAGTCGAAAATAGTTCATCCTATGCAGCAACTGGAGCTAGCTGTCTAGTCTAGCACATGTATAATATATGATATGACCAAACTAGTCAACAAGAAGCTTACGTTAAACATTAAAATTGCAATAAAAGCTTAACGCATATTAGAAAGAACAGTAGATTAGCAAAAATACTTACCATGTGTTTTAAAACTACATCAAGCCCGACTTCAGGAGACACTGGCGGTATCAATGGCTGACCATTTTCATAAAAAAGCATAGGGGAGTTCACAGGATCAAACTTGGAAGGAGCCCACCACCTGATAAATACACATATAAGGATTGCCAATTTCTAAACAAAAGGTCTGCATCTTCAATCAGAAAGCAAAAAACATTTGTAATATTACCAGTGGCCGGTGTTATATATGAGAACGTCATGAAAACTTGGAGCCTCGGCCCATGTTCCGTCAGGTATATCAACATCAACTCTGTAACCTTCTTTATACCCTAGAGATTCCAGCTCACCACCATTAGCATTGACTGACCACCTGTATCATAATATGAGGCGAGTATCGCTTTTAAGACAGTAACCAATTAAAAAATAAAAACACCACCACATATAAAGTTACAAACATAGAAAGAAACAGACGGAACTGTATATTGATAAGGAAAACATTAACGCAGTTATTCGGAAGCCAAGACTGGTGACAGAAGTTAATAGTAAGGAATGTGATTACAGAAGAGTTTAAAGAAAAAATCTTGCATGAATGAAACATGATAATAAAAACAGCTTACCTACCATAACGTGCCAACAGATTAGTTCGGTGATATGCTATAGTGAGGTTGTACTTGAGAAACGTAAAGCCACGATCAGCTCCAGCAGGACGCCACTTCTTTACTTCATCAGTAACACGTCTAAGAGAACAGAAGAGAGAAACAAACATGTTCCTATTTAACGAGTCACCAACAAACCCTGCACTGTTACAAGTTGTTAAAAGGTCGAAAAATAGCGTCTTATATGGAATTATAAACACTACAATATCAAGAACATACATGAGAAGTACAAGAACCCAATTGTGCAGCATAGGGCACTTGTTTAAAAGGCGAACCTCACGTAGTTCTAGGTCAAAATTGGTCACGTTTAGGGTACGCAGGAGGTTCACAACTTTACATACAAATACAGCCTGAGGGACACAAGGTTTAAAAGAACGGAAACGAGTTTCGAGGCGTTTTCCCTTTGCCTCACGAGGCGTAAGCCTCGAGGCGAAACGAGGCGTAAGGCCGAGGCGGTATTAATAAATAAATATAAAAATTATATATATTATAAAAATAATAGTACTAACTAGTTTCATCATCAGATTCATCAAAATCATCAAAAACACACTAAAAAAAGATATGAAATTGACACAAAAAGTCAAAAACAGCTATCAAAATGCCCTTAGGCGCACATGAGGCGCAGCTTTCTTAGCGCCTCAGCCCCTCTGAGGCGCATATACATTAAAAACACCATGAGGCGCGCCTCAGACTCGTTTTTTGGCCGTTTCGCCTCGAGGCGCGCCTTGAGGCGCACGCCTCAAACGTTTTTTTTTTAAAACCACGGAGGGACATATGAGATACATGCAGCTTTTGGTTGTAAATGAAGCTTATTTAATTGTACATAACGCCTCGAAGTGGCTCGTGTTTTACAAACCAAGGCAGGCATATGCTAAACATTATGAACCTTGACTTATATGTATGACCAACAAAGTCAAAAATCTTAATGAACATCTCAAAGAACCCACCCTAGGGACATAAAATTGAGAAACAACCTTACCTCTTAGCTTAAGCCCCTAGATTGCAATAACTTAAGTGACTTTAATACTCATATTGTATATTTCTTGCCAACAACAAGGTCGAATCCAAACAAAGAGATTGATAACTTCCTTCACTAGTCATTACCAATCACCTACATACCTAATTTTACTAGTTTAATCAAAAAAGGAACCTTAATACATACACTTTTCATAGCAAACAAATACACAAGTCAAACTATGAACCTGTAAACCTATAGTGATTATTAGAAACTTTCTATTAAACTAAAGCAATCCTATCTATAACTAGATTCAAGTGAATAATAAGTTACCGATACTAATATCCCTATGCGATTGGAGAAAGCGAATGGGATCAAACTGCGGAAGCGCACAGTGATTGGGCTGCCACCGCCACTTGAGAATCTCCTTGGCACCGGATCTATTACCAGCAATGCAATTCCATCCTTTGTATATCTCCTTACACGTCTCATCATACCGTCCAGATCTGACCGTCGGATCGTAGAACCACTTGCCTTCCGAGTAATCGCACACTGCCGCTGTTGCTTCATTGTCATTGATTTGTCCGTATATGTGTTGATTGATCGGTTTTATTGTTATAGGTGTGGTGGAGGAGGTGAAGTGGTGAGAGGAGTAGAGGAAAAGAGCGGTGAGGGTGATTATGGAGAGGAAGATGTACAAGTAGGTGGTGGAGGGAGAAGTCAGAGGTTGGTGAGGTCGTCTGTAGTGGTGGTTTGACGCCATTTGTGGTGGTGTTTCCGGC
The DNA here is from genome assembly GCA_030545235.1 of Helianthus tuberosus. Lineage (NCBI taxonomy): Eukaryota > Viridiplantae > Streptophyta > Magnoliopsida > Asterales > Asteraceae > Helianthus > Helianthus tuberosus. The sequence continues at coordinate 92,221,975 of CM060365.1, read as the reverse complement.
GTGATCGCCGCCGCGGTGCTATGTTGGGAGTTTTCCGATGGTTTGGTTCGAAAAATAAAAGGGAAATGCTAAGTAGAGTATTTTTTGAAGGGTGACTTTCAATATCTACATGTAGGGCTGTAAACGAACCAAACGAACATGAACAAGACCTTGTTCGTGTTCGTTTGTTAAAAAATATATGTGTTCGCGAACCGTTCACGAACACTTATCGAACGGGATTTTATGTTTGTGTTCGTTTGTTAAGGAAATGAGCTTGTTCGTGTTTGTTTGTTAATTTTAGGCAACGAATGTTGACGAACACAAATAAGCACAAACTAATGTTCATGAACACAAATGGAAACAAAAGAACACAAACAATAGTTAATGAACAGAATATATAATACACTGACGCTTATTAGATATTTAATTTGTCAGAATTTTGATATATTTAAATAAATATAAAAACTAAAAACACTAATGAACTATCGAACACAAGCGAACACGTTACCGAACGTTCACGAACATAAACGAACGAACGCGACCTCTGTTCATGTTTGTTCATTTAACTAAACAAACGAAATTTCTTGTTCGTGTTCGTTTGTTTAATAAACGAACGAACACAAACGAACTTCCCGCCAAACGGTTCACGAACTGTTCGCCGAACGTTTGGTTCGTTTACAGCCCTATGTACATGGATCATTGGTCATCGGGTCTCTGTTAAGGACGGTTACCCGTCAGTCCAGCTTTCGCAGATGTGATGTTCTATCGGACCCCGGCTGCCGTCCTAATTGACCTTCGCCCGGAAACCATACTGCCCCCACACGAGAGACTCGCGGGGTAACAACTGGATGAAAACCGGGTGCCCTCAAGACCGCACCATGCCTCGGTAGAAACGATCCATCATTGAGACGTCCTCCCCATAACACCGCAGCCGTGGATCAAACCGGTGACCTCCAAAGAGGAAACCGGCCCAACCCCACCATATGGGACCAACTAGGCTAGGGGTTCGGATGCTAAGTAGAGTATCTAACAAATAAATTCTACTTTTTATATAGAAAAATATTAATATTTAACATATATAAACGTGTCTTATTTTGTTGAAAACATGTTAAGATTTAAAACGTCATGAAGGAAGAGTGTTAAAAGGTAGATGAAACTTTGGAGCCAACATCAGCAATGAAAATTGTAGTTTACTCCCTGATCTAGTTGAAATGATGAAATTACCTCTCACGTGAGGGGTAACTATGGAGAAGTTAACGGGCATTAGAACTATGGATGAAACGTGCTAAGACTTGATATGTCAGGGACAGAGTGTTAAAGGTTAACGGAACTTGATGTTGTAGTTTACTCTTTCGTTTTTCTAGCTATGAGTGGATGAGGTGGGAGCGGTTGAGATGAAGACAAGATCCATAGTCTGGACCAATACTCACCACCATCATCGTCGTCTAAACCAGATTTGTTGTCGTCTGAACCAATTTCGCCACCATGGTCGTTGTTTGAACGTTGGGGGTATGGGGGCAGTTGAGATGAAGACTATTATAATATGAGATCTAGGGGATGAAAAAGATTAACCTAAATTGCTAAATTTTACAATAATGCCCCTTATTTATATTTCACATCTCTACAAGATATGTTATTGAGTGTGAAATGTGAAAACTCATACTATCAACGATACACTTTTTTTTTCACATCTCGCATTCATCACAACACATGGTGTATGACTAGTAGAAAATAAAAATAATTGCTTTAAGTAAATAAGACGAAGTAAGTGGTGGACCAGAAGCTAAAGGTTATTTTTGAAGATTGATATTTGTCTAAATTTTAAGTTGTATTTTATTTAGAAAGATTACATTTTTATAACTAATTAAATCGTTAAGTGTCAACTTTTGAATAAAAGTCGATCTTGGACAAAGCTTAGCGGCGGATCTAGGATTCACGCCAAGCGGTAACGTTTTATAAATAAGCGGTAACAAAATCGGAAAAACGTCAAATTTTTCCAAAATTTACACTAGTTTTACACTACCGCCGGAGCGCCAAGCGGTAGCGGATGCTCCCCCTTGTATACACATACATCCGCCCCTAACAAAGCTTCAGGTCTTGATGGTTTAAACATGCGTTTTATAAAACATTTTTGGTATTTGTTTGAAATGGATTTCCATAATTTATTCTCTTGGTTCCATAGACATGGCTCCATCAGTCGCGGTAGTGGTTCCTCTTTCATAACTCTTATTCCCAAAACTAAAGACCCGGTTACTCTTTCCAGTTACCTTCCGATTAACTTGGTGGGGTTATTAGCAAGGTTATTTCTAAAGTGTTGGCGAACAGGATTAAGAAAGTGTTGGGTAGTGTGGTCTCTGAATCTCAATCGGCTTTCTTGAAGGGTAAGTTTATTCTAGATGGGCCGCTTGTTGTTAATGAGATTCTGAATTTCTAAAGTGTTGGCGAACATGATTAAGAAAGTGTTGGGTAGTGTGGTCTCTGAATCTCAATCGACTTTCTTGAAGGGTAAGTTTATTCTAGATGGGCCGCTTGTTGTTAATGAGATTCTAAATTGGATCAAGAAAAAGAAGTCCAAGGCGTTCTTTCTCAAAATTGATTTTGAGATAGCATACGACAATGTGAATTGGAGCTTCTTCTTTCAGTTCTCAACCAAATGGGTCCTCAACGGTGGTGTTTGTGGTTTGAGGGGATCCTTAGTTCGGCTAGATCGTCCGTTTTGGTCAACGGGTCCAATACGTTCGAATTCCAATGCGGCAAAGGGATGAGGCAAGGAGACCCCCTTTCCCCCTTCCTTTTTTTGGTCGTTATGGAAGCCCTTTCTTGCATGCTGGATAAGGCTAGAGGGGCGGGGGTGATAAATGGAATTCGGACTCCGAACCACAGTCCGAGATTATCTCATTTGTTTTATGCAGATGATGCCATTATTTTTGGAGAATGGTCGAGAGTAGAAGTGGTCAATGTGGTTAGAATTCTCCGTTGTTTTCACCTTTGCTCTGAGCTTAGAATTAACTTGTCAAAGTCCAATCTTTTCGGAGTTGGTGTGGGAGTGGAAGAAACCGAGAACATGGCCACGTTCGTGGGTTGTAATCCTGATACCCTTCCTTTCAAATATTTGGGGTTGACGGTTGGTGCCAACATGAACCGGATTAATAACTGGGGGCTGGTTATGGACACTTTTAAAAATCGTCATGCGTTGTGGAAATCGTCTCTTCTTTCTAGGTGGGAGAGTTACCATTATCAAATCCGTTATGGAAAGTCTTCCAACATATTACTTCTCCTTATACAAACCCCGGCAAAGGTTCCAAAAGTTTTGGAATCCTTGATTAAAAACTTTCTTTGGGGAGGGTCTAGTGATACAAGAAAGATGCACTGGGTGGCTTGGGACCGTGTGGCTCTGCCTAAAAATCTTGGCGGGATCGGATTAAACAACTTAAAGGATATCAATGTTGTGCTTCTAACTAAATGGGGGTGGCGGTAGAAAACGGAACAAAATGGGTTATGGAGAAAGGTCACTGCCGCTATTCACAAGAGTAGGTCGAGCTGGGAGTGTATTCCCAACAAGAAGTCTGTGGGAGGTGTCTAGGGTAACATCGCAAAGGTTATCTTTAATACCAAGGTTGATGGGGGAACCGTTAAGAAACTATTTCAAAGGGAAGGTAGGAAACGAGTCAGAAATTATGATCTGGATCGACTTTGGGCTTGTTGATGAACCTCTTAAGACCTAGTTCCCTAGGCTTTTTAGTCTCGAGGCAGAAAAACTTTGCCTCGTTAGTGATCGTCTCCGGGCTCAAAACTTGGACCAGAACCTGGTCTGGTCTTGGATCAGGCAGCCGTTGGTCACCGATGTGACAACTGTATTCTGTAATCATCGTGTAAAGTGAAACAATGTGCTTTAGTGTTATTATATGTGTAATTGTGTTTAATAAATTTTACAATTTGATTCGATTCCGGTTTCAAGCTTTAAATCACTTTCTGGAAGGTTATACGCCAACTGGTGCATAAACGCAATCTGTTTAACGCGACGTACACTCCGGAACTGTGACATAAGCCAAACATACCCTAAATATCCTTTACATAACTTATAAATAAGTTTCGAAGGATTCGGTATGGCAAAAACATGTTTATTTGAACTAAAGGACTAATTACGATAAAACTGCGAAACGAACATTGGTGACCGCCTAGATAATATTTAGATCCCAAAAATATTCTGTTATGATTAAAAATTTATTTTTCAAGTTTAAGCGCGTACCGCGTGTTTCTGCGCAACACAGTGTTTATACTGCAAAACGCAGACAACGCAGCCAAATCTCGGCAACTGAAATTTATTTCAGTAATATTTTGGCAAGATTATTTTTATAGAATAATAAAAATAATTTAGAACGCCATAAATCGGGATTTAAACGCTAGATAAAATACCCGGTATCAAGTTAAACACCCATTTTAGCCTACTTATAGCATATTTATATAAAAACTACACATGGACCCCTCCCCTTTACCTAACTTTCGGCTCACATGGTCCTCCCACCAAGACCTCCTAATGTTTTTAATATATCTCCAACAATTCTTTATTTAACTTAGTGGGATTTTGTTAGGATTATGTTTGCCACTCTTGTTGACATATGACCCCATGAATAAAAGAACTTGTATTATACATAATCACCAACTCATCACACTCCTCACTCCCTCTAAACAAGCTTCGACTGAACACCCTACCATACACAATCAATTTTTTTTGTTTCAAGTTCAAGCTTTCAAAGACCATCCTAAGGTGCACAAAGGTGAATCACGAAGTGTGGAACTCACGGATCATCAAGGACCTCTCTCGTGTGCTTTTATCCACTCATTTTCCCCATTGATCTTCCCTAGCTTTAAGCTAGTTGTAAGCTTCTTGTTAGCTCTTGGTTTCTTCCTATTTTTAGTAGTTAAAGGATGTATTATGATGAAAACAGCTTTTGTCCAAGTATTTACAGCCCACTTCAGTTGACTGTAACCAGATCATAACTTAACAAAAACTTGATTTTCTTGAGTCTATAACGTGTTATTATGAAATACGTTTCAAATGGCACTGAAATCATAATTTTTGGACTTCGTTTACTATTTTTAAAGGACTGTTTTTGGACAGCAGCTCAAGCTGCGTTTTTACTGCAGAAAATGTGTGTTGTATTTGGAGTCATAACTTGAAACCTGAGAAGAATTAACTCTTAAAATTGGTACTGTAGATGACCACTGATGTCGTAGTAATTCTCCCACTGGAATTTCATCAATCAGACTTACGATGAATTTTAAATGAATTTTTTTTTGTGAACTGCAGTCAGAAAGTGACGAATCTGATTTCAGTCCGGTAAATGAATTTCTATAAAATATTGGTAATGAACTGGACCCCGATATTTTTACACAATAAAATTTGGATGGTATTTGACATTCTGTAAAAATTTGGGAATTTTTGGAGAAGTTTAACTATTTTATTAAAATGCTCGAAAACAGTCCAGTTTCATGTATATTAAAACAGAAATGACATAAGTAGTATTTTGCAATTTAATTATTTATGATAAATAAATATTTTTGTAAAACCCGTTTAGGATCCTTCAATGATATCGATCTTAACTTGTGAAGGTGCGGAATACAATCACAAGTTGATTCAAGAACAAATAAGTAAACAATAATATGATTAAAACACAAACCAGAGATCTTGCATTCAAAGCTAAACGATGACTGATACAAGACTCTTAACTAGCTTCGGCTCCCTTGTGTCGCAACCAACAAAACTCACGAACAACCTCAACCAAGAGGTTGAGGTTTGTTTAAATACAAAACAAAATGGACTCTAACCTAGGCCCATGCGACATCTAGCTAACCGACCCAACCCATACATAATTCGACCCATATGTTAACCAAACAAAACAGAGAAACAATCCTTCAACTATGCTAACCTACATGAATAAACCTTCAGGTTCCAACAATCTCCCCCTAGGTTTATGCATGGAGGTTCTTCTATCTTCGACTGTCATGATCACCACTCACACTATCTTTGTAGCCACCAAAACCCTTTTGATTGATATGCAGAACCGAAGCAACAGCAGCAGTCCAACCTTTTGCTATTTCTTCATATTTTTCTGTAGCTCTAATCTGATTACGAGCTAAAACTTGTAAGTCTTCATAAGCAAGATTCAATAAATCGATTTGATCCACCAAACAAAAATCCACATTATCATCACAAACAATTACTGCCTGCCCTAGACGCTCATCATAAGTCCAAAACTGCAAAGACTTCAAAGCACCTTTTGGAATCTTTTTCACCAACGAAATTGTCTTTTCTTTATCAGTTACAGGCCAGTGCACAATCTTCATACGCTTGCGTGTATATGGATCTCTAACACCTTTAGCTGGTTTAACAATGGACTCGGCTGTACGCATTGAAGGAAAACCCTTAAGAACCTCCCTCTTCAATCTCTCAAAAAACATATATCCAGGACCTCCAGGCTTATCATCTACATAAGGTGCTTTAGACAGATCAATCAAATCAATCTTAGTAAAAGACTGAAATTGGCCTGGACTTTTATACCACTAAACAGGTCCAACCTTCCGTTTTATCCACCATCGTTTACGATCATGATCAAATCCCCAGCTAACTACACCAGATCTATTTCCAACTTCATCATAGAGAGTTTCACCAACATCCATTAAATGATGTGTAGCATGAGCATCATCATCATCTGGATTAAGATTCCTGTTCTTCAAAATTACAAACTCTCTTTTCTTCTTAATTCGTTCAGCCTTCTCTTTGTCTGCCGCTGGATTTGTAACTCTCTTGAAATATTGTTCCATTGCAACACTTCTTTCAGCATCATCTTTAGCAAAGGCTTTTCTTCTGTTTTCAACATCAGTTGGATCAGAGAATTCTTGTCCAAATTTCTTCTCCAACTTTCCACGTAGATCATAAACCATATTGAACAACAAACTAACATCTCCTTGAAGCTGCTCAATCTGTTGATCTTTCTTCACAATAGTATCTTCAAGTTGGATAATCTTCGCATCTTTATGAATTGAATCTTGCTCAAGCACAACCATTCGTTTCTTCATATCTCTCATGCTAATAAACTTATCTTCATCACTAGAATCATCATCAAATGGCATTCTAAATGGATCTTCAGGTCTTTTACCACTCGAACTACTAGGCTCATCAAGAACAATTCTAGAAGGACCTGCAGATTCAGAAGTACCAAGTGGCATAGCATCAACAATAGGGTCATTATCAACATTTGTAACCTGAATATCAGCAGCAGTGGTCTCCAAAACATTTCCTTGAGTGTCAGTGTTGAACTCAAAGATATCTTCAGTAGTGGTGGTGGTATCAGCAACGCTTCTCTCAAAATCAAAATCATATAAACCGTCATCATCTTCAGCAACATTCATGGATTGATCTTTGTTTTGCTCAACATACATTCCGAGTCGAGGATCCCTCCTTTTCCGCTTCAATGGCATGGAATCAGAATCCTTTGGATCTTCACTAGGCTTTTCACTTGATACTGAAAGATCAGAAGGAGGATTTCCCATCTTATCAGTTACAGATTTTAATAGCAAAGCCAAACTTTCAGCAGTAATCACAGGTGGAACAGCAGAAACAGCAGTATCAACTTCAGCTTCAGGAGGAAGCTCTTCATCTTCTCCAGAATCACACATAATTTCAATGCCTTCATCATCAGAGTCAATCGTTAAAATCTCTGTCACAGGCTCATTTTCAATACCCATTTGAATATCATGTTCTTCAGCAACAATAGCATTTGCAGGCCCAACATTTTCTTGAACAGGTTGTGCTATCACAGGATCAGCAACAACATCTTCAGTCTCTGAGAATTGACCAAACTTCTCCAACGGAATTAATCCTTCAAACTTCTTTTCAGTACCCTTCTTTAAAGTGAGAGCACCAAAACAAGCAGGACCCATAGGTTTCAACTCCAATGTATTTCCAGATCTCTCCAACTCTGGATAACGCACATTAAAAATCATTTGTAAAAACCTTGGATACATGAGAAATTTGTCTTTCCTGACTCCAAGCACATTCCTTTTCATAGCTTCCAAAATATACTTCGAATAATTGAACGGTTCATTAGTTATCACACAGACTAGAGCAGCAGCCTGTGTACTGTTCAGCTGATCTGTGCCTCCTCTGTTCTCGGATATACACAAGAGAAACATGTGCAGCAGAAGTCGCCAATAAGGATGCACAAATTTCTTAACCAGAGGTGGATATCTTCCTTCATAACTCAGTCTAGGAAATATTGCTTCAACTGTGCCAGCTGGAAGCTCAATCGAATCTGTTTCTTGATCATTGAACTGCAATACTTCTCGAATCATTTGCTCTGACACAGTAACAGTCTTCTTTTGAACCTCAGAGACAATAACCCCCTTTCCCTCAACAACTTCAATTTTTGCATTCTTCCAGAATTCTTGAACAAGACTTTCATAGATAACTGGATTGTCTCGTAGTGCGTGAACGATGCGGCAGTTGTTGAGACCTTTCATCAATGAGGTATACAATCTTCTGTGCTTCTCTGGAGGAGGTGCTAAGTATCCAGCCTGATTGTGTGTTGCAATGGACTTTAAATCCATAGTCTGCACAAAACAGAAGTGCATTACAAACATGTACAGTAATATTTTCACAATCAACACTGTTGACTACATCAACTCAGAATTTTCTACTCTTGACTCGAGACCGGTTACTGTTGACTCGAAACCATGAGTCGAGACCATGAGTTCTTGAGTCGCAATCAGGAATCACAAAGTCGAGACCATGAGTCAAGATTCTGAGATCTCGAGTCAAGACCTTGAGTCGAGACCTAAAGATCTCGAGTCACAATCATGAGGTTGCGACTCGCAATCACTGGTCTCGAGTCCTGATGAACTCTGAGTCGAGACTTCCACAAACAACTTTATCCTTTCACTATTTTGATCAAAATCCCAAAACATCCCCTGATCCGTTTGAAGACCAAAATATATAAAGTTAGGGTTCTTGGCCATCTTCAAAACATCATCCGATCATCATCAAATCTGCAAATTATCTGCAAAACTTCAAGCAAAACATCATCATACCTTAATAAACAATGAATCGAGACCGGAAACACCAAGGATGATAACTCGAAACCGGAGATTTACGTCGGAATCAAACGAAAATACAAAGAACAAAGATTTTCGCCGGAACTTTGAGAGAGAAATTGCTGAAGGTCTCGAGTGAGAAATGAGGTCTCGACTCGAGACCCTTAACTTATACCTAAACCCGATTAAATGGGCCTGGGGCGGAACAACTGTTTGGGCTTATAAAAACGGATTATCTTTGAAAAGTTTTTATAATAAATCAAATTTAATCAAATCCATTAAGCAGTTAACACTTATAACCCATTAAACTTTCTGAGCATGATTTGCAAAAACCTAAAAACCAAAAATAAATAATAATAAAAATTATTATTTACAAAAAAAATAAAATAGGAAATAAACAAAATTGCTCAGGGATCAAATCACGAGGTTTCAGGCTTGACTTCACTTATCAACACTGATCTACTACCAAATGATCTAGACGATTGCCAGTATATTTGTCCACCTAAACTCATCTCCCTAGACCATTTCCATATAACTGCCTGTAACAAATTTTATCATGTTTTGATTTCTTAACAATGAACACCCAAACAAATACTAATCAAATCCTGGAAATATAAACAACACACTCTATCATGCAAGTAGCTTCCCTACCACATATTTCACAAGTCCAATCCAAATCTCTGAAATCTTAACTGGGAATAGATTGAGAAGAGAACATAATAGATCTTAAGCAGAGAAGGTATAATATACAAGATCAAATGAGTTTTTCTCAATTTGACATAGGTTTATAGGGTTTCTTTTGGGCACTAGAGGGCCTCTTTCGGGTGTTTAATTGATCTACAAAGCGACAACGTACAGCTAGGTCAGCATGTATCTGGATGCAGCAGAAGCTGACGTTGCCTAGCACCTCCAGGTCAGCATATATCTGGATGCAACAAAGGAGATACATGACTTTTTCAGAGAAGGTTTCAGAGTCAGACCAAAATTGTGTGTATCGGGACAACATACAGACATTCAAATAGAAATGAACTAATTCCAAGTGATTTTCTTTCCTGAGGTCATGTACTATTTTAGTTCTGAACAGAAACAACCAATGTTTCCAGCCTAAAGGATAGAGCCTACCAACATATCATACTAGAGTCAAACTATTTCGATACTGGTCTTACATGAGTCAGCCCTCGACCATAATGTGAAAATTTATTTCATTTCCCAGACATGTAACACCTCTTTTTGTATTTTTATAATTTTTTTAATGTTTTTGTATTTTTTTAATTTTTAATGTTTTTGTATTTTTCAAAAATTCTCCCCCTAAATTTGAGCATAAATAAAAACTACCTAAGAATAGAAAACTTTATGAACAAATTTACCTACGAAAAACAAAAACATGTTCAGTCAGTGAAACGGATCATTTTCAGAAAATCTACAAGCACTTTGAATTTTGAGCTGCTGACAGGTTTAGTGAACAAATCGGCAGCATTTGCATCTGTGTCGATTTGTTCAAGAGTAATAAGACCTCTGTCAAAGCAGACTCGAATGAAATGAACATTTATGTCAATGTGCTTGGTTTTGGAGTGAAAAACAGGATTTCGAACAATTTGAATTGCAGCATCATTATCGCAGTAAATAGTAGTGTTGAGATAGGTCAAACCATAGTCCTGCAATTGATGTTGCATCCACACCACTTGAGAGCAAGATGCAGAAGCAGCAACGTACTCAGCTTCAGCTGTAGATATCGCCACTGTTTGTTGTTTCTTGCATTGCCAAGAAATAAGCCTGTCGCCCAAAAATTGACATCCCGCTGATGTAGATTTCCTGTCACTGTCAGTACCTCCAAAGTTGCTGTCAGAAAATGCAAACAAATCAAAATTGGAATCCCTCGGATACCACAGACTAAACCGGGGTTGGCCTTTAAGGTACCGAAAGATTCTTTTGACAGCAATAAGATGAGAAGTTTTAGGATTAGCCTGATATCTTGCACAGTTGCAGACAGCAAACATGATATCCGGACGGCTAGCTGTCAGATACATCAACGACCCGATCATAGACCTATACTGACGTTGATCCACAGGAGATCCTTCTTCATCTTCAGTCAATAACGGTCTCTCTGCCATTGGTGTTTCAGCAGGCTTTGCGTCTGAAAACTTAAATTTTGCTAGCACGTCATCCACATACTTCCCTTGATGGATAAGAATCCCTTGAGAATTCTGCTTGATTTGTAGACCCAAAAACAGTGTCATTTCCCCGAGAGCACTCATTTCAAATTTCTTCTTCATAACTCTCTCAAACTCCTTGCAAAGATCCTCACTTGTAGACCCGAAAATGATATCATCGACATAGATCTGAACTAAGATCTGATCCTTGCCCACTTTCTTGATAAACAGAGTCTGGTCTATCGTGCCACGTGTGTACCCATGAGCCAGAAGATGTTCAGTTAGTGTGGCATACGAAGCTCGTGGTGCTTGGTGTAATCCATACAATGCCTTATCTAGCTTGTAGGCATATTCTGGATGATCTGGATGCACGAAACCTGGTGGTTGCTCAACAAAGATTTCTTCCTTCACATCTCCGTATAGAAACGCTGTCTTGACATCCATCTGATATACAGTGAATCCCATATATGACGCGTAAGCTAAGAAGATCCGGATGGCTTCAAGTCGGGCAACCGGAGCATATACTTCATCATAATCCAGACCTTCTATTTGTCGAAATCCCTGAACCACCAGCCTTGCTTTATTTCGAACAATAACCCCTGCAGAATCTTGCTTGTTTCGAAATACCCATCTAGTTCCAAGTTTACGCTTTCCCTTTGGCAACTTGACAAGTTTCCATACTCCAAGCTTCTCAAACTGGTTCAGCTCTTCATGCATAGCATCTACCCAGCCTGGTTCCTGCAAAGCTATATCAACAGTTTTTGGTTCAATTTGAGAAATGTAACAAGAATATAAGCAAGTATTGATGGTTCCCGATTGACTCCTGGTTAAGACTCCTGCATTTACAGGACCAATCACATTCTCTATAGGATGATTTCGTTGAACACTTGTGGGTATTGCCAGGTCAGGTACGGTCTCGTCTTCAGTGGTGGTGTTGCTAGACTCCCCCTCATTAGATGCTGCATTATTATGAACGAAAGGAGTGGTAACAATGCAATCTTCAGGAATGGGTTCAGGAAATAGTGCCGATCCGGAACCATTAGATGCAGAACCACTAGTTGAAGCACCTTCAGGGGATTGATGGGACGTTTGCTGACACGCAGGATGCTGCGTGAACACCATTCCTGGCGGATCAATGGTATGATGTCTGACGCATCCTTTTATCTGTTCTTCGTCTTCAGTGTCCTCAAAAGACAACGGTTGTTTTGGAATAGACACACCTGCATCAGAAAAATCACTTGACAAAATGTTAAATGACTTAAACAATTCAGAATAGTCATATAACCAATCTGGGCCGACTCTAGCATCCGTAGCATTCTCTTCAAGCCACTCAATGTTGCACGACTCGACTACCTTTTTAGTTACTTTGTTGTAGACCTTATAGGCAGAGCCTTTAGCATATCCAACAAAGAAACATTCATCCCCTTTGACCTCAAACTTTCCATTAGAGTCCCTGAGTAATAATACACATGGACAACCAAAGATATGAAAGTGTGAAACCGAAGGTTTACGTCCTTCCATAAGCTCATAAGGAGTTTTCATATGACGTTTATTTACTAAAGCGTGATTCTGGATGTAACAAGCCGTGCTAACAGCTTCGGCCCAAAAGAAACTAGGAAGCTTCGAGTCAGCCAACATAGTTCGTGCAGCCTCAATAAGAGTACGATTTCTTCTTTCAGCTACTCCATTTTGTTGAGGAGTTCGTGGTGCACTGTACTGACGATCAATTCCCTTTTCTGTGCAGAATGTGTCCAAAGTAACGTTCTTGAATTCTGTCCCATTATCAGATCGAATAACCTTCACCTTAGCACTCGCTTGATTTTCAGCCAGAGTAATAAATTGTTTCACCAAGACTGCAGTTTCATTTTTGTGACTGAGAAAATATACCCAGGTGTAGCGAGAATAATCATCGACAATTACAAGACAATAAGCTTTCTTGCCAATACTCAACACATTCACTGGACCAAAAAGATCCATGTGAAATAGTTCAAGCACGGCCTTCATCGAGGGTGCTGGTTTAGCCTTATGAGGTTTTCGATGAGCCTTTCCTTTTGCACAAGCAACACACTTTTCAACCAACATGAAATCTTTTATTGGAAGATCACGTACTAGTTGACCTTTAGCCAGACGGTTCAAATTCTTCATGTTCACATGCCCAAGGCGACGATGCCACAGTAGACCATCATGTTCTGAAATCTTTGAGAATAGACAAGTGATCTCTTCACACGGTTTCTTGTTCATATCAATTACATAGGCGTTTCCTCGTCTCTCTGCTGTCATTAAGAACCAATCTTCTGGAATAACAATCCCAGGTTTAAGAACATGACATCCTTTCTTTGTAAAATGAACTGAATTCCCACGATCACAAATCTGAGAAATGCTCAACAGATTGTGTTTCAGTTCTGGAACATAATTGACATTTTCGAAGCTTAAGACGCCGTTTTGAACTGTTCCTTTCAACGTGATTCTGCCTGGTTCTCCTCCCGCAAATGAGACATATCCCCCATTAAATTCTTTGACATTTACCAGTTGGGATAAGTCTCCTGTCATGTGCCTGGAACAGCCACTATCCATGTACCAGAGGCGCACGGTAGTCCTCCACAGCTGTTCCTGCACGATTAGCGGGATTAGTTAGATTTAGGAACCCAGCCCATAGTGGATCTGGGTTTTCCTTGTGCATCAATATAAGTCACTCTCTGCCACACTAAATTGTCTTTATTCAAAAACTTCGAAGTATTTCTAATGGCAGAATTTCGATAACATGGATGAGATGGATTGGATTGCATGACCTTAGCTTTAGGTTTCCAATGCTTGTTTGACCAACTAGAATAGTAATTACCAAAAGTATTATGTTGATGTCTTTGAAAATCATTTTGTTGATTTTGATTTTTGCGTTTGGCTGCATTCCAATCCTGATCAGAAGGTTTAGTCTTGCGATAGTTGTTTGTCATTGTCTTAGTCTTTTCAGTCGTCATTAACTCTGAACAACGATATCGGTTAGACATGACCTTCTGATCTTGCACTGACTTTTTCTTGTACGATGCCCTTGGGAGTTGAACACAATTTCTGGCAATGTGACCAGCGATGCCACAGTTAAAACATGTTTGACGCTTCAATTTGTGAGTATTTTGAAAGTTTTTGCACGATTTGCTTGATTTTGAATGATTTGACGTTTTGGTTTTCTGAACATGTTGTGCTTGTGGTTGTTCTGAGCATTTTGGTGGTTTTTCTTCTAATGACTTCTCACTTATATCAATTTCCTTTTCTTTGTTACTTAATTTCGGTTCAATATTTGAACATGGAGAAGTTTCATCATTATGCGTTTTCTCAATGCATTTGTCATGTGAAACTAATTCAGGTTCATTATCTGAACGTGTAGAAGTCTCATCAATTTGCATTTCCTCAACGCATTTATCATGTGAAACTGATTCAGGTTCAATTTCTACTACAGTTTCCAATGGGGTCCCACTAGATTCAACATTAGGGACACCCACTGAGACATATTCAGAAGAAGAATCAGGATACTCTTGATTTTCTTGAGAAGTCGTTTCAGTGGTTTCACTGAATGCGTCCTGAGGGACCTCACCTGTAACATTTTCATTAACTGAAACGTTAGAAACATTAAGATCACACACATTAGCTGAAAAACAATCATCACCACACTTATTGTTCAAACTATCAACACAAACATCATCAGTTTTGCCCAAAACAACAGGCTCACAAGACGAAACATAAGCAGAAAACGACGCAAATAAAGAACGACTAAAAGCAATGTCAGATTCAGTTGGTTCAGAATAAGGTTCAAAATAAGGTTCAGAAATATTTGAAATAACGACTGGTTCACTCCCATGAACATCTCCACACTTTACTTCAGAAATATCATCTGCACATGAATATGAAACGTTAGGATCAATTGAGCCTTTGGAAACAAAATTTAATGGAGTAGACTTCTGTTTCTCAACTTGTCTGTCATGAGAAGACGACTTGTTGGTTTTAGAACCAAAAGTCATGTTACTCTCATTCATCATCTCCTCCTCAGTCATTGGCAGATAACTGTAATTATCATTATATGGAGGAGGAGTCTGATTATAACCCAAACCACGCCCTTTCTTTTCTTTGTACGCAAGCTGTTGATCGCACAAGTTTTTAACTAGTTTGCTGGAAGAATCAAATTTCTTGATATTAAGTTCATTAATTTTATATCTGTCTCTAATATCTTCCAGTTCCTTAGTTAAAATACATACTTTTTCCTGAGCTTCTAAGAAATGGGCTGTTTTGACACTCACATCATCCTTAAGTTTGATGATGTCATTTCGCTGAGCCTCAATCTTTTCTTTATAAAGTTTCTCGTTTTTCGATAAGGTAAAATTTTTATTTTTTATGTCTTGATAATCTTGAATGAGCTCAGCGTTGTGTATTCTATAAGCTTCAACCCTTTCCTTACACTCAGGAGTACAGAAGACATAAAGTACCTCTTCTTTGGTGAGACCTTTAATAGGAGCTGAAAGAATTTGAGTCATAAAAGCAAAGTTTTCAGCTGAAGTCACTTCTCCGGGCTTAGAGTTTTGATCACTTGTGGTCATGAAAGCAATGTTATTTGAAGCAGCTTGATTTTCTGGAACTGAAATGTTCAGTCGCTCAATTTCTGAATTCCAATCAAAGATGTTTGGCTGAACCACCAAGGCTTGAGCTAATCCTTGTGGTTGAGGACTTCCAGTAGCAGCAGCATCTGTTGTACTAGCAGTGGTCACAAGGGCTCTTTCTCGATTAGGTGTTACGGGCTGTGCAGGAGTTTGTTCTCTATTTATCAGTGGTTTTGTGCAATTTCGAGCATAGTGCCCTTCCTCATGACAGTTGTAACAGCGCAAGTTAAAAGGCACCTTAGCAGCTCCATTCCAAGCGGTGCCCCACCTGTTTTTACCTGTTCTTTTAACAAACTTTTGTGCCCTGAAAGCAGCCATTGCCATCTGCTAGGTGATGTCCATTTCTTCAACGTCATCAGGATGGATCTGAAGTAGGTCATCGCCACTCCATTTTGGAGGATCCATTTTTCCTGCAACGAAAGCGTTCAAACAATTGATAACGGAGGCTGCGATATCCAAATTTTCCTTTGACTGTTTAGTAAAGAAAGCTATCATCTCATTGTTCGCAGTGGAGGCGGAAGCAGCAGTGGAGGCATTCCCAGCATTTGTAGTGGAAGTGGGAGCAACTGGAGGAGCAACTTGATTAGAGGACCCTGAGCAATAGACATTTGCTGAAGTGGGAGCAGTCTTAGCAGATGTTGCATTGCGAAACATTTGAAAACCTCCTTGAGACAACAAAGTTGTGTTATTGTTGTTTGATGAAGTGGGAGCAACGGAAAATCCTGTGGCTAGCATGCTGTTTTTGTAGTTGGTTTCTCTTTGTTTATCATCTAGTTCACAAGCTTTGATATGAGAGATCATCTCTGACAGGTTGCATCTCGCGAGGTCTTTCGTTTTCTTGATCATAGCGACATGATGATCCCAACTCTTTGGCAATGCATTAAGAAGCTGTCTATTGGTAGAAGCATTTGATGTATGAATTTCTTCCATTTGCATTTGTGTCACTAACTTCACAAACCTCTGAATTTGATTGTCTACAGTTTCACCATAAATATGGTTGAAGTTGTTGAAATTTTGTCGCAGCAGATTTCTTCGACTCTCCTTCATATCTTCATTTCCTTCATAGACGTCGATCAATGATTCCCACAGTTCTTTGGCAGATTTGCAGGTGCGAAATCCAATAGCAATGTCAGGACCCAAACCCATGGTTAAGTATGAAAGTGCTCGGTCATCTTCTTCAACTATAAGCAAATCATCTTTGGTATATTGATCTCTAGGTTTCTTTACCTTAACACCTGGTCCAGTGGAACTTTCCATCATAATCTCCCTTGGACTCCTTAAGATGCTTCGCCACAGTTTATAATCTTTGACCTTCAAGTGCTGTTCAAAGCGCCACTTCCACTCGGGAAAATCATTTGCATCAGTCAACCTTGGAATACGTGTTGTGGTTCCAAGCTT
The DNA here is from genome assembly GCA_030545235.1 of Helianthus tuberosus. NCBI lineage: Eukaryota > Viridiplantae > Streptophyta > Magnoliopsida > Asterales > Asteraceae > Helianthus > Helianthus tuberosus. The sequence continues at coordinate 92,204,712 of CM060365.1, read as the reverse complement.
TGAATCCAGTTCTTGTTGGTTGTTAAGGGCAGCCAATTCAACGTTATTTGTTGTCATAATTAATTAATCAATTAATTATTTTAAAGGTCCAAAAGTGTTAACAGTTCAAAGTCCAGGTCCAAGTAACATTGCAAAATGACGTTGCAAGTCGAGACCACAATTGCGAGTCGAGACTAAGAATCAGACAACTCGAGACCGTAGTTAGTTGCAAGTCGAGACTAAATCCACACAAGCCGAGATAGCGATGGTTGCGAGTTGAGACCGGAGCAGAACAAATCGAGACTGTTAATGGTTGCGAGTCGAGACAGGAGCAGAATAAATCGAGACTGTTGATGGTTGCGAGTCGAGACAGGAGCAGAACAAATCGAGACTGTTGATGGTTGCGAGTCGAGACTGGAATAGTACAAGCCGAGACTGCTAATGGTTGCGAGTCGAAACCTGCAAAACAGATATGAGATAAAACACTGTTGACTCGTAATCCCTGATATTCAGCACTTTTCAAAAATTCAAAGATATCGTAATCTTTGAATTTTCTTTGATCACCAACTCCCGAAAAATCAGCTAACAATATTCTGAAATCACACAAACCACAATCAGTGATATCTTTCAATGATTTACACGAAGAACAGTTTGAATGTTTAATAATTTTCACTGCAAAACAAACACCAAAACCGGATTAGTAGCAACTGATGTTCTTGAATCCGATTGATATCAAAACCGAACCAAGAATGGTTTCTTGGCTCTGATGCCAATTGTAAAACCCGTTTAGGATCCTTCAATGATATCGTTCTTAACTAGTGAAGGTGCGGAATACAATCACAAGTTGATTCAAGAACAATAAGTAAACAATAATATGATTAAAACACAAACCAGAGATCTTGCATTCAAAGCTAAACGATGACTGATACAAGACTCTTAACTAGCTTCGGCTCCCTTGTGTCGCAACCAACAAAACTCACGAACAACCTCAACCAAGAGGTTGAGGTTTGTTTAAATAGAAAACAAAATGGACTCTAACCTAGGCCCATGCGACATCTAGCTAACCGACCCAACCCATACATAATTCGACCCATATGTTAACCAAACAAAACACAGAAACAATCCTTCAACTATGCTAACCTACATGAATAAACCTTCAGGTTCCAACAATTTTTCATAAATAATTCCTCTATATCATGATCATTTTTTCGAGCCCTCTAAACATATAATTCACAAGATCCTTCTGTTAATCTAAACACTATCAAATACAATAAATACTCAACAAATCCCGTCAACACTATACGACCTCAATATTGATACATTATTCTTGTACGATTCATTACGAAAACTTGAGTTTCCTTATTATCAGACACTTTAATCTTGACTTGCGTATTCAGAATCGCCTGCAAAATAATGTGAGTACATAGATCCCCTCTTTTTACTGTTTTCGATTGTTTTGGGGTGATTCATATGTATCAAAATGATTTCGATATTCTAACAATGGTTTCAAAACGATTGAGATGGTTTATACTAAACTAATAATGATTTCGATAATGTGAACGAGCTTGTTGGCTGTAATTACATAACGAATGACATTTATTAATTTCGGCCAAACCGACCAGTATTAGGTTATGGTACCATAGGATCCGACAAATCCCGTTATCAACTAGACCCATGGTTATGTGTGGGTTAAGTGGGTAACGACTGAATCTGATGATTGTTAACTTACCCTTTGGAGGTTTGTTAATGCGAGAACGATTGGGAACGATGAACGAGTCACAAAGGTTTGAATGTTATTAGCGAGACGACCAAAAGTAGTTTTCACAATTAAAACGAGAACGATTTAAACGAGTGAATGAATTAAACGAATTGGAACGATTTAAACGAATGAACGATGTTCTATAACGAGAACGAGTTAAACAATATTACACAACGATGTTTACGAAACTATATAAACCATACGAGTTTTATTACAAGAACGATTTATGATTTGGTTTACATAAGCAATTGTTTTGGGTTAAGATTCATGGTATCGAGGTTTATAAATTATGACCAATCTATTTTGACTTGGTTATTCATTTACAATACAAACATTTTACAAAACAAGGTTTTCTAATATCAATTAACTAAGTTGTACAAGTTGTTTTAACATACAAACGAGCCATGAATCTGATACTCACACAAAAACTATGTACTCGCCAGCATTTCTTTGCTGACTTTGTTTTTACATATGTTTCAGGTAATGTTGCTTAATGTTGATTGCGAATAGGATGCATGCTCACTTAGGACCGGACGAGGCCTTAGTGATCTAATAACGATGATAAACTATGTTTGAATTTGCTTGTTTAACTTTAAGACAATGTTTAATATTCAATAAAACGAAACTCTTGTATCCATGGTTTGAAACAATAATTCTGTTACAACACTCCCCGACGTTTCCGCCATGATTTGTTGTTCTACGTGGTCGGGGTGTGACAACCGAGTTTAGTGGGAGTTCCAAGATCTCTGTTCGCTGTTGATTGGAGTCAACCTTTCATACGGGGAGGACCGGTGGAGTTGGACTGGGGGTCAGGCGGTGAGTTTTCAGTCGGGGCCATCAAATCCCTGCTTTGTTTCGGTTTAGACGCCAACAACATGTACGTTATGCAATGGATTAGATGGGTCCCTTAGAAATGTGGGCGAGCTTGGGAAAAATTCCGTCAATGGTAGGCTCTTAGAAGGAGGAACATTCACGTTGAAGACATCAACTTCCCTTTGTGTAACTCTAGGGAGGAAACTATTGAGCATATTTTCATGGCTTGCTCGGTTTCGGCGATTGTTTGGCAACACATAAGCTCTTGGTGTAAAGTGACGAATATCTTTGCGTTCAGCTTCATTGACTTACTGGAAACTGGAGATAGTTGGGGGATATGTTAGGATCTGAGTTTCTTTTGATTGTATTCTTTAACAGAAATGGAAGATGAAACAGAGAATGATGTGCAGCAGAAATGGAAATAAACTTTATAACACAATTAAAGAAGAATAGTTTCATCATATATGATTTCATTAGTCAAAAGATTGTATGAATTAAAAAAGTTTAACTATGCATGCATGAACACTAAACTCCCCCTCAGCCTGAGCTCACTAGTTTGTTCGTACAAGATGATTGGTGCAAAAGAGCTAATAGAACAGTACAGGTACTGTTCTATTTATAGTACAATCCTAACCACTGAGCATCTAATGCTGGTGTCACCTAGACAGTGACAACTAACAGACTAACAAACTCTAACTACTGATACATGCAAAACACTGATACAATAAACAACTGAATACATAAACACTGATGCAGCTTCCCACTGCTGTTGCCTAAGCACTGATGTTGGAGATCAGTGCTTTCTTCAAATGGTGATCAGACATTGAGTCAATAGTGATTTAGTCTTCATCAGTACTTGAGAAACATCAGTTGTTAGGAATTCAGTCTTTATACCTCAGCAGTTCTTTGATTAACAGTTGTTGTGAAGATCAACACTTAGAATCATCAGCTGATAGAAAACACTGTCATTGGGGAGAATCTAGGACATGCACTGCTTATTGTGATCAACTGTTGAGAACCAGTTTTGGCTTTTCATATCATCTGTTCTTCTGGGCTTGATTACATGGGCCAACAATCTCCCCCTAGAACAGATGATGCCAAAACACTTCCTCATTCTTTGATCTTTATTCTCTCATCAGTTTTTCCCTAACTTGCCCTTTGAATTGCCGCTCAAAGTTAAGGGAATCTTCATCATCTTCATCCCTGCAGAGTTGAAGTTCTAAAAGATCTAAGAGGCCAGCTGCTTTCAGACCTAATGCATCCTCTCTTGAAATATGTCCAACTCTTCCATTGGACTTGAGCAAAGTCAATACATGGGTCTTTTTATCAGACTTCCACTTTAGTATTTTTGAGTTCAATGGATTTCTTGGGTGAGATTTTATTTGTGATGAGTTTGGTGATGGAGGCCTGCTCATTAACCTTTTGGCAGTTTCTTGTTACTTTAGTGAGGCAAGATCCTCTCCAATCATTTGCTTGATGGCCTCTTTCATGATATCAACTTCTCTCTGTGCATCTTCCTCATCTATCTGCTTTTGTCTTTTTCTTTGATCTAAGACAATGGTGGATAAGTCATATGATATGAACAGTGTTTTTAGAGAGAGGGTCGGCTGCTTTGGCTCATCAGTGGTTTTGCTCTTGTATTCTGGTTTCTTTGGTGCTGTAGGGTTTGTTTCTCTTAGTTTCTCCAGCTTATTATAAGTTTGATCAATGTACTGCCTTGACCATTTTGATATGGCCTTTGCTGATCCATACTTAGCTGCAACCAACTCAGCTCTCTTCCTCTTGTATTCTAAAGTGAGTTCTGCACTGGATTTCTTAAACTTGCTCCAGTTTGGTGTAGATCTCTTCATCTGAGGATCATTCTTTACCCTTTCAATTCTGTTAATTTCAGCTTTGAGTGTAATGAGTGGCCATTCATTAAATTGTTCTACCTTGGCAGGATAGAATTTGTCTCTCATAATAAGCTCTAAGAGATCTTTCCTCATCTTCTTTTGCAGATCAACATTTGGTGGTAAGTTAGACATCTCTTTGCTTAAGTCTCTTGCATAATATTCTAAATTCTTGACTTTACTAAGCCCATGCTGCATTCGACTTGAGATGTTGTTATCACCTTGCCCTTGACCTTCATACTTAGCAACATATTCAGCTTGCCTGACTTTGAGTTTTAGATACTCATCCATGTTCTTTGGAGGTCTGAAACCATGAAAGGATGGGAACTTTCTTTTAGATGGATCATCCTCTGTATAAAATTACCTCATTTCATCTTTCACTGCATGCAATTCCAAAGGATAATTTACCGCTAATGGAATAGTTCTTGAAGGATCTCGCCCTTCAAGTGTTTGTGGTTGAACAAATGGGTTTGATGATGGTGATGGTGGAGGATTGAATGGTTCAGGGTTGGTTTGAATGGAAGGTGTAGATGCCAAAGGAGTAGGTGCAATGATATCATCATCATTCACTTGAAACTTCCTTTTTCTTGTGTAAACATTTTTAGGAGGAGGGGTTTTTGTTGGAGATTTGGAAATAGGAATGAGGATAGCTTTGGAAGGAAATTGAAAAGTGGTGGATGGTTGACTAACAATTGTTGAAACAACTGGTGTATCAACCGCTGTTGTCATAACAACTGTTGAAATGTCAACATTTGTTGCAGTGTTTGATGGTATTGGTGAGGATGGTTTTGTTTTTTGGCAGGTTATTTTTGTGATGGTGGTGTTGATTTGGGTGTAGTAGTGGATGGCCTTTTAGTACCAGCAGTGGTTGGTTTTTCAGATGTTTGGTTTTGTGGTTTTGGTTTTGGTTTTGAGAATGTGGCAAGTGGTGGTTTATTGTGTTTGAAAGATTTCTTCCTGTTGGAAGTGCCAAGATCCTTTGTTTTGATTTCCCAATCCTTCATTGACTTTTCTTCCTTTCTCCACTCCCTTTCCTTTGTTTCATTTTGATTTTTAACAGACTTTTTGTTTGCTTCCACTTCATCTGCTTGAATGTTTAGGGTTTCATCAATTCCCTTTTTCTTTTCTTTGGAAGATGTTTCATCAGTGGTTGCAGAAGACTTCTTCTCAGGCTCTGGCTTTTGAGTTGGCTTTTGCCTTGGAGTAGGTCTGCCAAACTTCTTCATATCATGTTTCACCCCCTTTTTGGCATCATCTTGATCATCATCATCTTTGTAGATAGGTGCAGGGGTAGTGCCAGTCATTTTTGTCAAGGCTTCTTTGATAGCCTTGATTTCAGCCTGAGTATCTTTGTACCTTGCATCAACCATGTTTCTGATCAGTGCCATTTGATTATTGTGTTGAATTTCTACAAGTTCCCTTTGAGCAGTGGTAATAGGCTAAACAACATTCCAGAACTCTTGGGAGTATTGTTGTGGAGTGGGTTAACTTTTGGAAGCTTGAACCAAAAATTGAATAGATTCATTCATTTGTGCAACAGTGGTTTCCATGGTGGAGAGCCTCTCCGTCAAATCTTGGTATTTTAAACCATCACCCAAATGAATGGGATCATCTGATTTCCTACCAATGGTAGTTGTATCAGCTTTTGAACCAGGAGGAGTCTCTAATGGTTCATCAACTGATGCCCCTTTTTCTTGGTACTATGGACTTCCCTCTGCAGTGGTTACCTTGGAAATCTCACCAGTGGTTAACTTGAACACACCAATGGATACCTTGATAGCATCAGCAGTGGTTGCCTTCAAGGGAGTCTTAGTTATGAAACTTCTGTCCAGATGTAGATCAGTGGATCCAACATCTGTAGTAGCTGCTCCACTTGAACTACCAACAGGAATTTCATGAAATTCCAGTGGTGTAACCTCCTCAGCTGTTTGTGGGATAACCAACTGAGGTGATTCAGACACAACCATTGTTGAGGTTGTACTCTCTTTAATGTGTGATTGAAAGAGGCTGTTTTGGGTCTGAAGCTCAATGGCATCAAACAGAGGTAAAAGAGATGGTGGAAGTTGAGATGAAGGGATAGGTGTTGAAAGAGAGTTTGCCCAGGGAGAAGGGCTGTTAAGCATATTCTCAAGTGAGGATAATACTTCATGATGAGGTGTCCCTGTGCTTACAACATGTTCCTTTTGTGAGGAAGCATGAGGAGTTAAGGCTTTGGGTGGAGATCTTTCCATCTGTTGTGAGGAAGTAGCAACAGTGGTTGTTGGTGACATTTGTGTTGACACTGGGTTAACTTCTGGGATCTCATCTTCTAGAAGACCCTTTTTGGTGGGTTTGGTGGGCTTTGTGGATGTTTTCTTGGTCTTTTTGGGAATTTTTGGTTGGGGTTGCACAATAGTGGTTGTGCTGATGTGGTCACCAAGAGCAGTGGGCTCAGCAGCTGAAGTCTGAGGAGCAGATGTGGACTCATCCAAAGTTTGCTCAAACTCCCCTGCTTGTGTTTTGGAACCTTTTGACTCAGACAGGCGAGCAAAAGTTTCAGCAGACATGCTGTTTATTTGAAAAGGTGCACCTTGTACAAGTACTTGTGCATTTTCTTTTGCCATTTTCTGTTGTAAGTAATAACTCAAAAACCTTGGAAATAATAAGAAGGCATGTGGCTTCTTTTCTTTTATATTTTTCACATTTTTGACCAAATCATTAAAATTTTCTTGGGAGTAATTGAAATCAGTTTTAGACATGATATCATACCCCAAGTACTGTATTTTCAGAGGAATCTCATTAAAAGCAGTTGTTTTATTAGACACACAGGTGAGCAGGGTATGAAACCGGAATTTCATGGGAGGTGGAAATACTCCTTTTTGCAAGGTTGCCTTTGTTAATTGTCCTACATACCCTCTTCCGATCAAATCAGTTTGATACTCATCCTTAGGGAAAGAAGTTTTACCTACTTGATCGTTCATCTAAAATTCTCCTGAGATGGTCTGTGGTGTTATTGGAACCAAAATTCCACCTACTTCTGAAGAGATTGCACATGGCTTTTTATCCTGAATTTCGAGTTTAGCATGATTCTAGAAATGTCTTAGGGTATCTTGGTAGATGGGTGATGCGGTCAAAATTATATATATTTTTATATAAATATTCCTTACACTTTTGAGTAGTTTTAATGTTGTTGTTATTAAAATTATACTCGTTGGTTCATAGTTGAAGTTGGATGATTTTAACTGAAAATAAACTAAATGGTATAAGTAATAACAAATCTTTAAAAAAAATCAAAGCAATAATAAGAAAAGAATGGGTGATCGTGAGTGAGAAATTAATTAAAAAAATCATTTAGTATTTTAAATTACATATGGCTTACAAAATTTATGAACTAACTTTTCTTTTACTAAATTCATTTGCTTTGAATGGCAGACCCACTCAATGAATTAGTTGGAGAACTTGCAAGATTATTTGAATCACAGTCATATTATTGGAATACATACATCGTGTATGACAATTGTTTAAGAGAAATGGAAGGCTGCGAATGGACAGATAAGCCCTTAATGAAATCTCTAAAATTACCAAAGTGCCATTGCAATTTATTCCATGTTTCCTTTGTGTGTGGGGCTGATCGTTTATTTCAAGCCTAGTGGAATTTGATTTTGATACATACTACAATATCTTAGATCCATATAATAAAAAGAGATACACAAAGAAAGGTGGTTTGACAATTCGTGAAGAGAAAGGCGGCCACTATGATTGTTGGGCCAAAGCCCATTTTATCAAAGAGGGGTGCACGGAGACAACATTGAGGGGATTATTTTTGGGCATCATCACAAAAGCAGCCAGAATATATATAGACGAAACTAAGGGCATCATCACAAAAGCAGCCACAACTGTTGGTGACTTTGATGATCCAACATCCGTTTGAAATGGAGGTGGAGGGATAGGAGGAATGGGTGTGTCACAATGTTGATTTTTATCCACTGTTGGTAGATTTTTATCAACAGTGGTTGTGGATGATGTGGTGGTAGAGGTTGAGAGGCTACTTTGATCAACAACTGTTGATGCAGCAGTGGTTGAGCTTTGACAGCTGTTTTGAACATCTGTTGCTCTTGTGGTGGATGTGAATTTGTGTTGTGGAATTACAACTTCATATCCATAATCTTGTGATGGAGATTGTGGTGTACCTGCAGGGATAGTCTTGACAGACACATCTTCAAAAGTAAATTTATCAAGATCAAACAATTCAGCAGGGTTTGCAGGGATTTTCAGGGATGAAAGTTCATTGAACTTTACATTCAAGGTCTCTTCCACACACCTAGTCATTGTGTTAAACACTTTGTAGGCCTTGGCAGTGGTTGAGTATCCCAAGTGATAATCACAATCTACTTTGGCTGCAAATTTTGAAATTGAATCTTTTAGGTTTAAAATAAAACATGGGCAGCTAAAGACTTTGAAGTATGAGATCAGAGGTTTGATTTTGAACAGGTTTCATAGGCAGTCTTCTGATGCCTGGGGTTGATCAAAACTTTATTCTGCACATAGCAAGCAGTGTTTACAGCTTCAACCCAAAAAGTTAAGGGTAAACCTGAATATGCAAGCATTGTTCTGGCAGCTTCAATTAAAGTTTTGTTTTTCCTTTCAACCACCCTATTTTGCTCTAGTGTTCTTGGGATGCTGTACTGCCCTACATCCCTTTTGTCACACAGAACTCATCTAACTCCTTGTTTCTAAACTCTGTTCCATTGTCACTCCTAAAGATTTTTACTAGCAAGTCAAATTGCTTTTCAACCTGTTTGACAAAGTCTTGCAAAATGCCTGCAGTCTCATCTTTAGAATGTAAGAAGTAAGTCCATGTAAACCTAGAAAAATCATCTACAATGACCAAACAGTATCTTTTCTTTTTCAAGCTCATGATTTTTACTGGGCCAAACAAATCCATGTGCAGCATTTGCAAACACTTGGTTGTTTTGGACTCCTCAATGAACTTGTATGAGCTTTTATGTTGTTTACCTTTTAAACAGGAAACACAATGCTCAGAACAAGTAAACAATTTTTGTGGAAGACCTCTTACAAGGCTCTATTTTGACAAAGCAGTGATTGTCTTGAGATTTGTGTACCCCAATCTTCTGTGCCATAATTTTGTCTCTTTGTTAGAGGCAGCTGAGAACAGACAGGCATCAGTCATAGGGCTCTCCTTTGACAAATCAACTACATAAACATTGCCACTCCTTTGAGCAACAAGTTGAGTTTTTCCATTGGCTATTATTTCTTCAATCTTTATTATCATTTATGGACCAACAATCTTGCAACTCTCCTTAATAAAGAATGACCCATAGCCTTTGTCACTCATTTGTGAGACACTAAGGAGGTTGAACTTTAGATTGTCAATGAGATTGACATTTTCAAACTTGATTTTTCCTAATTGAACTGTTCCAGACTCCAACACCTTTCCCTTAGAATTGTTACTAAAAGATATATCACCCCCTCCATGATTTTTGAATTCTTTGAGTAGGGCTCTACATCCAGTCATGTGCCCGGAGCCTCCACTATCTATATACCAAAGACTATCTAAGCATGCAGAAGCTCCTTGCACATCAAGTAAACAATTAGTTCAGGAGGGTCTCCAAAGCCAATAAGGCTTTGGATGGGGTTACAATAGAGTTAGTCTCAATTCTAGGAACATGGACAGTGGTTAGCTCAGGGGTTTGAACAATTTTTGAAGCATTTCTCTCTAACCACTGTTGTGGACCATTTCCTATCAGATGTTGAAATCCAAAAGGATGTCTGCTCACTTTTGGTTTAGAAGTCTTGTTGTAAGCCTCATAAACATGTGGGACCCTTTGGTATGGAGGTTGACCTCTTCCTCTTTGGAATTGGTTGGCATGAGGTGCATCTGTTACTTGAACATCTCTTAGAGCAGAGTTTTTGTTCAACTGTTTTGTAACAGCTGTTTGAACAGACACAAATGGTTGTTGTTTCATGATGGGTTGTTTTGATGAACTCAAAGGTGTTTTTGATGTGTACTCTTTTCTTTTAACCTCAAAATTTTTGAGGTACACACACTCAAGAGTAAGATGGTTGGTTTTTCCACAGATGGTGCAACTATTTGCAGGCCCAATTATGCTTGTTTTGTTAATGTCATAGGCCTTTAAATGAAAACAATCCTTTGTGGAATGATTTTTCTTTTCACAAAAGTCACAAAACAAATTTTGAACTTTTTCTCTCTTCTTCCTCTTTTCAACTTCCTTTGCAACAGAGTTTTGAACCACTGTTGGGATGTCTTTGAGATGAATGACCTTGGCCTTAGGTGCTTTCACACCTTCAACTGTGGAAAAAACCATGGGTTTGAAATTCTCAAGGATGTCACACTCATCTGACCAGGTGGGTTTGAATTGATATTTTTCAATCTCCTCAAAGGTTGATGACCTTCCAAAATGATTTTGTTACCATTTTTATCAGTTATTTTAATTTCTTGACCATCCTTGTTTGTTGGAATTATCTCAATAGACCCAGACTCATTTACAACAGTGTTTTCAACTTGGTTATTTTTCCTGAAATCTATGCCAAATTTTACATTGCTTTTGATCTATTTCTCTAACATCAGCTCATAAACTTTGCAGGATTCCACCCATTTTTCACAGGTGATTTGGGTGGATTCCAACTCCTTTTTGCAAGCATGATATTTCTCTATCATGGCTTGAAGTTGGTCCTTGGTTATGCTGTGTTCATGTTTAAGACTGCAGATCTCATTATCTTTTTCAAACAATTTGTTTTTCAGTTCTTTAACAGACTTTTCAAATTGTACTTCATCTTTTAAAATTTTGTCCCTAAGGTTTTCATTCACCTCTTTAACATTAGCAAATGCTATGATGCATTTGTCTGAACATAGGTTTTTCAAGACCTGAGGTGATACCTTAGCTGCAGCCATCATGGCACATTCACATACATTTTCATAATCACTGGTGTTCTTCTCCACTTCATCTTTACACCATGGGTTAGCAAGAGGTTCTAACAGTGGTTTGGGTTCCTTCTCTAACAACTGTTCACCAACAACAGCAGTAACCACTACTTCAGCAATTTCATCCACTGTTTCAGCACTGGATTCTCCCTCTTTAGTTTCTAGCTCTTCTGGAATTGACTCTAAGGCTGCAAACAAAATTCATCACAAAGAGCATCATTCTTATAAAATAGAGCAAAGTTTTCATCAGATAACTCATCAGGCATGCTACTCCAATCAACAAAGCCTTGGGTAAAGAAGCTTTGCTGACTGGCCTCTGTTAGAGCAGATGTTTGTGCAGCATGTTGTGGTGCACATTCTTGCACTTGGACCTGAGTGACTGGGGCTTGGAAATACTGAATTTGTGGGACAGGGACTTGAACATATTTCACCGGAACAGGTGTTATATTGTGTGCATAATGAGCAGTGTTTACATGAGCAGCAGGGGTATATTGGGAATAGTGCACAGTGTTTTGTGTGTTTTGAGGTCTAGAGCTAGGATGTGTTATGATTGGTCCACTATTTTGGCTTCTACATTCTCTAGCAAAATGTCCTAGCCTGTTACACTTGTAGCACTTTAGTTTTGATTTATCCAACCCCACTTTTAGATTCCCATGTAACCCTGGAAATTTTATTCCTGTTCTTTTATAAAACTTGCTGGTTCTTACACTCAGCAATGCCAGTTGATGCAATATGTCCATTTCCTCCAGATCAGTGGGATCAAAATGCTGAAGATCATTGAGTTCAAAGGATAAGTTGTTCGAATTCTGGTTTTCTCCACTTGCTATAAAAGCATAGTTGGATGAGTAAGAATCAGAGTTGTTAAAAGCTCCACCAGCAGTTATGTCAATGTAATGATCATAACTCTGATCCTTACTACTACCAGATTCTTCTTGACCCAGAAGTGCTGTGTTACCAAAGGTGTAATCATCAGCAACCTTCCCAGATTCTTGTAACTTCTTTTTCTGGTTCAATTCTCTCTCATAAGTGAGGAGTCGACCATGAAGTTGGGTCAGACTTAATTCTTTGAATCCAACGGAATTTCTAGTCACAAAAGCAATTGCATCCCATTTGTTAGGTGGTGATCTTAAAAACCTACTATTTAGAGTTGATTTTGCAAATTCAACATTAACAAGTTTAAGTTCACTAATGAGACAACTAAAACGTTCCAACTGTTGTGTTAGTGATTCTCCTTTGACATGGCAAAACGTTTCATACTGTTGATTCAAAACCTCCCTTTTATTCTTGATAACCTCTTTTGTTCCACCGAACAGCTCTTTTAGAGCATCCCACAGCTTTTTGGCACTGTTACAATGTAACAGTCTAGCATAAATGTCATTTGGAAGAGCTGAGGCTACTATACTAAAAGCCTTTGCATCTAATTCAATTTTTTGATAATCTTGTTCTGAGTAGTTTTCAGGGATTTTAGGCACAAAGCCTTTGGAATCTTCAGTACTAGGCACCATTGGAACGTGTAGTCCAAAGATGACTGACTTCCAGCAGCCGGTGTTTTGCTGAGCTAACACATGGCCCATCCTACGTTGCCAGATATTGTACTCGGATCTGACAAGCATAGGTGCTTGAATAGTGTTCCGGTGTTGTGAGGGTCGTGTGATTGTGATGTCATCTTGGTTGATTTTACAAAAGTTTTCGAATAATCAACTTTGTACGTGATTACCTTTTACTCTGTTTTTTCAACTGATACGAACAATTCTAAGTATCAATAAATTTGAACTGAACTTTTATGTCAAATTGATTGTTAGATCGAATTTGACTGTCCTAGGCTCTGATACCAATTGTTAGGATCTGAGTTTCTTTTGATTGTATTGTTTAACAGAAATGGAAGATGAAATAGAGAATGATGTGCAGCGGAAATGGAAATAAACTTTATAACACAATCAAAGAAGAATAGTTCCACGGTCACACATAAGTATCTCGCCTTCCAAAAGGCTGCTAATTAGCACTAATGCTAATGGGGACCATCGATCAAGAAGGACTTCGGAGACTGCAATCGAATTGATCAAAAAATCGAAAGAGGGCCAACTCTTTTAGTTGCGCCTCTAACCTTACTACGCTACCCTGATAAAAGGTCGAATTCAGCAGGACTACAGGCACGAAATGCCGATCAAATCCGTTAAAGGAAGCCTAATCAAAGCGGGCAAACAAGAAGATCTGACTGGGCTGATGATGGACCGGATCTCGAAAGGCGAGAGGCTTTCATAAATACGTATGATTAAAGGAGGGTCGAGAGAGGCTTATTTCACGATCCACCCAAGCCAGCTAAGCTAATAAATGCGGCATAAGATAAGAGAGTGGGAGGCCGGCTCCCGTCCATCTGGAGGTACACACCCAGTTTTCATCATACATGATTTCATTAGTCAAAAGATTGTATGAATTACAAAAGTTTAACTATGCATGCATGAACACTAAACTTCCCCTCAGCCTGAGCTCACTAGTTTGTTCGTACAAGATGATTGGTGCAAAAGAGCTAACAGAACAGTACAGATACTGTTCTATTTATAGTACAATCCTAACCACTGAGCATCTAATGCTGACGTCACCTAGACAGTGACATCTAACAGACTAACAAACTCTAACTAACTACTGATACATGCAAAACACTGATGCAATAAACAACTGAATACATAAACATTGATGCAACTTCCCACTGCTGTTGCCTAAGCAGTGATGTTGGAGATCAATGCTTTCTTCAAAGGGTGATCAGACCTTGAGTCAGCGGTGCTTTAGTCTTCATCAGTACTTGAGAAACATCAGTTGTTAGGACTTCAGTCTTTATACCTTAGCAGTTCTTTGATTAACAGTTGTTGTGAAGATCAGCACTTAGAATCATCAGCTGATAGAAAACACTGTCATTAGGGAGAATCTAGGACATGCACTGCTTATTGTGATCAACTGTTGAGAACCAGTTTTGGCTTTTCATATCATCTGTTCTTCTGGGCTTGATTACATGGGCCAACAGGATATCGAAAAGGAAGAAAGAGTTGGTGAAAGGTTTAATTATGATCGGATGCTGGAGCATTTGGCGTGCGAGAAATAATCTCAAGTTCTCCGGGAAACCGATTTGTGTCGAAAGCATTATTTGTGAGATAAAATCTTTGGGTTTTTTGTGGTATTCAAATGGGTCCAGGTATAGAAATACGTCATGGGATAATTGGTGTAAGTTTGTTAATATGTAAGGTTTCTGTTGTTCTTTGCTGTCCTGTTTTGGGTTAGTTGGTTTTCTAATAAGAGATTTTTTGGATTTTATGTGTTCTTTTTTTTTCGTTTCTCTCTTTACATTCATTTTGTTTTCATCCTATCGAACCTTAAAGACCTGTGATTGCTGACGTTATCGATACATACTTTATGCTTTGTCTACATGTTATTGCCTTCATCTCCACATACTCTGGTCTTCATTGTCATTTGTCATGGTTAAAGAAGAAGAAAATAAAAAGAAAAAAAATAATAAAAAACCATGCTTGAATATCCGGTTTTTTAGTTTAACTTTCATTTATCTTAGTTTCCTTTTTTTCTAACTTTTTTCTCTCAAATATTCAAACATACACGCTCAAGCCAGGGGTGTGGTATACTCCCCTGGCCAATTACTTTTCAATGGCCAATCACATTTTTTTGTCTATATTTACAAACACTCAACTTAGCATACCACATCAGATTTCAAACCGATTTTCAAAAAAACTACCATTTCTCACTATCCACCTCATCACCTTCTTTTCCCTTGAATGGTTTGTGGTGTGGTGTGGTTTGGGTTTGCGGACGGCTCCAAATTGAGCCGTCGGAGTTGCTCTAAATTTTAACTCTGATGCACTTATGTTATAACTATGATGCACCAAATTTATGCATGCTTTGGTGGTAATTGCCGGATGATTAGAAGTTGTTGCATCATCTTTTATTTGCTTGATTTGTTCTCTTTAAAAATAGAAAGAAAACTTAATATTAAGCTTTATAGTTTGTATACATATTTGGTATAATGACATTTTTTACGAATTTGTTAAGATCAATCATTAACCATGTTTTACACATTATGGAGATGTAGAAACACGTTCGGGCCTGATTTGGTTGGAAAAATAAATTCTAAAGAATATTTGTGGTTACCGGCTATCAGCAGCAGTTCAGATTTTTGAATGTTTGGTTAAATCTAAGCATGGATGGTCTTGACCTTTTAAATAAGAGGGGGGGGGGGGGGGGGGGGGTTAGAAATCGTCAACTTATTGTAAGAGGACAAACAAGTGTAGCTTTTACCCATTTCAGTTGCTGGGAAACTTGATCTGCATAAAAGTTTAACAAGCTGATTTTAAGGACTTATTGTGTATAAGCAACAAAATGCACCTGCTTAACATGTGGTTAAAAAAAAAAGGCAGTACAGTATTATAATGTGTTGTCCTTGGATTCCCACCCAAAAGTCTGCCCTTAACTATTACCTGAAAAATTGATTCGAAATTCACGGCTATCCATCCTTGATGGGTTTGGGTATCCAGAAACTATAACCTGTGAACTCTTATTAACGTTAGTTGCTGTCCAAAGGGTAGATGGAATTACTATTCGTTAACTTGTAAGTTTTGTTTGTCTCGTACATTACATCCAAAGCCCCTCAAAAGCAATTCCATCCATATCACTGACAAGAATAAAGTCATAATCCACATGCTCAGCT